>JAJTUV010000026.1:417500-1017500 GCA_021653895.1 Mastomys natalensis
TGAGGGGCGGAGGGTGCAGGAGGAGGCGCGCGCTCGCTCGCTCCCCGTGTCCCCGGCTGCCGGGCAGAGACTCAGGCGCCGCCGCTGCCGCTCCGGGCCGCGCCGCGCTCGCACTGCTGCGGGAGGTGGCGAGGCGCGCGAGGGAGGGGCGCGCCCGGGCTGTGGGGAGGGGAGACTATGCCATCAGCGAAAGGAGGATTGGCTGCATCCAAAGCCAGTCCGGATGCAAACTCACAGCCCGGCCTCGGTCGCGTGGAGTGCAAGGGGATCGTGGCGTGGGTGGGAGTTGAAGGGGTTGAGGGGGTGGGGTGGGGGAGAGGTGAGGTTTGGAGGGGGGCCACCTTCTACATTTGTCACCGCGTCAGTGCTGGGCAGCTGCCAGGCCACCCTTCCCCCGCTCCCCTTCCAGCAACTTCTTCCAACAGCCTCTTGCAACGGACCCTCTAACTCTCCTCCCTAATGCCTCGCCCATCTAGCAGGGCACAAAGAAATCTCAGTCTCCTTCCATAAACTTTGTGCTTCCAGTTACTGTTCCCCTCGTGGAGCCCCTGCCCTCCGCCCTCACAGTTTCTTGGCAGGAAGGTTAGGCCACTGGCAAAGTCCCCGGCGAAAGCCAGCTGATCACAAATGCCAACTGTGTGTCTTGGGGCCCGTTAAGTCCTCTCATCTGCCTAGGCTCTCAGGAGACTATTTCATCGCTGTCACAGTTCCCAGGAGATTGCTGCGGACGCGGACATCCCCCACTAGGCCCACGAGAGTGGGGTGATGAGCTGCGCTCAAAGTGCTTTTCTGCATCTTAGCTTGAGTTTCCATTTGAAATAGTAAAATCCCGGAATCGGGAGTCAGGCAGATATTTTTCTCACATCCAAAAGGACGAAGGTTAGCTGGATGATTCGCTGTAGGCAGGAAGGGAACTACCATCTCCAATAGGAAATACTAACTTTTTACGAAGTCTGTGGGAGTTCTGCAGCTCCACCCTGCCCCCATGACCTTCCATTCTCCTAGTTCGGCCACAGGGAAGCACCGTGGAGCTAATAAAAGATTTGATCTTGTTCTAATTTTTCAATCAGGTAAGACCCAACAACTATTTCCTGGTTCTTTGGTTTACTGAGTTCTGTTTCTTCCATATTTATTTGATGTATGCTTACGGTTTGAGAAAAAGTGAGGCACAAGAGAACATTATTTTGGGGTGATTGCATAGCATTATTTTGTTAAATTAAGGTGAGCAAGGTTAGCTTAGTTTCCCACAGTTTTGTATAGAGTGAGTTTAAAATGCCATTCTTTCAGGTGTGCTGAAAGGGATGGGGTTGTGTGGAACCAGCTACTTTATGTAATCATTATTTACTAATAAACTCCTATGAAGTTGACATGAATTCCCTAGATACTGCCAATGTTTCCCCAAGGAGGCTATGAACTTGTCCACTCTGACATGAAATTGTGTCCTCTTTCTTTGGTTGACTAGCATCCGTGTGAGCATCATCAAATCATGCTCTAAAAGGGTCTGAGATCAGCACAGCGCCTGGGCTAATTGAGTACAATGAAGGATAGCAGGATGCTTCATGTGTAAAAGGCACTCTACTCAGTGTTGTTGATTCCTCCATCAAGACACCTTTTTAAAGGTGTAAAGAGTTACCTCATGAAAGGTATGGCTGAGCAAATTGTAACACAAGGCTCAAGACCAATTGTGTCTTTTATTGCATTACATTAGCTATATGACCATATGAGGTTATAACAGTACAGTACATGGTCCTTGGCAACTGAAAAGGCAGTAAGTGACCAAGTCTTTGCCTGGAAGAGCCAACAAATTATGATCCTGAGTACCATGAAAAGCAAGGTTATTTGTACTTGTATGGGGGGGGGGTTAAAAAAAAAAGCAGAGACTACAGCTTTTTACCTCCTTCATTCTCAAATCATTACAGTTGAATTGGCATGCGCGGAATCTTAGAATTGGATTTATTGTACATTACAGTTTTCATAGATCTTTCACAGAATTGGCTGACTTATATCACCCAAAAGGAATGTCTACTAGAATTAAAATAATACAGCACTTAATGTTTCTTTTGGCATCCGAAATGGTTAAATATGCAAAGCAAAAGAGATACAAATAAATCGGAGCTCAATATTCAGTTTAAAAGCTGTAAGGAATAAAAGTCAGTATATTTAAGGCAAGACTGATAAAATAACCAGAGTACATTGTTATAAATAGTATACTAGTTTATCTAAATGCATAAATGTATATCAATTCCAATTTGTATGAATGAAATAAACTGAACTCTCCTACATCTATTTCTCATCATTTTAAAATGAGACTATGAATTATATTTAAGGTTCAATTTTTATTTTCTCTAGTTTAACTCACCATGGTTATAAAATGAAAAGACAGCAAAACCCATAAGCAATTATCTCCGTCCAAATGGATCCAGCAGCTCCAAACCACAGTTACATGGCTACCAAACAATGATTATGAAAACCACAGTTGAGCAAAGCATCAGGAAACGATATTGCAAAACCGCAGCAACAAATGTGTCTGTGATATTGAAAACCACAATTCACAACTAATACCCCGTGTCGCCAATGGCTATTAACTATACATGTGCAAATGTGTAAGTAACCGCACAAAATAATTTCTCATTTACTTAAAAATGAATTATTCATTTTGAGAGTCGCTGACTTAATGCCTACATATTGGTTTGTTTAGAAAAGTTTCTGCCTCTTGTAAGAAATCCTTTTAAATCCTATACAAAACGATGGTTAATTTAAAAGCAAAGAACATGCATCTTTAATAATAGCATCTCAAACGTTTAAAGGATTGATCTCCAATCAATCTGAAATGAATACCTACCCTTCTTCTCTTCTTCCTAAAGTCTGGGAAATAAAAATGCATGTTAGAAGAGACTGATTAGGAGAGAAACAGTAGAAAGAATTTGGTTACAAACTCAATGAGAATACCATTGTATACATTCTCAAATAGATACTCTTAGTAAGAAATTATGTCTGACAGAAAATGAAAGACCAGTTCCAAAACTATTGTGTTGGTAAACATTTGATTTTTGATGGATGGATGAGATGGATGAGATGTTATTATTTACAAGTTCATAGGTTGTTATAGTTTAAAATTAATATACAAAGTGCCCAGTTGAACACAAGTGTCAAATGGCTGGGCATAAATTATTCAGGATAAGTATGCTCCAAGCACTGCTTGGTACATACTTACCCTGATCATACTTGCAACTTATCTGAAATTCAAATTTAACTGGATATCTTGTATCTCATCAAGAAAGCCTACAAATGTAGCATTTTTGCATTTTCATACATATGAATATTTACAATACTGTTTATAGAAAATGTTCAGAAACCCTGAAGTACCTCCTGTAGTCATAAATATTTTTAATTCTGATTGATATGATATTTAAGGAAGGATAGGTAGAAGGTACAAATTTCTCTGCAAAAATTCTAAATATTTTGGCACAATACAGAAATTCAATTCTTGGAATAAGTGGAATGCATTCATGTCTGTCTTATTTTGTGATGTGTTTTTTCAAATGAGTAAATTTTCTCCAAGGGATCAAGAATTGATAAAGCAACCTTACAGACCACGTCTTATTAGACAGCAAGCACATTCTTTATTACAAAAGTAACAGTAAAAGGATGCCTTTGTATCATAACCAGAAGTTGAGCACAGTTATCTGCCTTTGATTTAAGATTATGACAATGAATTGAACAAGAATGCAGTATGAAAATAGTGTTTATTATTGTTGAATTTTACAATTTCAGCACTTTAAAATTAAAGATCAATAAATTCACCTAAGTGGCACTCACGTTTCATAGCTATGGAAATGACTAGCTGCTTTCTTGCAAAGAGAGCGATAAAAACATTCAGTCACTGCACTTTATGAGCCTGTCAGTCCCTAGCAGGAGCTGGTATGCACAAATATTTGTCTATCTACTAAATTTATCTGATTATCAAAGATACACAAAAATATTTCTGTACCATCATGGTTTCAAAACTCAGTTCTTGTTATTTCCAAATGCTTCTGAGGTCCAGGAACCTAAAATAAATGTGACTTAAGATCTGACTCGCTGCATATACTCTTTGCATTGAAGTCATGTTTCTGATAGAAAAGTATCATGGAGTGACTTCTGTTAGAACACAAGAGCTCTGTTCTTAAGACTATATAATGAAAAGTGTGAAGTCTACAGTAAACATTAAAGGAGCCCCCTCCCAAAATTTTACAGACATCTGTTAATTTTACCTGACTATATATGTTCTGCTATATTCTGTTCTGGTAATAATATCGTGATATCTTTTAAGATTCTCCTCCTCCACCACCTCTTCCTCTTCTTCCTCTTCTTCCTCCTCTTCCTCCTCCTCCACCACTTCTCTCTTCTCCTCTCCCCTCTATTTTATCTTTCTCCGCTTCCTCCTCCTCCTCCTTTTCCTCCTCTTCTTCCTCATTATTATTCAGGCATGGGTTGCAAGTGTTGCCTTTCTGAGTCCCCAACCAATCAAAATATTCCCTGTGTCTGTCTAATGTGGTTATTTCAATATTCTAAATTGTTCCTATGACAGTCATCCTTAAGAGTTTTTCTTAAAAATCTTAAGAAGTGTCCTCTTACACTTCTGCACTGAGATGCAAATGAGAAATTACTAGCGGTCATATTTATAGAAAGATTCCAATGTCAACAAATCATTTTCAATTTTTATTTTTTGCAGAACTAAAATCAGAACACATCAACATTTCATGACTTCTCTTAGACCCCCTCAAAATTATCTCTGAGTACATTAGTGCCTGAGTATCGGTCACTTGAATTGCATTTCATTTTGATATGTTTGGTCAGCTTACCTCTATTTAGCTCTGTCATTTCACTGTAGCTATTTTTTCACAGTAAGACATCATTGGCTTCCCAAGTATCAGTGAGATGCTTCTTCTTGGGAGGGCAATGACATAAGATGTGTGTCCACCAAAACATGACATATTTCATTGCATTGCACCGGAAATTCTGACCTGTTTATATTCTGTCTTTACCAATGACATTTTACCTCAATTCATTTATGTAGTGAGCTTTCTGAGTTTAAGGATGCCCCCCTAGTGCTAGACATATAGAACATCCTAGTAAAATTATTGAAATAAACAGTAAGTTCAGACTGATCCTTGTCTCATTTGGGGACTGATTCTTAAGGCTCATCAACAGAATACTGGATACAGGAAATAGGCAGCTATGTTTATATAAGATGACTTCATGTTCTTATGGAGTATATATAGCCCAAAATATGTGTCAAGTCTGATAAGTTTCCTTAGTAATTCAGAGTTACTGTAAAGAGTTGCAATCACATGAGCTGGTCTGTTGAATGAAGAAGTAAAACTTCTAGCATGATGGCATTCTGTTAACATCTGAAATAAGAGTTGGGGTTAGGTAGCTGTTTGTGAAATGAACGCCACAGGCTATTGTGTTTGCAAGAGTGGTGCCAGATGGTGGTGTACTTTGGGATTGTGGAACACTTACAATATGGAACTTAGCTAGAGGAAGCAGGTAATTATGGGTGGGGGGATAGGCATATGGGTGATGCTGCCTTGGAGTCTTTGTGAGGTAACCAAGCTCAAGCTTCAAGCTTCAGGCTGCAATCTCCAGATGCAAACTTTTCTTGCCCTGACTTATCTCCTGAACTATAACCCAGAGAGAATACTTCCTCCCCTAAATTGTTTCTTCAAGTTATTTTGCCATGGCGGCAAGAAAGCTGACTTCCACAGTGACAGTATAAAGGAAAAAAATAGGCAAAACAAATGTGTCTGTAGCAGTGGAGAACAGTCCATGGAACAATATTCCATTTCCTCTCAAGGCTTCTGGGGCTGCAGTGGAGCCTCCGACATGGAAGGCACGGAGATGGCAACATCTCCTTAGGAAGAAAGTTTCCCCAACCTTTCTTTTTGGTAATTTTTGTCCTAAATTAATTCAAGATAATTCCTATAGTATTCAACCCCAAAGACTAATCTAAGAAAACATGTAGTCATCTGACACATTGCTATACTTGATTAAATATTCAAATTTAGAAACACCAAACCAATTTTCTGCTTTCTTTCAGAAAAATTGTACGAGTATCTAATATTTTGCTCCTAGGGAGCAAACAAGTCATGTGAACATTAAGTGAGTAATTCTACAATGTAAATTAAGTTTCAACTTTAACCACAGTACCTTCCATCCATTTCTGATTTTGGACATTCACACGAAGGTAACTAATTGAGGTGGGGGGATGTTTGTAGTTTCAAAGCCAGAGTTCCACAAGTGCATGATGATAATTGACATGCAAGTCCACTGCCCTCTTGCCTACATAGATTCTGGTCCCAGATGTTTGGTCTTATTTTCTACTTTGCTTTTCTACATTTGAATAAGCATCCAACAGATTACTTTGCCTGTAAATTTCATGAATGTTACTATAATTCACAAGAATAATGTTTATACTTATGAAGTGAATTTTATATGCTATCCTATAAAACTTTTTGCATAAATAACTGAATGAAAAGCAAAAATGTAAAAAAAATTTTTTTTAGAATACTTGCTGTATGTATAGATAGAATTATAGCGCCTCTTCTGATATCCACTTGCACTAAAATAATTCATTGGAATGAATTTGGAAAGGTCTGAAAATTACATATGCTATTTAGCAATGAACCCATAGAAAATTTTACTGTGGTATAGTTCTGTTTGTTTTTCTCCCTAAATATGATTAATTTGGGTTATTTTTCTAGTATATACTACAATTATCTCACTCCCCTGGTTTATATGATGCATTCAAACACGCCAGCACATTGAGAGAAAGCATCTAATGATACCTGTATGGGTCTGTTTTATCTCATAAGAGTGTCCTTGGCTCTATCATCCTCCTGCTCCACTATAAACTGAGAGTCTTTGCCATAGAACATTTTTTCCATCTTTTTCACAGAGGCTTTCTTGATTTTATCCTGTAGTGAATTCTAAGTTCTTTGAATTATCTGAATTCCCCAACCATAGAGAAATATATAGCAAATAATATGCAAATAAAATAGAGGCATAATTACATTAGACACTGGATATGCTAAGCATTTGAACTGTCTTCCTAGCAAGATTTATACATATTTGAGACAGTTTCTGCTGGGCTTTTGTTGCTCAAGGCTGCAGGTCTTTTGACTGATACACAGCTATAGAAAGGTAAGTCTTTCATATTTCATTTCTGTATCTGTATCACATGGGCTGAATAGAGGTAGCAGGAAATTTATATATGGAATATCTTTACCCTGTTGGATATGTGTCACATCTACCATTTTTAAAGTGTGACACATGGGCAATATAGCATTATCAATATGTGTAGAAGCAATGCTTGGGTTCCTTGTCACTTTTTTATTTTTTTATTTTATTATTATTTTTTTTTTTAGGTTTTTCGAGACAGGGTTTCTCTGTGTAGCCCCGGCTGTCCTGGAATTCACTCTGTAGACCAGGCTGGCCTCGAACTCAGAAATCCGCCTGCCTCTGCCTCCCAAGTGCTGGGATTAAAGGTGTGCGCCACCACCGCCCGGCTCATTGTCACTTCTTATGCAAATAATTTTCTATGCTACAAAATAATTGTGTCTCAGTTTTCTTATATTTAGAAAAATATAATGATATTGCAGACAACAGTTACCGTGTATTGCTTGTGTTCATACATGTAACTGTCTCAGCAGGTATAGAGTATTACTAGCCATTAACTAATCATCCCAAATCTATTCTCCACTTCTTTTCAGCTACCTTACAGTAATCTTATTAAAGATGTGATGCAGTTCTAAATAGTGCTAGGGTTTTGTTTGTTTGTTTGTTTTCTTTTGTTTCTTTGTTTGATTGCTTATGTGTTTTGAGATCTTCCATATTAGTTTGGTCATAAGATGTAGTTCAGAAGAATTCAATAAGAACATACATTACTGGACAAAAACCTTCATGGAAACCTAAAATGCCTGTGATCAAAAACCAGGGAGCAGCTTCTGTTGTGCCCCCTGGCTTCATATTTTGTGTCTGGAATAGACAAAGGTGTTTGAGGGTTTTTATTTTTTTAATAATTTTATAATTACACTTTGTAATTCTTAAATATTTACCTTTTTGAATCAATATAAAGATTGCTATACCATCGTATATCATCATTTTAATAATTTATTTTGTTTGGGGGATTATAATTACATCATTTCCCCATTCTCTTTCTTCCCTACAACTACATCCATCTACCCTTTCTTGATCTCTTTCAAATTCATGGTCCCTTTTTTCATCAATTGTTGTTACATACAACAATTTTGTGTGTGTGTGTGTATAAAAATAATATTTATATTAATCCTACATTTTATATATATATATATGTATTATACATATGTTGTAAGTATGTTAACTGTGTATAATGTTTACATATGTATGTGTTATATATTTATATGTAATATATTTTATACAAAATGTTTATATAAATATTTATACATTATATAAATATATTTTTTATATATTATAGTGTATAAATATATAGGCCTAAATACAACCTATTAAGTAATTATAATATTACTTGTATGTTTGTTTTCAAGGCTTGTCATTTCTTATTAGATAATCAGTGTATGTGCTCTTTCCTGGGAAAGACAATTTTTCCGCTCTCAGCATTCTTTAGTCGCCTGTAGTTCTTTGTGTAGGGTTGAGGATTTTCTCATGAGTTTTCTATTGCTGCTGTCCTTGAATATTTTTAGAGTCATCTAGTAGCCATAAAAAACAAAATCTACATACTTTGGATGGCAATTGAAAAGGAAAACTCTGAAAAGACTTCAGCTATCCATACTTCAGCCTTGGACTGCCTCTAGCATTGTTAATCAGTGAGTAGGGATAGGTGATGTCATAGCTGTTTGGCTCATCAGGCCGCAATATTTGGATTTCTAATATATACATCGAAAAGAAATCTTAACTTCTTAACTTATACCCACAAACTTTTCAAACAAGGTGTTTTTTGCTTATCTTCAACGTCCTGGCTTTTACAAGACTTTACTCTTGTTCTTATACTAAATATATTATTTTTAAGTATTGTCTTAGGGTTATATAGATGTGAACAGGTATCATGACCAAGGCAACTTTTATATAGGACAACATTTATTGGGGCTGACTTACAGGTTCTGATGTTTAGTCCATTATTATCATGGCAGGAACATGGCAGCATCTAGACAGGCATGGTGCAGGAGGAGCTGAGAGTTCTAAATCTTCATCTAAAGGCTGCTGGCAGAATGCTGCTTCCAGGCAGCTAGGATGAGGGTCTTAAAGCTATGCCCACAATGACACACCTACTCCAAAAAGGTCACACCACCCAACAGTGCCACTCCCTGGCCCAAGCATATAAAAACCATCACAAGTATATTAAATATAATATTTATATTTAATAATATAATATATACTATAATTTTATAATTATAAATGATATAATTATATATTATAAATAAGATAATAAAGATTATATTAAATATCCAAATATATTTAATTTAAATAAAAAAGATTTAATAATGTTATTTAATATTTTATTTTATATTTATTAAATAAAATATTATATTTAATAGGATTTTTAAAATAATATATTATTAGTAGTAGTTCTATCATTTTGTCTTCTCACTGTAGTCTGTGAATTGCCTAATAAGGTATATACAAATAATTTGAACACCTTCTTCCAGTCTTCTTTGCCTTTAAGGTTTATTCCTTTTCTATCAAAAGAGTTTTTTTTTTCTTCCAGGAAGAAAAGAGAACTGAAAGTAATACCTGCTGTGAGGATTGCAAGTGTACTGCATCCAAGTGACTGATACAGAGATTAGTGAGGAAGATGAAAAGGTCATTTGCATACAATTAAAATAAAAGTAAAACTTATGCCATAAAGATGAACCTTAAGGTCTTATATGGTCTGCCCATGTGTTAAAGGCTTAGGTGCCAGCTAATGGGCTTTGGGTAGTAACTAGATTATGAGAGCTATGAACTCAACTCCTCCTGTTTCTTCTTCTTTTCCTCCTTCTGTTCTTCTTTCCACCCCATTTCTTTCTCTTTCCAGAATCCCATGAGGTGTTTGTTTCCCTCCACCTTTCACCATAAGCTACACACTCTCTGCCACGAAGATAAAAATGGGTGGGCATAGCCTGGAACCATGAACCTCAGTAAACAGTAAACGTGTCCTCTCGGTTGATTTTTCTCAGGTATTTGTCACAGCAGCTAACAAGTGACCTACTCTGACTTCAGACTTACAGTTTGGAAGCTATGGCTTTGATTTTAATATACACAGAGATGTGAAAATATGGATTTATTTACTGAACATCCATGCATATCTTCAACAAACTACCCTCAGGATCAACAGACAACACAAAATTAAGAACCTAAAATTTAAAATAACCTTAGGCAAAACAATGCTTACTGTTTTTTTCTTAATAGTATCATGCTTGTGATGGCTAATATTGATTGTCAAATTGTCAGGATCTAGCACCACCTGGGAGAAAAACATTCAGGCACACCAGAGAGAAAGAGTTTAAGTTAGTTTCTAGGCAGAGTAGTGATTAACTGATCTGTCATATTAACTGGGTTGGAAAACCCCACTCTGAAGAAGGGCAGAACAATTCTGAGCTAAACTAAGATTGCAAAAGCTAGCTAGCTGAGTACAAACATTCATTATTTCTGCTTCCTGATTGCAGATCCAATGTGGCCACCTCGGCTCTTGTCACTGGGACTTGGCACTAAGTGAAAGTGTACCCTAAACCTGTGTCCCCAAATGAGCCCCTTCTCAAAAACCACAGCCCTCAAGCTGCTTTGGCCAGGGTATTTGATCACAGCAATAAGAGTATAACTAAGATAACTATTTTTGTTTGTTTGATTTTAGCTAATGCTAAATTAACTCAAATTTTACTCTCAGTACACAAAACAAGTTAAAACCTCTCCAAGGGGCTGAGGAAATGCCTGAGTGGGTAAACAGCTTTCTGGGTAAGTATTTTCAAGGACTGCAGTATTGATCCCTAGAACACAGATAAGTGCCACGGGGGCACATTGGCACAAGTGGAAGAGCAGCGCTAGTGAAGAGACAGGGCATCCTGGGAGCAAATGAGATACCCAGAGTGGACAAGCTCTGGCTTAAAATGAGACCATGTGTTAATATGTAAAGTGGAGAGAAATGAAGGAAGATACCCAATATCAACCTCTGATCACTATATCTTCTCAAGTGCATGTGCCCACACACATGTGAGCCACGCATACACAATGACATACTATACACTTGAGACAATCAATGAATGGAATGGACAAGCGTATAAATAAAATAAACGTTTCTGTGTGAGTGGTAATCACTTCCAAGAAATCCAGCTGCATGAAAAAAAAAAATAGAAACATGTTTTCGCCCTTGAACCTGAGATCCATGCCTTACAACGTGATGAATTAGCACCTTTGGGAGGAGAGTCACTGCAAAAATGTCTTTGAGGACTGCAAAACACATCAGAACTCCACTAACACAACTGACACCCACATCTGTATCCATTCTGCCTTCCTGTATGACCACAGCTGCATGGCACCACCTGACATAACAAAAGCTGCCCCACACTGGAAGTAAAGGTTACATATAATTGTTCTGTTGATTAGTACTTCCGTTGGTCCTACAAGCTTACATATGTGCAAGGAAAATTTTTGTCAGTGAGAAAATGGAAATTCAGAATGACAGCAGGCACTCCCTATGCCTCTACTGTAGCTGGAGAAGCAGCAGTTCCAGCCCTGCACTGTGGCCAATGCCATTTCATTTTGTCACTTAAGCTTCTGTAATAATGAGCAGTGACAAAATCTTAAGCAAACTGACAGCGTCTGGACATGCAACTAGAAGCCCGCGTGCAGTTTGGGTGCCTCTAACTGGACAACTCCATCCGTCCATTTCCTTCCTTCAGATTGCAATTGTTACAGCTTCCAGAGTTCTGACACAACTAAATCTGTAGATCTAAGTGTGATTTGCAAGGACTATATTTAGGAATGTAGGTTTCTAAGGATGGAGAGCTTTGTCTAAATAATTGGTTCTGCAGTGTTGCTTTGCCTAGTCAGAACTGTAAAACTCTTTTGATAATGTTCTCAACTTGTCAGATGTTGGAAGATATTTATTCTCTTTATTCTCTTTTCTTGTCTATATGCTGAAGGACTCTATACAGAGAAAACCTAAGAGCCATAAACAAGATTTCTCAGCACCCACCTTGATGCTTGATCACTCTTTGGCATTTGTGAGAAATGATGCTAATGTTTGACATATCAAAGAACATCGCTTTTAGACATTTATGCTCTAGTTAGATTCTCATTAGAATACATGACAGGCGATTTCAAAGAACACAGGTTTAGTAAGAAGTTTAGTTCATGACTATATACTTCCATGTATGTGCCTACCAAACTGACATCTCACTTGGTGACATGGTAATATTTGAATGGCTAAAGACCTCAGTAGATATGTCAACTACTATATTTTGCTTGGGTTATATTCTAAACCTGATACTTACGTTTGCTTAACTTTTAAGTCTTCTTTTCCTGTGCCACACTGGTATACATCCTGCCCTTGCTCTCCCAGACTGACAGGAAATTATCCATGGACGACAATTTAAACAGAAGACCACTTCTCTCTGATCAGCTTCTTTGATCAAAGCCTGATCCTATAAACAAACATTACTTGAATGACATCATTACAGAGATTAGAAGAGTTTCATATTATTTTAAAGGTGAGACAAAAATACCCTTATCAGTAAAAATATAACAAAACATAGACCTCCATACCATAGAGGATTTGAATTACCAGCTGATCTCACTGTGAGTAAATAGATCTATTTTGTATATTGACTCTGTACCTGGTCAGTTCTTCTAATATTTATTTTGCTACTTGATATCTAACCAAAATACAGACCTGGTTACAATCTAAGATTATTTTTTCACCTTGACTGAAATGATGCAGAATAGATAGATACTTATTTACATTAAAACAGTAGCTCTGTGAAGGCCAGTAACTTATGCTATAATATTAATAATTAAAATTACAACTTCATATATTAACAACATACTGAATGTAAGCACTGAAATGAGTTAAAAAATAAGAAAAGAATAATTAATGTGGACATTTCATTTTAAAGGACATAGGACATGCTGATTGAGCTACAATGTAGACCCTCACTCTTTGTGACTTCATTCATTTATTAAATTAATTGTTCTTTGTGAATATCTATAACCCACTACTCTGTTTTAAAAGAGCCAGCAGTAAAAACACAAGTTACAGCTAAAAGTAAAATGATAGACAGTATTTAATAATGTAATGTGGGACAAGTAAGTTATCAAGGGTGAGCCATACAGCACTCTGAGCAAGATGGCGGTGGAGGTGGTGGTAACATTATTCTTCAGAGGATTGCTTTCAGGCAAACTGTGTCTTCCTTGATAGTGGCATTCTAGTCAGAGTAAACAAAATCAGTGCACTTTAAGGAGTAACTGAACAATCCTGTGTCTATCCTCCTTCACAATTATTCACAAATATTATTTTTTATAGTTTTCATAAAAGTAACTGACTGTATTTGTTTGACAATATCTATGACCTAAAATAATGTTCCGTGCACCACAGCACAGGTTTCCAGTTCACCACCTTGCAAATTATAAGAAATTTTCACCTACTCAAGTGAATAATAGAACAAAACATCAATAAACACCAAAATGATGAAGATATTGATTTTAATTAAATGAATGCCTCAATGATTTTTTTTCTGGCTCTCACTCTTTCAACACTTATTTAAGCCCATTAAGTTATTTATAACAATATGAAACAATTTTTCCAGTAGAATATTTGGAGTGAAGTAGTTTTTTGCATGAAGCATGGAAATCTATTTTTTTGAGACTACCTTTACAAAGGTATGCTGTGCGCATCTGATTCTTTGTTCTTTCATAGCCAATTATTTACTGTAATATATCCAAAACAGATGGTATCTTGAACTTGGGGACATTAGAGGCAACCAAAGAATTTCTTGAGCACATTGAAGAACAGTGTGCTATGCATTAAGCCTAATTATGGCCATAAAGAATAAGGAATGTGCATATGATTTCTGATATAAAGATTACTATTCCATAAAATTCTGATAAGAACTACTGTCTATTATAAGAATATGTAACTCGAATAGAAACTATAATAGCAAATATTAATCATTAAAGCATCAGGATTATGCATTGAATTGTGCTTGTAACAAGTTCATTGCTGTAATCTTAGTCCTCAGTATTTCAGAATGTGAGGTTATTGGGAAATAGGCTCTTTAATAGAGGTAATTAGACTAAAATGGAAGCTTTAGGGTGGGTATTATTTTAGTATAGCGTGTGCCCTTTTAGACATATGTACAGAGAGAGAAAGAGAGAGAGGGGGAGAGAGAGAGAGGATGAAAGCAAAAGTTGAGTTGGGATGATACTTTTGAAAGTCAGAAAACTGAAAGACTTTCTCCAGTACACAAGATACTAAGGTGTTAGCAGAGGAGCATGGGATATCTTTTCCTCACAACAATAAAAAAGATCAAATCCTACCAATGTCATGACTTCCACTTCTTAGCAAACTGTGGCTCTTTGTAAACTGACTATAAAATGTTGCACACTCACATGTGCTTTGCCCAACCACTAGCTTTGTCTATTCAAACACATAACTGATTCTTAACATTAGTGATGATAATAATATGGCTTTTTGAGTAGTTATTACATCCAAGCTGTTTTGATCAGATCTGACTTTATTTTTAACCTCGGGAAATGAATAGACAATAAGAGATGTTTCACATGGAAATAATAATTCAATTGTTTTATTAAGTCTTAATAACTAATATAAAATATATTTTACTAAGTTACTCAGGATTTCAGGAGCTAATATATTTATGGCTCTATTAACATGGATATTATTTAAGAGGGCATGATTTTTCAAAAATCATCAGAACTATAGTTTTAGGATAAATGGCATAAGATAAGGACCATATTCTACTTTGGCTATGGATAATATTATGTCTTTGCTCAATATTATTGCTATTTATAACTTAAAAGTAAGTCTTCATAGAAACTATTTGTCTCCTGTTAAATGTTGACATGCTTCACAGCATGATAACATGTAATTATTGGTTGTCATTACTAAATTACTGCAAAGTAGAAATGAGTACAAGGAAAATTTAGCTTTCCAGCAGATCCTAAAGAGAGGTCAACATTCAAGATCTAGAAAGCAAAACTTCATGAGAAGATTAAACTAAAAACACCAAGTGAAAAAGCATAGTAATAACTTTTCAGGTACCAGAGTGACGCAGAACAAAGATCAGAGATAGGCTAGACTCCAGAGGTAAAAGAAAATCAAAGGGGGCTCCTGGTGTGATGAGGGAGAGTCAGGTTTGTGAGGAAACAACTATGTATGATACACTGAATATTATTTTTAGTAAATAACTATTGTATTGCTAGTGGATAGATGGGATTGACTGAAACAAATAGATTAAAAACAAAAAAGTTTTAGAAATAATTATATTATTAATGAAACTTCAAGCTCACTCTTGATTTAAGTTTTTTCTTTTAGATTCAGATACTAAAATCACTTATTGTATACCTCTGTTTAGAGAGCAGCTCTTGAATACTTCGTCCATGAAGAGATTGGTCTCTAAACTCATTCCAAGGACAATGATGGCTAACAATGAGATCTGAGAGGGAACAGCCAAGGGCAATGGGAAGAAATAGCACAGGATTCCTTGCAAAGGCTAAAAATCATGTCCCAGTCTCCTAAGCAATTCTGTTTTCTGCATTCCACCTGAAGTGTGGGATTTTGCTGAATCTGTACAATAATAGTTCAGAATCATTGAAGAACTTGGCTCTTTATGTATTTCTTATTTCTTCCCACCTTGATTCAGATTATTTACTACAGATTTCCTTATTTCCTGAAAAGATGGGTATTAGGTAGTGTATCAATATGGTTTTCAGCACACCTGACCATGAAAAGTCAAAGGTAACCAATGGAAGGGACAATAGCTGGATCTTGATACTCACATAGGGAACGGAGACTGATTGAATTTTCATTAAGGAGCATAAAGGTGTGATTATATTTGATATGTGAGAGTAAGGAGCCAGATCTCTTGTTAACCAGAGTATGTACTGTGGCTAGAAACATACCACACATCTTCTTCATAGTAACCTAAGAACATTGCATGTCATACTCATCATTGAAGTTTGGTAGACCAACACATGTGTCAATGTGCTGTGAGAAGATAAAATGCACAGAACTTTTAGACCCAGTCCTTGAAACAATTCCACATCATCTATTCTTGAATTCTCTTTCTGTGTTTACTGTACAAATCATTCCTTTTAGTTTTAGGAAGAAGTACTTATTACAGGGCGGGTCCTCTGGAGTGAGATACGTTTGAGCATCAGTGACTTGGAGTTAGTGGGTGGAGGAAGGCAGAGGAATGAGCTGGTCCTTGGAAAGGTAAACTTATCTTTGATCCCTGAGTCACTAGTTGAGAGATAACTTAGGGAAGCTCTCTGGACTTTCCATGAGTAGACAGTACAGAGATTCTGCAGTGTGTTTGTTACCGCACCATACCCAAGCCTAGCCTGCCTGAATTATTTTCCAAGAATATTCCAGTCCATGCCAGAGCAGTTTCCATTGCACATGTCCAAACAGTTCTCAGTCATGATGAAACTATAGGTCCACTTATTCCAAAATATCATCCTAATTTGAAATGCAACAAATGTATCAACTTCAAAACTTCCCAGAGCCGGGCAGTGGTGGCGCACGCCTTTAATCCCAGCACTTGGGAGGCAGAGGCAGGCGGATTTCTGAGTTCGAGGCCAGCCTGGTCTACAGAGTGAGTTCCAGGACAGCCAGGGCTATACAGAGAAACCCTGTTTCGAAAAACCAAAAACCAAACCAAACCAAACAAACAAACAAAAAACCCAAAAACAAAACAAAACAAAAAAAACAAAATAACTTCCCAGAGTAGTAACAGGTTCAGGATGTAGTTTCTGTACAGACCAGAGATAACTTTTCTCTGAAGATCAGACAGGAAAAGACTGTAACATCTATGGTAGATGCTAGTGGAGTTTAGCTAGAGCATTCATGTTATAAACTGAGGAATTCGAGATCAGACGCTTAGATCTCTCTGACGTTGCTGTACATTCAACTTCTCAGTTTTCACGAGCTGTCTTCTTTCCCAGGATCAGTGTTATCAGACAATCAGTAGTCTGTTTTTCTTCTCAGATTCTGCATGGGATCAAGGTACACACATCAAAAAGACAAAGCCACTGAAGAAAATGTACCCTCTCCTTTTCCCCTGGTTTGACATGCTCTTTGTTTTTGTTTCATTTTTGTTGTTTGTTTGTATTTTTTATTTTTCTGTTGAATTTTCTATGATACATGAAAGACAAAAAGGAATAGGTAAAAGCATGCCAAAGCTTAAACTGGAGAAAAGTGGATGACACATAATTGCTTCTCTTTACTGTTCATGCTTCCCAGTAGTCATAGGTTTGAGTACCATTTACTCAATGATTTCCCAGTGACGTTCCTTTTTGGTATTCTAGATTGATTCATTACACTGTTTATGTGTAGCATGCAATTTTAGATGGATTACCTTTTTTTCCTTTTGTCTTTGTGTTATGTATTAAACATGCAATCCTTTTGTTTATGGATTAAAGACACTGTGTTTATATATTAAAGGTATGATCAAAATCCAGAGATTATAAAATATATTAATTGCTAGCTAATTATATAGTAGCTAATTTTAGTACACATATTATAAATTTAATTTTTCTCTATATGGACTTTAATTTTAAATAAAAATGAAGCAGAATTATAAACTTTTTTCCAAAGAGCTAAGTGATATTTCTGAGAATATGTCTGTTTTCTTCTAGTCCTTTGTTATTTTCCTGTCAGTTTTCCATTTTTACTTATTTTTGTTCCTAGAGTCTCTATTATTTTATATTATTAAAGAACATGCCTTAATGTATATTTCCTTTTCCATTAAATCAAGTATTCTTCCTTTGGCTACTGGCTTTTCATCTCCCTTAGGTGTTGCTGTGTCCAGTGTTTTATTCTTAGTCATTTCCATTCTTGGGTTTTATAACCTTCCAATGGACCCACCTAGAAAAGGATTTTCAATTAGTATCTCCTTCTGACCTTTTTCTAAGGTTCCATTTCTTTGTATTTCACACTTTAACGAATCTCACTATCTGGTGATCATCTTAAATACAACATGTGGATGACGGGATCTCATCTTCCTGTTGGCTCCTCCATACACTTAAACTTCCTTTTCCTTTCTTATTTAGACCAACAAAAGTACTGTCCACCTCATTGCCCATGCTAGGTTATTCCAATTCATGAATAGTAGCTTTGCATCTCCTCTTTCATAATTCCACATTGAATCCACCTAGGAAGAATTTTTAAAATGTGCATCCTAATAGGTTTTCATAATCGAGGATTCTCATCTACTGTAGACTTGGACCAAAATGTCTGAGCAAGCTTCCTTTCCTTTGGCATCTGCTTTCTACCACTCTTGTTAGTCATGTGATTTCATGAAGTTTAATTTAAACTAGAGATCTGATTATGCCACAGACACTCTTAAAGCATTATGTCTGCAACACAAATTCCTTAGCAGTGTGAACATTTTTACCCACATCTTTGTCTTCATGTCTTGGCTTCCTTTAAACTACAAACCTTGTTTTGTGGCTTACCTGGGATACTTCCTGCATGGTGAACATGTTTCCCTGTCAGTCTCTCAGACGTTTGCCTCCATTCTTTATACACTTAATATAACTTTAGTATACATTTTATACATCCAATCACATAACTTTCTAGCATTTTTTATTTTTCCCTTGAAAACATCCTGATTTTGTTCACATTCACTTTAATTTTTTTTTTTTTGTCTACCTCATGGATGTATCAATAGCACCTGTTAAGGAACCCAAAATGTAGTATGGGTTCTAAATTAGTAGAAAATCTATAGTAACACTTTTTAAAGATATAACAGAATATGTTTAACTTTGACATATACAAATCAACATTTCCAACAAATTACTTCATCACCTTTGAGTGTTGTATTAGTGTGTGTGTGTGTGTGTGTGTGTGTGAGGAGAGAGAGAGAGAGAGAGAGAGAGAGAGAGAGAGAGAGAGACAGAGACAGAGACAAAAGAGAGACACAGAAAGACAGAGAGAGAGAGAGAGAGAGATCCAGAGCTCTCCCACAGTAAGATATTTGTTCATAATATACATATATTGAAGGGAGAAGAGAAGACTGATGAGAAGACACAAGAATCAGGAACCATAGAGTCTGTGCTCCAACTACAGTTAGAGCAATGTTCATTTTCTCATTATTGGTATAGACATGTGGTACCATTTCTAATTCTGATCAACAAAAAGTTTTCTAATATGAATACAGAAAATCTAGAGAACTGTACATTGATATGCACTCAGGCACATAATAATACAGTTTAACAACTGTTTATATGGCACTTGCATTGTATTATGTTTTACAATTAATCTAGAAATGATGGATACTTTTGATTATAATGATTGTATTGATATGAATGATTGCAATGTACATGAGTTGCTTATATGCAAATATGATACTTTATATGTATGGAAATTGAATGTCATCACTTATTTACAATTGCAGACACAGGGTACTCTGGAACCAATTTTCTATAGTTTTACACAGATAACTATATTCAGAAAATTATTACAATATATTGCAACTATAGAGTTTCTAGCAGTTTATCAAAGAAATATTGTTTATTTTTATAAAAATTTTGGCAAAATATGTGAATTCTATAAAGACTTTATTACAATCTAGTAGTAGCAGTAGTTGTAGTAATTTTGCCAGTAACTGGTTTCTTTTGCAGTCTAGCATGAGTTGATCATATCCAGAAAACCAATGTATTCTGAGTATTGTGGTAAAGAAAGACATAAATACTGCTTTGAGATGTGTCACTCTTCTATTATGGTGATAGTAAGATGACAGTATATTTCTATATCAGCATTATCACTGGAGTCACCTGCTCTCTGAATCACTTGTTGACATAATTCCTCGATACTGTAATGTATAGGCAAATAGAACTCACTAAGGTAGAGACTGTCAGCTTAGTTACTTACCTGGGTGTCTTCTTTTAGAGTCAGATTTTAACTCTTGAAATTAGGTTGATCATGGCTTATGTGTGAATAATTAAAAACTCTAGAATTCTTTAACTTAGGCAAGGGGAACACAAATGCATTAAGATACACAGAAAATTGTGTGAATACAACATTCACAAAGCCCTTATATATGGCATGCCTTGTAGGTTGCTTATTTAGTATAACCCACTCTGTCTTCACAATAATCTTATTAGAATAGTACCATTGTTATAAATTTTTCGAAGTTAAGGACACCAAGTCATAAAAAATGCTAGTAATTTCCCAGGACTGTATTGTTACTAAATACAGAACTTAAGGTGGAAAAACTATACAATTTAACTTTATATTGATTCTGTAAGTGCTTTACTGCCTATGTTAAACATTATGGCATACAGAATATTGCAGACAGAATAGGATGTCTGACTTAGATTTTAGAAATTATAACACATACAAAGATATCCTACTATCCCATTCTAGATTTCCCTTTTCAACTATTTGGCTCATTCAACTGAATTATAATCTACTAAAGACGACTATTCTTTACACAAATATTCACTGCATACTTTTTAAGGCTGTGGAATTTGCTCCTTATATTTCATGGGCATGACTAGTTTTCTTGACTATGTCATTTGTGGCTACTTTTCTGATAACATCACTCCAGATTTGTTGGAGATTGACATATTATCCCTCACAAGAGTATAACAACAACAACAATGCCTTTACTGGCCTCGCCTGGGCCTTAAGCTAATAAGCTAATTTAACAGGATGCTTCTCTGTGAGTTTGGATCTTGACTGGAATAGTGCAAAATTAAAAATCACCCCCAAGGCTTATGTATGCCCCAAATGTCACCCATTTCTTCTGCATTCAAGCTCACTGTGGCCACCACATCAGCAATCTTTTGCTTCATACTTCTTCCGTTTTTCCTCTCATTTTTGTTTAGTTAATCTATGTCCTTGGGATCACTGCCTTTATTTGGTTCAGCTGGTCTAAGTGCAGTCGTTATTTGTAAGCAAAATAGGGTAATATTATACACATTACAATGCTTGTCTCAAAAGGAGATATTTTCAATTATTCACTGGCTTTAATGAGGCAATTTAATATGTATAAGCTTGGAAGTTGACTCTTTAGCAGTTCAAGCCAGATAAAAATCTAGCTCTGATGGTCACCTTTGTTATAGTCTTATGAGGGATCCCTTCAGGTTATTCCTGCTTCCTGCTCAACAAAAGTTACAGTAATTTAATGCATGTTATCATAAGCTATCAGTAGATGCTAACATTATAAATCCCAAAGAGTTATCTAATACAGTGTCTGAATGTTGTAAGGCACTATCCTACCATAAAGAACATAGTATATAATAATTTGTGGTTCTGGAGGTAAACTATACCCTGGCTTATATCTAGTGTATCCCAAAGGTCCAAGAGGAGGAGAGCTAAGACCCGGTGAAGGCAAACATTTCATAATATTGACCCAACGAATTGAGAATATTGATTCAAATACTTAGGTTTCAAAGTAACAGCCAGAGATTCTAAGTTCTTTGAACACAATTGATGGCAGCAAGGCAATTTTCAACATCTTTTAAGGGATGACTGATACACAAGATCATCTAAACCCTCAAAATGAGCATCACCAACAAAACCAAAGGAAGATAACCTAACCAAGAAGGCCAGTGTCCATAGTAAAATAACTAGTGAGAATACAGACAATAACCATTGGAAAAGAAAAATAATAAGATTATTGAGACTCAAACAACTCTAAAAATAATATTTTCTAAATGTATCTCTCCCTGATAAATTTAAGGCCTATATGATCATTATTACCTAACAAATTGATAACTTAAGAGTAAAAGAAAATTAATATAAAGTCAAAGGAAAAAGAGTATATTGTTTTGGCATTTGAAAAGATACACATTCATATCCTAGATGGAAATCCAAGGCAGAAAGAAAGACTAAACAGAGACAGCAAGTTATCTACAAATCAAATGAATTTCATTGCCATCAGACTTCTCATCTGCCATATTTGAAGCTAGAAAATAGAGAGCTGGTATTTGTAAGTGATGTGAGAGAAAAGGTGGGGTCAATCCAGACATCAGTTACTTATGAAGTCAAAGAATATTTGTGAAAATTTAATTACAAAACAATAGTAAAGACACGGGGGAAAGGCACCAGGTAAGGCTAAATAACTTCAAAAACCCCAAATCCAAGAACCAAAATCTCATAACGCAACATGTTGATAAGAAGTGATAATGATTAATAAGTGGAACTTAGTTTAAATCATTGTAAATGCCTGGAAATTTATAGCACAACTGCATAAGAGCCTTATATTTTGAGGTAGTTTAACCTACATTGGCTATCATCCTCTGTTGTTTCTTCCTTATGTCAAGTGCACTGATTTCTAGTGTGCTTTGGTTGTGATTTGATGGTTTCATTTTATTTGAGTTTAGTCCTGCTGGACTGTTACTTGCTCTATGATCAAAGTTATCTACAAACTCAGTGAAATACTCCTGCTTCAGCTTCCAGAGTGTCTGATCAACTTCTGGCAGAAACAAGAAAATTGCAAAACCAACAAGAAAAAGTAGAGGGGAGATTAGAGAATAAGTACTCTGTGAGAAGAATGGGAGGATACGGAATCACAGCTGAGCAGCACATTCTGATGTAGAGGCTAAAGATGCCTGACTGGACGTGGAGTGGGGTGCACTTGGAAAAACAACAAAGGGCAGCTTTTGAATTAGGTTGACTAATTTCTTGGGAAATAAAGGCTGGATGGGAGTGCAAAGAAGTGATTGGCAGCCTGTATTCACACATGGAGAGGTAAAGTGGCTTAAGGGACTGCCAAGATGAGAATGAAGAGGAATCAGGAAAAAATTGAGCAAGGTTGAGAGAATTGAGCAAGGTTGAGCAAGCATACCATAGAAAGAGAGTAGACATTAGAGACACAATGGGTAAAGAGCACATAGCCTTCAAGGTGAAATCTTCCAAGACCAAACTACACATGCTATGGTTTCAATCAAGCTCAGTGAATGATTTGAAATGGCATTTTGTCACTACCAAAATATTCCAAGTAATCCTCTTACCTTGGCAAACTGGGGTAGATAAAATGTCTGGGTTAATATGCATTATGTTAAAGATGTTCATACTCACACTGCAGGGGTTAAGAGGGAGTAGATTTACAGGAACACTTATATCCAATTCCTTGTACATTTATTTAGTGGTTTTGGTTTTATTTTTCTGTTAATTTTTATTTTGTTTTGTTTTTGGCATATGTGTGTGTGTGTGTGTGTGTGTGTGTGTGTGTGTGTATTGTTTTGCTGTTTTTGATGGAAATGCAAATGTTGTGAGAAGTCTACTGTTAAGAGGAGACAACAGCACTGGATTTCATTTTGTGTTCTTTGAGTAAAAAGTATATAATAGCAGTAAGAATAAATTGTGATATTTGGAAACATTGAAATAAATATACTGTATTCTGAATTATGTTAATGCTTTCCTAATATAATAACTGCATCATATAGTGGTATTAACCAGCTCTTAAAATTTCTAATGAAAAACTATCTTGAGACATGTTGAAACATTACCACATCTTGAAGCCACATACATCTGATTCTAGAAGAAAAAAATTGCAAAATAATTATCATTATCACAAGAATTATCATTATTAACAAGAATAGGGCAGTAATTAAGCAATTTTCTCTCTGTTTCAATTCTCATTCTTTGGTTGTCTTTGTGGTATTCAAGCTGATACTCTGCAAATTACATTTCTCCACTGCCATACGCCTCCATGTTAAAGTTGACCATTGTTTGATCACTGGAGGGATGTTAAATTAAAAACAAACAAACAAAAAAACAACACAAACAAAAAACAAAAACCCAAAGAAGATTTTGCTCTATTCGATTCCTTTACTTGCTCTCTTTCAACCTCTCTGCTAATGACTCTTCACCTTTTTCACAAAAGTTGTTTGCTGCAATTTTCAGCTTCTTCTGTGATTATCAGAACTGGCTTCACTGGTCTAAGGTTCCAGGATATTCCCCAACACAAAGCCATGTCTACCCTCTTAGATGGTTCCTGATCAGACTGCTGAGGCTGTCTTTTTTCTTCTTGATTCTGGTTGTTTTGTCACCCACACTGCATGAGTTTCTTAGGGATAGCAGCTGCTGTCTACAGGCTCCTCTGACGGCCCAAGTGTTTCCATTTTATTTTGCTGTCTCTTTAAAGCTGAACAGTTCCTACCCTCCAATTTCCTATCTAATTTATTTCTGATTAAACAACTATTTTCTACCCATGATTGAATGTTGACTAAGTCAGCCATGCCCAATGTTTTCTGCAGTGAATTTTGTAGGAAGCTTCTTAAAATTCCTCCTGAGTTGACATCTTTCTGAGGCCAGCTACTCTTTGCAGTCGTTAAAGATCAGTCTATTTGTTATCATCCAGCTTATGCGACACTTCTGGGAGTCATTATCTCTCTCCTAAGCCACTGCACCCACACAAGAATTTCAAAATCATGACTGGAGGACTTTTTCATGCTTGTGAAGTCACATGAGAGACATTGTCTATATTTTCCTCATAACATTTTATGACCCTTCTCCTACAAGTTAGCCCCCAAGAAGTCCAGTAAAAAAATAAGTTGACCATCTTGTTAAATAACTTAAGAAGATCTTTATGGTAGCCCATGAAAGGAAGCATAAAATCTATTCATGCTGTCTAAAGTCTTCTTATTTTTATTTTTCTCCTCTTTCTTGTACATATGGCTTTTTTGAAGGAACAACTTCGCTTCAGCCAGCCCAACAACACCCTCCTGAGCAGGCATATGAGAAGACTCATCAGTCTTAAGATTTCATTCCTAGCTCGTCACCTTTCTGTTCCCTGTCAAATGCTGTTACTAAACAAACTTTTAACTCTCAGTAAGAGCTTCACTCTACTTAAAATGTGAAGCATTACAGATTGCATATCCAAGAAGTCTGATATTCTACTAACAACCATCTTCTTACAGAGTAGAAGCACATTGAAGAGCTATCATCCCCTACTGAACTTCCAGTTTTACACTCTATCTAAAGGCATAGACATTCATCATCTTACTTATTTACTTACTCATTTGTGATAGTTTTAAAGGTTGTGGTTGAGTTCATCTCTTAAGAAACAAGAAAAAAAAAATCTTCTCTGGTATAAAATAGATACTGTTCCTATCTTGTTAGAGATGAAGAACAATCCATAATATTTCTGTGTATTTAATCCTTTGACTTTGAATAAAAGGGATAATTCTTTATTGTTGAGTGGAGATCTATTGTGAAGCACAATAGGGCTGCAGAGGCCGATTTGACATGATAACATGAAGATCTTAGTAAGATTTCTCCCCAGTGAAACAATTAAAAATGGTGTGCATATACGAATGTCTCCTTAATTCTCTAAAACTGTTCCAAGGCACATCGGTGATACAAAAGTATTTATTCCAGAAATGTTAATATAATACAATCTTTAAAGACTGAGGACATTTGGTATACATACATATCAGTGCCTCCTCACAATGGCCAGCTCAGTGAAAGAAAATGTCCAGTCTTGGCAGATGGTGCTCAAACACAAGGTTCTCCATGTCCTTCACGTCCCAGCATAGAGAATTGAGAGATAGAGGCTGGACCCATTACCTCACATATACATATAGGTGTTCTCCACGTGGGAGATGAGATGTCCATGGGGTGTATTACAAGTTTTCCTTAGACATGGAAGAAGTGATGTACTTAAGATAGTCCAAGTATTCTGGACCTTCATCTCTATGCAAGCTGTTTGGGGTCACAAGAAGCAATTTGAGCAAGTCAGTAAATAATAAGCTTGCCTAGCACAGTAGAAGTGTTATCGTGAGATAACTGGACGTTACCCATTCTCCAGCTTTGGAGCAATGGATAACACATTTTATCCACAGAGAATTCCTGTTATAAGTAGAGAATGTTTTTAGGAGATTCCCAGAACGAACTTGGTTTGAACAAAAAATAGAAAATTGAAGTGTAAGGACTGCATTCACAGCAATAGATACTTATGGTAAAGAATTAAGAAGCTGGCAGTTCTATGCTACCCAAAACAACTGTCAACAAGGTAAAGGTTTAGTATGGAGAAACAGAGTCAATTAGACACAGTCTGGGGCCAGAACAAGATAAAGAGATAGCTTTAAACACTACCTCTACCAAGGGCCCCAAATTTAATTGGATTAGTCTATGAAGCAATTTATTTCCCCAGGCATTTTCAAAACAAAAGAGCAATGAACCAGCAATTAGTGGAGTAAAATTTTGTTTGATAATAATAGATACAAACTACCTAGAAGCTTAATAGTAAGAACAGGGAAAGAAAGGGTCAGATAAAAAGGACTGTTCTAAAACCATTGTCATTAAAGGGAATTGTGCACATGCCTAAGGCTAAATCCTCAGAAGAGCATCAGAGACTGGAAACCGTAGATATCATTGATGCAGTCCAGACAAATAACTAAACAATCTTAATAACAATAGCCCAGGGTAAGAGAAATCTAAAATACCCACTTTCTTTAAGATAAACAGATAGGTAAGGAAGTAAAATCTGGACATATGAGCTGAAGTAGACAATAGAAACTGCCTTTATAGAGGCTCAGGTGTCAGAATGAAAAGATAAAGACTTCAAAGTAACTATTATGCACACTTTTCAAAACTTAAAGGAAATATTGCTTTAAAGGTAAATGAAGACATCATAACACTATCTCATCACATCAAGAATATTAGCAGAGAGATAGAAGTTATTAGAAAAAGTCACGTCACTATCCTGCTGTGGTAAGCACAATAACTAAATAATTTCCTACAGATGCTCAACAGCAATGAGAATTTACAGAAGACAAATGTCAACATACTTAAAGTTACTTCAAGAGATTGTGTGATGCAAAAAGAAAGGAAGGAAGGAAGGAAGGAAGGAAGGAAGGAAGGAAGGAAGGAAGGAAGGAAGGAAGAAAGAAAGACAAGATGAAAGAAAGAGAAGAGAATGAAGGGAAACTAATAAGACTTCAGGAAATATGAAATGTTACTAATCACCTCAAAGTGCCATAATGGGTTAATGAACTGCAAAGGGTAGAGGCAAGGCAGAAAGTGGGAAAAACAACTATCAAAAAGCTCCCATTTTTCCATGCAAACCATAAATCTACTTATCTAAGGAGCTCAACTAACATCTAGTATCACAAACATCAGAATGCACAGACACATAGGAACTGCCAAATGTCAAAAATATAGAAAATGTGGGAAGCAGAGCAAATGTGTACAAGAGACTGTATGTAAGATTAATGGACAAGCTTTCTCCAAAAGCTCTTGGAATTCAGAAGGAATGTAATGATATATTCAAGATTGGTAAAAAATGTTCTATAAATCATGAATCACCTATCTAGAAAAATCTTTGAAAAATCAAAAGTAAAATCACTCATAGACAAAGAAAAACAAATAGAGTTTTTGGTATGAATATGCTCACCAAGGAGTAACAAGAAGACATTCTTCATGTTGAAAACAAGTTTTAGTCATGCATATAAATGTACACACACACACACACACACACACACACACACACACACGCACACACCACTATGCACAAATGAACACCCACCAAGTCAGTTGAACAGGTATAGATAAAACAGATGTCTCATTTCCATAATAACTTTTCTTAATGGAATTAAAAATTAATTTAGTAATATAAGGTGGACATAATTGGACAATTGTTCTTATAAGATATTGAAATATAATGTATATTATAGCCACAGCATGAACAAACAAAATGAGAATAAAGTTGTATTAAAATGAACAAATTATTAGACAGTAACTCAAGTTCAGGAACAAATAGGGAGAAAGAGAAATATAAAAAGACAAATATAACATTTATAAACTTCAGTTTTATAAGACATAAAATGTTGTAAAATAATAATTGATACCATGCTTCTTGATATGTAGCATATTTAGACACATTAATATAATAATAGGATCTCAAAAGGGGTTAAAGCTATAATTATACATAAATATCTTCCTAGATCCCACTAGAAATAAGGCATTATATATCTAAATCAGACCTGTGATAAGGTAAAATTTCACTCATAACCCCTGAACAAAACGTAAGAAAATAATTCAAATTATTTTAAAATAGTGAAGAAGTGAGTGTGATGTGTCCAACCCTAAATGTCACATCTACAATGCAATCCCCATATCTAAAACTCAGGGAGAGTCACCATAGGAGTGAGTGGCAAGTATGTAGGAGTGCCTGCTGAGAGTGGGTGTCTTCTAGAGAGAGCAGAGAGGCTACATGTATGAAATTTCTCCAATATGGTTACCTAAACAAGATCAGCATAATGACAACACCTGCTGACATATCAAACTATGGATGGGAGAAATTTCCCAAGGCCCTCCACCTAGATGAAGAGCCACAAGCATTCAATGGCTGTCAAGAGGAGAATCAGTATTTTTCAGGGACAGCCCTTGAGAACTTCCCAGTGGTCAGTTCCAAGTCCATGTACACAGGGTCTCAGTAGGTTGTAGATCTTTATCTATATAATTACACCCCCGTGTTTATACATATATGTGGAACTTTAATAATTAAAGAAGTCATGGATTTGGACTGGAGGATGAATGAAGAAAAAGAGGGAAATTAGATAAAATAATACTCATGTATGAAATTCTTAAAATGTAATCATTTTAAATTTAAAAAGGGTAAAAATTATAAAGTAATTTTACTGATGCCCTGGAAATCATTCACATCACACTAAAAAGAAACCATTCTCTCAAATTAGTAAAATCACACACACACAAAAAGAACAGAGGTAGCTGACAATTAGAAGAATTAAGACAATTCTGAAGCTTCAGTGTGTGAGAGCCCATCTGTGTCCTGCTCAGTTGATTCAGTGGGCACGGGTTCGCACCAGGTCCTTTGTGTATCAGTTATGGCTGCTAGCTTGGTGTTTTTGTGGGACTCCATTAGTGGGAGCAGCTGTGTCTCATACTTCTTTGCCTTCTGTTGGGACTCTTCCGTTTATTAGGTTATCTTTCCAGCCTTGATATGATGCCTTTTGCCGTGTCTTATTGTATCTTGTTTTGTCATGTTGTTTTTTTTTTTTGTTGTTTATTAGTGGCCTGCTCTTTTCTGAAGAAAAAAGGTGGGACAGTGGGTCTGGAGTAGAGTGGAGGTGGGGTGGTGAGCCTGTAGGGAGTGGAAACTGTGGTTGGGATGTATTGTATGAGAGAAGAATCTATTCGCAAATAAAAAGTATGAAGGAATATTTTGAATAACTATATTCCATCAGACAAAATGGACACATTCTAGGAGACACAGAGACTTACAAGGAGTAATGTATGCAGAGACTTATAATATATAAACAGGTTGACTATGTAATTTTTTCCTATGAAGTAAAAAGATCAAGGTTAAATTCTATAAAATTTTGAATGGTAAGTATATTTTTAAAGTAGCAGACAGTCTAGTCACATTTAATTCTAAGAAATTGACATTAGTCTGATATTCAGGGCACACAAAATATCACAATTATATACCAGTACCTCGTGAGTACAGGAAAACATTATTGAACAAAAATGCCCTAAAGACAAATCCAGGAGAATGTAAAAAATATTTTATATCATGTGAAAGTGAGACTTTTCATCAAGAATATTGATTGACTTTTATATCCCAGATGAATTAATGTAGCACATCATAGCAAATCAAACAGCAAAGTCAAATGCATAAATCACCTCAAAAAAATAAAAAAAGAAAACCATTAACAGAAACCAATACCATATTCTGTTGAAAATGCAAAAACTGAAAGAGAACAGCAATTCCTCAGATGACGGATGAAGAGTGTCTATGAAAACAAGAGTGACACCAGGTAAAGACAAGGTTCTCATAGTTGGAAACCTAGACAACAATGTCTGACTTTGTGACTTATACACACCATTCCTGTAGATGGAGTAGTCAGAGTATTTACAAAAGCAAAGTTTGTCAGTGTCATTCAGGCTGGAGAGAAGGAAACGAAGCTCCTTTCCTGAAGATTAACTTATCTGTATCTAGAAAGTCTTAAAATGGATCAACTGGGAAGAGTTGATCCCACACAAGGATCGGATCCCATCCTCAGTACCTATAAGACAGAACTTACCTGTTATCCCCCCGGGGAGGTGGGGTCTCTGACACTCGGTGGCCATCTAGTGGGATCAATGAGGTCCAATGTCTTAAAAACTAAGGTAGAGACCACTTGAGGAAGACAACTGATGGAAGTCAACTTTGGCCTCCACATACACTGTGTGTTGGTGTGTGTGTGTGTGTGTGTGTGTGTGTGTGCGCGCGCACACGCGCGTGCACAAGCACGAGCATAGAAAATAAATGATAGAAGGAAAAAAAAAGACTCTGAGCTATCTAGAAATAAAACCTGTTGTGATTACCAAGAGCAACAACACTGCAAACAGAGTGCATAGCTATATTTATATACGCTAGCAATGCAAGCTAAATCTGAAAATTAAAGAAAGCAATTCCATTACAGCATCAAAGAAAACAGAACACTATATGTTAAGAGGTTTATTGAAAGAAAATCATGTCCATCTCCTGGTTAGAGCTTCTTGCTAAACTTGTTCTCAGCTCAGTTAGCAGATCATTAGATCTCTAGATGCTGGCAGTGGTAGGTGCCAGCCTCATACAGTCCAAACATGTCCCAACAGTTCAGCACATCACTCTCAATCTTCTAACAAAAGTTTGGAAGAAGTGTTTTGGCTATTATCTGCATATGTTTTAAATAAAATTAAGAACATGTATGTTAATCTCCAGAGCATAGTCCTGGATACTTAATATTTGGGTAGTATATACTGCTAGCTGTCACAAACACGGAAAATATCAGAGACCGAGGAAGGTGCCAAGGAATGGTAGAGTTCCTCTTCATCATGTGTCCTCCTCATCAGGACTGCTGTTCTTCAGCATGACAACTGTTCTTCAGTGGCATGGCATTTTGAGAGAGAAGGATGTTACATTTGATTTGTACAATTTCCAAACAGATGAAAGGCAAAAGTTCATTAAATGAATTCCCCAGATATCTAGATATACTTTGTCATGGCCTAACGAATAGCAGGAAGCTACTATGTCTCAGGCATCACCTCAGCTAATACACGTTTAGTGTAACATACTGTGAAATGTCCCAATTTTCATACTGCTTGATCATTTCTATTCATTCTTAGCTTTGTTTTTTTCAGTTTGGGATTTTATATTGTATTAATATGGTTAGGGTCAAGGAAAAGAAAAACGACTCTAAATGTTTTAATACAAGCTTTCTCAAACAAATAGTGAAAGAAAAAGAGAGAAGGAGAAAAGAAACAAAGAAACAAAGACAAACTGTCAAGGTTTTTGGAAATGCTGAAGGTTGTGTTAATTGTATAGTGTCTATTATCATTAAATGCTGTAGACTGGGTCATTCCAAGATAAAGAATTATTTTCTAATGGCTTTGGAGGCTCGGCTTTCTAAGGTAAAGAAATCTAAGAACAGATTTCTTCTGGGGCATGTCTCCTAAGCTTGCAGATGACTAGCATCTCCCTGCATCTTCATATCTTTCCTCTGTGAATGTGGGTCTCAGTCCCTTTCCTGTGCACTCGAATCTTTCCTTCTCATATTGACACCAGCCAATACCACAATGTGATTGGAACTTACATCAACTCTGTAAAGTCCATGGTAGTGTCTCCATACACAGTTCCATCTACGAACTGAGTGTTACTGTTTCAACCCATTTACTCAAGGGACTTACAGTCCAAGCTACGATATTAGAGAAAGCTGCCTATATCCTTGGGAAGATAAGCTATTGAGAAAATCTCAAGATAGCACCACCAGTGATGTCAGCTGCCAAAGTACCAGCGTGGATGTTGTCCAGAGCTCTGGGCAGTCACTCCAGAGCTCACATCTGCCTTCTGCAGAAGCTCCAGAGGCTGCCTGCCTGCCAGTGTCAGGGCTAACAAGAGCTTAGCTTCCCTTTCATCTTCCATATCTCATGAAAGAGTCCCTTTTAGAAGAATGTAAACCTAATCTTTGCTGAGAACCCATTATCAGACATATAATTTTCAAATCACGCTAGTATGACATAGAAGACAACTTAGAAAGATATCAGTAGGCATTATCCTGATATCTATTCATTTGGAAAATCAGCATCCTTAAAAACAGAGTTCTATCTCATAAGGACAAAGTTGTGCCTTTACATAACATGATGAGACTATCCTTGTACAAATAAAGTTATATATTCTATCCATCAACAATAAATGGATGATAAGTCAGGGCCCTTCAATCTGACTCTGGTTGGTGTTTTTTCTTGAAATGCTAATATTTTAAGTACACATATATGCTCCTGTGAAAATTAATTTCATGTCTTTGGTGTGCATTGAGGTTTATGCTATGTGAAAAACAGTCATAAACATATTTTCATAAACATAGTGATTTCAAACAAGAAATTGAAAAGCCACCTATGTGTACATAGACACATTGTCCTAGCTTGGTAAAGTATTGATTTAATGAAACACCATGAACAAAGAAACTTGGGGAGGAAAAGGTTTGTTTGCTTAAATATCTGTATAACTGTTCTTTCTTGGAGGGAGTTAGGACAAGAACTCAAGTAGAGCAGAAATCTGGATGCAGGAGCTGATGCAGAGGCCATGAAGGGTGCTGGGACCTCCCACATATATCACTAGTTAAGAAAGGGCTCTACTGGTTTTCCTCTAGCCTTATCTTAAGAGGAGGCATTTTCTCAGTTCACATTGAGAAATGTGAATGAAATATGAAAGTCATGTTAATGAATAAAGCTATGTGAGTATTTGTATATGATGTTAATGGAAAAAGTTTTATTCACAGGAAAATAAACTAAGAGCTTAAAAGTCTGTTTCATAACAATGAATAATTGTCGTAAACTCTATAATACACAAGGTAGAGTGTGGTCAATCCACCATCCATGGCTAGCCAATCTGCATGTTAATGAAACCTTAGAGGAGATTTATTCTGACCATGAATGTTGTTACATACATAGCCGTCTAATGTTACTGTTTAATCATTCTTGATGGAAAGAAATGTATGCTATTGAGCAGAAAGATGGTACTCATCTATGTCTCTGTAAGACTCAAGTTAACTGGTCCTAGGAAGAAAGACTGATGAACATGTAGGCTGTTCCTCAAAGGTCTTTAGTATGAATCACAAGCATGACAATGTTCTGGAGCAAGAGATGCTATTACACACACACACACACACATACACACACACACCACACACACACACACACACACACGAGAGAGAGAGAGAGAGAGACAGAGAGACAGAGAGACAGAGAGAGACAGAGACAGAGACACAGAGACAGAGACACAGAGACAGAGAGACAGAAAGGACAGAGAGAGACAGAGACAAGAGAGACAGAGACAGAGACAGAGAGACAGAGACAGACAGACAGACAGACAGACAGACACAGACATGCACAGTCCAAAATTATATGTAATGAGTGAGCTCCAGAATGTATAGGTTATAGTCAATGGTTATGGCCTGCCCTTGGTATGTGTGAGAACTGGGGTTGAGGAAATTTTATTTTTTCTCACTGAATAGCGATATATATTGTTTAATTTTCTGTGTTGTATATATATTTGTTGATAGTGGTGTTTTGGTCAATATTCATGGAATACCAGCCATGAGGTGAATAAAAATTGAAGAAAAATATCAACTCAGACTCCATTTTCTTCAAAGGTCCATCGCCTTAACTTTAAGTGAAAGCCTATGATAAAATTTACAAACCCATTCAAAAGCAGGTCACAAATAACTCTTTTGTTAGTTCATTGTCTACACAAGACATTTATTATTTCATATTGAAAAGAAATTTTCTATCTGGAAAAAGGATTATTTTACCACTGATAAAGTCTAAAATATAAATATTTCATCAAGAGTCTGTATTACTCTTGAAAGCCACTTTACCTCCAAGATCTGCCAAGTGGACTATGTCCTCAGTGTGATCAGTCTTTTACAATTCGTGACCTATATCACTTGATAAGCATAACATCCTGATTTTTAGTGTTAAATTCATTCATGTTTTACTAGAAGACAAATCTGCTATCATTTGAAGTGACCTTCAACACACATTCTATGAACATATATGTTACAGGTAGCCTGAGGTGTCCGCAGCACAGGAGTGTGTCTGTGTCTAGCAGATGCTGCCTGATGGCCGTGTGAAACATACAAATAGTTCAGGTCTGCGGGGCTAAAGCCGGATCACAGGGCTAGTCATAGTAATCATATTATAACACTTTGGGTTTGCTGCTGGTCAGTCTTAATGGTTCTGATGGTTCTCAGCCTGTGGTGAAGACGTAAAGAAGCTAAGGCCCAATAGACAGTGGCCATCCCGTCTCATTAAGTGATAACTGAAGCTTCCTGGCAAGGGAAAAATTACCTTTTTAAAGAAATGGAACTCTGGAATTCAGGGCTTGGTGGAAGGTGTCCTTCACTTGTCCTGAGGTGTGCAAAGACCAGCTCTTTAGAAGGATAAGTGAAAATGTGGCCAAACATAGTTGTATTTTGGTTTTTTGTTTTGTTTTTTTGGTTTTTTTTTTTGTTTTTGTTTTTGTGATTGCTTGTTATAAGTTTGCCTTTAACAAACACAGAACAGGCTTGTGTTTGTAAGGATAGACCACAGATATGACAGTAATTCCATGTAACTATTACGGCCATGTGACTATTAGGGAGTGACTATTACCCTCTAGTATAAAGTGATATTCATGCATCTGAGGAAGTACTGATACAAAGCTATGCACTGCCAGTAACGGAGAAGGTCCATGTACAGAGTGTGTGTTATTAGTAGTGATACTAAATCATTATGTTTGTATATGCATTTCTTATAGTATTCTTGCTGTTTCACAGTATACTTCTGGTTGTATTATATTAAATATTTAAAGATTCTTTTATGCTTGAGCATGTAATTCTGGGGTTGAGCCAGGGCCTTGTACAGTCTTAGCAGGTGCCCCACTACTGAGTAACATTCTTACAGGTTTTTACCACTCAATATCTATGTATATCTTTAAAAGATAGACATGTAGCAAAGCAATGACTCCTAACAGCATTCTACTACACCTGCCCATAGATCAGTGTCTCACTTAGTTCTCATCAGAGAAGCTTCCTCTTGCAGTAGATGGGAACTAATACCCACGGCTGGAAAATATGTAGAAAATGAGAGACCTCAGAAACTGGGTTCTATATGGAATGTCTCCATCAAATCCCTCCCTCAAGGTCCCTTAGGGAATCTTGTAGAAGAGATGGTAAGAGCTTGAGGGGACAGAGGACACCAAGGACAAGGCCTTTGAAACACAGACCACAGATGCACATACACACTCAAAGAAACTGCGGCCCAATGCACAGAGCCTGCACAGACGGGCCCCCAGTGTTGAGAAGGGAATGGGCACAAGCCTCCATCCTATCTTAGAAGCTGATTCCAGTGACAGACACTTACAAATGAAAATATTACTTTTTTCCCCCAAGGAAGTCTCACTGGGTATACAAATCACTCCTAAAGCCCAGCAGATAGCCAACACAAAACTAACTTGATGGTATTTTTGGAGGTTCTTTCTCTCATAATGTTTTTTTTTTTTTTATTGGAAATTTTTTATTGGAAAATTTTTTTTTACATTTCAGATGTTCTCTCCTTACCCCATTTCCCTCCCTCCCTCCCAGGAACTCACTATCCCTTCCCCCCTCCTCTTGCTTCCACGTTGGTGTACCCCCACCCACCCTCCCCTGTACCTCACCTCCCCACCCTCGAGTATCCCCCCCCACGACGTCCAGCCTTCATGGGACCAAGGATCTCTTCTCCCCTTATTTATAGCTCCCTTGCATATATAACTGGAGCCATGGGTCCCTCCCTAAGCGCTCCCAGGCTGTGGTTTAGACCCTGGGGGCTCTGGTTGGTTGGGATTGTTGCTTTCCTCATGGTGTCGCGAATCCTCTCAAACTCCTTCTGCCTTCACTCTATCTTCTCCATTGGGAACCCCATGCTCAGTTTAATGGTGAGCTGTGAGCATCTGCCTCTGAATATGTCAGACTCTTGCAGACCTCTAAGGAGACAGCTATATCAGGCTCCTGTCAGCATGTACATCCTGACATCCACATCAACCTCTAATGTTTTGTCATGGCCTTTTTAACCCCTTACAGGTCCATTAGTATGTATTACAGTTTCTGATTCGAGGTTTCTATAGGGTTTCTGTTTTTGTGAATATGTATGTTTCTATGTCTATGTGTTTCTTCAGCCTTTCCTTTGACTCTTTTTCCTTGTAATTTTTGTCCTATTCTGATTTGTTTGTATTATTTATTATTACTATGATGATGATGATGATGATGATGATGATGATGATATATTATTAGATGCCTGTTTGTATCCTAATGAGAGAAAGGATGTGCATTTGAAGGTTGGGGAAGTTGAGAGGATTTGGGAGATGTTGAGGTAGGGGATACCATAATCGGAATGCATAGTATTCTAGTTCCAATTTTAAAAATTATCCCTAAAACAGCCTTTAAAATGTCCTTTATGAATTATCCCAAGGAAGGCACTGTGTGTTAGAGACCCTGAAGACCTCTAGATAAAAATAGTGATATTGATGATTATGACCTTTATAGTCCAAGGACATGAATATAGAATATTTATTCTGAGAATATTCCTACATGGCTAAGACAGTGATCAAGGATGAAAAGAACAGATCTAGAAAAGTTCAATTGTTATTATTCAAAAGCCTTTTAATAATAAATTAAATAAATTTGAATTAATGGTGTAATACTCAAGCCACAAAACCTAGAAAATTTTCCAGAAATCAGGTAAACATAAACTATTATTTTGTACAGACACACATACATGTAAAGGCATAACACGAGAGGGAGAGGGAGTGACAGAGGGAGGGGAGGCATAAATTAGTTTAAATAAGCCAAAGGTCATATTTCTGAATAGTCACTAAGGATGAGAACTATTTTGACATCAAATTACAAATGTAGAAATTATCAAATATCTTTGCTAATAACAAATAATTGACAATATTCTGTTGCTTAAGAACTGATGTTTTCCTTGTCCCCAATTGTTTTTTGATCAATCAATAAAGATGCCAACAACCAATGCGTGGGCAAAGGGTGGGACACTTTGAGTTGTGTGGGCTAGGGAGCAGAAAGGAAATACAGAATCTTCGAATCTCCATGACTCAGGGAAGAAGGATGGGACACAGAAGGGACAGGAGATAAATCCTACCATCCATGTGAGATTTCACTTCAGGTAAGTGGCCACTTCCCCTATTGGGCCTGGGGTAGCAGAAGAAGGTTTAGGAGTGCCCAGCCTTTGAGGTAGCCAAGGCATTTTAAAAATAAAATAAAAATAAAACTAAAAAGAACTGATGTTTAAGTTTCTGTGCATCTAGTGTATGCCCAGTATATACATTAGAAATAAAGATGGATCCTAATACATTTGTGCAGTTTTCCTCCTTGACTGCACAGTTATTGTGTATAATGCATGGCTCAGAAGTATGCTGGCTTCTATGGGATCTTTATACAAGAATATTAATAGATTGCCAAAAAAGATTGATCAATATGAAAGTTGTGAGTTGAACATGGCAGGTGAAGAGAAAGCTTACTGGAAAATAGGAATTCAGATGCCCCCAATCATATACCATCTAGTTTCCTGATATATGCAAGATGTTGTAGGAGGAAACCTTTAACTCTTTGGTGTTTGGGTGGATTACGTAATTCCTGCTTCTTCTTGGCTGATTCTTGCCTTTCATTATCTACAAAGCTTCCACCTTTGACTGCCTAAGGGCAGTATTCTGTCAAAACAAGAAGAGGGAGCACAGGGTGCTATCTGCTGCCAGCTGGAGTGTGTCTATGCTTGACACTTAGTAGTCTATCCGTAAAATAGATCTCCTGTCTCTAGAATGGGTAATGTCTGATAAGTCTGAGGACTATGTATATGGAGTGCTTGTTAGAAGTGTGGTTGACAACAATCAAATTACATATGTGCCCAGAACAGATAACATGGAGAAAGCTTGGGTGGCCATAACAGCTCACTAAGATTTCAGTATTAATTACTGATAAGGATGTAGGAATAGAGATGCAGATGTACTTCTCTCTTGACTTCTCCCCCAAGGTCACTGATACTATCTCCAGAGATATAGCCTCAGTTACTTGGAAATTCCCAAGAGACTGGTGTCTACAGACTATGAAGAGAGCAAAATGATTAGCAATGCTGTCTTCCAAGTTGAACCACTTAGTTTCTTGTTGTGTTGCCTTTGGCAAGAAGTCACTTTCTCACTTGGGAATGACAATGTAAAGAAAGGTATAACTACTTGACCACTGAATAAAGGAAGTCTGTAAAAAATGAGTTATTGTCATACTTGTTTTGAAGTCATTTGTATGTTATCTGTGACTGTATGCAGGTGTGTGCACAAAATGACCACAGGTCCCTGTGGAAGCCAGAGCCTGGAGTTAAATTTGGTTCTAGCGTCCAACATGGGTGCTAGGAATCAAACTGTGTGCTCTGGAAATGCAGGACATATTCATAATTGCCAAGCCATCTCTCTATGTCCCTAAAGAAATTCTTTAAAAAATGAATCTGGCATCATCTTTCTTTCTCTATGGGCATTTGGGTGAAAACTTTGAGCTATACATAGTGAATGATAGTGATTAATTAATTGAAGATCACAGTAACAAAAATAATGTTAGTTGAAAGTATAACTGCAATCCATTTTGGAGTAGTCCAGGGTACCCTTGGCTATATGGTAGGGAAAGGGATTTTGAAGCAACTCAGAAAATGAACGTTTATGACAAGATAACAGATGCTGGGAATTCTAAAGTGTGAGCCTATTGAAAGTGTTCTGAGAAAATGATGACATAAGTGTTTTACACAGCTGTATAAATATGATAAATATGTTTAAATGATCTCCTTGATTAAAACACCATGAGGCATGCTGGAAATATTACAGGAAATGAGTCAGTGTCTAATACAATAGTTCAATAATGTCGTCTTACAGTTTGCAAAAATTTAACTCCCAAAGCATAACATGGAGAGGTTTCTGAAAACTGCTAAATACAACTAGTAAAAATTCCTGTGCCTTGCATCTATCAGAAAATAATTTTTTCTTTGTATCCTTCGCTGTTTTAAGGATGAAAATAAGCCATTGGTGATGTCTAGTCTACCTCCAAGGCCTTATTAACATATAACTGCATGCTGTATGGAAACCTTCTAAACAAAACACTTGATGATATTTGCTTTAGTTATGTTTCTATTACTGAGATAAAGCACAATAACCAAAGTGATGTATAAAAGAAAGTATTTCATTGGCCTTAGAGTTTCAGAGGGTCATGTCCTTGATGGCGAAGTGAAACCATAGTGGCAGGTGACTGGAGCAGCAAGAGAGCTCTTGCTCTCAGGGGAGCACAGGGAAACAAATTCAAAATGGCATGTGTCTTTTGAAATCTCAAAGTCTGTCTCCAGTGACACACATCCTCCAATCTTTCCCAAATAGTTCCACAGACTAGGGGTCCAGGTATTGAAACAGACAATCCAATGGTAACATTCTCATTTAAATCTTCACAATGCTTTAGCATGATCCTTGTCCACTATTCATCTTCATAGTCATCCTAAATGTGCAGCATTCTTTAATAATGCTTACACAGAAAAATTATTATATTCCAAATCCCAGACTGGTCAATCTTCAGGCATTTGTTGCCTTGGACCATGCTATTTAATTTTCAGCTAGAATGCTGTATTTTGAATACATTTCTGCATGCTTACTCACTCTTCTCAAACTATATACTTCAAAAGTTAATGGCATCATCTGTTCTTTTATTAGACAGAATCATGATATTCATAAAATGACAACTTGGAGACTTACAGTTGCATGAAATGTAATGTGACCTAATATGACTAAAAAGGAACTGTAGGAAGTCCTTGAATTCTAGAAAGAATGTAGGCTTCAAACAGACCATAAGACCTAAGCACCAATATGTCCATGAGTCTCCTCCATTTCTGGGTTATGTGCTATATATCCTAAGCAAGGAGCCGTTGTGGCCTCTAGATCCAACCTCTAAGACTAGCAGGAAGCCAAAGTCAAAAGAGCAGATTCCAACACCAATACAGTTCAGATATTAAAACACTTCATAAAGACTTTAAAGCAGCTCTATGTGGTGCTTATAAGGTAAATTTTCTTGAAATAAATGAGGAAATAGCAAGGCTGAGTGGAAACAAATTATTTAAAATTTCATAAAATAATAATAGTGTTTAATGGGGTTTGGAAAATATAAGAAAAAAGTTAACATTGCATCACTGGAATTCTAGAGAAACAAGACAGAACATGGAATTCAAAAGGTATTTGTAGGACTATGAATTGATAATTCTTTGTGGAAAACATAAACCAAACCAATAAAGTAAGGAGGAAAACAAGCCTTCAGTATGATTTTAAAGCAGAAATTCATGAATGAATATGCACACTAGGTTTATACCTTTAAAAGCCAAGGCTAAAAGTCATCATGAATATTACCCAGTAAGAAATATGATAGTAAGAACTCATCTTACTATCAAATCATGAGAACCAGAAGGAGAAAGTATTATAATATTTCTCAGTATAGAAAGAAAAGAATCACTAACTCTGGGCTCAGTATCTGGAAGAAATGAATGTAAGGGACAACACTACAATAATTTATTTTTAAAAGAAGTAGATTTAAGGACTGGCTAACAGAAATTCTCCAAACTGAAAATAGCAAAAAGAAGGTTAGGAATTTGAAAAAGTAAATGAGAGTGACAGTCTCTGTAAAAGTAGAGGTGAAGAAGACAATGCTAACCCCATGTGTTCTGTAAGTCATGAGAAAACAACACAAGCTTTAACAGTTGATCTAGTGCTATATGTGTGAAAAAAAAGATTTAAGACAACTAATTTACAACATAGAGAGAATAAATTACTCAAGAATAAATGCATCATTATTGGGCACATTGAATTGTAAAACATGTCCTGCCACTAGTCTCCCTACAATTCGGTACAAAGGCTTTTAAAACTGTGAGTCAAAGTAAATCTTCCTCTCCTCAGATATTCATTGTTTGGTCACAAGAATAAGAATACTACCTAAAATACCAGAGAACTGGAATCTACACAAGAGTATGGCAATATCTAGCACAACCACTAAGACCAGGATACAAAGAGAAGCATCCTAAAAATATTTCATATAAATCAAGGTTAGTTTGTAAAAATGTACTCAGTTTATCTACAAAAAGTTCAGAGATAGTGGAAGAATAGAAAAATCATTACAGAAATAGAAACTAAAACTAGAAAAGTTAAGTAAAATATATATATATATATATATATATATATATATATATATATATATAAACAATTATCACAAATGCACACTAAATATATTAAAAATTAAAAAGATAAGACTTACATAGTAACTTTAAAAACATGATAGGATAATAAGGCTGCCTATAAAAATGTATTCAAAATAGAATGGCATAAACAAATTACTATACAAAGAGGAAATGGCTGGAGAGATGGCTCATCAATTAAGGTACTGCTCTTTGAGAGGACCTGAGTTCAATTCCCACAGTCACACCAGGCAGCTCATAACCACCTGTAATTACAACTCCAGAGATTGTAACCCCATAGGAAGAACAGTATCAACTAACCAGACCACCCAGAGTACCCAAGGACTAAACCACCAACCGAAGAGGGATCCTACTACAATGTAGCACAAGATTGCCTTATCTGGCATCAACGGGAAAGGATGCCTTTTGTCTTCTGGAGGCTTGATGCTCCAGGGTAAGGGGATACTTGAGCAGTAAGGTGGGAATGGATGGGTGAGTGGGCCAGGGAGCACCCTTATAGAGGCAAAGGGACAGAGGAAGGGTTGAGAGGCTTTGCAGATGGGAAACTGGAAAACGGGACAACCTTTGAAATGCAAATAAGTAAAATAATCAATGAAAATGAATTATGGTATAATACAGAATAGGATCCATCAAACTTTCAGGAAAGTAATAGAAAAAATGAGATTAAAAGATGGGCAAATAAATATTGGATTTAATATCAAAAGCACAAGATCCAAAAAATAAACTTGATAATTTGATCTCTTCAAAATTTAACTTTATGAAGGATCTATTATAGGAATGAAAAGACAAGTACAAACTTGAAGGAAATAATTCAACAGAGAACTATACAACACAACCACCAATGGGAGAACTGATTAGAGAAGTGAGGAAAAAAGAGCAGATCAGTGGAAAGAACAGAGAAATACAGTCGAAATTGAATGATGTGTAGTAGTGAGTGTGGACTGGGGAGCATAGTATCCCGATGCAGGAAGCAAAGGTTCAACCCATGGAGCATAGCCAAAATGCCCAAGGAAGATAAAACCGTAAGCACTCTGATAGGACAGTTCTTAAGGGATGGCCAGCCTCTCAAATTTTAACCCAGAATTGTTCCTATCTAAAGGAAATGCAGGACAAATTTGGGAGACTGAAGGAAAGACCATCCAGAGACTGCCACCTAAGTGGGATCATCCACCTGCAGTAAACCCAAAACTATTGTGATGCTAAAAGTGTTGCTAAAAGCTGTATAGCTGTCTCTGAGAGCTTGACACAAATCAATACAGATGCAGACCCTACATAACCGAACTGAGTAAATGCATAAAATTCTCAAATCTCATTATAAATAATAACTATATAATCTGGTGCACTAGAACAAAACAAAGACAAAACTCTAATATAGGAAAAACTTGTATGGTTTATGTTTTCAGAATGTTCAATCTATGGTTTGTTCCTACATATGAAGAAGAGAGAGTTTCTAGGTCAGGATGATTGTGTGCATAGGAAGAGGCAATTCTTCTAATGGTCAACAAGAGAAAGAAACAGGGAATTGGGACCTAGGTAAATATTTCAAAACTATGGTTTGATGAACTACTTCTAACAGTGAAACCTCCTAATGTTTCCAGAACCTCAAAACACAAACCTTGGGATATGGCAGAGGCTAGGTGAATTATTAGTACTCACAAACAAAAACACAAAAACAAACAACAAACAAAAAACACAAAAAAACCAACCAAGCAAAAAACCTGGAGTGAAAGCACACATCTGTGTCTCCAACACTGGAGCAGCAGAGATAGGTAAATTCTAGGGGCTTACAGGTAAGTAAGAAATCCTGACTCAAAAAGTAGGTAGAACATAATAGAGGGAGACCCCCCTGATGCCAATGTTTGGTCCACAGATACGTAAGCACAAACAAGTACACAAGCACATACATGCTTATAACACACACATACACACACGCACACACACACACACACACAACACACACACACACACACACACAGCCCCAGAACTTTCTAAAATAATTTTGCCATCTGGGAGCAGGCAAACAATTGAGCACGTGAAGGATATTTTGTATTAAATAATTGACATCCAAAATCTCACAGTCATCTTAGAATAGGCTTAATATCTCCAAAATTCAAGATGCAAAGAGCCCTACCACTATTCAAAAGTATAATTCTAAAAGTTCCTTCAGACCCAAAGCAGACTTAGCTACTCATGTATTTAACAGGCAGTTAAAGACTTCCTTGAGTTGGTGCCTACATACAGGCTTCATACCTAAGAGCTAGTGTCTTTGGTATAGGAAGACATTCTGCTGGCTTCCAAAGGAAAAATATAAACACCAACCCAACCACAAACTTCTTGATCCAAAACGGCATCTTGCCTGCAAGATGTGCTAGTGCAATGATGGCAAACAGCTTGTAGGAGTAATCAACCTATATCTGATTAGATTAAGGGTATACTCCATGCCTGAACCCTGCTTGAGTGACCAATAAACTGAGACTAGACAGCCCAGGGGAACTGAGCTAAAAGCAAATATCACTGTTCTCAAAACTGAAACAAGACAAAAAAAGTAGCACCATAATGAGTCCTAATGACAGTCTGCTATGTCCATAGATCAGCCTCTTGTTCAACCATCATCAGAAAAGCTTCCTCTTCCAGCAGATGGGAAAAAAACAGGAGATCTCTTGGAACACTCAGACCTAAATGGGATGTCTTCATCAAATCTATTCCTCAAGGCTCAGGAAAACTTGCAGAAGAGAATAAACAAGCTATGAACTCACAGACCGGAACAGCATTCACAAAGTCTACACGGCTTTGCACCAGTGAGGGTTCCTAGAGCTTAGAGGAGAAATGTGCGCATGCTCCCATCCCTAAGCAAGAAGCAATCTCCAGTTGTAACCAATTGCAAATGAAAATGTATTTTTCTCCAAAGGAGTCTCATTGGAGAAATAAACTACACTACAGAGTAGGTGGCATGCTCATCAGGAGCTATTTCAAGAGGAAATGAACTCAACAGCTTTAGAGGTTCCTTCTGTCATAATGTCCTGACATGACTCTTCCTAAATCTATATATTTTATTCTCTATTTTTACCCTATAGGTAAAAAGAGCTAGATTAGTATGGAAGATGGGTCAGGAATAAAGAAAGGACAAACTATAATCAGGATATATTATTTGAGAAAAATTCTACTTTCAATATTCAATGTGAAACATTCCATTTCTTAAGTGAGGAAAGAGACATAGAACACAGAAATAGTACAAAAGCAATATTGAAATCCAGCAGTGGAAACATTGTGCCTTCTATCTCTATGACCAGCAGCACCTGGGGCATATTGTGGGCATACGATCCAAATTCCACAGGGTTAGAACAGCTCAGTCCCCATAGCATAACCATTTGTAGCCTACACGCTTTTCCTGGTTCCACTTACTGCCTGCTATGTTCCTTAGCAGATGATCTACGTTTCTGGCACCCCAAAATCCCAAGATCCCCCATGACATTTTGGGATCATTCTCACAGCTTCATATGTAGCCTTGTTATGAGCCACTTTGTAACAGTTCTGATTTCATATGCCTACCTTTGAAATGTTGTCTGATTTCATAGACCTTCCTTTTCAATCAAGGTGAAGCATCTATGGCCATGGAAGTCCTGCATGCCCAAAGTCCTGCATTATGTGCCAAGGTCTTCAACCAAATAGAGCAAAACACCCCTGGGATTTTTGGCAAGGTACAGTGAAATGAATCACAGAAAACAAGTTTCCTGGGCTCCCCTTTATTATTAATATGTGCCATGTTTTCTCTTTTCTCATGGGAAAGTTTACCTTTCATACCATTTAGCTTGCAACGCACATTGTCTATCCAGTTCCTGAGATGACTTCCAAGATGACCAGTCTTTCTGTTGTTCTGAGTAAAGCAGTACTTTAAGTTTACTCTGCCTCTATTTCTGCTGCTTTAAACACCTCTTCTCTAGACAAGCTCCACTTTTTCCAAATATATGTCTACTCTGATTTTGCTCTCAGTTCTCATGAAATCAGTAATATCCATGCCAAAGCCTAAAGGCTACATCTTGACCTTCCATTTACCAAATTAATTGACTTTTTCCTCTCCCCCTCCCCCTCCCCCTCCCCTCCCCACCCCTCCACTCCCCTAACCCTTCCCCTCCCCCTCCCCTTCCCTACCTCCCCCGCTTTCATTCTTTGAGAAAAGGTCATACTACGGAGCTCAGACTTGTCTAAAATTTGCATACAGTCTAAGTTTGATTTTTCAGTTCTACTGCTTCTACCTCTTGGGACTGATTTTACAAGCATGGAACGTCAAACCTGGCTAGTAGATACTATGAAATCCAGCCTCAGGCAAAATCTAAGTATGTGGACATTATATAGACAGATTCTGGACAGACTGTAACATGAATGCCCTCTAGTTCAGTTTCCAATACAGTCTCTGGCAGCTCTTTAAAATCTCATGAGCCTGGCCTTACTGTTCACACTCCTTCAAGTATACTAGTACTCTGAACTCTCATCAAAATTGCCTAATAAATTCTGATACTCTGTTTGAGAGCTTCTGCAATCTGCTTTTCAGTTTCTTCTAATTCCTCCCACAGATCAGGTCCGAAGCACTGGGGAGCAGGCATCAGTGGCCTAGTTCTTTAAATTAGTTCTTCACTTCCTAAATTTTCTGGAATACATGAACATTTAATGTATATTTCATACTCAAATCATACTACAAGCTTTGTTAGGGAATTGTCATGAAGTACAAGTGAATATTTCACTAATATAGGTAAGTATAAAAAAGTCATTCAGTACCATTAACCATTAAAATGCACATCAGAATATAACAATATATTGGTACACACTTCTAAGAATGGTTGAAATACAAATCATAGTGATATGTGCTAGCAATGACATGGGGTAAAAAGATCACTCATTTGTGCCTATAGGGAGGGAATTTACTTGAAATGCCCAATATTCACGTTAGTAGAGTATTTCCAGTCAAACATCATTTCAGTATGACAGAAAAGTTTGTCTCTTTTCCACCTAATGATCCCAGCAATTCACATTTTTGAAAACCAATGAAACATATCCCAAAAGCTTTAAATGTTTCCATTTCCCAGGTATCACAACAAAAATAATATACAGCCCCTCCAGAGTTAATCTCCCCAGCAATGCAGAATCCTAACCCTCCTTGTCTTCTTGGGAGCTTCCCTCTATCAATTATCCACTATCTCCAGGTAGTTTTAATTTCTTTTCTCTAATGGCTTTTAACCTACAACCTACACATCTGCTGAAACCTTCCTTTAAATTGTGTACACTCCTCCAGTAAGTTACCCTTCTTCTTCTGCTTTCAGGCAAACCACTTGAGACTTTGATCAACTTTTACCTTCACACTTTCTGTTAACTCTTCAACCCACTGATGTCTGGTTTTTGCCTTCCAACACTTCACTGAAAATGTTGTCACTGAGGTCACTTATAATCGCCAAATTACTAAATTCTACTCCTCATTCTTATCTTTTTTTTTCAAACATTTAACTCTTAATAGCAGAATTTGACCCATTGACTAGACTCTTTCTTCACTTTCTCATTTCTTGTCATTTATAATCCGTTTTCCTCCCCCCTTTAAAGGTCCATTTGTCCTATTCTTTTTCAGTTTTCATCTAAATAATCATTTCTTTTCCTTCCATAATTATTGTTGTTGCAGATTATTTATGACAGAATTTTCTTGCTCTCTAGATGGCATTTTCTCATCTTACCCACCACCTAGCATTCTTTTCTCATTTTTGCTGGTAGTTCATAAATGTATCTTTCCAGATGAGATGTCTCTTTAGGCTTAAACCCATAAAACATTTGGTGTTCTTTCAGAGTCTCAATTTCAAATTCCCACAATAAGTAGATCAGCCTCCAAGCTACTTTTGCCTCTCATATCACCTACTCTATCATTCAGTCTTGCATTCCTTTCCAATACCTTAAAAATGACACACTTTATTTCCCTTACCATCAGATCCTGTTGCTTGCTATAAACTTCTTCATGACTTCAGGCTCCTCCATTCATTCCCAACATTCATCTTTTCATGTGAGCTACCCATTCCTTTTGTTCTTCACTAGTTTAGTCCCATTTTTAGTATTTTAAAAAATTTATCCCATCATATATTACATCCTGAACACAGAGTGTCCTCCATCCACTCTTCCCAGACATCCTCCTACACCTCTTCTCTCAACCCAATCCACTCCTCCTCCTTTTTCCCTCAGAAAAGGGCAGGCTTCCCAGGGACATCAACCAAACATCAAGTTACAATGTTTGACTAGGCTTCTCCCCTCACCTTAGGGATGGACCATGCATTCCAGTAGAGAAAAGGGTCCCAAAAGCAGGCAAAAGAATCAGAGACCTCCAGTGCTCCAACTGTTAGAACTCCTCCAAGATAAAGGTGTATAACTATAATATATAGGCAGAGGACCTGCGTTAGACTCATGCAGACTCCCTGATTGTTGGTTCAGTCACTGTGAGCCTGTATGAGTCCAGATTACTTGAGTCTTTGGATTTTCTTGTGGTATCCTTGACAACTCTGGTTCCTACAATCATTCCTTCCCCTCTTCTGCAGGATTCTCCAAGCTCCACCAAATGTCTCCATTAGTTGCTAGATTGATGACTATGCTAGGCTCATGTCTACAAGTACAGCAGAATATCATTAGGAATCATTTCAGTGACTTTTTTTTGCCAGTCCTATTTGGTTTGATTCTAGTTCTCTGACTTTTCAGGCAGAGTCAGGGTTGGAATCCCTCTCGTGGCTTGGATCTCAAGCTGAGCAAGTCATTGGCCAGCCATTTGAACAATTGCTGTGCCACCTTTACCCCAGTACATCTTGCAGGTAGGACAAATTAGAGGTCAAAGGTTTTGTGGCTGAAGTGTTGTCACAGTCCCTCCAATAGAAGTCTTGTCTGGTTATGGGAGATGTGGTTTTCATGCTCCATGTCCTCCTTTGCTAGGAGTCTTAGCTAGGGACTGGGAGTCTGGGAGAATTCTATGCTAAAACAATCAGGCCCTGTGGGTTTTTGTTGTGGTTGTTGAGAGACTATTACTGACTGAATCTATTTCTTTAGGGGTTATGAGTTGATTTAACTTTAGTAGATAGTATCTATCTTGAATCTTGTCCATTTCTTTTAGATTTTCTATTTTGTAGAGTACAGGTTTCTGAAGTATGATCTAATGATTCATTGGATTTCATAGATGTCTGTTGTTATGTCTCCCTTTTGTATCTGATTTTGTTTATTTGGATATTCTCTTTCTGCATTTTAGTTACTTTGGACAAGGGTTTGTCTATCTTGTTGATCTTCTCAAAGAACCAGCTCTTTATTGCATTGATTCTTTGTATTTTTCTCTTTGATCCTATTTTATTGATTTCAGGCCTGAGTGTGATTATTTCCTGCCATGTACTTCTCCTAGGTGTGTTTGCTTCTTTTTGTTCTAGAGTTTTCAAGTTGGTTGTTAAATTGCTAGTATAATTTCTTTATGAAGGCAGTTAGTGCTGTGAGCTTTCCTTTAAGCACCCTTTCCATTGTGTTTCATAAGTTTGGATATATTGTACATTCATATTTTTTGTACGAATGACCTGCCCATTGGTGATAGTGGGATATTGAAGTCTCCCATAGGGGTTCAATGCATAATTTAAGCTTTAGTAATATTTCCTTTACAAATGTGGGCATCCTGCATTTGGGATATAGATATTCAGAATTAATACATTATCTTGATAGATTTTTTTTCTTTGATGAGTATGAAGTGCTGTTGGGAAGTGCTTCTAATGGTTTGTCTTAATTTGGCTTCCAAAACCACATTACAGACCTGAGAGTCCTTGCCCCCAGCTGGTTCAAATTGATAATAAAGAATTGCTGTACAGTCAATGGCTGGGCAAGGAGACAGAGGCAAGACTTGTAGACTGTGTGGGCAAGAGACTGAGGGAGAGAGGAAGAGGAGGAGAATCACCATGACAGGGAAACAGAAAGATGAATCTTAAAGGTCCACCAGAGTATAAGAATCCAGGAAAGTGACCCTAGGAACCACGTCCTAGATTTGGTTTCAGGTGGCAGAGATGAAATACAGATTTTAAAAAATGTTAACTCAGGAATACCAGAGGGGAGTGTTTGCTAGCTGCAGGGAGGTTTAGAAGTGTCCAGTCATTGAGATAGTCAAGGCATATCAAAATTGGCTGGCGTTTGTGTTTCTTTCATTCATGAATCCAGAGCTCTTGGACTGGCAGAGCACATGTGCAACTCACAAGGAGTTAAAACAGTTTAACTAATTCACCTCTGAAAAGTGTTCTTCCCAATCTCTTTTGATTAAATTTGGTTGGTAGTCTATTTTCTTAGATATTAGAAAGATTTCACCAGCTTGATTCTTAGGTCTATTTGTTTTGAAAATCTTGTTTTAACCTTTTCCTCCTAGGTAATATCTATTCTTGTTACTGAGATGTGTTTCTTGTATGTACAAGAAGCATGGATCCTGTTGTCACATCCATTCTGTTAGCCTGTGCCTTTTTTTTATTGAGGATCTGTGTCCATTGATATTGAGAGGTATTAATGATCAATGATTGTTTAATCCTACTATTTTGTTGTTGTTGTTGGTGGTGGTGGTGGTGGTGGTGGTGGTGGTGGTGGTAGCAGGGTGTGTGTGTGTGTGTGTATGTGTGTGTGTTTATATGCTTCCCTTCTTTTGGTTTTACCAGTGTGAAATTATTTCCTGTGTTTTTATGGATGTAGAAAGCTTTCTTGGGATGGAATTTTTCTTCTAGTACCTTTGGTAAAAAAAGATTTATTCATAGATATTGTTTAAATTTGATTTTGTTGTGGAACAACTTGTTTTCTCTATCTACAGTAATTAAATGTTTTGCTGGGAATAGTAGTCTTGGCTGGCATCTGTGATCTCTTAGACACTGTAAAACATCTGCTCAGGCCCTTCTGGATTTTAGAGACTCCATTGATAAGTCAGGAGTCTACTAGGTTTGCCTTTTTATGTTATTTAGCCTTTTACACTTGCAGCTTTTAATATTTTTCTCTGTTCTATGTGTTTAGTGCTTTGATTATTATGTGGCAGAAGAACATTCTTTTCTGGTTCAATCTACTCGGCATTCTGTACGTTTCTTATACCTTTATAGGCATGTTCTTCATAAGGTTAAAAAAAATTCCACTATGATTTTTGTTAACATCTTCTGGGTCTTTGAGCTGCGATTATTCTTCTTCAATTCCTATTATTTTTAAGTTGGCCTTTTCATAGTGTTCCAGCTTTTAAGGATGTTTTGTGTCATGCATTTTCTTATTTTATATTTAACATTTCCTTTGACTGATGTATCAATTTCTTGCATCATAGCTTCTACAACTGAGGTTTTTCTCTGCCATCTTTTGTATCTGATTGGTGATATTTGCATCCAGAGTCACTGCTTGCTTACCTAGAGTTTCCATCTCCAGGATTCCCTGAATTTGTGTTTTCGTTATTGCTTTTATTTCCATTTTTCAGGTTTTGAACAGATTTATTCATTTCCTTTACCTGTTTGTTTTTTTCTTTACTTTATTGGCTCTCATTAAAGGATTTATTCATTTCCTTCTACTGTTTGTTCATGTTTTCCTGAATTTCTTTACAGGATTTATTCATTTCCTCCTACTGTTTGTTCATGTTTTCCTGAATTTCTTTATAGGCTTTATTCATTTCCTCTTTTAGGACCTCAAACATCTTCATAAAATTGGTTTAAGGTCATTTTCTGTGCTTCAGCTGTAGTAGGATATCTGGTCTCTGGTGCTGGCATATTGTCCTGGCTATTGCTAATTATGTTCTTACACTGGTCTTTGTGCATTTGGGTTTGAGGTAATTATAGGTTTAGATACCAATTTCTGAGTTTATCTTTGTTGGATGGATGTTTTCTCCCTTAATTTCTGTTTTCTTTCTGGTCTTCAAACCTAAGTGGTCAGTGGGTTTAGTAGAGTATCTCTGGTGGTGTTTTAGAGGCTTGAATGACCTGTGTGGTTTTAAGTGCTAGTGCTGCTTCTGGGGTTCTGAAGTTCTGAGGTTTTGGGACCAGGCATGGCTCCTGGTATTCTGAGTACCAGTGTGGCCTGTGGTAGAGCAAAGGGCTTCTGCAATAGTTGTGGGGTAGGGTGTGAAGATGAGGGAAGCAAGTGCTGCTTTAAAAGTTGAGTGGCCTCTGAAGAAGTACTGAATATTTGTAGGCAGGATCTTACTTGAGGTTTTGGAGACCATCTTAGCTTCCAGTTGAACAGATAGCATGTGGTACAGTGGTAGACTTACCACAGTTGTAAGTGGGAATATGAAACCTTAGTTCCATTTTTTTTATGAAAATATACCACAATGGCTTTATTGTTATTTCTCAAAAATGAACTATACTCGTGTTGTGCTTTACTTTAAATCTTTAAATTACATTTTATTAAAAACACAAAAATCCAAACTATTTAGGAAAAAAATCACAATCTTTGTGAGCCTATCTTTATTTTTTGTATCAGTTAAGGAACCCTGGGTTAAAAAAAAAGAAAGTAAATTCACCAAGATCAAACAATATTTACAAGCAATGTAAAGAGAGATTATGAGAATCTACTCAGAGCTGCTATATTTTTACCATTGCTATGAAACACCTGACACAACAATTAAGGAAGGTGTGGTTTATTTTGGCTCACAGTTCGAAGACACAGTCCATTATAAGAGAGAATGATGGTGGCAAGAGAGTGAAGTGATCTGTCATATTATATTTACTCTCAGGAAGTAGAGTGGTATGAAGTGGGGGTTGGACATCAAACCTCAAGTCCCCACCCCAACAAACTATTTTCCCCAGAAATGTTCCACCTCATAAAGATTCTGCAGTCATCAAATACATCTCCACAAGTTGGTGACCAAATATTCAATCACATGATCTTATAGGAGATGTGTCATATTCAAATCACAGTAGATACCATGGGGATGCATGTCTGAAACCTTATGAATCCCATAACTTGGAAGGTTAGTGCATAGGGATTGCAAGTTGGAGGACAACCTGGGCTATACAATGAAGATATACACGCTATCTTTAAATGAAAAAGAAAAAACATTCTACCCTCTATCAATGGACTTGGTTTTTCTTCTCCATCTACAGTATGCTTACATTTCATCTTAGGGCTATAAGAATTACATCAGTACCAAAGGCTAGGAAAAACACACAGGAAATGCATAGCTATACCTAAACATTCTGTCTAGAAAAGCAAATTGCTTGCTAAAAGCCTTTCCAACATTTCACTATTAATCCTAGCCTTCTTAGTTGAAATAGATTCTGAGAAAGTAACAGTAGCATTTTGAAACACATAGTGCAAGCAGAGAGGGAACAAAATAACTGGAAAATGGTAAGATAACCAACTTCTTTCTAGTTAAGTAATCTCCCAGTACTCCCTGTCCTTCCACATACATAGTCCAATAGCCTTGCTTCCTGGAACCCTTTGTGTTTTTCACTCTGCCTGCCTAGAATGCCTTCCCCCATTTCTCTGACCTCTACCTAGCTACCTCCTGTTTAGTCCACCTATATCCTTACTGTAAAAGGGGATTTCCAAGTTAGATTTACATCTCTTATAGTTTCTAGTTAAACCATTGTAATTGCTTCTCATATTTTAATAATTTGGCTGATTTTCCGTTAGGATAGTTTTCCTAGAAAGTAAGGTTGATTCTTTTGATATTGTGTTAAAATATCTTTCTCAACAAAGTTGTGACTTTCACATTTTTAGTATACATTCAATGGCATTTATTATGCTCAAAATAGTCACTAGTCTTTCTAGAGTATGTTTACCCTAAAACAGAAACAGTGATTCCTTATTTTTTTCCTTTAAGTACTGGTAACCATTAATCTGATTTCTGCTTCTAGAATAAAAAAAAAAAAATGTGATCCTTAATCTGTGTCTTATTTTGTTTAACATGGTATTTCCAAGATTCATCCATTTTACACCATATATAAATTTTTTTTTATTTTTATCACTGGATATTCCAGCCTTAGAGACAGAGAAAGAAGGAAATATTTGGAAACTTTTTAGATAGTCCTCTAGAGCTCACTATTTTCTTTGTTAAACCTCTGTAAGTTTAGGTCTTAGAATACTGCATAAGGATCATCTAGGTACTCACTAAAGTCTATTGAATGAATGAATTCTGACTTGTTTTTGACAAAGACATGTGAAAATATTCATTTTAAAAACAAAATTTAGCATTAAAATATTAATATTAAAATATTGAAGTGAAAAATATAAAGTGAATAGCTAATATACAAAATTCAAAATATGAAACATCAGGAAAACAAACAACTCAATTTAAAATGGACTTTAGAATGGAATAAAGAATTCTCTAAACAAAAAAGAATAATAATTGATAAACACTTTCTAAATAAGCTTATTTTGCCCCAATTGCAGACTACTCTCCATGTACATGAGAATATAGAAACTAATCCACATAGCTACAGCCAACTTAATTTAATAAAGATACCACAGATATCTTCAACAAATAGTTGAAAGAAACTGGATATGTGCATGTAAAAGATTAATAAAACTGAATCACTACAACTTCCCAGAACAACAAGCAGCTAAAATGGATCGAAAATCTCAGGTAAGTCCTGACATGTTGAAAATGCTATAAGAAAACATAGGAAAGATATTTTAGGGTATCAGCACAGAAAATGGTTTCCAGAATAAGATCTTGATAACTTGAAATGAAAGAAGAAATTGACAAATTTAATTAAATCAATCAGTTGTCAATTCTGTCTGAAAAATATAAAGTCTAAAACATTCAACAACAAAATAAGTAATCTAATCAATACATGGGCAAATGAGCCTAACAAATGTTATGAAAAGAATAAGTACTGACTGCAAATAAAAATATAACAAAGACTTCTGGTCTCCATCTGCACCCTGGAGCTAAGGCTGTCCCACAGCCCTCCACACCCAAAGCCCACTAGGGAGAGATGGTCTTCTAGGAATGCTCTCACTCCTAAGCCCAGAGGTGAGATCACCACATTTGCTTCAATAACTGTCCAAAGATGGACGTGCCAGGAGCACACAGGGCACAGGAACAGTGGAGCAGCTGGGGACAGGATTCTTTCGGTCTCCATCTGTTCCCAGATGACAAGAGGCAAGCACAAGAACCTAAGTAACAGAAACCAAGGCTACTTGGCATCATCAGAACCCAGTTCTCCCACCACAGCAAGTCCTTGATACCCCAACACACCAGAAAAGCAAGATTCAGATTTAAAATAACATCTCATGATGATAATAGAGGACTTTAAGAAGGACATAAATAACTCCATAGAGAAATACAGGAGAACACAGGTAAATGAGGAGAAACCCTTAAAGAGGAAACACAAAAATCCCTTGAAGACTTACAGGAAAACACAACCAAGCAGGTGAATGAATTGAACAAAACTGTCCAAGATCTAAAAATGGAAATAGAAACAAGAAAAAATTCACAAAGGGAGACTATCCTGGAGATAAGAAAATCTAGAAAAGAGATCAGGAGTCATAGGTGCAAGCATCACCAACAAAGTAAATGAGATAGAAGAGAGAATCTCGGGTGCAGAAGATCCATAGAAAGCATTGACACAACAGTCAAAGAAAATGCAAAATGCAAAAAAGCTCCTAACCTAAAACATACAGGAAATCCATGATACAAAAAACACAGTATAGTGAAAACTATTATCAATGATAAAACAACTTCTTGGGGAAACACCATTCCTGACCTCAAGCAGTATTACAGAGCAATATGTTAAAAATACTGAATAGTATTGGTATAGAGAGGCAGGTAGCTCAATGGAACAGAATTGAAGACCCAGAAATGAACCCATATACCTATGGTCACTTGATCTTTGACAATGGATTAAACCACTCAGTGGAAAAAAATAGCATTTTCAACAAATATTGCTGGTTTCACTGGCAGTCAAAGTAGAAGAATGCAATCGATCCATTCTTATCTCCTTGTACAAAGCTCAAGTCCAAGTAAATCAAGGACCTCCACATTAAACCAGATACACTGAAACTAATAGAAGAGAAAAAAATGGAGAAGAGCCTTGAACGCATGGGCACAGGAGAAATTTTCCTGAGCAGAGGAACACCAATGGCTTATGCTCCAAGATCAAGAATTGACAAATTGGGACCTCATAAAATTACAAAGCTTCCGTAAGGCAAAGGACATTGTCAATAAGACAAAATGGCAACCAACAGATTGGGAAAAGTTCTTTACCAGTCCTACTTCAGATAGAGGGCTAATATCCAATATATACAAGGAACTCAAGAAATTAGACCCCACACAGCCAAATAACCCTACTAAAAAATAGGGTACAGAGCTAAACAAAGAATTCTCAGCTAAGGAATCTAAAATGGTTGAGAAGCACCTAAAGAAATGTTAACATCCTTAGTTATCAGGGAATGCAAATAAAAACAACCCTGAGATTCCACCTCACCCCAGTCAGAATGACTAAGATCAAAACTCAGGTGACAGCAGGTGCTGGAAAGGATGTGGAGAAAGAGGAACATTCCTCCATTGTTGGTGGGATTGCAAGCTGGTACAACCACTTTGGAAATAAGTCTGGCAGTTCCTCAGAAAATTGGACATAGTATTACCTAAGCACCTAGCTATACTACTCCTGAGTATATACCCAAAAGATGCTCCAAAATATAACAAGGACACATGCTTCACTATATTCATAGCAGTCTTATAATAGCCAGAAGTTGGAAAGAACCAGATGCCCTTCAGCAGAGGGATGGATGCAGAAAATGTGGTACATTCACACAATGGAGTACTACTCAGCTATTAAAAACAATGAATTCATGAAATTCTTAGGCAAATAACAGAATTAGAAAAGATCATCCTGAGAGAGGTAACTCAGTCACAAAAGAACACACATGGTATGCACTACTCACTGATAAGTGGATATTAGCCCCAAAGCTCAGAATACCCAAGATACAATTCACAGACCACATGAAGCTCAAGAAGAAGGAAGACCAAAGTGTGGTTGCTTCAGTCCTTTTTAGAGGGAGGAACAAAATACTCACGGGAGGAAATACGGAGACAAAATGTGGAACACAGACTGAAGTAAAGGCCATCCAGAGACTGCCCCACTGGGGATCCATCCCATATACAGACACCAAATTCATACACTATTGGGAATGCTTGGAAGTTCTTGCTTATGGGAGCCTGATATGGCTGTCTACCGAGAGGCTTTGCCAGAGCCTGACAAATACAGAGGCAGATGCTTTTAGCCAACTATTGAACTGAGCACTGGAACTCCAATGGAGGAGTTAGAGAAAGGATTGAAGGAGCTGAAGGGGTTTTCAACCCATAGGAAGAAAAACAATATCAACCAACCATACCCCCCAGAGTTCCCAGGGACTAAACTACAAACCAAAGAGTACACATGGAGGGACCATTGCTCCAGCAGCATATGTAGCAGAAGATGGCCTGGGACATCAATGAGAGGAGAGGCCCTTGGTCCAGTGAAGGCTCAATGCCCCAGTTTAGGGGAATGATAGGACAGGGAGGCGGGAGTGGGTGGGTGGGGAAACACCCTCATAGAAGCAGAGGGAGGGAGGATGGATGGGGGTTTCTGGAGAGAAAACTGGGAAAGGGGATATTTGAAATGTAAATAAATAAAATATCCAATAAAAAATAAAAAAAAAAGGGAAAAGTGTTCAAGGTCTATGAAAGGCAAATCTGCCCTGAGATTTCATCTTATCCCAATCAAACTATTTATTGAGGGATGGAGAGATGGTTCAGTACTCAAAGTGCTTACTGAATAAACATGAGGAGTAGAACTCTGATCCCAACTCCAATGTGAAAGGCAAACATCGTCCTAAAAACACCTAACTCCAGTACTGAGGACCATAGAGATAGGAGTAATATTTAGGGTTGCTGAATGCAAGATAAGAAAATAAATAAGCAAACAACAACAACAAAAACCCAACCAACCAACAACAACAACAACAAAAAGTCTGATAGATATAGGTATAATGAAAGACTGGGTGCACACAGGTGTTTACACATACATGCCTATGCGCGCGTGTGAGGCACACGCGCACACACACACACACACACACACACACACACACACACACAGATAAAATAAAAAATAAATAGTAAAAGGTTTATTTCTATATGATGGAAACCAAGCCCACCCAAATGCTGAAGTGTGTGTGTGTGTGTGTGTGTGTGTGTGTGTGTGGTTGTGTGGGCAGAGGGATAAACTTTTAGTACACTTTGATGGGAATGTAGATAACTGCCCACACAATTTGGAAAGGTTGAGGTTCTTCAAGAACTGATAAACTGGAAAAGGTAACACCAACTGACATGTTAACATGGAAGGGAAAATATCAAGGGGCCCCACTCCTAGACAAAAAACTAGACAACTAAGGAAAACTGAGAGTTGGAGAATTTGTCTTCCTCAGGGATAAGTCCCTTAATTAGTCATCCAATACCAAGTATTCATCCTGAAGTCAAAAATTATATAAATATAAGCCACACTAAATGGACTCTGTAGGACGTGTATATGTAAGTAAATATGAGAAGGAGGCCCATTAGAGGAGTGAAGGTGATATGATCATCCTTGATAATAAAAACATCAGAATTCCAAATACCATTAATATATCCACATTTTCTTTGGTTCTCTGTATCATAAAATGTAATCTTGACTCCATGATGATTAGTCAGGAAAGAAATGAGAGTGAAACATTTGCATAATGAATTACATTAATACACTTTGTTCTTCCTAAGGAGTTGTTAAGAAACTCAATTAAGAAGGTCTCAAGGAATAGGATTGGCAGATAGAACTCTCAAGATGAACAGTAGACTGAGAATCCAAATAGATGTCTTCTTTCTTTAGGTCAAATGTTAAAAAGAAGTGACTGTGACAATATCTTTGTTTGGACATTTGTTTTAAACATTGATTTCATAATAGCTAAATTTATCAGCCTACAGCAATCATCGCAGACCATGACTATCACTTCTCTTCTTGTCTAGATTCAATTCTGTCATTATTCTCTTCTTTTATTCATCTAGTTATCCAATGTCATCATTATTTCAATAACAGCTCCTTTAACATACATATTTTTGACACATTCAATTCTGTGTTATAATTGAGAACTTAGCAATTCATACCGTAATCATTAAAGCAGACTCAATGAATTTCCCGCACACCATTGACTCTGCTGCCTGGGCTTCATCACTTTGGCACTCAATGCAAGAACATACTTTCTACTTCTCATGTGATTACAAACAAAGCCAATCTGCATCACCCTCATTTATCTCATGCCAGTGGTTACATTTTATTATTATTTATGTGACAGAACTCCTCACAGCCATTATTCTCTGTCTTCTCCTAGCATGGACTTTCTTTCAAAGCTCTCAACCCTATATTATCAGAGTTTCATAGCCTAGACAACAACATCAGAATATTTGCTTTCATCTTATCCAGAATGTATACTCTTATTGTTTAATGAGGCAATAAGATATTAAAGAGCAAAAATGGAAGTCTGTGGATCACCTAACAGTGGTGTATTTATCTCCAAAGAATACAAGAATGAATGATCTTTTCTTTAACATATCCATCTATTATTCAAATGTAATATGAAATATAAGTAAAACCATTTATAAAATATAAAACAGTTGAAGATAAAATGAAAAAAATCCCATTTATGTTGAGATATTAAGTTCATTAATGTGACACCCAACATGAAGGTAACATGTGTTCTTTTCTCACATCTGGATCATCATCATACCTTGAATGTGGATAGAAACAATAGTTTATTTCTCTGAAACCGAACTGGTCTCTAAAGGCCCATCTCCACAGATTAATCAGAGATAAAATCAGCAACAAATCTTATTGAGTAGTTTAAACAGCCACTTTAAATTATGGTGCTGTTTCATTGGTTAAAAGTATAAAGGCTCGTTAATGAGCTAAGATCATGTGGCTAGATAATTCATGAGCCCTAAGAGAAAACCTACTACTATTATTCTGCTAAATAGATATAGTCATAAAGTGACTCCTAATGACTAATTGCTACATACATAGATCAATGCATTGCTTAATTTTCATCAGGGAAGTTTCTTGCAATAAATGGCCATTAATGCAGAGACCTACAACTAATCAACTTGCAGAGAATAAGAAACATAAAAGTGCTTAGTCCTAAATAAATATTTTTATCACGAAGAAATCTATGCAGAAGAGAAGGCAGAAAGATTGCAAGAGTCGGAGAAGGAAGATGACTTCAATGAAAACGTTTTATTCTAGACAAAACAGAGTAGATTCATGAATGAAGTCAGAGAGATTGTGACAGCATGCACAAGACCTGCACAAGCTCAGGCCAAAACTAAAACAAACAAAACTTCATGAAGTAGGCATATGAGCACAAATTTCTACTATCTGAGGAGCTATTGCCATTGATAGATGGTGGAAAAGAGAGTCAGTTTTGTTTAATGGTGTGACCCCAGGTATTTTGGCCACATCTTAGGTGAGACCCTCAATGTCAGTTGTCATCCAACACAAACTCGACTCAATGGGAGGGGGATTATCAGAGAGAGGTATAAGGAGAAGAAAAGGAGGGAGAGGCATAAGGGAGAGGTAGAGGGAGGGAAGGAGAGAGGGAATGAAGGTATATAATTGTGTTCATAGAGAAGTGAAGGATTTAAGAGAGATTTGAGTATCATCAAATTATATTGTGTCAAATTCATCACACCAAAGAATAAAGAGCCTCCAAGTTAGATATCGTTTTACTGTTTTTCTCCATAATCGAATACCTTAGGTTGCTGATGCATCTGGGATCTGACCCCTTAGTACCTCTTGGGCTCAGTAGTTTTCCAGTTCTTAGTGACACTATAGAACTGTCTACAATGCAGCTGATACCACAGTGGTTTCAAGGCTTCAGCTTCGGTAGTGACATGCTCTATTCCCAACTCCACACTGGTATCTGGAAACAGGAGTGTATCAAGGAGTTCAACATGTCAGGGTCTCTCTTTGCTGGACCAAGGTTCCCAGCCAAATCATAATCAGCTTGATAGAAGACAGACTTCCAAGGATCCTCCTCTTAGACTCTCAACTGCAAAGCAAGACTTGGGGAGGATGAGCCTTTCCCCTGAAACATTTCTCATACTTTTGAATATAGCAATAAAAAGGTAACTATTAATTATACTTATTACTTATGCTCATTTGTAATTTCTTCTATCTTCTATTTCAGTCCACTACGCTCATAGTTAGAAGACGTAGATTTCTTTCTTTTCTTATCTACTTTTTTCCAAATTTAAACTAAACGATAATGGTGGCCAGAAGTATCTTCTCTCTGTTGACAAAACTCTTATGCACAGGAACCATGAAGCTTGGCTGCTCATGACAACAAAAGAAATAAATTCAGGGAGTTGCTTTTCCAGATAAGTCATCCTTACCTATTAATTCTATTCTTACTTTCAAAAGATGAACTTGTCTTGGTGTTGTCTTCCTCTCCGAATTACTTACAAGACGTTTCCAACAATTCCTCCCCAACCATGTCGTCCCTCAGCCACAAACCCAAAGATAGATGCCTTCAGCCAAGAGAATGAAGGTCATGCATCTTAAAGTAGGGAGTGAGGGATTCACATTAAAATTTAAAGCTATTATCCTTGGAGGAAGGATTTAAGCATGAAGTATATAATTTCCTCCTCAAACTTTTAAGATTGAAATTCCCTGTATTGTACTTAACTCCAAAAACACTCTTCTATTTCATGCCCATTATTTAAAACCATCTCCTCTCTCAAATCCTTCCTTAAAATTTGTCTGAAACCTATTTTGTAAAAAGGGGAGCCTGAAGGTCTTTTCTTGAAGACAAGAAAGGAGGGTGAATTTAAATAAAAGACATAATAAGATACACCAGGCACACGGGAAGAAAAAAATTAATAAGCTCACCTCTTTCAAGTCACTTCCTTTACCAGGTTTTTACATTTTAACTCCTTGTTTTATTGTTATCTCTAGAGCAGAAATATTCATGGGTTTTAACGCTTTCCATTTTGAAATACGTCAAATTCATTCCAACCTCTTCTAATAATAGTTAATTTAAAATAAAATACCAGTAAGTGTCACATTGAATTTCCTCCTGACTCAAGTGGAGATGCTAATGCATTTGTAAGACCTTCTCAAGAAATCTGTGAGGACAAAATGGATGAGGTTTTAGGATGATTTAAGCTTATTAGGAAGGCAATATAGAGTATAATAACTCACATCTCTTCAAAGTCCACACTTTTTCAGACCACTCTCTAATTTACTGTATTTTGAGACTCTTCCGGTCTATTCTGTGTTCACAGATATTTCACATGCATATGCAAAATGAAAGAAGTAGTTTGGGTGGCAAATAGATCTATTAAACAGTTAACAACCACGACAGCTGAAAGTATAGCAAACAAATACAAAATTAAAGACTTCATGCTCTTTGAATTATTAATTTTATTGCAGACAAAGTTATGTTTGTGTAGAAATGTAATTTGTGATATTTGGATTTGTTCTCTTAATTTTTAATAGATGTTTGGTTCAGAAGAAAATGTCTACACCACTTATGTAGCTTATGGCAAAATTGTCAAGTAAGTCCTGTGCTATCACAGCAGGTTGTGCCGCCTCTCAAGGTTACTAATTTTAGGCCATACAAAGTCAAGGATGATTTTCAATTTCAAGTTTGCTAAATCAGTGGTAATGTATAAGAATTACATCTTGCTTTATTGAATGGAAAGTGTGAACAGGCTGCTAATGTATTTTATGATACCATTATTATGCTGTATCCTAGAGCATTTTAACTTAAAAACAGATAAGGTTATTTCAGCATCTGAAAAACTTTAGGAATATCATAGTCTTCGTACACACAGTGGTAGAAGATGTCACATGGTAAGGGATCTGAATGTCCTGTTATTACAGTAGATGCACAAACTATATCTTTAAAAAATTTACATATATATATATATGTCATGAGACTTTGATTTTCTTCTTATTAGTGATCTATTTGACACATGGTTTAGATAGAAATCAAAAAAGAAAATGTAGACTTGCTGTATTCCTGGCCCCCTATGTTAGAGAAACACCACACTAAAAATGTGCTCCTCTTTTCTGACTTGTGATGCTTTCAAACAAATTAATATAGTTGAATGTCCAAATACTGGCAGTTACCAGTTTAGTATCATGCTGATTCTTCCCAGAAAGGAACATGCAACCTTTTCCAAGGGAACCCAGAGAACCTTGTTTAGTGGGATTAAATTCTCTGCTAAATAAGTATGTGGCTAAAATGATGATAAAACAAAACCACTTTAAAAATTTATTTATTTATTCACATTACAACCCAATAGCAGTCCTTCCTCTCCTCTCAGCACCCCCTCACACAAGTCCTGCCTCCACTTTAAAATTATGTATCTATTTTACCACCAGTGTCTGTGACCCTCCAACTCCTATAAAAATATCCCTACTTCAAAAAACAGGACAAGTCATTCTTCGTTTCTTATTTTATCCAGGGTTTAAAATCTGGTGCATATGAATATGTGCACTTAAAACTCTCCTATTCCATCAATCATTCTGGAAATAGTTGTCCATGATAGAAACCAAATATCCATTGTTTATGCATTCGTTTTCCATTGAAGAGACCCAACAAGGGCATAGTTTTCTCTTTTCTTTTTCTGTTGCTTGTGTTTATTATATGGTAACTGATGATGCAATAGTTAAATTTTAAAGTTATACTGCAAACATATTATCCCATTTCTGCCCATTCATACATTTCCTTTGTGCTTCATGCTGCTGTGCTTCATGGCATTGGAACTGTGGCTCACATCCTAGTTTGCCTCTTGTCTCAGAAATCATGAATTTGGCTTCTCATTCTACTGAGAATGTCCTTCCCATATTCCACTGGTCAGGTCTCTGCTCCAATACCACCAAGCCAGACAGCACTGCTCTGACCATATTGTTTTTCTATACTCAGACACTGTTTATGTTCTTTCATAGCATCTGTTGCCAAGCTGTGTTTACATAGTTTTAAAAATATATTTAAAACTCCCACTTTCATTCACATGTGAGTCCCATAATAGGAGGGATTTCTATCCATTGGTATATCCCTCACGAACACAGTAGGTCCTTCATAAATTACAGCCTACGAATGAGTGCTAACTCTTAAGCACCGATGATTTAGATGTGTGTTTGCCTGTTGTTTTGACAGTCATGTAAATATACATGTAAAGATAACTATGACTTGAATCTGAAACAGATAAGAATTATGAAGAGAAATACTAAATAAATATATGTATGCAGTTTGAAATCTTTATTAAATCTCATGAAAAAATTTAAAATGAGACTTTCTCCATATTCCAGTTTTACATACCTTCCAGTTATTTTTAATGAAATATTGTTGGCTGAGGTACAAGAGAGTCTGCTGTGTGTTCAATTCTACTTATTAGGAAAAAAATGTTAAAGCTAATGTGTAATGCAGCCAGCTAAGACCTTTTGGTTTTTGAAATAACCTCATTTATAAATATTCCTTCAAAGAAGTTATTTTAAAAGATTTCAGAACTCCCCTTTTTCAAACTACATAGGAACAAGCACCAGGCTCTAGAGCAAATCTCTCCACTTCTGATGTGTGGATGGGACAGGATCCTCGGGCTACAGATGAAGGTGGAGACTGTTATTACTGACATGTGATTGGCCTGGCAAACATAGTAATGTCGATTATCTGTCATGTGGAGATTTGAAAGCTTTTATGTGACTGCAAGCTGCCTCTCCTCCCTCCCCTGACATCTTTGGGACATAAACTTAAATCACTTACAGTTTAATGTTACAAGGATCCAGATCAGCCTGGAAAACAACCTTAAAAAAATTCCCATCAATTGCAAGTGCTTCCCCAACAGAATGTTTTTGCTGTGTCTGTGGCAGTTCATAAAAGCTGCTACAAAGTTGTCTGTCTGGGACATTTATTGCAGGGTTTTGTTTCCTGCAGGCTCTTACAAAATGCCTTTTGGTGATCATTAAATGTGATCATTTGACACCTAAGATTTAGGGATACGTTCAAATAGGTTATCATGGCCACTCTCTATTTTTAAGTATTTTTACATTTGTCAGTTCAAGGTTATTCAGAAAATGCAAATGTTTCAGTAAGATTTATTTCTTACATTTGCAAGAAAGTAGTCTGTGCAGTGAGCTATTCAAACAAGTGAAGCACACAGGAACTTAGATAACCAATTGTCGATATCAGTAGAAAAGCAGGAAGAAAATTATTGAAAGGCAGAAAAGATGCCCAACATAAATCACCACGTAGTAGTCACATTAATGTGTGGGTGTGCTTCCTGCCAGCAATTTACATGATGCAATTTATAAGTTTATCAGCATGTGTGTGGACATGTGTGTGTGTATAAAAATACAAATTTATACAGTGAATATATATTCCTAGTCACTATATGCACTACACATAAAATACTCAAAATATTTATATTTTAAATGGTGTTTTAATGGTCATTTTCCTATTAAAATGATACCATATCAACAGAATATAAGTCACTATACCTATTATTGTACATTCAGATTGACTCTAATATGATAGTTATACATAGGGCAATAATTATATCTTTGTCTCCAAAGGTTTTTTCCACCTCTAAGTTTGGTTCCTTTAACTTCTGGAGAGCTTCCTAGATAGTGTATTATTACTTGATCACCAATATCTATGTGTCTATCATACTTGTTGCAATATTACTAAATAAATTTAAAAAGCACGATAGTAGCAATCTTTAGAGCAAAATCCTTGGCCATGTTTCATGTAGGTTAATTATTCATTGCAGCGGCTTTTGTATTAATCGATTCATAATGTTGAACACCTTTTTGTATAGTTGATTTGTATGTGTGACATGCCCTTTACCACGTTATTACAACTTTCCGTAGACTATTCTGTGAGTCTATTGCTGTTTCCCTGGATTTCACATCAACAGACCGAAGGTAATGGAAGTCAAACATGTAGAATGTAGTCCTTAGCTACTCCTGTGATGTCTTCATAAATGATAAAGTGTTTCTTCAATACTTTCCTACATCATTCTTCATTTTGTTTTGACTGGTTTTATTAAAGTCTCGTTTGGTAGGCCACACGGCTTTCCAAATTCATATCCTGGCATCTCAGTCTCTTGAGTGTTGATATTATGAGTGTATATCATACTTAAGACATTGTCTGGTTTGGTTTCTATTATTTTATAAAGAAACATATATATGAAAATATTTTCACAAGTTATTTATTTATAATTTAATTCAGAAAAATGTAAAAAAAAAAAACCCAAACCTTATGTTTTCACCTTAGAATATACTTAGATTGCTTTGGGATGGTAAATGGTGTGTAAAGCCTTGGAGTCATATTTCAAAACAGTTTTTCAGGAAGATTAAAATTTACCATCAGTTTCTCTTGCCTCCTTTGCCAGATATCAGAATTTGATGTGTCAAAGAATCTATTTCTGGCCTATCTGGTCTTTCTCACTAGCTTAATTACATCTTCCAGAGCTAAAAATCTACACATATAAAACTAAAATTTAAAACTCTCAAACAGTTCTACACTTCTATTCAGGAATTTCTTTTATAATCAATGAAATCACATTCAAAGTAAGATTTAAAATTTTTCCATGTTCTCTTTTAAAATAAGTAGATTCTGTTGTGTGATGATAAGCTAGATGCATTCAGTAGAACTGTATCCCTTTTTTTCACTTGCTTATTCAAGAGTTGAAGTTCATTCTTCTTATAAAAAGGTAGATAATATTAATATATTTAACATAATAATTAAAGAAATATATACTCAGTAGCCTTATGAAATATAAAAAAAATGCCATTTTTTTTCCAATTTCCTTGTGCCCTTTCCTAAAAAAGTACCTTCTTTCTTCCCTTAGACACAAACATAACCTGACTTTTGTCTTAATTTCATCTGCTTTGTAATGGTGTAATTATGAGCATTTGAAATATCAAATGATATATTTTAATTTTGATTGTTTTAAACCATGTACATATTTTTATTTTACTTTTAACTCAATCTTCTTTTTTTTTTTTTAAATAGTTTTTGTTATACTTTATAACCTCAAAATTTTATCATGATATAAAGAACAGTTTAAACAAGTTTTGAGTCATACACATGGTATGTTTTAAAAATATTTCATTGAATTTCTCACAATGTATACAAATCTGTGTAATCATAAGATATAAACTTGTTGCTTTCTTAGACAAAATGAAATATAATAATAAACAGAGAGTTCTCTAAGACTAATATGTTTTATACTTGCTACTTAATACAATGTGAGCTTAAGATGGTAAAGTCACATGGAAGGTTATAAGCCACCTCAACATGGTTGCTATTTTTGATGAATTGCATCCAAGTTACATGCGCATATATACATATGGAGTTGAAAGAGTTACTTGTACACATACATATACCCAAACAAAAAGTACTTAAACACATGTACTTAAAATTCCTTTATTAAAAAGCTTAAATTTATATATTAAATTAAGTTTAATTTAATATCTTTTGTTATATAGATTTAAAGCCAAATATTGTTGCAGACTATATAGATATTAAATCATACTCAATGAGCAAACTACAAATCCTTAGAAAAGAGTTTACATCATAACCTTAATATATTTTCTTTTTTTTTTTAAATTTTTATTTTCAGCAAATCAAAAAAAATTAAAAAGCATTCAAACAGAATAAAATGAAAAGAAACAAACAAGTAAAATACCAAGGGTCAGATATACTTATACAAGAATTCTATAGAGCCTTCAAACAAGCAATATTTTTTGAGTTATGTTTAAAAAAATTCAGAACCACAATAAGCTCCTTCACAAAGCAAATAATATTGAAATAGTGACATCAAGTGTAAACCCAACAAAAATATATAAATTATAGTCCAGTATCCCTCATGAATATACATACAAAAATTCTCAATGAAGTAGTTGCAAACTGAATACAAGAGATATAAAAAAATAATATTCCATGAGTAACTGAACAACTGTTTTTTTTTTTTTTTTTTTTTTTTAGAAGACCGTACTCCAAAGGAGCTCAGACTATCCAGTGGAAAAAAGACAGCATTTTCAACAAATGGTGCAGGTCCAACTGGAGGTCAACTTGTAGAAGACTGCAAATTGATCCATACTTATCTCCTTGTACAAAGCTCAATTCCAAGTGGATCAAGGACCTCCACATAAAACCAGCTACACTGAAACTAATAGAAGAGAAAATAGGGAAAAGCCTTGATCATATGGGCACAGGGGAAAAGTTCCTGAACAGAACACCAATGGCGTATGCTCTAAGATCAAGAATTGACAAATGGGATCTCATAAAACTGCAAAGCTTCTGTAAAGCAAAGGATACGGTCAACAGGACAAAGCGGGAACCAACAGACTGGGAAAAGATCTTCACCAACCTTACATCTGATAGAGGGCTAATATCCCAGGTATACAAAGAACTGAAGAAACTAGATTCCAGACCTTCAAATAACCCTATTAAAAAATGGGGTAGAGAGTTGAACAAAGAACTCTCAACTGAGGAAACTCGAATGATTGAGAAACATCTAAAGAAGTGCCCAGCATCCCTAGTCATCAGGGAAATGCAAATGAAAACAACACTAAGATTCCACCTCACACCAGTCAGATTGGCTAAGATCCAAAACACAGGTGACAGCAGATGTTGGCGAGGATGTGGAGAAAGAGGAACACTCCTCCATTGTTGGTGGGATTGCAAGCTGGTACAACCACTATGGAAAGCAGTCTGGCGATACCTCAGAAAATTGAACATGGTGTTACCTGAGGACCCAGCTATACCCCTCCTGGGTATATACCCAGAAGATATTTCAACATGCAACAGGGCCACATGCTCCACTATGTTTATAGCGGCCTTATTTATAATAGCCAGAAGCTGGAAAGAACCCAGATGTCCTTCAACAGAAGAATGGATACAGAAAATGTGGTACATTTACACAATGGAGTACTACTCAGCCATTAAAAATAATGAGCTCATGAAATTCTTAGACAAATGGATGGAGCTAGAAAATATCATCCTGAGTGAGATGACCCAATCACAAAAGAACACACATGGTATGCACTCACTGATAAGTGGATATTAGCCCCAAAACACACAATACCTAAGATGCAACGCATAAACCTCATGAAACTCAAGAAGAAGGAGGAAGACCAAAGTGAGGGTGCCTTTGTCCTTTTTAGAACGAGTATCAAAAGATTCAACCAGAGCTCCCAGGATCTAAACCTCCAGCCTGAGAACAGACAGGGGCAAGCTGTCCTCTGAGAGGCTCTAACCAGCAGCTGACTCAGACAGATACAGACATCCAGAGCCAAACAGTGGATGGAGCTTGAGGACTCTTAAAGAAGAATAGGTGGAAGGATTGTGGGCCCTAAGGAGATAGGAACTGCACAGGAAGATCAACAGAGTAAACGAAACTGAACCCTTGGAGCTCTCAGAGACTGAATCACCAACCGTGGAGCATACCTAGTCTACACAGATCTACCTCCATGGGCTGAACCTAGGCCTCCCTGCACATATGTTGTAAATGTGCAACTTGGTTTTCATGTAGGTCTCAAACATCTGGAGTGGGGGCTATCCCTTAACTCAATCTTCTATTTAAAAAAAGTTCATACTTCTGAAAAACAATCTGAAAAGGCCACAGGCGAATATCAATATCAATATTCTACAAAAGGCAAAACTGTGGAATAAAACCATTCATGATTAGCAGGGTGGGAGCAGGGGAAAAGATGAACAGGGTGAACGAGGAGGAATTTTAGGACGGTAAAAATATTATATATTAAGCTATACTTGAACAGTTGTCCCACTACACATGCCAAAAAGTCCTAGGTTATGTACTATATCAAAAATGAAATTTAATGTAGCAATGGACTTTGAGTAATGATGATTTATCAGTTCACATAGATGGCTTCCTGTGTGGACTATTGATGATGCTGAAGGTATGATTATGAAGAAGGTTCAGGAAATGCATGGGAACTCTGTAGTTACTAGACAATTTTGCTGTGACTATAAACATATTTTAAAAAATATGTTTCTGAATAGAAAAACTCTAAACTCCAGATACAATTAATAAATAAGCTACTAAATCAGTAATAAATTAATTACCTATAGTGAGTAATAAACAAAGTAGAAGTTTGCATCTTACAAGTGCAAGTTCATTAATTCTGAGAACGTTTCTGCTGTAGTGTCCCTCAGAGTTTCAATTTCTTCCATTCCCCTGTTCTTTCTCTCTGGGATTCTTACTCTTTCAATGGTTGACTTTCTAGACAGTCCCTAAATTATTTACTCCACATTCCCTTTCTTCTTTCATTACATTTCTTTCTCTTGTCTTCCCACTGAACCATTACCTTGCTTTATCCCTACCTATTTCCATTATCATTGATTTCCTGTTTCTGCTAATATACAACCTACAGAGTACATTTACTCTTGCTTTTAGGGCTGATCACTTGGTATTGGGCAACTATTTAGGGGACTCATCCCTGGGAACGACTAATTTTCCCACTCTGAACATTGATTAATTGCCTATACATCTTCATCCAGGTATGGACCCTGGTGAGATTTCCCCCATCCACCTTGACATGTCAACTTGTGATTCTTTGTCCAGGTCTGCTTTAGATGACCAATTTTTTTTTTTTTTTTTTTTGAGATTTCATGGGTGTAGATTCCTAGATATATAGAAGATGCAGTCTTGAAACAGACTTTATTTTAACATAACCAGTGTCAAAGGTTCTGACTAAACTCAGTCTGGGAAGTGAGTCTAACAAAAGAATAGAAGTGAAACAAACTGTTAGCCTGGTGAATTTAAGGACCCTGAATATTAAAATCTACTGGTGTTTTTCAGAGCAAGGTATTTCCTCTGAGAACCCGCAGGACTCTTTAGGTCTAAACATGACTGCTAGAATACTTGGGTTCAGTGAGTGGAGGGAACTTGAATGATTACTTAGATTTCTATTTAATACACCTGTTGTTCAAATGTCACTGCTCTTCTCAAGTGTGACTCCAGCTGTTACACCCAGTTACACTGTGTTAGCCTCCTACAGAGAGATCTGTGCTGGAGTGTATGAAGGGGCCACGCTCATCGGAAGTGGACGTAGTGTGGGAGGAGCAGTTGCACATTTTCAACCTGCTTCTTCCAGGTCAGGCTCTCCCCACACCACTCATCTTTCTCAGGAAGATCTCTCGCATCTGGTTTCCTCTGCTTCTTTCCAGATTCCGTCACTGCTATTCGGCTTGTGCCTTGGCAAGGAACTCCTCGTTCAGATTTTCATGGTCTACCATGTCAGTTGCTATCTGTCACCTTACATGTATGGGCCTCAACCTTTCTGTTCTGTTGGGATTTGTATGCTGCCCTCCTTGCAGTCAAGCTGAGGAACAACTAGAGATAAACAAGCATGTTTATTGTCTTGTAAATTTAGGAGATCCCTTCCTTGGGTTTTAAAACCAAATTCATGGAGAAGAGCCAAATCCTGACACAAATCTTTCTCTTTTCAAATCTCAGACAGAGGAATTCAATGCACTAACTATGTACAAATTGTGGAATTGTATATGCTGTAAGGCTACATCAGATTAAAGGGATACCATGAGATGAACCTAGCTCCTATCTTATATCATTTGACTGACATATAAAACATTAGTTCAAAATCAAATGTATAAACAAAATACTCATTTGAATAGGTAGTAGTATTAATAGTTATTATTAAACAAATTCTTCATATATATCTAAACAAATCTTTGAATATATATTATATTCAAATTCCTTATCATATTATGTTGATACTATATTTTCTCTAATATAAAAAAGAAAAACTTGTGTCCTTCAAATAGATATACTTTAAGTAGTTCGCATCAAACAATCAGGTGATATAACTCATAATAATAGTATATTTAAGCCATGGTTAAGTCAGTGTTTTTAATTCAACATCTTTTAAACTAGTTTTCTCTAAAATTATCCTTATAAAACCAGAGTGTTATATGTTCTGTTGACAGCTACATGATTTTAGTGCAATTTACCTCAAAGCAAATGTTATCTTGGTAAAGACCTTCATTTTACATAGTGCAATACAGTGCATAAGAGAGAAACACTAGATTCTAATCAAGGTGGGAAAATGAAGCAATTAAACCAATGAAAATATGAAGGAATTATAATAAAAGTAGATGAAATCTTCAAAGGTAAGGAAAATGATCCCTTACCATGAAATACAATCAATGTCCATGTTTGAGCTAAATCAGAAATATCCCCAAGTTTTGATATAAACAAGATATAAAAAGAACCCGGTAGCAGCCTGGAAATGGGAGGAATTCGTCAGTAGAGGGGATCAGGACCAAGTTCAGAAAGGGAAAACATATCTTGAGATTGTCAATTCCAAAGAAAAACAGATGTGGAACCCATTAGAGAAACCATGATCGAGGAGAAATTTAAAGAAAAAAACTTCTCAATTCACAGAGCTGCCTACTGAGAATACTGGAGTACAAGAAGAAATCTGATTCATTGGCTGTCTTGTAGAGCATCTTACAAATACTGTGGAAAATTTTATAGTGAATATATACTCATAGAACCTGTCTTAACCTTAATGCTGAAAGCAAAAATTAACCAATAATGAAGTCACAATCCTATTTTCTTTAAATAGTTTCTTTTAGCGTATTGGAGCAGTATTATTTTTATATGTAAAAACACCATTTAACATTAGTTTTTGGCTTTTAAATCTTTTCAGCCCACCACAGGCATGCTTATTTTGCTTCTGGTCACTTCCCTTCAGAACTGTGCAAACCTCAAAGGCAAGCTTAGCAGATCAGTAGTGAACTTCTGCCTAAGCTGGGACTGAGCCTGTTCGCTCTTTCTGCTTGTCAAGAGTCTTCAGATTTAGTAATGATGGTAAGACGTTTGCATCAGAAAGGAACACTCAAACTTTGTAAGCAGTTCATACAATTCAATTCATTGTGGAGAATTCCTTCCCTGCTCCCTGATCTCCTTGATTGGCCATGTATTTGCTTTTAGATTTTTCCTTCCTTCTTTCCTATTGAATTATTCTCTCAGTACCCTATCTATCCTGACATACAATTTCTTGTAATGAGCACAGATTCTTAGATTTTAAAATGTATAACTTTTCAACTTTTTCTTAGCATTTTAACCAAGGGCCTCATGCTAGGTAAGTACTCTACCACTGAGTGATACCTGGCCCTATTCTTTATTCTTATGTTGGCTTTGCTACCTTTTGCAAAAATCCAAACATACTGTTTCTGTTTTATCTACAAGGAGTCATGTTTTTCCCATGATGAACATGGGAAGGACACTGTTCCCTCTCTCCTTTAACACTGTTTAAGCTGTCACTGACTTTTATCTGTTATCCACAATGTTAAATATTCTGCCCAAGCAAGAGTATACAAAATAAAAATTATAATGAAAAGTAATTACTGACAAGAGAGTATATGCAATTATTTTATAAATTCTCTGTTGTATAGGTTTTTTCCTCTTTTGTTTTGTTTTGTTTTGGCTTGGCTTGGCTTGGCTTGGCTTGATTTGGTTTGGTTTGGTTGGCTTTGGTTTGGTTTGGTTTGGTTTGGTTGGTTTGGTTTGGTTTGGTTTGGTTTGGTTTGGTTTGGCTTGGCTTGGCTTGGTTTGGTTTAGTTTGGTTTTGCCTGTATTTACATGTCACAGAAGTTTGGTTGCTCCTATTCCCCAATTCTGTTCTCATTTTCCTTATATACATTCTACTTGCATTTTCTTTAGGGATGAGCATATAATAATTATTTTAAACTGATCATCAATTATAATCAATCATACCCAAATCCATATTATTTTACTTCACCCATTCATCAATGTCAAAATCATGCCTTCTTTATTTTATCTATTTTTAGCATCTTATACCTTTCTCTTAGTATCATGGAAGGAACCCAGGAACTCAGACATGCTCGGCAAACACTCCAACATTGGGTATATCTCAGACTCTAGGCCAGTCATTTAAGAAACCAGAGAGATGGGTGCAGAACACGGTTCTATTCCTCTACAGGAAAACACTCTGTCTCTGTTTTTCTTGCTTGTATTAACCCACTCATTTTGCACTGAGTGAAGGCAGAGACTGTTTAATGAGTACTCCAAACGATCCTACTTGCTTTAAGTCACCCTCGTTCCCTTCAAATGCGTAGATTTAGGCAGAACATAGGCCAACCCTTAAGGTAGTTCCTAAATCCTGTATGCTGTTCATTCATCTCAGCTTTATTTTCCTTAAGATGTTTCATTTTATTCTCAAGCTTGGTTGATATTGTTGGGTATTCTATATTCTAAACACAGTTCTCCAATGAACTTTAAATTCTTAATCTTATTTTTGACCTACTAGTGATGTTGGGAAGATGTCAGTCTGCAGACAATTACATTCTAGTAGAGGGCTAGCACCATTTCTTCATTGTCTTTTATTTTATGTACTATGGTTTTCTCCTTTTGAAAACATTGTTTCTTCCTGTGGAATCTCTTCAGTTTGGAGAAAGTCATCTTTTCTAAGTAAATTGTTTTCTTCTCCTTTTCTTTTCTTGAACTTTATGTTATCTATTAGTTATAGTTTATTCTGTATAATTATTTTTCAAAATTCTTCAGACACTTTATGCCATTTTAATGTATTTTTGTGTTTTATACAATATAATTTGATGATTTCTTCCCAAGTCCAGCTCCTTCCAGATGCCCCTCCCTCTCTCCCAGAATTCATATTGTTTCTCTCTTTAAACAAAACAAAAATTGCACAAACAAAACCAACCAACCAAACAAACAAAAAAACCAAGCATGTAGTCTATTTTGTGCTGATCGTGCAGTCTATGCTACAGTGAGGTTGATATAACCAGTAACTCTCCATTGAAGAAAAACTGATTTTTCCTCCTGCAGCAATTAACAATTGTGAATCACTTCTTGGCTAAGGCTGAGACTTTGTGTCTACTTCTGCTTCTCTCTTTTTTCCTAAACCATTGGGTTTTTTTTAGGAGATTCTCTTGAGAGAGGTGAAAATAGAAAAAAAAAAAAAAGTGTGTGGAAATACTGTATGGATTGTATCATTGGCTATCTGTTCTGATTTTTCTTGCCTTTGACCAGATGGAACTTGCCCCATGGAACTTGCCTCAGTAGGCTTCTATTTCATTCCTATTTGGATAGCTGCAGATAGTATAAGGTATAACCTTCTCTATTAAGAAGTTCTCATTCCTGTAGGTTATTTACATTCAATCATGGGCTTGTGGACAGAGTAGACGATGTTCACCACCCTCCTCACTACAGAACCAAGAGTCACGACACGACATTCCATGTACTAGAGAATGAACTCTCTCATGCTCAAATACATCTCAGCGACACCCTTTCTCTGCAAGCCTTACTGCTGATCCATGATAGTAGCTCTTCATTGTGAGCTTGGTTAACGATGTATCACGGAGAGCATCTTTTGTATTTCTTCAGTCATAAGCATTGGTCTTGGCACTCATGACACCTCTGATCATCTGGAACATGTGTCATGAACACTGTTTTGGAACACATGTCCAGGTCATCGAATCTTATTCCTGAAAATATTTATTTATTTATTTATTTATTTATTTATTTATTTATTTATATCCCAAAGGCTGCCGCACTCCAGGTTCTCCCCTCACAGAGTCCCTTCCTCATGCCCCTCCACTTCTCCTCTGAGAGAGTAGGGCCTCCAATCCTGACACATCAAGTGTCTGCAGGACTAGACACATTCTCTCTCACTGAGATCAAACAAGGAAGCTCTGTTGGGGAATGGATTCCACATTCAAGCAACAGCTTTAGGGACAACCCTGCCCCAGTTGTTGGGGGGACATACATGAAGACTGAGCTGCATATCTGCTATGTATGTGCTGAGGGTTTTGGTCCAACACTTGTATGCACTTTTGTAAAGTGGTTCAGTCTCCAAGAGCTCTCATTGGTCCAGGTTAGTTGAGTCTGTCAGTCTTCCTGTAGAGTTCTTGTCCCCTTCAGGGCCTTCAATACTTCCCCCAACTCTTCCATAAGAACTCAGATGTCCCTCAACTGAAAATGGATACAGAAAATGTGATTCATTCACACAATAGAATACTATTCAGATATTAAAACAAGGATATAATAAATTTTTCATGCAAATGAATGAGTGAGGTATCCCGGACCCAAAAGGACATGCATGATATATACTCACTGATAGTGGATATTAGCCATAAAGAACAGATTAGGAGGATTTTAAAAACAAAAATCATCCAAGGTCAAAGGGAATAGAGATATTTTGAGAATCTAAGGATTCTGGAATACCAAGACAGTATAAAGTCAATTGTGCTCTTGAACATTTGAGCTTCAATTAAAACCTCCAAACCCTCTTAAATATTTCTCTAATAATAGTTTGTAGATTTTACCATGATTTCTAGAGTAGGCAGCTTCTCAAATGACCCACTGTGAGCCTTGCCTCTGAGTATCCATAGCCTATATAGTTCCTGTCTATAAATGTGATCCGGCTGTCTTAATTGACTCTAATCACTGTGATATGGAAACCTGAAAAAATGTCCCTGCTGGTGGTGGTGGCAAGAACTCTCTCTCTCTCTCTCTCTCTCTCTCTCTCTCTCTCTCTCTCTTTACTTCTACCTCCCCCTGGTCCTCCCCCTCTCCCTCTCTCTCTCTCCTTGTGCTCTCTCCTTCCCTCTCTCTTTCTTGTTGCCCCTTTTCCTCTTTCTGCCTCTCAGGGCCCTAGATCACCTATAGCACAGTTGCAGTATTAGGAATTCTCAATAAATGTGAGAAAGGACTGAGAAAGCCTTGGGTGACAGTCAGAGTGTACTGAGACCTTCCACCCAGAAGACCAAGAGGGACTAAATGTTTTCTACAACCACATGATTGAGCTCAGGAGCAGTTCTTCTTCCATTCAGGCCTGGAAATTACATTAAACTCCCATCTGATATTCAGAGATCCTTAAAGAGAGGAAGTAGTAGTTAAGCTATCTCCAAATTCTTTTCTTTCCATTTTATTTTATTTTTTATTGGATATTTTATTTACATTTCAGATGTTATTCCCTTACTTCATTTCCGCCCCTGCCCAGGAATCCCCTATGCAAGCCCCTCTTCTCCTGCTTCTATGAGGATGTGCCCCAACCCCCGAACTCCCACCTCCCCAGCCTCGAATTCCCCCACACTATGCATCCAGGCTTCATGAGACCAAGGATCTCCTCTCCCACCTATGCCCGACAGGGCCATCCTCCCTACATATACAGCTGGAGTCCCTTGGTCCCTCCCTATGTGCTCCCAGGCTGGTGGTTTAGACACTGGGAGCTCTGGTTGGTTGATATTATTGCTCTCCTCATGGGGCCGTAAACCCTTTCAGCTCCTTCAGTCTTCTCTCTAACTCCTCCATTGGGAACCCCATGATCAGTTCAATGGTTAGCTGTGAGGATTTGCCTCTGTATATGTCAGACCCTGGCAGATCTCTAAGGATACAGCTGTATCAGGCTCCTGTCAGCATGCACTTCCTGACATCCACATCAGCGTCTACCTTTGATGACTGCACATGGAATGGATACCCAGATGGAACAGTCTCCAGATGGCCCCTGCTTCAGTTTCTGTCCCACTTTGTCTCCATATTTGCTCCCTTGAGTATTTTGTTACTCCTTCTAAGAAGGACAGAAGCACCCACACTTGGTCTTCTTTCTTCATGAGCATCATGTGGTCTGTGAGTTGTATCTTGGTGTTTTGAGCTTCTGGGCTAATATCCAATTATCAGTGAGTACATACCATGTGTGTTCTTTTGTGATTGGGTTACCTCACTCAGGATGATATTTTCTAGTTCCATCCATTTACCTAAGAATTTCTCGAATTCATTGTTTTTAATACCTGAGTAATACTCCATTGTATAAATGTACCACATTTTCTGCATCCATTCCTCTGTTGAAGGACATCTGGGTTCTTTCTAGCTTCTGGCTATTATAAATAAGGTTGCTCTTAAACAACAGAAAACTATGCAATATTGCATCTCTTGTATGTTAAGTGTCTGAGTTTTCAACCAATGTCATGTAATACTAGATATAAAATACCAAGAAACATAGTACAATGTAGATAATATGCTTAAAAAATAACCTCTTTCTATGAAATGAATCTTAAAAGGTAATTATTTATATATTTAAAATGCAAACTTATAAAAAAATAGACACAGATCAATCAGAATGCTTTCCAAAGAAGTGTCTATTAATTTACCTAATGTTGCCCTTGCTTTTCAACATTAACAATATAGAATGATTGGTTTTATACGATATGTGTTTCAGAAAGCACAAACAAGCATAAGCTACTAATAGCGAATACTCTTGGAAATAAAGTAAGCTGAGTGTTCTTTGATAGAGTTCAAGATGACATCATATGGCCTGTTATTTAAGAACACTAAATTTGATAGTCAATAAAATGGAGATAAGAATTGATCAGAAATAAATTGAACTGTTCGCCATTCTTGTTCAGTAAGAAAAGATTCATAGTATTTTAGCTCATACAAGCAATGTTTAATGGGTAGAGAGATAGCTCTGTAGGGAAGAGCACTTGGTACTTTTGTGGAGGACTAGAGCTCAGCTCTCAGCACCCATATGGGAAGGAGAGAGAGGTTTACCACAAACCTTGATCCTAGTTCCAGCTGATTCGACTCCCTCTTCTGACCTCCACAGGTACCCTTCCAAGCGTTCATGCATACATACTGACAAACACAATAAACATAAATAAAACAAAATAAAATAAAACAAATATTTCAAAAAAAATATTGAACAATATATATATATATATATATAATATATATATTATATATATTATATATATATTTGTATGCAGGAGTTATTGAATGGATTATTTTCATTTAGAAACTTGAATAAAATAAGTTACACATACAACAGATGTTAATTTTTATGATTTCATTTTTTTACAGGTGAGTAAACAATCAAACAAAATGACAATATGGCAGGTTTGGCCTCCAGAAAAAGTGCAGCTATATACATACACTACATCATGGTGTCTATGGCTCATCACATTTTTGGTTTTAAGGTTAGATGACTGAAGCAAAATTAAAGGTCTGTCATGCTACTGAATGTGATCATCCAAGCTAGAAATTTGATTGACAGATGGAATTCATTATGAAGTCAAAACAGGAAGATGAAATGAGTTAATTTTTGCCAGTGTAAATGAACAAATCAAACCAAATCAAAATGATTACATTTTTCTGCATAAACTCCAAAATTGGGTAGAAGGTTCTAAAATTCTTATAGTTGATATAATGTAAAGTATAAAATTATTAGACAGAATGCTAAAACACTTCAGAATCCATTTCAGAAATACAGAACACTTTCTTAAATAAAATAATGAATAATAACGTGTCTGAGATAGGGGAATTCATTCGTGAGTGTGGGCGTGCACACTCCATAGTTAGAAGACATCCTCAGACTACCAACACAGTTGGAATGACTGCCAGTTTCAACAATCACTGAGACATTGAAAATAAAAGGTCTGGAACAAGATCAAAAAGAGAAAAGGGGAGTCTGGTGGAATTTAGAAAAATGTCTACTTATACTCCAGTATTTACTGACTAAATTCACGAATCTGGGGTACCTAGGACACAAGCCTAAACCATAGACTGTATGGTCTCTAGTGAATGAATTCCTAGTCTTTACTGAGGTGTTATTAATAACCCCACACACGCACTGCTCAATTCTGCTCTCCTTGTCTGTTCTCAACACATCAAACACTGGAGTTTTTCAGATGAGGCAGTTTCTTCTGCTGAGGCATCTTACAGCTTCCCATCCAAGGTCCTTCAGCACTTTGGGATAAGCTGGTCTCTGCCTGACATACATATCCATCATATCTCAAATGGGACCATTCCTTCATAACCAGTTCATTATTCAAATGTCACTGAAGACACCTCTGGTCAGCCTGTCTGCTCTGGTTTGGGCCTTGTTTTATCTCCTTTGTGTTTATGCTGACTGAAAGTGTAGTCCTATGATTGGGGCAGGGAGTGGGGTCTGTGGTAGGTTTGAGAGATGAGCCTAAGGCATGTGCTATGTGAATTTGGATGTAACAGTAGAATGGGAGTTAATCTCTCTGACTACCTTTTTCAGTGGTCTAGGCTTTTTCGTACACATGACTGCTACTGTAATGTGATTGCAGATGGGGAAACCTTCATCAGAACTTGTAAGGTGCTGACATACATTAAATAATCTCAGATGTAATGATATCTTAAGAAATTAAAAAAAAAAAAAAGAAAGAAAAAAAAAGCCGGGTGGTGGTGGCGCACGCCTTTAATCCCAGCACTTGGGAGGCAGAGGCAGGCAGATTTCTGAGTTCGAGGCCAGCCTGGTCTACAGACTGAGTTCCAGGAAGTCTGGGGCTACACAGAGAAACCCTGTCTCGAAAAAAACAAAACAAAACAAAAAAAGAAAGAAAGAAATTTAAGTATTCATATGCCATTAACATCTTATTCGTGAACAAAAGTATCTTTAAATAAATCTAATCTTTAGAATTTAAGAATGAGAAGAAGATAAAGCTAGACTTAGGGGAAGTGCTGACCCAAGGACTTGAGTTCACTCAAGAGCCCATATGTCTTCTAACATGTCTTCTAACTCTTCATACATGCCATGGCACATATGTTCAAGCACCATTCACATCTACCTCTCTCTCTCTCTCTCTTCTACACACACACACACACACACATGCACGCACACATACACTGATAATAAATAGAATACAATATCTCAAGTGCATTGTAAATCATCACATGCATTGTACCTATTGATAATATAATAAAAATTAACTCTCTTTGTCCCACAACAGTATTTCTATGTCTTTATTTCATGAAACTCTTCAACAAAATGACATTTCTGTTACAGGCCTCCACTTTAAGTACAGTGTGAAATTGAATATATTCCTACATTTTCATATATACCAAGCATTTTATGTTTTATATAAATATTTATTTAAAATAAAACAATTTTCTTTTTCCTCAAGTAAATAATTATTTGATCTTAGACATTTTCCTCAAAAGTTATGTCTGAGAATTTATGGTTATGATGAACTGAAAACAGTCCATATCATTCTGATTTTCAATAAAAGGTAGACCATTAGGGACTCTATTTCAAACCTCCACTGTTACCCATGAAGACATGTTAGGAGCAACTTTTAACAGAAATTTTCAATATAATAAATTGACAGTGCAGACTTCAATTCTCAAATATAAACAGCAGGTCAATACATTGAGTATTTACAAAACTGCTGTCCACAAACTAACACAGAAATACTGAAAATCTCGAACGGACATTGTGTTTTTCTCTCATCAGGACCCTTGAACAACATTTAGAACATAAAATAAGATTGTGATACAGTAACTTTAACTTTTCATACAAGTTAAGAGTTCGTCAAACAGAGAGAGAGCTTGTTCTTCGTGGAATACTTTCTTGCATCTCACAGTACTCTGGTGTTCCCTGAAGAGTTTTGGAATTGTTGGGCTACTGTCAACATCAAATTGAACACACAGTATGCTGGAAAATGAGTAGGAGTTGAAAGTAGGCTGACCCATGAGCTACCCAGGCTTTACACTTGTTTTTCTGGGTTATTTTTACATTTTTTAAAAACAAAACATGAAGAATAGCAGTACTTAGGTTTCATAAATTTGGGGAAATATTTGCTCATTAAATATTAGCATATCCTCTTCTGTATTCACCTCATTCTCTTTGAGGACTGCCTTAGTTGGACTTTTGGTCACAATTGAAAGAAAATACAATGAAATGCAGTTGGACCAAAAAAGAGAATTTATTGGCTCTCATAAAATGACAAGACTGGATTCAAGGCCCAAAAAAATATAATTAGGACTTGGTTTCTCTCCATCTCTTTACTCTGCCTGCTGTCATACTGGCTTCTGTCTCGGGCATCACATGGTAGCAAGAGGTTGCCCAGAACTTCAACCTCAGCGATCTCAGGTTTCAGGCTTGGAAAGAATGGGTATTCTTCTCCTGGAAACCACAAAATAAGCTTTGCTCTAGTTTGATTTAGTTTCAAAAGCCAAAATCTTGACCAATGAGTGTGGCTTATAGGATCAGTCACAAGGGTCTGCTTCAGGCTACTGTGCTCCATATGGGGAATATTGCCAGAGATGTCAAAGATGTGAACATCTCACAGCTGAATCGTCCTTATTTGTTCAGAATCACACATCGGCAAGAAGTAACTTTTTGTTCATGAAAGACAATATTTCGAAAGCATTCTGTTTGAAAACTAAAAATCACCAAAAACCTCACCTCATCAATTCAAATTGCTCTTCCTCCATCCACTGGATTCTGTTCATGTGTTATTTCTTGAATCCACAGTGTCGCCTTGTGACACTCAAGTATTGGTCATCATGGTGCTGTTTTGAGCAAATAGTGGAACTTTAAGTGGTGGGATCTAGTGGGAAGTCAATAGTTCTCTGAGGGCATGGCCTTAAAGGAGACAATGAGACCTCAGACATTTACTTCCAACCATGAGCCACACTGGCTTTCCCACCACATTTCTCAGCTATGATGTGGTCCCTCATCACAGAACCAACAGCAATAAGGCTAACCAAGCAATCGCAGTCTGGAAAAACCAAAACTGTGAAACAAAAAAAAAAAAAAAGCTTATCCCTTTCTAACATGATTATTACAAGAATTTGTTTGAGTAATGGAAAACTATCCTGAATATTCCAAGATACTGTTCCGGTACTTCTTCAAGCCAGTAACAACCATCCATTTCACACCTCCCAAAGCCTGACAGATGTCCTAGCACAAACCACACTATGCTGTATTCCTGTATAGTGTGTGTTGCTTCCCTTCTGTGCAGATGACTTGCTTGGGTCATTATGGTCTAGCATGGAAATGACCAAAGAAGAGTTATTTAATACTGGTGTGCTAAAAGAATGAATGAACAGCTCATATGATAGTTTATGAGTATGCATCACAGACTAGATTTGCAAATGTGACCCATATAGGGATTCAAGGTAGATTGTTTTAGTTGCAGTTAGATGAATAAAAGGTAGAATTTCTATACGTTTTTGACTCCAGGATTTCTTTGACTATATATAACAGTGACAGTGTTACAAACATAGTTGATCTGGCCTGTCTGATTTGTTCTTTCTGCCTCTCTGTGTATCTGTGTCTGTGTCCTGGTCTCTGTCTCCATCTCTCTGTCTCTCTGTCTCTGTCTCTATCCCTGTCTTTCTGTCTCTGTCTCTGTCTCACTCTCTTCATATAAAACTAATTTTTTTCTGGATGATTAATTAAAATGATGTAATGCAGCATCTATTTTTCATGGATTTATATATAATCCCAAATGGTGAGCAACTCAGAGAAAGCAGTGGCCACATTTTTATTACAGCAAAATCTCTAGATACAGCACTTTTTCTGTCAATTTATTTGACTACAAAGTATCTGGCAGGCTTCAGAGGGGAAAAAAATCATCCAGAGTTTTCAACAGAAGGAACTTCTAAAGGTAGATGAAGCCAACTCATTTCAAGGGGGAAAAAAGTAGATTAGCCAACGGTGAAATCTCTACAGTCCCAGGAAGATTTTTTTTTCTTGCTTGAATTTTGCTGAAGCAAGGTTTTCATCAATTATTCCCATAAAAGCATAAAAGTGCTGTGGATATATGATTCTCTCTCTTAAAGGCAAATGTTCTCTTTTAAATATTATTCTAAGATTTTTTTTAAAAATACATAAGACATATATGATGGTAGTGTCAGTATAAAATATGCAAAAATGCATATTAGTGTACAGAATATATTAGCCCTCTCCTTATCTAGCCTACCCTTTCCACTCTGAGAATTGCTAATTTCTTTTATATTTTCAGACATATTTTAAACTTCGTATACATTTATTCTTCAGAAAGCCTCCCCACTTTTTTTGGCAGATCATTTTTCCTACACTATTGTTTTTTGTTGATCAGAGAATTTCTGTTACTCAATTCCAACACAAAACCTAAACCTGCAGAGACCCATATACTTTTCTGGGTCTTTCTGACGTGAGACACAACCTCAGGCAGCCAGACAAATGCTCTTAGGACTATGAACTAAAGGTGAGTAAGACAAGAAGTCATGGATTTGGGGGTGGAATCCTCTGGCTGCAGCAGCAGCAGCAGCAGCAGCAGCAGCAGCAGCGGCAGCAGCAGCAGAGGCAGAGGCAGCAGCAGTAGCTGTGACAACATGCTGTCTGCACTGTTTCTGTTGTGAGCTACAGAGCTTCCTAATTCCTGATTTCCTCTGGAGCCCTGTTTCCTTAGGTTTCCAGGAGTTTCTTTCTGTTCCCATTGATAGCAGAAGTCTGTAAAGCACACGGTGGCTGCTATTAACACTGCAGGGTAGCTGCCTTTCAGTCATTTATTAATATAATTTTCTGTCTTTTTACAACATTTTCCCCAGTGTATTACAGATGTGCCTCTTAGAATTGCGAACTCTTCAAAATGATATAATATTAGATTTTTATAGATCAAATCTCAAAACTTCTTTTAATAGAAATTCTTTTAATCCAAGCAATCAAACTCAATTCATTTTTTTCTTTTTTTCATTTTAATGGTCAATATCTTAATCAAATATAAAGTATGGGCTATGATAAGTCAGGCAAATGTATTAAACACTGAAAATTGCTGTCAAAAGAACACCTCACAATGCCTCAAAATGTTAATCAATGTCTCATTCTCTTCCAGCCATGCAGCATAGTGAAGTGAAACAGGGAGGTAAGGAGTCAATATATGCACTTATGATCAAGTACATTTTATGGTTTTGGTTGTAAGCCTAACCTTTGATGGCTGAACCAACTCTCCAGCCCATAGCCAGCCTAGAGAACCTCATAGAAGAGGGCAAGGAAAGATTTAGGAGCCAGTAGGGTTGAGAAACACAGCCTACACAATCAACTAACCAGGACTCATAGGGGCTTAAAGAGACTGAAGCAGCAATCATGGAGCTTGTATGAGTCTATGCTAGGTCCTCTGTTTATATCTTATGGCTGTGTATCTTGGTGTTCTTGTGAAACTCCTAACTGTGAGAATGGAGACTGGTTCTGACTCTGCTTACTCTTGAGCCCTTTTCTTCCTACAAGGTTGCCTTGTCCAGCTTTGAATGAGGGTTTGTGCCTGGTCTTTTTGTCATGTCACGTATGAGCCTAGTCTAACATGTTAACTAGTGTTTGTTGATATCCCTAGGAGGCTGGCTTTTTTCTGAAGGGAAATGGAGAATGAGTGTATCTGTGGTGGGAGGACCTTGGAGGAGTGAAATAAGGAGACACTACAATCAGGATGTTATGTATGAGAGAGAGTAAATTAAACAAACAAACAAAAAAATAAACAATCAAGAGAATTTTTAAAAGAGTACATTTTCAAAGGATACTCTCCAACATATAGTACTAGGAAAATTACCTAAATATAAGAGATAAACAAAGGATATAGCCAATAAAGAACTTTTCTTTTAGAGGAAATCAGCAACCAGGGAAATACAAACATTTCAAGATTTTATTTTTTTTAAATGAAAATAAATAAATCATATTATGCATTTATTTCATATATGTGAGTTTGATGTCTCCACACACTAGACAAGGGCATCAGATCCTATTACAGATGATTGTGAGCCACCATGTGGTTGCTGAGAATTGAACTCAGGACCTCTGGAAGAGCAGTCAGTGCTCTTAACCTCTGAGCAATCTTTCCAGCCCTCAAGATTTTAAATAATTATTAAATGCTATTTAAACTCAAATTTGTACTTGTATATATGTAGCAATTTTATGAAGTAGCAGAAGTGTTTTCCTATGAGCTACAAGTTGTCTAATTTTGTGTTCTTTTTTCTTTATTAGTATGTCTGTATAATGCATTATCTACAACACTGTACTGTCTTTATATAGACAATACATATAAAACTCCCTCCATATATGATATATGATATATGATATATATATATATATATATATATATATATATATATGTGTGTGTGTGTGTGTGTGTGTGTGTGTGTGTGTGTGTGTGTGTGTGATACCCTCATTTAAGGCAGGATAAGGCAACCCAGTAGGAAGAAAAGAGTTCCAAGCAAGCAAAAGAGTCAACTGTTAGGATTTTCACAAGAATATGTGTGTGTGTGGGAGAGAGAGAAAGAGAAAGAGAGAGAGAGACAGAGAGAGAGAGAGACAGAGAAAGAGAGAGAGAGACAGAGAGAGAGACAGAGAGAGAACCTTTGTAAAACTAAAAATAGAGAAATTGTGGGAAGCACGTTGCTCACCATGATCCAGAAAGTGATGCTACTCAGTCCCCAGTAGTATAGTCTTCATACCAAAGCCTGATTATAGCCTAGCTTCCTATATTTTCTGTGAGCCTAGCTTTCAATGGCTGAGCCATCTCTCCAGCCTAACTTCCTAAGTGCTTTGACTCTATGGAGATCCTGTCGTGCACTGAAATTACTTATTCTCAGTCTGGTTCTTTGTCTTCTAACATAGTATTTGTTGAAATAATAAAAATATCTGTAACTCTCTGATAACTAGAGACAAAATTCAACTGACTTTTCAGAATCAGAAACTAAATTGTAGAATCATCTCTCTTTAGTTGTCTCTAGCCACTATTCAATTATTCCATTGAAGTTTTATTTTAATTACACACACACACACACACACGTTGAAATAAATACATATCTTAGGGTAATTGTAAAGGTAAAATTTCTGTTTCAAAATAAAATATATATACATTTAACTTTCAGGTATTTGTCTTTACTTTTTGTGAATTGGGCTACTTAGTATATTTTTGATATCCTATTATTACATTAAGATTTCTACTCTTTTTTGATCTCTTCAATTATTTAAAATGTGTTGGAATATAATGGTTTCTTTTACATTGTTTTTTCTCTCTGCTCTTAGGTGCTTCTTCTAATGCCCATGGCAGCTGTTGACCCCTCCTACTCCAGCCACAGGATTCCAGACAACTTTATAGTAAAAAACTGGTCTACACAACCAAAGCCCCCTTTCCAAAGTACTTCTCCTAAACAAAGACCAAACCTACAAATGATGATCAGATGTAAAAATTTGGATTTGAATCACCGCTTAAGTGGGAAGAATGTTTTCACAAACAGACTAGGTAGAATAAAGGTCAAGTTCTAACATTAGGATTGATGGTGATGATGTCATCAGGAAGCACCAGAGGGTATCACAGCAAGCATGCTCCCTGGGAACTCACTGCCTGTACCCCTCAATAGATTGATGCTGAGGTGGGAAACGTAATATCAGCAATTATTTCCCTACTTTTTATTGTGTCTACTCTTCCTGGTAACATCCTTCAGAAATAATTGTGTGTCATTTGTTTTTGAAATAAAGTTAAGTGTTAAACTTTTAAAAACCAAAAAAAAGAAAAAAAAACAAAAAACTCAAGAAACAAAAAACCTGAACTCTCAATTTTACTATTAACTCTTATTTTCTCTCCAAAGAAGATACATAATTGGTACCAATTTTAGAAAAGGCATATTTATTACATAGGTAGAATTTAAGCTGAAAAATAATATTTTAAGTTTTCAATGGTTACTCTAATCACTATGTAGAAATGACTAAGAAGTTTTACCTGTAAACACTACCAGTAGACTATTCTGTCTACAATTTGTCAGAAAGATCATGGAAGACATGAAAAGGGTACTAGAAATATTTTTCCTTTTGGTAAGAATCTTTTGGTGTGGGAGTGGCAGAGATGCTTTATAGGGGAATCAGTAGTTCATTTTTTTTGCATCATTTAACTACAGGTTAACTATTTTGTTCTAGGTCAAAACTCACATTTATTATTTTTCAGTTCCTAAACTGGAGTTTTAATTTTGTTCTTATTTATAGAAACATAATTCGTTAACTTCATGTGCATGTCGTTGTTATTTTTTTAAATCTTACTGTGTGTTTATTAATTTTTATTAGCATATTTTCCCATCTGTTTTTGAGGAGGTAGATATATTAAAGGAAATACTTATAGTCTGATTACCATATGGCTAAACATCACCTTAGGGTAGGTTTGCAAAACTAAAATTTCTTGTTCAAATAAGCAAGTGCATTTACAATTTGAATTTCTCCCCAAATAAGATGTTCCTTTGTACTCTCTTTCTGACAGTGTGCATCTTGCCTCATACTTTGGACTATGTCATATATTATAGATTGGGGAAAAAGTCTTCCCTGCTAGCTAATTTTACTTTGCCTCATGAGTAATGACATTGAGGCATCCTTGATTTTTATTTGCATTTATATTTTCTCTGCTGTTGCCTCCTTATGCTCTTTCTGAAAGACCAGCATTAGTTTAAACCCCTTTACTCTCTTTATGTGGATGGAGGAGTGTGGTGGTTTGAATATGCTTGGCCCATGGGAAGTGACACTATTAGGAGGCGTGGCCTTGTTGGAATAGGTGTGGCCTTTTGGAGGAAGTGTGTTACTGTGTAGTTAGGCTATGAGGGCTTTTAGGTGCAAGATCCACTCAACTCAGAAGAGACTCTTTTACTGGCTGTCTGAGGAAGACAGTCTCCTCCTGGCTGCCTTCAGATCAAGATTTAGAATTTGAGCTTCTCCAGCACCATGTCTGTTTGCAGCATTGCCATGCTTTCCACCATGAGGTTAATGGACTGGACCTCTGAAACTGTAAGCCAGGCTCAATTAAACTCAGTTTCCTTTATAAGAGTTGCTGTGGTGATGGTGTCTCTTCACAGCAATGGAAACCCTAACTAAGACAATGAGAAATATATAACAATGTATGATGATTGTATTATTATATTCTACACTGCAGGCTAGTGAGCCACATTCTATGCTGGCATATAGCTAGTGAAAGGTAAGCAACAAAACTTGCAATGGTAGTCTTTACCCTAGAAAAAGAAGTTAAGTGATTTTAAAACTACATCCAAGGTCCTATAGCTCTGAAGTTCAAAACTCAAGTGGGTTGTGATCAGCTAGTGCCAAACAACTATCCTGTATTCTCAAGTCACCCATAAAGCAGATCCAAACTTTCTAAATAAACTGGCAAACTATAACTCTTAAAAAAATAGATAAGCATTTTGAATAAAGGCCAAATTTTCTTGATCTCAAAATAATTTAAAACACTTTCCTTCCCAACAGAGAACTTTACTGTCCTAGGAACTCCTTCACCTGTGAACATCTTCCAGCTGCAGCAGAACATGATTTTAAAAGGTTGATAATAGTTATTGGTGCTATCCAAGGAAAGTTATAGATTAATTATTTATTGAAAAGGATGCTGTAAATGCAAATTCCAATGTCTATCCATATCTTTCTCTGGCAAAAGTAATTGTCAGCCTCACCTAAAATTCTTCAGAGCTCTGAATTCAGTAAGAGGAAATGGACAGCACAGGGTACTAAGAAGGCTTCGCAGACAAAAGCTTGAGAAATACTGAGTGAAGAAAGCTTTGTTCCCAATGATGCCTTCTCCATAACAGGATTTTTTTAGTTTCTCCCAATACATATTTACTGAAGCTGTAGCTTATAGTGGATATAAAAAGAACATACCAGGTGGTGGGTTATAGTAGTTTCAAAGGACGGGTGAAAGGGGTGGGCCTTTGGTGCTAGGAGCAGACTCCATTGTCATAATTAGCAAATGTTAGCTTGGGAGCCCAAAATTTAAATAGAAAATTATCTTTCTTGCGATGATCCCTGCCCCTATCTTTTGAAGACATTCGAGTCTGACCATTGGCAGTCATTAGACCATTTATCTCAACCTTTTCAACTGCAGAATCTTTTCGCTACAAAGAATCGACAATATGTCTTTCATGTGTAAAGAAAATTCTTACTCAACCTGTAAAAAACCTAGCAGATGGCACAGTAATTTGTATATCCATGCATGCATACAGGATATGTTCTCAGAGAATGAGTCAGATTCATGTTACACCTATTTAAATATTTCATTATATTTAATTTTAATTCATTTATTCATAGTTTTAACCTCTGTAAGTACAACCGTTATTTAAATTAATAGACAGGTAAATGGCATCAACAAAACTGCAGCATTTAATGTTTAAGATAACTGACATGCATGAAGTCATTATATTAAAATATCGGTTTTCCTATTGTTTTTCACAGATGGTGCCAGTAATTAATATTATGCTATTTTTTTTTTCATCAGGAGATTTCCTGTTCACAAAATTCACATAGTATAAAATAAACTACTATATTATACTATCCGATTAGATGTTGTATAGTTCATATATTTTTAGTTATAATCTGTTTGTCATCTGTACAATATATAATACTCTCGATGGCCAATATATTATAAAAGTTAATAAATTTAAAAGACAGACAGTGGCACACTCACAAAAATATTAATGGCACAGTTGATCATAGATGTGTAACAAATCTGTTGCAGGCCATCTGGCTTCTGAGAATAATATCAGTTTCAAGATTCAGGAAGTATCTAGTTGATTAAAGGTATTGAGAAATAATATAATATATCTCTTTTAAAAAGTCTTTCTGCAGGGACAAGTCTTTCCTCAGTGGCTAATATATGTATTCTTTATCATTCCAGAAATATCAGAGAATCTTAATAGTCAGGCTACATATGAGCACATAATATTAAAAATGATTTTGAAACCTGACTCTTTATAACTGAGCCCTCTACTTAGCATAAATCCTCAGTAGGTGACTTATCACATGAGGAAAGAGAACAGTTCTATGGCATCTATGTGGAAAAGCCACTCAACAGGTCTCTCCAACTCACTCCTTGGAGTGAGTGTGTAACTAGCTCCTCCAACAAAAAACATTGAAAGTAGGAAATCAATATATATAAACATTTTCTATGTCTTTCAGAAAGATCAAAATATAACTTAGTAGTTTTAATTTTTAAGGATTTTACTTATTCCTTATTTCTAAAGTCCATAAAATATCGTTAAAAGTATTCAATTCTCAAAACTAGAAATCACTTCATAAAAAATGTTTCATTAGTAAACCAAGCTTTCAAAGAAGGAGATATCAAGGAGGGTACCATTTGTTCCCAATCTTTACCTTCTGAGAGGATTGGTCAGAGTTCCTGTGAGATATCGTCCCTCTCACCCCAAATTTTTAAAAGTGTTGCCCCTATTTTTCTTTCCATTGGTACTTGTTTTTGCTATAGAAACTTATGTACTTGTAGACAAGGAATAAATGAAAGCCTTCTTTCATGTTACTGAGTATCACCATTCTAAGTTCAATCCTTCCTATTTCTGTCCTGCAGTCTAATGTGGGGAACCTAACATACATTTCCCTCTGAGAAGCCCTGCTAATAGGTTAACATCGACTAAACGCAATGCCTGGGAAGTTACACAGCTGAGAACACAAAATGTATTGAGCGAGATGGAGCACGACTTTTCCATTTAAAATTAAAGAATGTGGTATCCAAACCCCTGCTCTTGCATTCTCAGGCTGCGGTGCAGTTCTGTAAGCCAGTAGTAAAACACAGCTTGATCTCTGTGTCCACAGACAAGCAATTTTAGTTTCCATATTCACACTGGGTTTAGCTACCCTAAAGGCTCTCACCCTCTTTTCTTAAATATTCATTTTGTAGTCATCAAGACAAGAATCTAGTTTCACTTTCTTTTTCAAACTAAATTCCTATATAGACTGCTGCATATGAATGGTCTAGGAAAATCGAGATTATAAAGTTTACAATAACAAATATTCTTGTCTTGGTGTTTTGTTCTTTTTCATTATTACTAAACTGTGTCCCTGGCTTTCTTTATTTTGGAAAAAGAAACAACAAATGTGATTGGTCCCTCAAGTCTTCTAATGTAAGTAAACTAAACTGTGTGAAATATCTGGAAAAATGTTAACATTTAAAGTATGCATCAACCATAGACCACCTTGTGCAAATATATAAATGGCTTCAAAATTAACAAACATCCATCATGAAATGTGGGCATCTCCTTGAATAATTAAAAATATAACTGTTAAGAGATAATTTATTAAAACAGTTTCCTAACTTTTAAATTTACATATTAATGTGTATTAAATACCAATTCCATTTATAAATTAATAAAAAGACTAGCAATGTCACTTTTATCTTACAATTGTCAGTCATATTTGGTGTTGCAAAAAAAAAGTTTAGCAAATCAAGGAAATTAAGTGACATAACTCCTACAACTGGGATAAATTCTGATCTGAAGTAAAAATTTAAATTTAGTAATATATTCTTCTAATTAAATTTTCATGTAAAATATTTTCAGCTTTTGATATTGTATTAATTAATTTTCTGATGATATGATAAAATATCATAATTAAAGAAAGGATTTGTTTCGCTTTAAAGTTCCAAAGTAACAGTCCACAATGTCAGGGGAAGCATGGCAGCCAGAACCCAAAGTTGGAATTCCCACCTTCAGCCACACACAGAGGACAGAGACAGTTGGAACTGGAAGCAGATTGGGGCTGTACCATCTCAGAGCCTGTCTGCAGTGGTACACTTCCCCACAAGCTCTGTATCCCAATGCAACAACACCAACCTGCCACCAAGAATGTAAATCCCTGAGTCCACGGGGGACATTTCTCTTTCAGTCATATACAGTCCTCTCCTCAATGACTTAATACGAGACAAATCACATTTTAATCATCTTTAATTTTTCCCATAGTTCTTAACAGTCTTTATACTATTCAATAATCTAAAGACCAAAATCTCCTTTGATATTCAAGACAATCAATCAATCTTTTAACCATTACCTCCTGTAAAACAGTAAATTACATACTTTCAAGATACGTTGGTAGAGGCTCTCTACATTCCCATTCCAAAAGGAGGAATGCAAGCAGATTGTGAAAATATGGGACCAAAGCAAGATCAAAATCCAGCAGGCAAATATAAAATCCTCTAGATCCGTATTCGGTGACTGGTACTTTGGTTTCATAGGGCTTAGATGGCCACACCTCATCAGTTTTGCTGCCTGTAACATGCATATCTCTCCTGGGTTGTTTCTATTTATTGTATGCAGTTCTTCTTAAAGATGTCTCACAACTCTGGAATCTCCAAAATCCTGGGGTTTCTACTGTAGCCCCAGCTTCACTTAAACATTTTCATGTAAAGGCCTCCCTGTCCACACTCTTCTGTCATCGGTACTCCCTGAAATGATGGAGGGAAAAAATCCATATTTCTTATGTCTCTAAAGCCAGTACTATGGGCAACTTGAGACAGCATGCCCCTCTTGATATTATCATATTAGCACGAGATTTTGTTGGTTGAAGAAACTACTTTCCAGGAGAAAGAAACTACAGAAGTTTTCTCCTTGTACAAACTGGAAGCACATCTGGATCCTGCCTACATGGCACATTTCCCAAGGTTTCAATACAGAGTAAGAGGTCTTTCCTTAATGATATTTATCTCCTTAACTTTTTCATCTTCTTAAGAAGAAGTACATGTCTTAGTTATAAAATTAAGCCTCATAGTATACTTTTTCCTTTCCAAACTTTATATTCTATATTTCATTCTGCCCTATTTATTCCTTTTCCTTGTGAACCTGCATAAGGGGACTCAGTAATACTCATGTTATACTACTTCATTAGCTTGTAATTTCCTCTGCCAAAGAAATTAACCAATTCTGCTTTAACTGAGCTTCTAGGATGTCTTAGAACACTGGCAGAAGGCAGGAAAATTCCTTGCCAAAATATCTCACCAATGGCTTGTATCCTAGCTGCTTACCCAGTCTTCTAGAGCCAGACCTCTATTTTCAGTATTAGCCATCATACTACTGTTTTCTAAACTCCTTCTAGAATTGTCCACTAAGCTCTGCATTCAGTTGTCTTTCTCCAAGCTTCCACACTCTTCCACATTCCTCCAAAAACCAGTACAAAATAGGTTCTTCACATCAACCATGCAACTCTCTGATACCACCTGGTTTTAGGTGCTTTGTGCTGCTATGACAAAATACTATGGTTGAAAGGAGATGATAGCTGATAGAATATAGTATACAAAATGTGAATACAAATGATGATCAGATAGCTTGTCTCTTGTATAATAAGAACCCCATCAATAAATGTGCAAAATGTGTAATTTCTGTTCAAATCCAGCTTTATAAATTATTATTCATACTTGTCATGGATGTTTTTTCTCACTGACCCCAACTTGCCTTTTCACTAAAGACATTATATTAAAAATCCTGACAACTTGCCTTGTGTTTGATTTCTCCTTAACCTAAGTTGGAAGAGAAAACCATAAAACAGAATTTGCCTTTCACAAATTTATTATAATCAAAATGACTTGGTTCAAAGAATCCTTCCAAGAAATAGCAGATTTTAAGGATCAGATTATTTACATTGAGATAATAGCTACATCCAAATTAAACTTTTTATTCCATTTCTCTTGACATTTTAATTTTTTCTAAGACCTCCAGCCTGGCTTTATGTCCAGTTGTATCATCTGTTTCTATTAAGGACTCTCCCAGCTTGAGGTAGTGTAGTAGCATTGTGGACAGTTCTGGGATATTCACTCACCCTGAGTTTCTAAGTATTGCCCTCATCCTCCATCCATTCCCTGTGGGGAACCAATAGCCAGGGACTGATTGGTTGGAGTTACAAAAGTCTCACTGTGTGCTTCAAGAGAGCACCAGCACTGTACAACAAACAGCCTTTCTGTGTCAGCTGAGTTCAGACTTTTTTTTTTTTTTTAAGCTTCTAATACATTCCTAGCTTTATTTCTTTTTTTTTTTAATGTGGTATTTTTTTTCCTTTTTTAATTTTATTTTTTTGCTTATTCACTTTATAACCCGTCCCAGTCACCCCCTCCCACAATCCTTCCCCATCTCTTCTTTTCTGAGTACCCCCTCCTCCTGTATCCCCCACCCTGCCACTTTAAGTCTCTGAGAGGCTAGGTGCTTCCTCTCCCATTGAGGCCAGATGAGGCACCCAGCTAGAAGACCATACCCCATATACAGGCTGCATGTTTTGGGATAGCCCCCACTCCAGATGTTTGAGACCTACATGAAAACCAAGCTGCACATTTACAACATATGTGCAAGGAGGCCTAGGTCTAGCCCATGGAGGTAGATCTGTGTAGACTAGGTATGCTCCACGGTTGGTGATTCAGTCTCTGAGAGCTCCAAGGGTTCAGGCTGGTTTACTCTGTTGATCTTCCTGTGCAGTTCCTATCTCCTTAGGGCCCACAATCCTTCCGCCTATTCTTCTATAAGAGTCCTCAAGCTCCATCCACTGTTTGGCTCTGGATGTCTGTATCTGTCTGAGTCAGCTGCTGGTTAGAGCCTCTCAGAGGACAGTTTGCCCCTGTCTGTTCTTAGGCTGGAGGTTTAGATCCTGGGAGCTCTGGCTGAATCTTTTCTCCTTGTACAAAGCTCAATTCCAAGTGGATCAAGGACCTCTACATAAAACCAGCTACATTGAAACTAATAGAAGAGAAAATAGGGAAAAGCCTTGATCACATGGGCACAGGGGAAAGTTCCTGAACAGAACACCAATGGCGTATGCTCTAAGATCAAGAATTGACAAATGGGATCTCATAAAACTGCAAAGCTTCTGTAAAGCAAAGGATACTGTCAATAGGACAAAGTGGGAACCAACAGATTGGGAAAAGATCTTCACCAACCTTACATCTGATAGAGGGCTAATATCCAAGGTATACAAAGAACTGAAGAAACTAGATTCCAGACCATCAAATAACCCTATTAAAAAATGGGGTAGAGAGTTGAACAAATAATTCTCAACTGAGGAAACTCGAATGGTTGAGAAGCATCTAAAGAAGTGTTCAGCATTCCTAGTCATCAGGGAAATGCAAATGAAAACAACACTGAGATTCCACCTCACACCAGTAAGAATGGCTAAGATTCAAAACACAGGTGACAGCAGATGTTCACGAGGATGTGGAGAAAGAGGAACACTCCTCCATTGTTGGTGGGATTGCAAGCTGGTACAACCACTATGGAAAGCAGTCTGGTGATACCTCAGAAAATTGAACATAGTGTTACCTGAGGACCCAGCTATACCCCTCCTGGGCATATACCCAGAAGATATTTCAACATGCAACAGGGCCACATGCTCCACTATGTTCATAGCGGCCTTATTTATAATAGCCAGAAGCTGGAAAGAACCCAGATGTCCTTCAATAGAGGAATGGATACAGAAAATGTGGTACATTTACACAATGGAGTACTACTTAGCTATTAAAAACAATGAGCTCATGAAATTCTTAGGCAAATGGTTGGAGCTAGAAAATATCATCCTGAGTGAGATGACCCAATCACAAAAGAACACACATGATATGCACTCACTGATAAGCGTATACTAGCCCAAAAGCACACAATACCTAAGATGCAACGCATAAACCTCATGAAACTCAAGAAGAAGGAGGAAGACCAAAATGAGGGTGCTTTTGTCCTTTTTAGAGTTCAGACTTTTAAGGACATCTTACCCTTGTCTATTTTGGGTCCATTAATCCAGTATGAAATATTTTATGAATGAGTAGCTTCAGAAGTTACTATTGTCAGTATCTATTCTCAGATACTTCTAAGAAATACTCATGACGAATTCATAAATTTGAGCAAGGCTTTAAAAAGAAATATCTAACATTGACACTTCCGAATAGTTTTCTAAAAAAAAAAAAAAATGATCTTTTGTCAATCTAGTCTACAGTGCTCACATCTGTAAAATATCAATAATGTGTTACTCATGCTCACAACTGTGAAAAAGAGATACTTAAATGGATTACAGAACAGTAAGTGCTTTTAACTACCACTGAAATTTTGTTTTATTTTTAAAAGTGTGTTATTTTTAATTCAAATGTATGTCTATGCGTTTGTGTGTGGATATATGCACAGTATTATAGGTGCCAGTGGGGTCAGAGAAGGAAGGGCGTAGGATCCCCTGGAGGTGGAATTACAGGTGATAAAAGTCATCTGACATGTGTGTTTGATGAGTGTGTTCCCAAACATACTCATTTCCGCTGCAACATCTTCAAGCGCTCTTGGCCACTGAGCTATCTCTTCATCACATATTTAATTTTTGACACATAAAATATTTATTAAGGAAAACAAAAGCAGCACTTGGTGGAACAATTAGTCTAAATTACTTAGGCCACCTTTACATGCAATGTTGAATGTGAGTTTACCTGTTCTGTGAAATTGTCGTTTCCTCAAAACTACTTTGCTCCAAAGTTAAATAGAAAAAAAGAATCAGGCCACACAGGTTCTGGAAATTGTAACCAAGTACTGAAAATAGGAACCTTATATCGTAGCTCACAGATAGAGGCAGAAGAAACAGTCTGTTCCTTCAGTCAAACTTTCTTTCTTCACCTTTCACCTGTCAGGTACCACCTCTCTCCTCCCTCTCCTCTCCTCTCCTCTCCTCTCCTCCTTCCTCTCCTCTCCTCTCCTCTCCTCTCCTCTCCTCTCCTCTCCTCTCCTCTCCTCTCCTCCCCTCCCCTCCCCTCCCCTCCCCTCCCCTCCCCTCCCCTCCCCTCCCCCCTCCCCTCCCCTCCCCCCTCCCCCCCCTCCCCTCCCCTCCCTCCTCCTCTCCTCTCCCTTCTCCTCTCCTCTCCCCTCCTCTCCTCTCTTCCCCTCTTGTCATGGTTTGAATACGCTGGAAAGGAAAAATATAAAATACATGGTTTGAGTATTAAAGGGCACCAGGAAATGAAATGGACCTGAATCCTGTCTTCAAGGATATTAAAGTGAATTAAGGGATCTTGGCTCAGACTCCACCCACATAAATTTAGGACCAGGAATGGTGGTACATGCCTTTCATCCCAGGAGACAGCCATGCAGATCTCTGAGTTCAAGGTCAGCCTGGGACAAATCAAGTTTTTATATCCAGGCTTAGTGATACACACCTTTAATCCCAGCACTTAGGAGACAGGTATGAGCTCAAAATCAGTCTACAGAGCAAGTTCCAGGACAGCTAAGCTTAGGCACTGAAGGAGCTAGAAAACAGAAAGCTGGTGATAATATATAATAGAACAAGGGGGCCAAGTTCCAGCCCCAGGAAGCAGCAGAACTCAGTAGTTTTGGTCATTTGGCTCTGGGTTTATAGTCAAGAGGAGAAGGAAACTATTGGGACTGTGGTGCTGGTTAGCTGGAGCTAAGAAATTAGTGGTGATTAAGAAGAGACCAGCATCACTGAGGTGAAATCTCCTGAGAAGTATTTTCTGAGAGCACAAAGAAGCTGTGTTCCAGAGATAGCCAAGGTTGTACATCATGCTGCAGCTGTACTTGGTAATATGTAAGAGTCACCCAGGCGGTACTGGTTTTAAAGGGTTCATGAAGAGCAGCTGAAGCTAAACTGAGGCTTGGCACTATGAAAGACCATGGAAGGCTATTGGTGAAGGTGGAGCTTCAGTTGAAGTAAATGGCCCAGGATTGAAGGGATCATGCAAAGGATTTGAGGTTCGACATCATGAAGAGAGCCTATGAGAGGCTATTGGTGAAGTCTAGTTGCAGTGGAAGACTCCTGTGTATTGTAGATGCCAGTACCATGGGATGATCACCAAGAACAACAATGACAGTGCAGTAGATCAACCTGAATTTAGAGTGCTACAAAGGACAGAGCTGAAAGAGTGATGCCAGCCCTTTGGAGGAGCCCAGAAGATCATGTGTGGATCCCAGACATTGAAACAAGAAGTTGTAAACATTGAAGTTTCCTTAGAGATCCCAAGATGTTTGAGATGCCAGAACTGAGGGCTATCTGCTGAGGAACGGTGCTAACATGGAGTGGAAACAACTCAGGAAAAAGAAGTTTGCTGCAGCCAACAAAGATGAAAAAGGAGTTGGAGATCTGAAGACCATGTTGACATCAGACATGGAGATGCAGAGTTTGGAGTTTGCCCAGTTGTTTGTTTGGTTTTGTTTATTTGTTTGTTTGTTTGTTTTGTCTTGCTTTGGGAATTACAGTTAAGTGATTGGATGGATCTCAGATGAGACTTGAAACTTTGGACTTTTAACATTGTTATAGACTATGGAGACTTTTAAAGTTGAACTAAATGTAGTTTTTTATTATGCTATGGCTAGATATGGCCCCCATACACTCAAGTGTTTCAATAAGCCTCTAGGGACCAGGGAGTGGAATGTCATGGTTTAAATATGCTTGGCCCAGGGAGTGGCACTATTTGGGGGTGTTGCCTTGTTGTAGGTGTGTCACTGTGCGTGTGGGCTTTAAGACCTTCATCCTAGCTGCCTGGAAGTCAAGTCTTCCACTAGCCGCCTTGCTCATGGTGCCTGTTCACAGCAGTAAAATCCTAACTAAGACACCTCTTGTCACAACTATCCTCTTCTTCTCTTCTCTTCTCTTCTCTTCTCTTCTCTTCTCTTCTCTTCTCTTCTCTTCTCTTCTCTTCTCTTCTCTTTCTCTCTTCTCTCCCCTACCTCCTCTTCTCTTCTCTCCTCTCCTTTCTTCTCCCCTCCCTTCCCCTTCTCTTCTCTGCTGCTTTCTCCTCTGCTATCCCTTCCCCTTCTCTCCTGTCTTCTCCTCTCTTCACCTCTTTTCTTCACCCCTCCCCTCTCTTCTGCTCTCCTTCTCTCCTCTCCCTCCTCTCCTCCTCTCTCCTCTGCTTTGCTCTCCACCCTTCCCCTCTCCTCTTCTTTCCTGGCATTCCCTGTGTCCTCCTCTGCTCTCCTTTCAGCCTCTCTCCTCTTCACTTTCACTCTCTCAATCGTACTATTACCACTTTTCCTTTTTCAGACCCCTCTACTTTTCCTTTGTTCTTTTTCCTCCATCCTTTCCCTCTATTTCCCTCGCCTTTAGTGTTGTGCTTCTCTTTCAAGGAGATTAACTGAAATAAAGAACACTAGAGGCCTGTATTAAGCTACTACCACTAGTGTTCACTCCAAGCTGAACATGGACAGAGTTACATTAGATGATGTGTTTATAAAAAGATGAAGAGATAAAGAGAATATGTCCTATGGGTGTGTGGAGAGGTATGGGGGAGGGGATGTCTCAGTGGGCCCATGCCAAGGCATCTCTTCCCCTGAGGGACCAGTCACACACTGGTATAGCATAGAATAGAGTTCATTCAGGGCATAGGGAGGGGAGTCAAGAGGGTAGTAGAGGCAGAGAGAGAGAGAGAGAGAGAGAGAGAGAGAGGGGAGAGAGAGAGAAGAGAAGTAGAGGAGTAGAGGGGGAAGGGAAGGGAAGGGGGAGGGGGAGGGGACAGAGAGAAGTTAGAGGCAAGAGAGAGAAGAGGGGACAAGCAGCTTCTTTTTATAGTGGGCCAGGCCTACCTGGCTATTGCCAGGTAACTGTGGAGGTGGAGTTTAGACAGAATACTAACATGAGATGCTCTCTATCGTCTCAATTCTAAAAGTGACAGGTCTGCTAATGTACTACTGTCACAGAGAAACAACAGCACAGTACAGAGAAGCAGGAGGTCTTGGCAGCAGGTAGAAGGGGACAGATTCAGTGCATCAGAAGCTACAGCCTGCTTTGATAGAGGACATCTAGATAAAATGGTGACGTGCATCAACACAACAAAGGAGCTGCTCCTTCTGAGGGAGTTTTAAATGGTGGCAGGGGATGGACAAACTTTTAAACAATGTGCATGACACCAACCTTAAGTAAAATCCAAAGGAGTAAGGGAAATAAGAAACTCTAATAACCAGTTTAGGGTCTTTTCAGTTTTATGATTACAAGAACCAGAACAAAAGAAGTTAACCAACTGGAGAATAGGAAGGCCAAAGTGAAGAAGTTTGCCTCCCTCCAAAATCCCATCCTCTAAAGCTTTCCATCAGCCTAAGAGTGGGGAGGAGAACTCTGAATTGGAAATTTATAAATAGACTTGGACTAAATTATAATAACCAGGAATAGCCAGAAAGTTATGAACTCTGACTAAGATGTCATTAAAGACACAAAACCAGGCAATTCCACAGAGCACATGTAAAAGCAGTTATTTAAAAGAATGAAACCATTTTATATCCTACTGAGTTCAAAATCCTCAATAACTAGCTACATATCAGTAGGTAATTGGACCTGTGACTTATTTAAATTGAGTAAAACTGAAAAATATTAAGATCAATGTGTGTGAACCTGTACTAAAGGCTGCCAGTGCATTAAGGGAGTCTATTTAGGGGCAAAGGGTGTGGGGTTTAATACCAAAACAAATTCAGTGTAATTGAGATTCATCTTCACTTGCTGAGTGATCCAAGCAAATTTCATACATTCGATGAGGTTCATATGGACTAGAGTACAAGATCCACACAAATTCAAGGAAGATGGGGTCCCAGCACTGGCAGGTGAAAACAGACACAGAGTCCCACCCTAAATATAGCTATTTGTGATTGATACCCATGGGCAAAGAGAAGATCATTTTTTCCTCAACAGAATATCCCTGGATGTATCAATCACACCCTGGGATAGGCTCTATGCCCAGGAGTAGTTGACCAACACAATATTTTACTTTTGGACTTTTTATTTGCATTTTGACAATCTTTTGGTATTGCTTTATTGGTCTTGGTTATTTGATATTCATTTTTGTAGGTTTTGTTTGTTTTGTTTTTTTTTTTTAATTTGAGAGAGTGAGCATAAAGGTGGGAAGTGGGAAGGGTCTGGAGGTTTTGAAGAGGGGGAAACATGAGCTAAATATGTGGTATGAAATAAATTTAAATAAAAAAGTATTTGATGATTTGGAATTGGTGGTAATGTCTCTAAGCTTGCTGAGATGAAAAAATGAAGCAACAAATAGAAAACATAATTTGTGACATGTGACACATATTCAAACAGTAGATATTATGATGTCTGCAAGAATGGAGTTAAAGGTCTTAGATTCTCATACAAGATTAAGAAATATTTAGTTCTTCAGTGGTGGGCATTGCACTAAGCTAATCATGTTTATAATGATGTTTTAGAATTAAAACCGTAATTTGCCACTGCTTCTTCGTTTTTCTGAACTTAAAATACTTTAACATGTTATATGTGGTTAATTTTAAAGTCAAGCAAATATATATCAAGAAGGATTCACTACTGGAAAATTAGACCCTTTCTAAATCAATAATACATAATGATTAAACTTAATTTGTTGTCAAAATAGCTTCTACCCCACCACTTTTCCAAACACATAACAATTCCCAGTGCAGCTTAGTAAGGGTCTGACTTTGCATCCTCTAATGGACTTATTTGCTCATTTATCTCAGCTTTTACTCACATGAACATAGAATAACCTAGCTTCGCTTTACTTTGTCTCCCAAGCTACTGAGACTCACCTCAGTCTGTGGACTTGACCAATGATAAGTACATTTCTCTCCCTCATTTCTGGCACACTCTTTACCCCATACTGAATCCTTTTCACCCAAAGAGCAGGTTTGTGTTCTCTATTCTCCAAAGGCACACTGACCAAATAGAATTTATCAAGCCTTAGTCCTAGAATGCTATACTCTGGCTCCATCTTCTCTATTGTTGTTGTTGTTGTTGTTTCATTTTTCCCCAGGTATTATTTTTGTACAATGTGCTGTCTTGAAGTTTAGGAAGAAAGTCACAAATGATTTTCCAAACTGTCATTCTTTAGGAACAGAGGCTGCAGCACCCATGTCTACAGTGAGTTGTGAATGGAACTCACTGGGTTCTAGTAATGCAAGGAAAGCCAGAAAGACATGGTAGTTGTCTCTGGCTGGGCTGCAAGGGTAGTGAGGGCTAGCATCCCTGTAAGCCTGCTCTTTAAAACAGTGAAAGGTGGGGCCTGAAATGTTGATCAGAGGTAGACTACTCAAGTAGCATGTCCAAGGCCTCGGGGTTTGATTCTCAGTTGATGATGATGATGATGATGATGATGTATATAGCAGCCTTGCAGTAACCTGTATAACTCAACTAAATTACCCTTAAAAATACATACTACCAAGCTGAAGCTGTTTTCAGAATCTTCTTTCAACTTCTTATGAACCATGAAGAAAGAAAAACATAAAAACATAGGTACATACAGTCATTGTATACATATATAAATTATACATTATATACATATTATACTTATATAGTATACATATAAAATGCATATATATTGTATGTACATACATACATGTGCATGAAAGTAGAAGTGAAGATATATAGGGGTCAAAGTGGACTAATGGGAGGGATGGGTAAGAAAAGAGAAGTCTTGGAGACATGAAGAAAATATGTCCAATAAACAGCATATACGTGTGAGAAAACTTTTAATAAACAAGTATTTTATTTTTTGATTTATTAATTTCATGTGTGTGAGTATTTTACCTGTGTAATTATGCACTGCATGTATGCCTGGTACCCATGGAGGTCAGAAAGGAGCATAGAATTTCAGGGAACTACAGTTACAGATTGGTTGTGAGCCACCATGTAGATGCTAGGAATTGAACCCAAATCTTCTGCCAGAACACGTTCTAACCGCTGTGACTTCTAGCCAGCCTGGAAATAGGTGAGAAGGTTTCTAACCATGCAGTGACATCAAAGAAAGAAAAACCTTAGGAAGGAGCTGCCAAAGGGAAGCTGCACATGACCTAGAAAACACAGCACTATGCCACTCACTGAAACAAATACATCCTTAAAATGACTTCCCACAAGGCCTATTAAAACCTAGGTGTCTATTAAAATACCTGTCAAACATGCTTCTGCAATTATCAGGATGCGATGTTTCCCTTGAGATGGGTTATGGCAATTGCTACATAGTAATAATCTGTAATTCTGAGTCACAATAATCTGTAATTCTGTTATTTCTCTGCAGTTCTCAGTATAGAGTGACAGGGAAATCTGAACTTTTGATTATTCATACTTTATGTTAATGAACATTTAGACATGAGAGAGAGGAAGGTGGGTAAGTGCTTTCTGTGTAGGCAAATACCTACATTTTACTTTTAGACTAATCTGACTGTGGATATGTATAAAGAAACACTAACAAAAACCTGCTACATAGAAGAATTTGTCTTGAAGAACGACTAGAGAAGTGTGACTCCTATGCCATAGACAACAGATATGATGCAGGGAGAGGTCACTAGTGAAGAAAAACTCCTTTAGAAAAACATAACAGAAACATTCTAAGCAAGCCATTTGTATTCGGGATCTTACCTTTCCATGTACAAGGTGCATGTAACAAATAAGTGTAAATGACTATATGGCAAAAGTATTAGAAAGTATTATTTCTAATGATGAGATCACTGGAAAGGATCCCTTGATTAATGGCCTATTCTTTAAGCTAAGAGACTAGGAATATGTAAACTTTTTGAAGGGGACTAAGTAGTCGTCCTCATACTTCCGTGTTTCTTATATCAGATGATAGTAAATACATGCTTCACATTTATTAATGAAAGTTAAAACACAATACACAGCATAGTAGTGGAAGGTGAGAAATAATTCTTAAAGGAAGGTAAAACTGCAGAGAAAATAAAGCAAAGTAGGGTATCATTAACAAATACATAGCTATATGAGACTGTATTATCTAAAAATGGCTACAGATACAGATCTAGGGTCAGGGTTAGAGAGATTGCTCAGGAGGTAAAGCCATTTGTTGCTAAGTATGACTGCCTGAATTCTATCAGTGGGATAGAAACAAAGACAGAACTTCTGAAAGTTGTCCTCTGACCTCCACATACATGCCACAATGCCACACATGTGTACACATAATACATGAGTACACTAAAAAAAGAACCCTTAAAAGAAATAAAAAAGAAATGTATCTAATCTCAAGTCTTTCTCACATACTCAGAATCTAGAAAGAAGAGTGTGGGGTTAGTCACAGGCATGATTGACCCTGCAGTGCCATGCTGTCTTTGTGTGCTTAGCGCTCTTTCATGCTTTATCTGTGTTTCATCCAGTTTCCATTGCCAATTAATACTGTTACATATTCTTCCTTTCCCGTCAATATTGAGGGATTTCTTGTGTGTATTCCAATAAACAGAATACTTCAGCTTTCACCTTGCTCTTCTTCTCAAGAAGTCCAGTATTGGATCCCATTTGGCAGAGAGAGAGAGAGAGAGAGAGAGAAAGAGAGAGAGAGAGAGAGAGAGAGAGAGAGAGAGAGAGAGAGAGAGAGAGAGAGAGACTAGATCATGTGGTGGTAAGGCCATATGTCACTACACCAAGCAAAATTACCAAGTAAAGTGTGAACGGATATGTAGTATGAACTATGAAACATAGTGAAATATAAGCCTGAAAATGGCCTTACCCACTCACCTTCCAGTGAGGCTTAGTTCTGTGATTAGGAAATGCTGTCATATATCCTTCCACAAAGTACAGAGATGCACACACAGTTGGCACCATTGCTTTTAGCCACTAAGCTTTGAAAGAGTTCGTTATATGGTAATAAATGACTAGGACAATCATAAGAGACATTAGACTGGTCAAGAGAGGTATGGCATTCCCCAGCACAGATGATAATGCCATCACACTTTAAAACTATTCAATTAAATTTAAAACTGTGCAATTTATAAGAAACTTGTATTTTGTGTAAGCCATTGTGCTAGAACAGTATATATTTCACATGGATATCATATGCAGAGAAACCAAGGCACCTGCATCCACTATGTTTTACTGCCAGTTAAAAGAACAAGGAGTCAATAAGAGTAAAAAGATATCTATTCTATAAGCACACACAGTATTCTATCTCCATTTTGGGTAATATCATTCAATTACATTTTCCTAATTATTTTTGCATAGTTATTCTTTATGCAACCAAGTACTACATAATGTATGTTAGATTAACCTGTCATACATGGTGCTTGGGTAGTCAGTTGCATGGCTGTCTGTGTCTAAGAGTGAGACTCTCCCAATACTATAGTATAATAGCTGGCCTCAGAAGAAAAAGTTCACCCCAGTCTGAGTTAGTCAGTGTCTTTGCTAGTGTGGAGAAAGGGAGTGGTCTCTAATTGATTCATCTTTTGTGTTAATGTCTAAGGCTCCCACTAGACTTTTCCCATGTTATCTAGAAAAATATTGATAGACAGTAGAAACTGGACAGTGGAGTACAGTCAGGACATGTAAAGGAAGCTAAGTCCAGAAAGATGGCACATGGGACCACAGAGCCTTTCCTGCTTGTTGCTAACCTCACCACTGTTTTTCCAGGTAGACAGTCAAATATTCCATTTTTTATATGATTTCACTTACTTTTAAGCAACAAACCCAAATGGACCTTAAAAGAAACTGTTCAATCCATCTGAATCATCTTTGCTAATACACAGAATAAAAACTATGAAGACTTTTGTCAAGTTTTCCATATGTCAAAATACCTGGAGACATAAAGAAGTCCGACAGTGGCTCTCCCAAAGCCAGCCAACAAAAAGGGAGATCACACCACAATACTGGAAAATTCTAATGAAAGAAATGTTATCTTATAAATCTCAAATACAAAAAGTCCAGGAGAATTGAAGCCATATTTTTAAAATTAAAGGAAAACGGCCTCTCTGCTCTGATGCTGAATATGTTGCCATCAGTCTTGCTAGAACATGATAGTTTCATTTCTCTGAATTGGTTAAATATAAAAATACACTGCAAAATAATATTTTAAAGGAAATAAAGATTTTAGACCCTAGACAGCGATAGACACACCATAACAAATGTTTTTCCTTGCAGAAATTTCAATGGTCAATGGATTCTCTAGTTAAAAGAATATTTTGTGCTGAAACTAAAACAAGAGCAATCTACACAAAGAGTTGTATGAGTGACTAAAGATTGCTTCAGAGAATTATAATCCAGACTTTCAAATATGCCAAGGGTGATGCTAATGACCATAGGAATGAGAGGCTTGTCTTTGTCCACAGACTAACAGCCAGGAAATTGGTCTATTTCACAAAAGAAAACAAAAAAAATATGAAGGTGATAGGAAGTTAATTTTATCACTTTGGATTTCTATCACCATAGAGGTCAACTTTCAAACTGTTGAAAGTAAATGAGATACAATTGCAGAAACTGGAGGCTAAGGCAAATAAATCTACAGGGAGATGATGTGAAGTGGAGGTGTAGTTGTTGGTCCAGGAAAAGAATGAACCCCAGCACTAATCACTGTGGATTGCTCAACAGGAGGCAAGCCAGAAAGCTTTAGACCATTACAGTAGTTTGGAATGAAACTCAACAATTTGCTGTGCGCTTAACATGCATTAGGCCCCAGAGTGGATCACCAGAATTAGCCACCAAATTAACAGACAAAAAAAAAAAAACAAACAAAAAACCAACAACAACAACAAAAAACAAAACAAAATCCTGCTTAAAAACTTCAAGCTGTAGAATTAGACACTAGAAACTTGGGTATTTATTTGAATTGTGTAAGTATTTCATGATTTAGTATTAAATTAACTCAAAATCATCTAGTGATAAAAGCAATATGGGTGTTGTAGTACATGACTATAATCTCAGCACCCAAGAGGCAGAGGCAGGTGGATCACCCTGAGATTGAAATCAGCATGGACTTCATAGGGAGTCCAGACAAACATGGATATGTAGTGAGACCCTAGATAGATGACCCGACCCATGGGTCTGATTATTCGTGGGGTGTCGAGGTGGACCTTCACCTGCAAAATAAACACGGGCGGGAGAGAGAACAGAGACCCTGCAGCAGGAAGTTTTGTCAAGGTCTCACTTTAATGGGGGAGCAGTTTACAACATATAGTCTTTGGCAAGGAAGAAAGGGGGGCAAAGGTCCCCTGCCCAGGGCCCTCTAGCCCCCAGGAAATGCCAAACGTTCTTTAAGTTCCTGAGACCTGAGACCGGAGAGGAAGTCTTTTCTTAATCTGGTACTGATTAATCTTTCCAGAACAGCAGGTAATTTCCTGAGGTTCTCTTGGAACAGCAGGTAGTTTCCTGGGCTAGGCTCTTGACAGAACAGGAGCTTCTTCCTTGGTCAAAGGTCAGGTTCTCCCAAAGGAGGCAGTTTCTCATAAAGGCAGTTCACAATTTTCGTTAGCTGGGATGGTGGTCCAGGGTCCCCAACAGATAGATAGAAGGGATAGATAGATAGATAGATAGATAGATAGATAGATAGATAGATAGATAGATTAGATAGATGTATGGATGGGTAGATGACAGATAGAGCACAATACCATTCAATTCCGGCAGAGGTTCATCAGCAATAAATTCTGCTCCAGCAAAGGAATTTCTGTTAATATGTAAACATCATAGAAAGGAGATAAACGTGTATTTCAACTCTCTGACTTCCTTATCATAAGATGGATATGCACAGATATAACAAGAGATGAATACCATTGGGCACACAATATGAAACTTTTCATACAAATCGGTATGAAACAAAATGTCCCTACATTTGTTACTGCATTGGTAGTTGGATGTGCCCCTTTGACGACCTTTACGGTCATAAAAGCCATAAAAGGGGTTACAGTGTGTTTCCCATGGTTTTCCTCTTCTTTCATGGAGTAACTGCAGTCACAGATTAGAAACGCTAGTGCTCTGAGATGAACCGTTCGGGGAACTTAATCTGTAAGTTTGGTAAGAAAACATGCATGACAAAGCAATAAACTTTCAACTCTGAACCGTCATTCACTTTGAAGAATGTTAGGTACATCAGCTTGAATTCCTCTCACTAATTCATGATGGCTGCTCTATGAGTCTCACCTGATTCTTTTAGAACAAGTGAGTTTTAAAACTGTATCAATAGAGCAGTTGTTATTTAGCTATTTGTTCATTTTGAATTCCTTTGACGACTAGAAAAGATGAAAACGTAGAATTAGTGGTATGCTATAGTCACCGAACAGTCCCACCATGGCAAGCAATGTAAGGAATTTAGTTGATCAAGTATGAACATTGCAAAGAGTGCTAGGGCATTCAAGAGGCTGAGGCAGGAGGATCATGACTTTGAGACCAGCCTGGGCTGATCTCAAATAAAATGAAACAAAACAATACATTAGTGAAAATAAACCCAAATATCACTCAACATGCAAATCACCATAGGAAACTGATACACAGGGCCAGAGATGCAAATTTCTCTTGAAATTGCCTGGCATTAGGCCAGCTATGGACTTGAGAGCTGGCCAGCACTTTTCAGGAGGAATGTTGTCTTACTGGACCTACTGCACAGACCAGAAAAATAAGTGCAAAGAGAAAAACAATTTGCTAGTAACTCGCAATAGCTATGATCCTACAGTTGAGTGGACCCAGCAGCCCAGCATTAGATTCCTGGTCACTAATTCCAAACTCCAATGTAAACCGATAATTGAAAACATAGAAATCAACTAATGTAAGAGAAAATGCATATATGGGGGAAATTGAAGATAAAGGTAGAAAGAGCTAACGTAAGTCTGTAAAGTGAAATTTCAGATTTAGCATTCCAAAGAATATGGATTTTTACTTAAATCATTTCATATAAAGATTCATTATTGGTAAGAAATACCAATTTAAAATAAAAAAACTACCATATAATGCAAATTTATCCCCGCATAGCAAAGGCAACTCTCTCTAAGACTATAACCTAAGAATTTATTTTATGCATTGACCAATTTATCCAACTTTGCTGTGTATAAATAAGTGACACTCACAAGATTATTTTGTGTCCATAAAAATGCAGTTGTGGGGCTGGAGATACGGCTCAGTGGTTAAGAGCACTGGCTGCTCTTCCAGAGGTCCTGAGTTCAATTCTCTGCAACCACATGGTGGCTCACAACCATCTGTAATAGGATCTGATGCCCTCTTCGAGTGTGTTGGAAGACAACAACAGTGTACTCACATACATAAAATAAATGAATAAACAAACAAACAAATAAATAAATCTTTATTCAAAGTGGAGTTGGAGTTGAAGATTTTTACTTTCCTAATGATTGAAAGATTTACATTTTAAGTTATAGTTGTTCAGTTTTAAATTATATTTATTACATTATTATTTTATTAATAACAATGTATTGAATTAGTGTTTATGTAAGGAAAATCCTTGTCCATATTCATACATTCCCAGTGTGCTATGACAGCTTTCAGTAAATGACGGCCTGTGGTTATAGTACAGAATTCTCTTCCAACCCTGCTGTGTGTGCAGACTTTCTGACAACCCTCTTTTGCCTTTGTCTCAACTCCACTCTATAAGCAAATGTGAAAATTATGTCTCTAATCTCTAGATATTCTGATCTCTCTCTCCCTCTCTCTCTCCCTCTCTCTCCTTCTCTCTCTCTCTCTCTCTCTCTCTCTCTCTCTCTCTCTCTCTCTCTCTCTCTCTCTCTCTCTCTCTTCTCTCTCTCTCTCTCTAACCATTTGTTTGCCTCTGTTCCCTTATTGCCTTACTGAAGTTTCCAGCATATGTTCAAGTTCTAGCTGAACAAATGAAGAATCACATTCCTACATTTGCCTTCTCTCTTGAGACTCCGACTCTGTGATGTGTCTCTTTCTTTTTTATAAACTTTAAAATGGATCTTTCTGGAGAGCATTCACTATACAATTTCTGATAGCCACAATCCTGCTTTTAGTTCTCCCAACAAAGAATGGGTATTTCTGTTTTATTCTTCAGATTTCATGTTCACAATGATAATTCATGTTCACAGGGATGATTTTATATATACAAGGGACACATCCAAATGCCAGCAAGTTATCCACCTTTACCAGTATGATTTAACAAAATTATAGATGGTTAGAATGAAATACTATAAGAATACAAAGACTACAACATGTAAGATCAGCCAGCATTATAAAGTTAGGATTTGAATTTTCATGAGACTGAGAAGTTACCACATTGTCTTCATTGTAATTAAATTACAAGTTTTATACTATCTTTATAGGGATTTATACATAGTAGGCACTCATTAAATAAGTTTATTTGTATTATAATTATTTTAATATAATAAACATTTTAAATTGAGAATCTATCTTGTGGAAATTTTTATGTTTTTAAGATAATAATAGTTTTAGATAAGGTCATAAGACCAGAAGGTTTCTGTGAAAGGAATCAATGTTTATAATAAACTGAAGCAATAAAAACTTAATAGTAGTAAGAGATATGATCAGTCATAAAAAACCTATAATCCAAGAACTGAGAAGAATCTCAGTAGAGCCCCTCTCTCCCTCCCCTTTCCCTCTACCTCTCTCCCTCCCTTTCTCTCCCTCTTCTCTCTCTTTTCATGTGTGTGTGTCTGTGTGTGTGTGTGTGTGGTGTGTGTGTGTGTGTGTGTGTGCTTGATGTGCACGTGATCAGGGAGTGTTCAAAAATGAAAGTGGATGGAGACCAAAGGTCAACTTTGGATGTAATTACTTGGGAGCCAACAGATTGCTTTTTGAGAAAGCATTCTCATTGGATGACAGGACTTTCCAAGGCTAGCTGACTAACAAATCCAAGTGTCTCCATTTGGTTGGATTTTATGCACTGGTCACCATACCAACTCTTTTTTCTCGATACACTTGAGTCTTGGGATTCTTTTTGCAGTTCTTGCAAACCATTACTCTGCAAATTATCTCCCAGGCTTAAACAGACCATTTATTTAATAAAATCTTTATTAAAGGAGACTACTACCTTTACAAATAAAACATTTTTTGAAATAGCAAAAAGAACTGTACTACATGCACACAATGAAATAGTACTCAGTCTTTACAAAAAGGCCATCCATTGTGATAACTTCAGTGCACATAAACATGAGGGGGGGTTATGCTTCATGAAAGAATCAAGGAATAGAAAGACAGATGTTATATGATTTCATATATTTGTGGAATTTAGAATAACTTAATGATAAAAGTAAAGGAGAAAGATGTCTTCTAGGAGCTTGTGGCACAAATAGTGTAAGAAGTTAGCTAAAAAGTGTAAAATTTGAGTTAGGCAAAAGTGATAAGTTCCAGAGGTTTATTATATATCATGGTGACTTTTGTTACTAGCAATATACTGTGTACATGAATATTCTGAATGTAAAGATTTTAAGTACTGTCTTGTTAGCCATTCCAAACATATACTGATCAACACATGATGGCACATACAAGTATATGCATTTTTAAATTGCAAAAATATATATAATTGTACTTTTATTTCTAATGATATTATAGAGACAGATATTTAAAATATACTTTTCTGAGACAAATATAAATTGATATTTCAGGAAATAGTGTTTTCATTTATACTTGAATTCTTGCTTCTCAGAACAATGGATTTTTTGTCAACATTCATGATATTAGTTAAGAATGCTGGATTGATCAACCAACTGTAGATTGATAATATATACAAAACATAAAATTTTTACTACATATGAACTTTTGTGCCATTATGGAATACAATATGCCAAGCATTTACATGGCATTTGCCTGAATCATATATAGTATGGTATCTACAGATGGTTTAAAATATTAAAAAGGATGTACACAGGTTCATTGCAAATATTATGCCACTTTCTGTAAAGGATTTGGGTCTCCTCAGATTTTGGCATCTATAGAGAATCAGAAGCCAATCTCTAGCAAATCCTGAGGGTTGACTAGGCTCCTAAACCACAGTTTTCCATGCTAATCACATGCTGCTGCTTAGGAGTTTACAAACGGAAAATCAGCAGAAATCTCAGAACACTGGAGATTTTCGTACATGAAAGCAACAATCACTAAAATGTTACCACTCTGAAATCTTTTTTAATTTAATAAGTATTACAGTGGTTCATGCCTTTAATTGTAATGCTCAAAAGACAGAGGCAAGTGGATCTCTGAGTTTGAGGCTAACCTGGTCTACATAGCCTGTTCCAAACAGCCAGGGCTACACAGAAAAACCCTGTCTTAAAATACAAAAACCAACAAGGTGAAAGATTTATAGAAAATATGGAGAGGTTATGCTAGAAGATTATGATGGCTAAGTACATAAAAAGTTATAAATCCAATTTTATCTTTAGCTAATGTTTGAATTAGAGATATTGAATACGTATAAGAGGTACATGTGTTCATGCACTTACACATACTTTAATATCTCTTCGTCACCCAACTCTCTTCTTCTGGCATTTGTTTATATAAAATGATGCAACGATGCTGACTTTATGATTGTGCTTGTATCTCTGCGACTATGCACATCACTTTCATATGTTTAGGATTGTGACAATTCTTTGAAATAGGCATTATTTTCTTAATTATAATTAGTTAGGAGGCTAAGGTCCCGTTATTAATGCCATAACAACAAAGATAAGTGATAGGTCAGTGTTAGGAACAATACTTGTTCTTGCTTTAATCTGCTTCCTTGATAGCTTTGAAGAAAATACCTAAACTTATTTCGATTAATAAAAACTATGGTCAATATCTTAAAAGCTGAAGATTGCTGTCAAGGGAGATGTTTATGATAAGGAATCATGTTAGTTTAAATATCATTCTCCACATATTGAATGACTGAGAAGTGTCCTTCCGTCTGTTTTAACTCATCACAGCACTTGTACTCTCGGAAGGCCTGTAACTAAACTATTGCAAGCTTTTGATACCTATGATACCCATGGCACATGCACAGTCCTGACTACCTAATATCACTTCATCATATGACTTAGTTCTTCACAATCACCAATTTAGAAAAATATCTGGTCAATTCATAGAACTGAAAACTGGATTCATAGAAAATACTAATGGGGGTCAAAAGAATGTATTTTCTTAGAGTTACCAAACTATTGAGGCCTCATAGAAAACTGATGCTGAGGAAATCTTCTTCACAGGTTTTGGCAGCAGAGCACAAGATTCCCATATCCCTTTAGCACCCAAGGCAATGTGAAAATAAACAGAAGAGAAACAGGTGACTTCCTTCCGATGGATGGATGCTAATATTGGGTGACCTGCAATGATATCTGGTAAGGGAGCTAGACTGGGAACAATTATATTGGGGAGTTTAAGCTCAGACTCAAAACTCAAAAGATGAAAAGCTGTTTGAATCACAAGATGATATATGATCGTATGATAACAGAAGAAGCACCGAATGAAAAGAGATTAGAATTATGTTCAGATATATTGTACTAAGTCTAATATATCTAGTAAGTAAAAATTTTGGAGTTATAGTAAAAAACAAACAATAAAAGTGAATAAGCAAAGAAACATTGACCATTACACGTTTGAGGATACCCACAGTAACTTTATATCTGTAAGGAAGATGTCCTTGGTACATGTGGCCATAGGAACAAGCATAGAAGAGGCTTAAGTCTTAGAATTTAGTGGTAGTGGATAGGAAAATCCAACTTAGAGGTTGTAAATACTTCCATATAACACAATCACAACGACAAGAGGAGGAAGAGAGGGTAAAAGTCCATCCATCACACACACGTAAAGAGCTGTCACTCATTTCCATAATGCCAAAACAGAGAACTAGTTAGTAATGTTTGACACCAACGAAGTCATTTGTAACAGGCCTTTTTACTTTCTAATTCATCCTTAAATTTCAAAGAAAGGGAAACACTCCCACTCAGTTGTTTCTATTACCAGTCAGTTCATTATTTATGAATCCATGTCAGTGTCTTGGATTTCCCGTGAAACTGATAATTCATACCGTATTTACAGTCAGCCTTCCTTAGTGAATCTCTGCTGTTTGATTTAGCCTGTCACCAGACACAGAATGTCTCAAAGCCATTTCCACCGCTCTCCCGGCTCTGATTTGCATGTGTGGTAATAATTAGGAATGTGATTCCTCAAGATCATGTAAAATAGCCAGTATAAGAAATGGCACCATAACTCATGTATCACAAGAAAATTTGTATTGAACTGTATAAACTTGGTTATAATGGTCGCTTATATATGGAAAACCTACAATGATTTCAGAGCAGTGACATGGAAGTTAATTTTATGAGCACATATAAATTCCAAATTGATTTAACTACCTTATATGGAATAGCCAAACAGGATCTTCATGTATTCCGTGGCATGTTCTTGAGTTTTAAATCACATTTCCTTTTCTCTTTTCAGCTCAGAATTCTCAGAGCTTTCCTCTTGTTTAGTCTTAAGTCCTTTTAATTCATGCCTTCAAATAAAGAATAGCACATCCGAGGTCAGTGACGTTGTTGCTTATGATTGAAATGGTTTTGCTACATCTGTTTTAAGAAGGGTCATTTTTCATTTCATTTTTAAAATTGCTTTAAAGTGTTAGCTGACTTACAAAATTACTCAGTGGCAGCTGACAGTATACTCTGTTTTCGAGCTGTATGTAGTTTAGGAATTGGGTATGATTTTATAGATAAAATGTTAATTTAAACTGGATCATATAAGTATTTATAGCAAGTACTCGATTACTTTTTTCTGAATATAAGATCATATTTATCTTAAATATTGTTCCTATCTCTTTATAAGTTTTGAGTTACTTCTGAGAAAAGAAATACAAATTAACATTTTAAAGCACTCTCTGATAGTACAGACTTTGGATCCTGATGCCCGAGTTTTCTGTTATGATGGACAATGACTTTGAAATTGAAACAAATGTCTTCATAGAGTACCACTGTTCAGTGTCTCATTTTATTTTGTTTTACATATAAATGTGTATTTCAGCTAAATTGGTATTTTTAAATGTTTAGTATGTTTGCGCTTTGATAATCTACCTGATTTAAATGTGCAGATATATTTTAAATATCCAAATTCCTCCTTTCTCATCCAGCATGGCTTCCTCCTGAGCTGAGACATGTCAGCCTTCTGTGCAGACCAGCCTTGGCTGCAGCCTGGGAAGCCTCTGTCCTCAGGACAAAAGTATTGCTTAAGCTCAAGAAGAGTATGAAGGAGACTCAGTCTTGGCAAGACTCCATCCCAGGAGCTGGCACATTAGCATGCACTCTGTTTCAGGATTAAACATAAACATTAACATCTAAGCAAGACTTACAGATTTCATGTGGAAATTGCAGGGCACCTGGACCCAGAAGTTTTTATATTTGTGATACTGTACACTTTTCCAAGTCACAGGAAATTCCAAACTGTAAGTTAAAAGGAGAAGGAATTGAGTCTCTGGAAAAGTAAAACTTTATTGTAAGACTAAGAAAATAGCCAAGACCATAACTACTGAGAACTTATTATAATTATTATATTGCTATTGTCATTACATGAACACTATTTGAATGAGAAAAATCAAACAAAACGAATCTTTCATTTTAGATAGACTTGAAAATAAATTACTAACCTTGACGTCCATCAGCATACAAAATCCTACTTAGCCAATGACAGAGTTCATTGTTTAAAGACTACTTGGGAACGATTAAGGAAAGAATGATGTAATCTAATATGTGATAAAGATAGATATAATATTCTCTACTGGAAGGCTTTCCTATCATGTCATATCAAAGTCTAGCAAAATGTTGAAAGTTAGAAATGTTATCAAGCATTAGCAGGCATTTAAAGAACGGCTCTTGAATATTTCTAGCATAAAAAAGTATTTCATGTGATGTAAATGAATGGTAATTTTCTGACTTTAAAAGAGAGCCATGCCAGTACATTTCAGCGTTCTGGACCCAATTCTGCAAACATGGAGACGCTTTCAATTTTCTCTGCCTGCCTTCCCGCCTTAGATGGCTGAGATTGCAGCGAAATTAATCCATTTAAAAATCTGCGGCTTAAACTTAAGGATTTTCAGTTTTTCTCCTCTTCTCTCTCTCTTTTTTTTTCTTAGAATATCAATAAGTTCCAATTGAAGAGCGGATTCTTTTGCAATTCAGGCATGTGCCGGCGATAACGGGCGACTTGGCAAGAAGAGAGGCAGAGATGGATTAATTATGCAGAGAACATGGAAATTCTGCTTATCATCGGCTAGCAAAGGAGCCCGGCTCACATAATCAGCAAACGAAGGGAGAGGAAAAAAATAACAATGCAATGGCACCTTCCAGCCCATCATCAGGATTTTTTCTACCCCCCTTGTAATTAAAAAATAACATACACTTATAGCCCTATCTCCTGTGCAGGCAAGGAGTGGATGTCCACAAAATAATTGCACTGGATATTAGAGCTGGCACCATGGACTGTCCAGCCTTGCCTGCTCACCCACTTTCTCTGTTGGCTTCTCAAGGCACTTTGCTTCTGAGCACAGTCCAATCAGGCGATGTCTCCGATGACACTCTAGTTCAGTTTCCAAAAATCCCAAATTGGTACCTTATCATGATCCACACAAATATGCATACATATATGGTAAATATTTCCAGGGCTTGAAACTGATCAGACTATATGGTCAGTTTCTTCTTTCTTTCTTTCTTTCTTTTCTTTCTTTCTTTCTTTCTTTCTTTCTTTCTTTCTTTCTTTCTTTCTTTCTTTCTTTCTTCTTCCTTTCTCTGATGAAACATGCCCAAATAGTCTTCATTTTGCAAATTGGCTGGATTAAATTGGTGAGCTGAGCAATGGTCATTTTCTCTTCTATAATGGTGCCACTTATTTACAACTTTGTCTTCTAACCCCCTTGCCAATTTACTTTATACACTTAGGTATGTACTGCTAAAGATTTTAGTCTCTGTGATTCCAAATTGGAAGACAGAATCCTTTATTGTTTCTGTGAGAAATGACAGATCAAAGCTTTCTATGTACCCAAATGCCAAAAGACACGACAATAAATGTAGTTTATTGCTTTAAAGAAAATCACATTAAAGCTTACATATGTACCCAGGTGTTTCTCAATTTAGAATATTAACAGGCATGTTAAATAATAAGGCTTAGGAGTGAAAGCCATTGAGCTAGATTCCCTGTTGCAATTATGACCAAATCATTTGACCTAATTAAGGACATAGCTTCAAGAACAGTGGGCCTTCCTTCCTGCAAAGTTTTAAGATACAAGAAGAGAATGATAAAAATAAACCTATATATGCAGCACACGAAAGAAAGCTGTTTCTCTAAAGTTCAGTAAACTGGAATCGGAATGCTGGCAGGCTCTAGAAATGTAATTTATTCATAGTTCTGCCAAAGCAGGGAACCAGTATGGGGCGCAGTTTCCACGCTTGTGGGAATGTTTTAAGTGACAGTAATAGACTGATTTTTAAAGCTAATTACTTCCATATCTGTGCATATGGCACCCATACACATATGCAAGACATATGAGTCCTATAGAAAACAAAGAGCTGGGCAAGTAAATATTTGGAGGTATTTGTGATTACTAACTGCAAGTTTCCATGGTGGGAATTAAAGACAAGAGAGAGGGAAAGGTGCACCAGCAAGGATGAAGGTTTAAAGTGAAGAGCACAGATACAAAGAAACCCCGAGTAAAGAGAGAACAATGAAAGGAAGACTACAGAGAAACTTAGGATGGTGGCAGTTGAAACTGCTCAGTTTTATTTCAGCTTGCATTTTGATGCCCAAGTATGTGTAAGTTAAAGAAGCACAAAGCAAAAAATGTAGAGAAAGTGTCAGTATATGTTCCTGCACTAAAAAAAGCCAAAATTTAAAGAGAGAACTCAGTTCACAGAACAGAATCTAGCTGACCATGGACTGTGGTACAAAAACACCAGCTGAAAATAGGCAATAGGCATAGTTTGACAATTCACTATCATTGAATTTCTACTAGCTTTCTATTATCTTTTTCCTGCTAATTCTTTTAGTATCTTTTCAAACAGCATCTTCTTAAAGCTATAGATAGATTTATTTGTTTTTCAACCTTTTTACTAATAAAAACTCTTAAGGCACATATGAAAGTAAATGCATGGTATGATCCACTCCAGTGTTTTCATTTCTCATTTTCATAATTATCAATATACGGCAGTTCGTGTTTACATATATCTGTTGCATATGACCACATTTCCATATCCCAGACTTTAAATTTGTTTTTAATGATAATCAATAACTGTATGTTTATGTTTGCTAAATGAATTCTTGGTGAAATAAAATCCACCCAGTTACACGCTTCTAGATACAAGGTATTCAGTAACTAATGAATGGCAATAAGTAGATGCTGGTAATATTGATAATAATTGGAGAAATAATGTGAAATATACAAAAAGTGATCATGAAGTATATGATGTTGAATATTTCTTGCAAAATTGTGAAATTGCTTGGATCAGGAGAAATGGATATTCTTCTGAGATTGAAACTGTATAAGGCTACCACAAGGGAGTCAGATACTAATAATAAACTTTCTCAGTTTTACTAGAAGAGCTGAGTATCTTTCCAGTTAGTACTCGGAGCACTGGCTTTGCAGTTAATGCTCATATTGGATGACATGAAGATTTTTAACACTGACTGAACAATAAATATCAGCGAATCTCTCAAAATTACCTATCCCTGAGCTCTATCCTAGACAAAAGTCAAGCAAATATTGTATGTCCTCTATTTTCCTATCACAAATAGGGATATAAAAGACATCAGTATGACATGCAAAGATGGCTCAATTAACTTAATTTATAAAAGCACGTATTTCCTCCCAAAATAAGCATATGTGTGTGTGCATAGAGACAATATATAGTTGGAGAAAGATACAGACACACAGATAGAGGTAGAAATGGAAGCGGTGTATTTTCCACATTCTGGATGACTTTAACACACACCTAGAGTTGAGGGCTGAACTTTCTAAGCTTACTCATTGACCCCCGAATAAATTAAGTTGAAATCTACTTAGAGCTCCAGATCTTCTCAAGACTAAGGAAGCCATTAGTGCTATCCAGATTGTAGAGCTGGGACCACATACATGCTCTACTGGGTGGCCAGAGTGTCTAACACACAGACAAAGACAGCACTTGGAAATATTTTCATTGCTTGAAAGGGGATAGTGAACAGGAGCTAGGAAGACAAAGGACTTTGTGCCCACCTGTAACCACAGCTGCTTTCCCTGTCTCACATCCCCTTACCGAAATCTTAACAATGTGTAAGCTTTCTAAAGGTTTTCTCAAAGTCTGAGCTCAGAATGCTATAGACAGAGCACACCTTTGTAATCTTTTATATTTTCTGAAAATATGTCTTAACATCTTTTACAAGGGAAAAGAGATAATAGAATTCTCAGTAACTCTAACTGTAAATGGATTTGTAATCTACCTATGATTAAAATTAGTCTCATCGTGAAGTAGAATTCTCGTTAGTGTTGCAGTTTTAATATTATCAACTCCAAAGTGCCTTGGTGATTGATAATACAGACAGGGAAACCTTATATTATAGCAATTAAATTTAAAATGAATCTGCCGCCCTTATACGTCTCCGTATGATACCTAATTATTTGAAAAACAATTCTTTTGTATGTCTCCTAATGCAAGATAACACTTGGACCTTCTCTCAGATTGTTCTGGGTCAAGTTGCTGTTGAGTCAGTGTCCACAGAGAGCAAGTCTTGGTGACTGTCTCTCCCATAAAGCACCTGGCTGCTACACAAGTGAGCCACAACCTAGGAGAAACTCCTGCTTCAGCTGGAGAACTTTCCACTACAATTTTAATACTGAAATTTGACTCATCCTTGAGTCTCAGTGGCTTCCTCTAGGAAACACCCAGTGGGCCAAGAACAGCTATCTGACTCTCTGACTCTGAGGATAAGTATTTTGTCTTCTGATCAGAGACAAGATGCCATACATAGCACTTCCTTTACTGCACTGATAGTCCCTTGAAGGAAATATGTCCCTCCATAAATTCAATTAATTGAGCTAGCCTCCATGTCCAGTGCTGTCCCTTAAATCCCTTAAATCTTTTACAGGAACAAGTACTTCTCAACCACAGAAGGGACTTCTTCCTCTCTTGATCTCACACTTCCCCACCTTGCAAGATCTTTTGTTGACCAGGTTTCTCTTCATGGACATCATATCCCACCCCTTCCTCGTATACATTTTGGAAGGAAAAAAATAGTAGGAAAAAAATTCTTCCATACTTGGCTCATTTGCAGATTTCAGCAGGCCTGCAAAGAGCACACCTGTTGTGCTGTCTGGATTTCCTTTTCTGATCATAGGCTTCTGAGAAAGAGTGGGGGCTTCTGAGAAAGAGTGTGGGGGGAAAGATCTCTATCACGCACTCTTCACCGGACAATGAATTCTCTCCACCATTTGAATGTATCTGTGGAATGCCTGAGTGATTCATTACAGCAGATTCTGAAGTATGACAATGGGCCGCAGAAATGACTGATGCTATCGTCTTCCTGATTTCATTTCCCTGATCCTCTTCATCCCTTGGCCTGTGTACCTCGATTAATTAGAAACCAGGGATTTTCACTCATCAGCTGATGGGTTTCATGCTCCACTCTGTCACAAATCTGCTGCCTTCACTATCTCTCTTACAGCCGCTGGCTGCTTTAAAAACTACCCCCCTTCCTTTCTTTTTTTTCTTTTTTCTTTTCTATTTTTCTTCTTTTTGAACATAGTGCTTTGCCACCACAGGTTTAGTTCTTTTAGAGATTCAGACTTTTTTTTTTTAAAAAAAAAAAAAAAGAAATTGAAATTAAAGTAGAAAAGATTCAAAATCTCTGATTAAGTTAATCCTCATCCAAATGATACTTACCCAAAAATGAACTTCTTGAAGAGATAAAGCAGTAACGAGTCACATCTCTACACTTTCTGGCTTCGCTATTTTTTTAAAGGTATAGTAATTTAAGTAGTTGGAAAGAGTGGAAATATAGACAAATATGATTATTGTGTGTGAATACAAAAGTGTTGTTTGGGTGTATTTGGGGATACCTACATTATATATTTTAAACATATTGCATTCAGATTCAAGCTACAGAAGCTATGTTATAAGGGCTTTCTGGAATAAACCATTAAACTATTACTGTTTGGGAAGAAAAATAATCTAGAAATAAAATATGCTTACCCCCTTTACTTACCAAAGTTAGCCAAGGGATTATCTAATCCTTAAGGAACCAGATCATTAAGTCGGGTTTGAGATACAAGATGATTTGTAGACAAATTCTTCCTCTGCAATATGAATAATATACAAGATAATAATCTTATATTATTATAATATAAATACTGTTCAGAGGTAAAATGAAAATGTAAAAAATAATTTAGTTTCAAATTCCATATACATATACATGTACATTCACAAATACACAAATATACACACACAGACACACACACACAACGTACACAGAAAATATTCAGTACCTGTGCCTCAGGATTTCTTCCTGAAGTATTTTTTCAGTAGCAACTCAGACAATATAAGTTTTAAATCAAGCATAGATTATTTCCTCTGTATTCCATGAGTACACTATCCTTGAGGAAGCAAAACTGTAGGTGATGTCCAAGGTTTTATAGGTTTTTAATCCCACCAGTGAAAGATAGGGAATCTTCCTAGATTCAGATTTCTATAGATTTTAGAAGTTAAATTATGAAGAAAAATAGGACTCAATTATCATTAGAGGATCCATGTTCTGCTGTGCTTGCCAGGAAAGCTGCAAGCATGATGCTTGTTAGGAGAGACTCACGAGAGCCCTGGATAGAGCTGAGAGTTGCTTCATAGGTAGGGCTATTCTAGAGGAAGCCATTGTTCAACTTTGTGATTTTTATCTTTTTTCGTTGGAGGTAAAAAAAAAAAAAAAAAAAAACAACAGTCTGGAAAAACTAATATGCCTATAATCTAAAGCAACAAGGTCGACACACTCAACTGTATTGTCAAGTTACTGTGACTCCTTTTTTCCATATATGTGGGAATCAAAATGACCAGTACTCTTGGTCACAATTCTGCTCAACAGAGGCTTTCCAGAAAGCTTTTTCTCTCCTTGCCATTGAACTAATCTAAAGAAAGAAAAAAGAAAAAGAAAAAAAAAAACCCAAACTTATCATTAAGTGGATTTCAATGTATCCACATACATTTCTTTCCCTGATATATTTTAAAAGCCTTGATAATATGGAACATGGACAAAAGAAGGAGACCAGGAAATCACCACATCAGTTTATAGGGACATGAAGAAAAATCTGTCGTTCCTTTGAATTCACTAAAAACTTCTATACATGGAGGACATGGCCCACTGAATCAACTAAACAGGTTCATACGGGCTCCCAGAGACTGAAACATGGGGCCTGCATGGGTCTGCACCAGGTTTTCTGTGTGTATGTTATGGCTTCATAAGTTGGTGCGTTTGTAGGACTCAGAATAGTAGGAATCTGTGTATCTATGACTCGTTCACTTGATCTTGGGACTCTTTTCGTTCTATTGAGTTGCTTTGTCCAGCCTCAGTATGAGGGCTTTTGCCTTGCCTTATTGTATCTTGTTTTGCCCAGTTTAGCTGTCATCCTTTTCTGAAGGAAGATAGAGGCAGTGGATTTGGTGGCATGGCAGGTATGGGGAGCTGGGAGGAGTGCAGGGAGGGATACTGTGGTGGTGATATACTCTATGAGAAAAGAATCTATTTTCAACTAAATAAGAAATTTCTACTAAATCATTATTGACATTGAGAGTGCTCTGAGGGTGAAAATTATACTATCTCCAGGAATCCCCATTAGAAATTAGGAAATGGGAAAAATAATAATTATTATATAAATTAATATTGTGGGTAGGAAGCTACCTGTGACTTTTATCTTACCTTTAAATAGGCAAAACACTATCACCTTCCAAACTGTGTTTCAAATGGACCCTTCAAACCACACTTTCCCTAAGCTGAGGCTCAGAAGTGGTACCGGAACATTTGGAAAGTATTTTTTTAACAACACAGTGTGCTGATAATCTGGAGGATCAAGCCCATCTGGAAGTTTCCCTAATTTGCTGGGTCTTTCCCCCACACTATCAAATGTCCTGCTAGAGCCACATGCTGTTGAGTACCTACTGGCGCCAGGCACAAGCACTAACAGTCAGGATGAGAGAGGTGAAGTAGCCCGGTGTTCTAAGTCTGGGACCCCAGCATTACTTCTAAATGAGCCTTAACTTTAAACATCTCACAGTGTTTATCTGTGACAATCCAGGGGACTCACCAACTTAGATGATATATGTTGGTCATCTGTTGGATTAGTAGAAATCTGTTCAATCCCTAGATTGGAACAGTGCTCTGCCTGAATACCTCTTCAAAGTGATTTCCATAGTCTATTATTTGATGTCTTACTAGCCTGAGAATCTGAGAGATTTCTTTCATCTAATATAATTAGTTAGAGGTGAAGAAACGTAAGCATTCTCAGAGTAATTACAAAGACTGATTTCACCAATCTTTTTTGCCTAACAACCAAATGTAAAGTGAAACAAGAGATTTCCTCAAGTGATAATTTCTGGTGGAAAGAAGAGGGTTGCTGTGTTTTGCTCTTCCCACACCCACCTAGGAAACTGACTGGCAACATAAGGGACTTGGGTATTGCATTTGCCAATGGAGTCTACATTTCCTGCTTGAAATCCTTGTCACTTTCCTCAAATGAACAATTTGCTCTGGAAGTATATGCACATTCAACACCTCAGTCATAGCACTTGTGAAAAGAAACATACTGACATTTTGTTTGTTTATTTAATTAGGTATAACAGGCAAAAGATCTTGACACTCTTAAGTAAAGAAGACAAAAGTGGTTCCTTAATTATCCTATGATTATGCTGTTTTACAAATATTTTCATAGTCTGTCATCTAATAGAAACATCGATTTAATTATGTGGGAAGTTTACAGGGTTAAAGGAGTCACCTTGTAGGACATCTACATTCTTGGCTTGGATTTTGAAGCTACCCTAACTTGGATTTCCCATGACTCTTAACCCTTGCCTCACAGTGGCTGTCTCTTGAACAGCTAAGTTGAGGTGCCTTTGTCTCTCTATATACTAGAAGAGCTAAGCGCATCTGATCCCTGCTTCTTACTTGCTTGAAACCACACAACTGCCTTCAAATCAAATTGATCTCTGCCTCTGACTTCATCTTTGCTCATTGGGATCGTGCTTGGGTTTAGGCTTCTCTGGCATTGCCGTTGGGCTACTCTTGCCTTTCTAGAGATTCACCCATTCTCCAAGCCTCAGTGTTTGTGATGTTTTTATAACAGATTCTTCTAAACATGCATAAATTAAACGTTTATTCAGAGCCACTCCAAGTTCTGTCAGACAAACTGTGAGTCTGAGACTCCCGAAGCTTGCTGACTTTGCCAAGTTTAGCCACTTCTGTTGTATTATATTGAATACTATCTTTCAATATGTATACATTTGCAGTTCATGTTTGTTATGTGCAACTAGAAGTTAAGATACAGGACTTTCTTATTTGGCACCTCTGGGCACGTAGCTCACTGCAAAATACAGGAAATGTTTAATAACTTGCCTATCGTGTCTATCAGTTGAATTCTTTTCTCAGTCCTGAGGATGTGTTTAGAACTTTACCAATGTTTCAAAAGTAAATTCAAAACTAAAACCCGAGGATGACCCTTCTATTAATTATCATATTCACTCCCATGTTTCTCTGCTGTGTGTTTGCTGTAACTTGGAGAGTGGATTGCTGCCAGCATCTGGATTTTCCACCTTTGGTAACCCTCATTAATCTTTGTGATTATGGTCACCATTTACTAGAAGCTTCTGAAATTACACCACAATTACTAGGAATATTAATTGGCAACTAGATTTTTTTTGGTGCATTCTATTCCTTTGTTTATTGTAAAGCTTTCATAATAACAGAATTACTTTGAGGGCAACGGCATTTTCTCAGAAAAGTACCAAAATGAAGAGCAAATAAATGTACATATTTAATCAAAAAGGAATGATTATACATATATATATTCTTTTTTTTTTAAAATTCTATGCTTAGATTTATAACTTTAACAAAGTTCTGTTCTCTAGGAAAAAGAAGAGAAACATATGACCATTCAAATATGTGGTGGCAATTCCTTCAGCGCTTTCCTGAAGAGCATCATGTCCTGACTCACACAACCCAGGAATGTAGAGATCTAAGAAGAGGGCATTGCAGGTAGCATCCAGCAGTGATGAAAGGACAGACACATATTTTCTTTCATTTTCTTAACTCCAGCCAGTGGCAAGCCACTCTTGCAGCTTTTATTTACCTTCTGTCAGGCCTGACAAGGATATTATGTTCTTAAGATTGTTCTGAAGGTTGGTCAAAGGCAGAAAATACTCATAAGTAATGATAAGGAATATAATGACAAAATATTTACCTTTATCTTTTATATTTTTCAGAATGTTTTTGAGAGATATGAAAGAGAAAGAAGATACACATTTCATCCCCTCAGAGTAAAATTTTAGATCATTGTTTCATTTGTTTACACATTTCTCAAACTTTGTATTGTTGACCAAAATATGATAGAAAAAATACATTCTTTAAAAAAATATTTTTAAATGAAAAGGTATGCCAAACATTGGCTCAGTTTTTTCAGTGGAGATGAGAAAAAGCATCGGTTCTAAAGGTGTGGGCTGTAGGCACATCTCCGCTTGCAGCTCCTATCTAATCAAAGGCATGAAAAGGGTTTCATTCTTGAAATTATCGCAAATCCTTCTGAACTCCCAGTCAGATCTACATGCCACATGTTAGCAATGAACCAGAAAGGGTAGTTATGTGTAGTGTAGTCTTAAGGTGGAGGGAGACAGAATTAAATTAAGACATAGGAGAGTTGTTTCGTGGACAAAGCTGAATCTGGCAGGAAACACGTAAGATGTAAGGCAGTAATTCAGTTATCCCAAGTGCACTGTAGAAAAAGACTGAAATTTAGAATGAACAGGCTGGACTCATGATGAGATAGGAACATTACTTACATTGTAGTTCTTTGAAATCTATTTGAAAAAATAGATTTTTTTTCATGAGAGAGGAGGAGGCAAAAGAAGAACATGTAGTTGTTGACAATCACTAATTACAGGACAGTTTTCCTGAGAACAGGCCAGTTAGATGCATAATATGTCACCTGCATTGGCATGGTGCCTGGCACAATCTGGACTTTTCATACATGTTTACTTTTAATGGATTAGTAAATAAATGTCACTTACTTGTTGGTAACAGCTGACCTAGGACCACACACTAAATATCTCAGTAGAAATTAGAGTGTAGTTGGTTACGGGATACCCCAAGAGAAGGAAGTAGAAAGGCAATGCCCAGAATGTCATTTGGCAGAAGGTTCTAGGCATTGGGGAAACAACAACACAAAGAAATTTGGCAAAGAAGAGCAGACACTTGGTTACTTGGAGGGTGCTGGGATATAAGGAAGTATAAAGAAAATAATAACCAAATCGGAATCAAACATCATGCTTATCAACAAGGGAGAAAGGCTGTTATTTTAAGGTAACGCAAGTCTAGGGTCAGGCTCTCAGAACTCACAGATGAAAGCTTGACTATCCTAGATTATATTAATCATGCTTAGGACTCAGGGCAAGAACTAAGCATTTCATTGGATTTTTACTCTATTTTCTGAAGTTAGCATCTCTTTGTATATTTCCTTGGGATATCTTTTATCTTTAGAAAGGATTAGTGTGGCTGGAGCAATGGCTAAATATAAGAGTGTTGACTGCTCTCCCAAAGGACGTGAGTTTTATTCCCAGTGTACACATGGTGACTTATAACCATCTGTAACTCCAGTTCCAGGAGATCTGCAAAACCATGGACACTCTAAACACAAGTAATTGACAGAAAAGCAAGTAGGCAGGACACCCATCCACAGGAAACAAATTTTTAAAAAATTTACAAGAAAAATATTTTTTAAAAGTTTTCAAGTGGAAGAAATTACAGTGGATATTTCAGATAGTGTCTTCCAAAAGAAAGGAAAAAAATAGAGTTTTGAGAAATGTCCTAGACTGAAAACATTCAAAACCACTGATGCAACTGCTATCAGATAACACCACTCTATTCACATTCAACATCAGTGAGAGAAATAAATTAACCTATTCAACATCCTGCATAACTGCACAAAACACAGTATTCTTTAGCAGAGTGATGTGAAATATGAAGACTGTGTCTTAGTGTGTAATTCAGTATTTACTGTGAAGATCATTATACTTTTGTTTAACTAATATTAATACAGAATTATACTTGCTCATGATATGATATTTAAATAGTGTAAAACTGAAAATAGAATGTGGTTTTCCTCATTTGTCTCATATCATTAAAAGAGCATGTAAAAGGTGCCTTATATATTACTGTATAAATAAATAAACACATATACAAATGTTCATTGTATGGACATGAGCAGAATCATGATACAATACATATTTGAAATTTGTTTCCTGTGGATAATCTTTAAACTTTACTGTACAGAGATACAGAATGATTTATAAAAGTCCCCTATATGATTTGTTGGGCTGTGTGACATTCCTTTAGCATATTATCTGTATTTACCTCTGTTATTATGGCTAAGAATAAGATTGTAAAGAGACATAAAAGGATATCAATACTGTTGAATACTATAATAAATCCATGATGTTTTGTTTATATTTAACTTCACTATTTAAATTAGTAAAATATCCCATTATGCAACATTAACAAATATGTTAATGCCTTTCAAGTATAAACATAGAACATTAATCACACAGCTATGACTAATTAACAAACATGACCTCCTTATCGGGTAACAACCAATAAGAGAGTTTGAACTCCATCTTACAACTGCAGAAAAGAACTCAGGGGAAAACAGGCAGTAAAAAGGCAACATCTTCTCTTGAGAATCCAAATCATTTGTAGTTGAAAACAGTACTCAGCTGTGAAGGTTAATGCTCTTTCTAAGTCAAAGGAAAACAATGGCTTTCAAATACATCTTAAAGAATTTGTGTCTCATAGTGTTCAGATATTTAGCCAAATCCTAGATATTGTATGATATGAGAGAAGCCTTATTTGTACATGGACAAGGGACAAAAGGATTCAAAGAGAGCTTGAGTCACTATCTCTGTTGCATTTACCAAAATGAGGTGTAGAAACACCAAGGCTTAGCAAAGTAGTTAATGAAGCAAAGTAGCCCCATCAGGTCCACAGAAGATCCTGTCATTCAATAGGTCTAGCTTAGTACCTTTCCCCATTGAGTGTCTGAGTAGAAAGAAGAGCAAGAGTTTGTTTAGAAGTGTGCAGCATCAGAGATCTTGGCAATGATGTCGATGCCTTGAAGTAGCAGCAATTTAAAGCAACAAGAAACACAGATTTCTCAGCTAGCCATGTATGCCTTTGGCTGTAAACTAGGCTCATTGATATCAGGTCACAGTGCTGACAAGTATTTGAAGGAAGCAGGTAAATTTCTATCTCTTTCCATGAACAAAAGTCCCCCCAAAGACTGGCATAGATCTGTGGTAAAGAGGAAACTAGAGTTCTATGTTTGGAATGGTAGAGACTCAGCTGGTTTTGTTACTGGTTTTGAAGATACTTAGTGACCTCAGTGGACTTGGAATCTTAGAAATTAAATCTATATCCTTCCAGACAGGATTAACTGAGTGGTAAAATCCATCTTGAATACGGATGGAGCCATCCCATTGGCTGAGAGCCTAGGACAGCAACAAAAACAAACAAACAAACACACAAACAAAAATCAGGAAAAATGAAAATCATAGAAGGCTCATTATTCTTCACTGTCTTCTCCCTGGTATGATGCTACTAAGCAGATCATACTCCTGCTCCTTTAGAGATAAACTGTTACATCTACCAGCACCCCCAACACAGCATGAAAGACAATACCTTCAGTCCATAAGCCACAATAAACACTTGTTAATTTGTGAGAGCATTGCCATAAGAAATTAGCCATGTCATACCTAGGCCTTCTGAACTAGTTTGTGGGAGATATATAAATATTTAGGGGAGATATAAAACAGTGGCTTAAAATGCTTAATAGTCCTCTTTAGTAGGAGAGGTAGTGACCATGGCTGAGGTAGATGTGTAGATAGAGAAGGCCAGCTCATGAGGTGTCATCAGAATTCTTGGACTCCAAGCTACTCATGTTCTGTCTTGGCATGAATCAGGCAATATTCTCTACAGAATCTAAACACGTGAGTAGAACTGTGTTCAAATGTGGTGGAATAATTTGCTTGTGAAGAAGTTTCAAAACAATACAACATTCAGGCTTTTGCATGATTATTGATCACTTCCTTCATCCAGATCTACAGGGAGATGAAGAAGAAAATAGAGTAGAAATATATGTAAAATATGTGGTTTGGTAAATAAAAATTGTGACCATAAGTGTGAAATTTTACAAGAAAATAAATATGAATTCTACTAAAGTTGAGTCCTGGAAAGCTGAGGACAAAGTGGCAGTACTGGCTAAAGAGATAAAAAGACAGTTGAGTTTTCACTCCACCCAGGAAAAGAGGAAAACTATAACAAAGCAAATCTACGTAACAGTGGCTGAGTTAGATCATGAAGTAATTTTTCATAATGCTTTACTGTATAGATTGTGCTACCCACATGGTACTGGTTTTCCAGAGATGAAAGGAGACTGAGAGGATCATGGAGTATGGTTTCCTAGCTTTAGCTGAAACTAGGCAGTATGTGGTAAGGTCAGCATGTCCTACAAGCATTCTCTACATTACAGGTCCCTGCATGGTACTGTGACAGCTGATGTCTAGGTTGCAATGGAGACACCAGGATGTTAGAGATGCCAGAGAAATGAAACCTTCTCTGAGGAATTCTACATGCACAGAGTGGAGCTGACTCAATGAGGACATATGTGTCCCATACACAGCTGAGATGAGATGAAGATTGAGACTACATAGACCATTAGAAAGCCAGCTGATTCCATCGGGAGCCAAGAATACTTGACATGGCTTTTCAGGATTTGTTGTTTTCCATGTTCACTCTGATCTTGCTTTGTCTTGATCCTGCCTTAGGATACCCCATCACCCTTTTGGAAAAGAGATATTTACTTTATGCCATTGTATATTAGATGCTTGTAACTTTTTTATGTTATAGAGGACCACAACGAAGCCATTACCTTTTGTTTCAGAAGAAACTTTGGACATTTAAAGATTGTTGTTGGGAATATTAAGGACAACTGGGGAGTTTTGAAGTTGGACTAAATGTACTTTGCTTTATGAGTTGACCATGAGTTTGTGGGCAGAAGAGGAAGAAGGTATGAACTTAGAGTGGTATGTTTAGGCATTCATTTGGTAAGGGGTGGAGGTCTGAGAGTTAAAATCGATTGTTGACTTCACAATATATAAATTCAAAGGAGACTAACTCTTTGTCATGCCCTTGAGGGATTATCTAATTAGATTACGTTACCCTCCCCTCATGTTTATAAGGGCTTTTCTTCGTTAGTGGGAGCCATTCTAATTATGGGTGGCACCATTCCATGAACTGGGATCCCAGACTAAAAGCAAACGAGAAAGTTAACTGGTCATACACATTTCATCACTCTTGCTTCTTAACCAGCTGCTTCAGGCCTTTGCCTTTGCCACGTGACTCCATATCATGATGGAATAGTCCCTTGACCTTCAAACCAGTATTATTCTTTAAGTTACTTGTGTGATATTATTTTCTCACTGCAGCAGGATCAGAAACGAAGATGCCCATGCCCTGTAAGTAAGCTCGTAAACTCACTGCTTCACCAAGTTAGACTGAGATGAACTTGTTTCTTTGATCTATCACTGGGACCCTATCTAAGGTACCCTATTTGAAGAGATGTTCATTAAATCTCCCTGGAAAAAAGTCACACTACAAGACACAGTAGAGTGCATGCCAACAAAATATTCGTCCACTAAGCTATGCGACCAACCCTGGCACCTGTTATTAAGTATGACAACATAATAACATTGGCCCTTACATTTAGTCCAGTGGCAGGGGGCAGGTGTAAGAGCAGACAAGACAGACTGTGTTTCAATGGTCAGAATCCAGGTCTAAAGAAGTGTGTCATTAGAAATTGTATTTACTTATAAAGGACATTGGTGATGATGTTGGAAATGACAGAAGGGCAAATGGCAGCCCCAAGTTATTGGATAATTCCTAAAATAAAATTCATCATAACAAGACAGCTTGTCACTAGTAAAAACTATCAGGATGGACCAGATAACTGGTTAATAATCATTCATTATATCTCTAGAGTAGGTTTGCACAGATGTGTGTGCACACATGTACACCCATAAGCATTTAGCTTTTTCTTATGCTACCTGACTGTCTTTCTTAGGATTCACTTCTATTTGTTTTATTGCTTTGAGAAACTAGCACCTTGATGAGGCTAGAGTCTCTTTGATCTCCTGTGCCCTCAGCTATCCTTCTGATTCTGCCTGACGTTTCTCAATCTAAGTAGATTCAGGCAGCCCTCTAATCAAGCAGTAACAAATTTAAATATAATTATGACAAATGCAGGGTCTGGAAACCCTGCCTGGTAATTGACATTGAAAGAGACTTCGAGCTTCTCTCAGAATCAAGCCTATTGTAATGGGGCATACATCGTAATACCAACTCTGTAATTGTCCACTTCAATTCAGAGCTGAAAAACGCATCGCACACTTGGAATTTACTTTTTGGCAAAATGTGTTTTAACTCACTCTACCAAAACTTACAGAAAACTAAGTTCTCCAGCTTGCCAGATATTTTAAAAACTATCAGATGCTATATTAGAGTTTTTATCTTGTAGAGAAAAATCATATCTTGCAGTTATGCAAAAAGACACACCCTTCCAGGTTCCAGTATGCTGTTGTCCTAGCAGTGTATACCCAAACAAAGCTTATATCATCATCTCATCATCACCACATCATCATCATCATCATCATTTTCTGTGAGTACGTAAAGCTACATATAGGTCAACTCTTAATAGCATGGAAACTCAATTCCTCACAATAAAAGGACGACCTATTTAAAGATTATCTTAGAAGGTATGTTACTGACTGTATAAACTCCATACTGGGACCTGCTAACAGTGTTCCCTCAAATCTGAGACAGTTGTGGTTTCATACAGTAAAACATTAGAGAAACAGGACATTTTCTTTGCTGGTATTGTATAGAAACATTAGCTTGTTTTCTTTAACTGTTACCACATTTATTGCACAGCAGTCTCAGAAAATGGACTGAATCTTTCCTCACGACTCCCACGTAATAGACAAGCTTGTTTCCAACGAGCAGAGAAAATTGACTAAGATCCACGAGTAGATGACAGATGGACTCTGTCGCATTGCCAAAGACATGAAATTGCAGGTGACACCTGATATATGATAATAAAGAGCACCCATCCAGTAATCAGCCCCTGGCCTTTATGTGTGTGATGTCATCAGCATGCAGGTGGCTTACCTGAGATTCTGAATAAAAGGCTGAGCATTGTCAGGGGGCTCACGTGGGGCTACTTTTATCTCCCCATCTGTGTGATCTCCAGGGTGATGAGTTTGGACTATGGCCATTTTCAACTCAGTTTTGGTTCCCAAAGTTATCAGAAAGTTGTGTGTAGTTCTTTTTTGTTTCCCTGCTCTGTTCTTTGTCTTAAAAGAACAATGTGAAGCCACTCAGTTGGGTGCCTTACACAACTGTAATAGCAATTTATAGGACTAAATTTACATTATTTACAACAGATATTGACAAGAAATGTAAGAAATTAAATGCTATCAATGCTGCATTTCGATTATCCATGCTGTTGAGATTGTCAATTACTAATTCCATTCATGGTTTAAATAAAATATATGTTTCACAAAATATGTTTTCACATTTTAAATTCCCAAGAAAGTGGTAATTTTGTAGCTTATTTGGGGATGAGTGTCAACCTATTTATGCTTCTACTAGTTCATGTACCTGTCTTTTAAAAAATGTAAGAAATGTAGTTAATTTGGGGCTTCATAGTAAAGTCACTACCACCCAAGTTGAAAACAGAAAGAATTAAGGAATAAAATTAGCCTCAAGACTTAGGACATGTCTGAATTATACCCAGCTTGCTGAAGAGCTTGATCATAATGTAAAATGACTATTATACTGGGAGCAACTGAAGCACCAGGCTCGGGTGCTATGGACCTGAAGGCCATGCACTGTTTTAAACTCATGAGGCCTAGCTAGTTGGTCTGTTTCATCCTGGCCACTTCATGTATAAAAGGAGAAATATAGGCACAATGTTAAGTACTAAAGTTTACACAACTATAAATATAGGGGCAAACTTAAACTCAGGCCTCACTAATTTTAAAATAAATCTTCTTTTTTATTTTGCTACATCCTGACAGCAGCCCCTCCCCAATCTCCCATTCCCCCTCTTCCACATTTACCCTCCTCCTTTTTTCTATAGAAAAGTGCAGGGAACCCATACATGTAAACGAGTCATGCATATCAAGTGTCAGTAAGACTAGGTACCTCCTCTTCTATTAAAGCTAAATGAGGACAACTCAGAGGAGAAAAGGATCCCAGAGCCATGTAACAGTGTCAGAGACAGCCCCTGGTCCCACTCTTAGGAGTTCCACAAGAACACCAAGCTCTAAACTGTAATCTATGTGCAAAGGGCCTACGTCAGTCCAATAAGCAGACTTCCTGGTTGGCTGTTCAGTCTCTGTGAGCCCCTATGAACCCAGGTTAGTTGATTCTGGAGGCCTTCTCATGGTGTCCTTGACACCTCTGGCTCTTGTAGTCTTTTCTCACCCTCTTATGCAGCTGAACAATGTCCAAGTAGAACAGGACTTGTTTGTTTGTTTGTTTGTTTGTTTATTGTGTTGCAATTCCTCTTTCTAAGATATGATTGGGTCTTTTGAGAGTCTGAGACAGTGAAGGCAATGTTTGCCTTAGTCTTGTAGCATCATCCTGCCTGTGTTCCTCAGATTTTCTGTCACTACACTTCTGAGATCAATAGCTAAGAACATATATTTTGGCTTTCGGATTTGGAGGTTTAAGTCCAAGGCTGGGTGGCATAGGATTAAATGACACATCATGCAGGGAACATATGATAAAGTGTAATCATGCCTGGGAAACAAAAGAGAAAGCGAACAAGTTAGACTATAAGGGCACATCTCCATAACTTAAAGATGCTCTGTTAAAAGTTTCCCCTCTCATCAGTAATAACGCTCTGGAGACAAAGCCTTTAAGACTTGAGCCTCGAAGAGCATACGTTATTCAAGCTGGCATGATCGCTCATATCTTAAGTGCTTCCTCCTGATCACCTATGACTAAACAAAGAGACAGCTTGTTGTGGACTGTAAAGAACTATCATGAATTAAACCATTTATATAGTACCAATTACATTGTTTGTTATTGGATCTATTGTTTTACCTCTCATTTGGAGACACATTACTTTTTTTTTTTACACTTTAATTTTTGTTTAATTTGCCATTATTTATTATTTTTTTAATTTTATTTTTCTTATACTTATAACCGTCCAGTCACCCCCTCCACAATCCTTCCCATCTCTTGTTTTCTGAGCACCCCTCCTCCTAGCTCTCAGAGACTTAAAGTGGCAGGGTGGGGGACACATTACTAAAAGAATTAGTAAAACATTTAAACTCAAGTTATCATACAATATCAACTCTAGCATTTGAGAATTTCTCAGTCAAGATATACAGCTTGTAGTAGAAATTCTGTGGCTGACAACAAGAAAGTCAACTTCTGGGCTGAGTATCTAATCAGAAAATGATCTGAAATTTTAGAATTCTCACTGTTGCAACATTTTGTTTGTGATTAAACATTTTGTACTTCTATGTATTATAATATTGTCTTGGGGTTTCTAATGCTGGATGACGCACCATGACCAAAAAGAAAGTTGGGGAGGAAAGGGTTTATTCAGAGTATACTTCCATGTTGTCGTTCATCACTAAAGAAAGTCAGGACAGGATCTTAAACAGGACAGGACTCTAAAAGCAAGAGCTGATACAGAGGTCATGGAGAGGTGCTCTTAATGGCTTACTGACATGTATGTCAAATACTCTATAATAGTTCTAAACCTTACATTTAAAATTTTAGACAATTTCAATCATGTACACGTGTCCTCCATGACCATACATAAGGAGTAGTGAAGTTAAATTTAAATATTAATTTATCTATTAAATGTAATAATTTTCAAGTTTTCTTTATGATATGTATATTTAATGCAGGAGAAAATCTCAGTAATTTCTTTATGCTGCCATAGATGGAGTGGTTTTGTACTGACAGTATTTAGTACTTGAGGTGTTACCTGTCATTTTAACTCACCAGTCATTATCCATTGTGAGATCTTTATTTATTTGTTATCTGTTTGTGTAATAGCAATGAATTTAAAAATTCAATAATGAGAAGAAGTCAATAGACTTCATTTTAGAGGACAGTGACAAGAAATGCCCAGTTCATAATACAGGCAAAGAGAATCGTGCACTAGTAGTATAAGATTAATCTGGCTTTGTTGAGGCCATTTTGAAACAGGATCTCATTATACAGGCCAGAATTGCCAGAAATACACTCACGTATGCAGCCTAGATTGTCCTCAAACTAGCAATCTACCTTGCTTACTGAATACTAAGGTGACAGTATTATTGCCACATCAGGCTTAAAAAGTGTTTTGATTATTAAACTAAAAATGAATAGATACATTGTGTGTTGTATCTTATGCACTGTACATTTTAGAGATAAGTTTACGAGAACTGGATCTTCATTCCCTCATGTAGGTTCTGGGGACTGAACTCAGACCACTGGATTTGGCAGCAAGCATGTGGAGCTTGCTGTGGAAACACAAATCAGCTGTGGAGCTAACTCATTAGACCATGATGATTTAATCATTGTTGCATAACTTTATTAGAAGCAATATGTTAGTGTATTTTATTTTTAGATTTGATTCTTCTCATGTTTAATAAATCTGTCAAAACTAAAGATATATTTTTTGAATATCGTGAAATTCCAGGATTGCCCTTGATGGACTTCAAGTTACACACTAATGGCAAATTTGTAAATGAATTTTTATATATGTAACATTGGGCTTATTGGTCTCATTATTGGAAATTAAGCATTTTGAAGATTGATGAGACTTTTTTCCTAGAGTCTATCTGAAACCTAGAAAATGAGCATGGACAAATTCAGAAAAAGCACAGAAAACATTAGGATGTGCAATTCCCAGATGAACCAGACTATTTTAAAGAAATCAATTTTATGAAAATCAAGGTAAAATACTAGCATTTCTGCCAGTAATAAGTAGAATTGTGCTTGTGTTTAGCTGGCAATGAACCTTTCAAGACCATCAAAGATGATAAGAACATTAACAGGAAGTCTTTCACATAGCTTTCTATACATATGTAGTTCTTCAACCCAGAGCAATATGATAAATCTCTGAATATGACCAATTCAATCTCCTGGTGACCCAGGAAACCCTCTATAACAATGCCTGTGGAGACAAGGTATGACGACATGTCAGCAAGCACATGATGTGACTTCCTATCTTCATAACTTTTTTCACAAGTAAACTCTTAAGAACTTTCTAACGATTTTACTTGTCAGTTGGGCAAATCACATAATTGTCCCTAAATACAAATCAGCATGCTTCCTGCAGACTACCATGGCTCTGGCTTAGTGCATTCCCCAGTAGTATGAGAAGACTAGGCTTCCTGATGTGAGATTGTATTTGGTATAAATTTGAATAGCTCATCTGGTCTAATCCCTACCACAAGTATCCCTTAGAAGTATCTATTTCCCAGTGTGAATTTTCAGAGCTGCAGAGCTAGTAGAACCTCATACCTATTTAATACAGAGTAGAACCAATAATCACATTATTATTGTTTATTCTTAAATTATATCAATTTCAAATCATTTGTTGAAATGAGAAAGTAGAAACTGCTGTAAATAGATTTATTAATTTGAAAACAAAATGTTCAACCAACTAGTTCCTGAATTTTAAACAAATGTAAATTGAAATAAAATAAACTATTTTGGAATAAATTAGCTTACTTTAGAAAATGTCTAGGAAAACAAATGTGTATACTTTTTGCTACATATTTGGCATCTGAACTAGATATATTATTTTTAAACTCATATTTTGTCACATATTTCTGTTGGAACATCAAATCTGGCAAATGAGAAGGGAAATATTTCTAGAAAAACATGAAAATAAATTACGTGGTCTTATTTTCCCTTACTCGTTTTATATTTGGATGTAAACAAAATCATATAAGTATATCTTCCTTTCCACATGAGAACTATGTGAGCCCTTCTGTCTTTTATTAACACCCTCCATATCTCTTTGTTCTGCAGATGACTCCTCAAAACTCACATCCTCCATAAATCCATCTCAGATTGATCAGAAAGAGATTAATGATTTCTCCTGGACCCAATTTATCTCAGCCTTGAAGTCTCAGCTCCACTCCCCCTGGTCTTCAACCCTAGCAAAAATTTTACACTTGATTTCCTTCCAACTTGCAAATGATTAGAACAAAATATGAATGCTTTTTTCATCCCTCTATGGATCTAGTAGCATTATAATTGTACTGTGAAAATTCTCTCTCCATCTTTTTTTCCCATTTCATCAAAATACGGACTTTATCAAAATATTTGAAAGACAGAAATCTTTAGACAGCATATGATCAACTTCATGTAACAAAACTCTATCAGTTTATTTACAAGACAAAAAATCCTTACTGTGAATAAGGAACTCATTGAACTATAGAGAATACAAAACTTAGTGACGCACACTCAATGCCCTTAAGATGTTGGATTTAAGGATGTCAGATAGAGTATGTATTCAATTGTGTATCAGCTTTTATTAGATAATGTTACAGTTACAAACATCTCTAACTCTTACTATCCAGCTTTACTTAGCACATTAAATATGCATCAGGTGGCTATGTATTCATCATGGATTGACCCTACATATATTGCCACTGAAAAATGATAATGAAAAGAAGCTTCTAGGTCAGACATGTCATTTTTATGTGAAAGAATACATGTGAAGTGGGAATTTCTGGTTTCATTGGATACTCAGTTGTGTCATGTGATGCTTTTCTGGAAACTGTCTTATGAAAGACGTTTTGCTGAAACAGACACATGAAAGAATGTTTTGCTGAGAACAGACGTGGAGTTTTTTCTGGAAGCTGCCTGGTTAAAGAGCTTGTGATGTTTGGAAAGGGTATAAGTAGAACCAACAGACAGTGGACGATGCCCTTGCATTTGTTCACAGTGCACCTTTTTCCTGTTTTTCATTGGCTTTCCTGAGGATTGTCTTTGCTGAAGACACTCTGGCATTGATTAACCTTTTAGATCATCACTTGTCATGACTTCATAGAGAGAAACGCACTAAAGAACTTCTCTGGTATTCCAGCTGTTTCTTGCTGCTTCCACGGACTCCTGCAAATTAACGGAGCTTCATGGTTTCTTTTGAATTGAGCCACTGCTCCTGATTCATGTTTGGTGTTAGTGTAACGGACTTCTGACAATGAAGATTGGAATTGCTCAGGAAGACTATTTCTAAATAGGACCACAACCTCTGTTTCTCATTAACCATTCTTTTTCTCTAACTGGTAGGTGGTGTGCTCAAAGGGAGGAACCACAATTAAAGCAGGTTTATAAAAATCTAAGTCATCCTCCTCTATGTATAGAGCTGGGGCCATGGGTCCCTCCTTATGTGCTCCCAGGCTGGTGGTTTAGACCCTGAGAGTTCTTGTTTGGTTGGTATTGTTGCTCTCCCCATGGGGCCTCAAACCCTTTCAGCTCTTTCAGTCTTCTCTCTAACTCCTCCATTGGGAACCCCATGATCAGCTCAATGGTTAGCTGTGAGCATTTGCTTCTGTATATTTCAGACTCTGACAGACCTCTAAGGAGACAGCTATATCAGGTTCCTGTCAGCATGCACTTCTGACATCCACATCAGTGTCTACCTTTGGTGACTGCACATGGGATAGATACCCAGGTGGAACAGTCTCTGGACGGGCCCTCCTTCAGTTTCTGTCCCACACTTTGTCTCCATATTTGCTCCCATGAGTATTTTGTTACCCCTTCTAAGAAAGACCCATACTTTGGTCTTCCTTCTTCATGAGCTTCATGTGGTCTGTGAATTGCATCTTGGATATTGTGAAATTTTGAGGCTAATATCCACTTATCAATGAGTGCACACCATGTGTATTCTTTTGTGATTGGGTTACCTCACTCAGGATGATATTTTCTAGTTCCATCCATTTGCCTAAGAATTTCTCGAATTCATTGTTTTTAATAGCTGAGTAACACTCCATTGTGTAAATGTACCACATTTTCTGTATCCATTCCTCTGTTGAAGGACATCTGGGTTCTTTCCAGCTTCTGGCTATTATAAGTAAGGTTGCTATGAACATAGTGGAGCATGTGTTCTTGTTATATGTTGAGCATCTTCTGGGTATATGCCAGGAGTGGCATAGCTGGTCCTCAGGTAATGCTTTGTCCAATTTTCTGAGGAACTGCCAGACTGATTTCCAGAGTGGTTGTACCAGCTTGCAATCCCAACAATGGAGGAGTGTTCCTCTTTCTCCACATCTTCCAGTATCTGCTATCACCTGAGTTTTGATCTTGGCATTCTGACTGGTGTGAGGTGGAATCTCAGGGTTGTTTTGATTTGCATTTCTTTGATGACTAAGGATATGACATTGTCAGGCATAGTGGGTGAGGAAGTCTTTGGTCAGTGAAGGCTGGACGCCCCAGTGTGGGGAAATCGTAGGTGAGGAGGTGAAAGTGGGAGGTGGGTGGGGCATATTCTCATAGAAGAAGGAGGAGGGGGATGTGATAGGGGATTCCTGGGTGGGAGGAAATGGGAAAAGGGATTTCATCCAAAATGTAAATAAAATATCTAATAAAAAAATTAAAAAAATAGAAAAGAAAAGCAAAATAAGAAAAAGGAAAAATAAGTCTACATAAAAATGATTCCCAGGGTTTCTCTGTCACATATATCATGATAGGGAGCATCCTTTCAAATTTCATTAACCAAAGCATGTCATGTGGCCAACATGGATGTCAGAAAAGCAAGAAAATATGGTGATCCCAAAGAAATGGGCTGTAAGTGATAGGGCAATAGGAAGAAAGAGATATCTTGTAGGATGAATTTACAAAGTGAAAAGTAGTCCAAGAACATGAGTTTGATCTCCAGAAAGCTTGGAGAAATGCCAGGCTTGGTGGTGTGCACTTGTGATTGCAATACTAGGAAATAGGGACAGGATATTTGGTACTTCCTGACTGGCCAAATTGGTCTGATTGATAAGCCCAATGCCAAGAAGAGGCACTGTTTCAAAGGAGGTGATGGATGTTTCTGAGGATAACATTCAAAATTGTCCTCCAGCTTCCAAACCTACATACATACGTGTCCATGAATATCCCTACACATGAACATGCATACACATGCACAAATATAGATTATGCTTAAAATTAGAAATAAAAGCACAGTTTATAATTATGTACAAAAATATGTGAGCATATATGAAGTTTGTTCTGGCACACATAAATAGGGTGATCTTAATAAAACACTTGGAGGTAATAAAAAGAAAAAATGTAAATGAACATGTGAACTGATTTTGCATATTGAATAAATATCAGTGTGATAAGATAGAAATTGTATTCTGATATACTAGACACAAGGTAAAAAATATATATTCACACTGGCATGAAGGGATGAAGAAATTATTAAACAATCAAGAAATCAAGAAACAGAGTGTTGGTGCTGGAGAAATGGCTCATCAGTTATGAAATGGAGCATAGCTCTATACACATGTGAGTGCTCTGTAGTTACAGTATTCTGAGGTTAAAGTCCAAAGGCTTTGATCACAGATGTGAAAAGTAGAGTCCTCACTAAGGTCAATTCTTAGCAGAGAGATCTCAACAACACCAATGTCCTAGACTATCATATGCTCAAAGTATAAAACAAAATTAGAACCAAATTACGTTGTGTCATTTCTCCCCTAGGCATTGATTTATCTGATTATGTATATAGTCTTCATTTAATCAATTTGATGAAATTTATATATAAATAAAAATTTCAAGATGTGCATTTTCCCAAATCTCAAATTAAAAGAAAAACATAATTATACATCTATTTTGCTGGAATACTGAATCTCGAAAATAAGAAGTGAAATATTTGTATTAAACTACTAGAAAAATTATGGTATTTTATTTTCCTTACTCTTCATATTTTGAGGTTAAAATATAATTATTAAAAGTGTTTCCAGTTGACAGGAGTGATGAGGTTGGGGCATCTCCAGGATCAGACAGAGACCTGAGATAAGGGAAGATGCCCAAGAATCAATGGGGGTGACCTTAGCTGTGACATACTACACTGGGGATATGAAACCTGAAGAGGTCACCCCTGGTGGCCAGGCAGGAACTCTAGTGGGGAGATAGAGACACCAACCACCTGCAAAACTTTTTATCCCAAATTGACCCTGTTTAGAAGAAATGCAGGCACTGAGAATGGAGCAGAGACTAAGAGAATGGCCAACCAATAACCAGCCCAACTTGAGACCCACCCCATGGGCAAGCACCAATCCCTGACACTATTAATGATACTCTGTTATGACGGGGGAGTGCTGTCCTCTGAGAGGCCTCCACCCAGGAGCTGACTCAGACAAATACAGACACCCACTGGAACTTAGAAATCTTACGGAATTATAGGAGGAAGAATTGTGGACTCTGAAGGGAAAAAGAACTCCACAGAAAGAACAGTCAACTAACCTGGACCCTTGGGTCTCTCAGAGTCTGAACCACCAACCAAAGAGCATACTTAGGCTGGAGCTAGGCCTCCCTGTATATATGTAGCAGCTGTACAGCTTTGTCTTCAGGTGGGTCCCAAAACAATTGGAACAGGGACTACCCCAAAAGCTGTTGCCTGTACATGAGGTTGTTCTTCTAGCTGTGATGCCTTGTCTGGCCTCAGTGGGAGAGGACGAACCTTGCCTCACAGGCTTGAATTTCCAGGATCGGGGGATACCCAGGGAGCCCCGCCCCACACAGAAGGAGAAGGAGAATAGAAAGACTATGGGATGTGACCGGAAGGGGGCAGTGATAAAGATGTAATTACATAAAAAAAATTAAATTAAAAATTTAAAAATATTTCCATGTCCTATTGTTACTATTGCGGTTAGTAATTTAAAAAGTAAAATACAAATTTGAAAATAATTGTTTTAAACTATAAAAACTGATTTTCAGACAAAATATATGAGAAAAATATTCATTACCAATTCATTTTCTCATATTACTGACCTAAATTTCCCAGTGTTTACTTTTTTTACATGGTACAAATCTATTATTTATTCTAAGTAGTTGGTATATTTACTATGTAGTTTGCTTATCCAGATGAGATATTAGCATAAAATTGAATTTAGCAATAGAATTCAAGATTGATTAGAGGTAACAAGCAATTCTGAAATAACAATGGGCTACAATAGCAAAAATTTGTTCTAGGTCACCATTGTATAACAGTTTCCTCTGAAGCTGAAATAGTCCATCCTGCAGGGAAGTTTCCTTAATCAGGAAGATGACTTAAAATTGTTTTCAGAAGTCCTTGAAGCTGACCAGATTTTCTAGTCCTCTACCTGTCAGAGTAATCAATAAAAGCTGAGAGTCCCACTTGGATGGTTGAGCTGAGCTACAAAGAAGACTCTTAAAGAAAAGCTACAGAAAAGACTCTGAGACCAGACCATGTGCCTAGAGGAAGCAGGAACCAGCTGTGCTGCTTGAAAGAGTTTTAGACCAACTGAGGAACCTGGAAAGGGCAAACTCCAACCTTGTGAGCTGCCTGCAGGCTGTGCAGTGTGCTCCAGGTTCCCTGCTCTGTGAGCTGTCACCCATCCTGGTGTAGACTTTTGTGATGTAGCTTTCTTTGAGTCATTTCTGCTCCTGTACATAAACCTTCACCCTTGTTCTGTTAAGAAACCCCAATAAAGCTTATTGGTTCACCAAGTTAGACTTGTGTGAGTGGAACTTTTTTTTTTTTTGAATTTGTTCTGTTTGGGTTCCCTGTCTTGGGTGAGTAGATGTGTAAGCATCTCCCAGAAAATGTTTGGTCACATAAGAGTCATCCAAAGTCACCTTGAACTTCAGGTAATTCTCCAGAATACTTACACTCACAATTTGGTTCAGCATTTCCACTGGCTTACCCTTCCAAACCCTCTTATGTACAATATTTCACTACCACCTATGCAGGATAAAGAATAAACTGGAGCCTGGACAATCAGGCATTTGTGATTTTACCAGAAGTGACTGTCCAATGCTAATAGAAAAAAAACAACACATCATCTGGTATGGCTATATCTCATAAAGCATCTGATACACAGCAGATACTCATCAATATCTTCCTCATTTGCTATAGTGCCTCCATTTTGCAAAAAGCAAACACGCAAGCAGCAAACATGGATAAGACACCTTAAACCCACACCAAAGAAAGGACATTTTTATTGCATGACCTGTGCTCCTTATGAATTCTCATGTTACATCTGAATGTCTCCACGAGCTTAAACGTGACAAATACGTTCTTCACAGTTTATAAATAGCTAATAATTGTAATCATTATGCTCATCATTATAGAAATCAGTAGAAGTTCTTGCTTGTATAATTTACTTCTTTTCTGGACAACAAGGTTTAAGAGAACGTTTTATTTAAGTAATTAAATATCATAGATTTATTCACATGCAATTAGGAAGTCTCTATATTTTGTTCTAACTTTTTTGAATGCTCTAAATTTTCTCTTTCATTAATTATAAACATCAGATTCACTGGCTAAAAATTTATTCTTTTTTGCGTTTCATCTATCAATGGCCATAGGAATTAAAAATGGAGCCCAGTTCAGCATAAAATGTGAATTTAGTTACATGAGCCTTTTTTTAAAGCTCAGTGATAAGTAAAGAGCATTCACACCCATTGAATAACTTATCTCAGTGTTTCAATAAGGTAGAATGATGGTCTTGCAAGAGAGATTATTCAATATGCTCTATAGATTTTATTTTTAGGTTGAAAAAGTAACCTGCAATAAGGCAAGGATAATGCTTTCTATATACCCTTGGAGCCAGTCAATAGTTCTATAAAAAAAAGTAAGGAATGCATTGCCCCTTTCTTGCCAAAATGACTATTATGATTTTTTAAAATCTTGAATTGAGAATAGATTTAGTTTGCATATTTTAATACTCACCCAAATTGTCTATTTTGGATATTTAAAATAAGGATAGGATTTGTGCATATGAAACACGTTCCTTCTCTGTTGTGAAATTCTTAAATAAGCTCCACGGATGGTAACTGTCTTTCTTTGCATCAGAATATCTAGGCGATATGGAGCAGGAAACACCATGCAAAGTTTTCTTACAAATGAAAACACTATTTTTATTTTAAAATTATAGAAGATAAAATTATTAAAAATAAAGTTGCTAACATTAAGAATTTCTAATTGGAATTGTTTCACAAGCATTGATCTTCATTATTCTTGATTAGTGTTTTGTGAAGTAAAAGTATTCATATTAATATATTGGATGATATCCAAAATATATAAAGAAAACAAAACAGACAGATTTTTTATTATTGGAATTATTTGTGAAAAAAAATTTAACAAACCTTTGGAGTGATCATATAAAGAAGTTTGACAATTAATAGGAGATTATGGAATCATATTCAAGCACAGCGTTTGATACAATGCACAGAACACAGATTGAAATAAACAATGAAATTGGAGGTATTAAGTTTCTTACCACGATTGAGAGTTGATTTAATTAACTAACATGACACAACATGAAAACATTAAAACACCGAATCCTAATATTTTAATAAAAACATATTCAAAACAACTGCCATAGACCAAGAAATTCATTAACTGTCCTCTTTGAATCATTGATCTGGCTGTGCTTGACTCTTTGTTGCATGCTAAACAGTTACCAGTCATGATTTCTGATCTTTCTGACAATCCTAGAAGGTAACTTTACTATCATCAGTGATGACTAGCATTAACGGAGGCTAAGAAATATGAATTGCCATTCCCAACCAGGCTTCTGAGTGAGTCTAGTGTCATTAAACTTTTTAAAATATCATAATGTATGACAGATGATTGAATCCTAAGGACAAACTCATTAAGGTGAGTCATTTTAGGTATACTATGTAGCCATTCTCATCCATTCTACTATTTTTCTCTATAGGAATCTTACACATAAATTATATCATTATTTTTCTGTCAATACTGCTTTTCAATATAATTCAAACCCTTGCTATATTTTGTTCAAATTTTTAATTTAATCAACATTTTACTCCATGTTACAAACTGGGAATTAAAAGGTAGCAAGATGCTCTAAAATGTCCATCAGTTTTTTTATTAGTTCTATGAGAATTTACTATTTTAATCATATTAGCCCTCCTTTTCCAATTCTTCTCGGACCCACCCACTTTCCTATCCACCCAAATCTGTGTTCTCTTTCTAAATGCCTATCAGGTCCTATTTGTACTGCCTATATACTCTTGGATATGTGGCCATCTTAATTTTCCTTTCAAGACATGTCCACTGGTATAATAGCTGCATGAGTACCATAGGAGTAAACGAGTACATTCATACTAGATTTAATTCCATCCCCACCCCAGAATTACCCTCATATCTGGCACTGTAATTAGCCTAAGAGCCTATGACTTGTTTAGTCAGAGCCTTTAAGGGAGATACTACTGCTATTGTGTTGCTAAGTGGATACAAAATTAAACTGTCTCCTAATGATTTCTTTTATACCTATAGACCAGTGTGTCTCTCTTTCCTTGCCCAAGAAACTTCTGTATGTAGAAGATGGTGATTAACAGAGTAACCCACAAGAACACAAGATAAAGTGTAATAGACTACAGAATGATCAGCTCTGTATGAAATATATACCCCAGAGTCTTGCTTGAGACTTAGAGAACATTTCAGAAAAGGAGGCAGAACACAGGTAAGAGCCTGAAGCAGTGGATGGCTACAAGGAAATATCTTCTGGACTCAGCAAGGAAGCTGCACATATAACTTACAGTGACTGCAACTTCATGTACAAAAAAAAAAAAAATAGCATGCAGAGAGGAGCTGGCCACATACAATCCCACTTGAAGCTGTGGAACTATTGGAAATTATTAGCTGCTAGGAGAGGGAGAGACAATGTACAAATGTAACCCCTGGCAAAAAGACCATGCTATAGTGCTAGACTATGCATTCAACAAAGTATGTATATTTGTAGTTGCATATTCGCAAAAGTATATAAATATAAAGTGTTAAGTCTATTTGTGGTGTGTGTGTGGTATGTGGTGTGTGTGTGTGTGTGTGTGTGTGTGTGTGTGTGTGTGTGTAATTTCATGGCTCATACAGTCCATTGGTAATCAGTCAAGGGGTTCATTCCTGGGAAAGTCTAATTTTGAGAGGGAGACAGAGGTAATCTGTGAAGAGTTGGAGGGAGGAGGCATAGAAGGGTTAGAGAGAGGAAAGGGAAGTAGGCACTATGTTTATTATGTTTACATTTAAAAAGCTGACACTAACTTGGTTGGGGAGGGAAGGGGTGAATCAGGAATGAGTTGCAGAAAGCAGGGGTAAATATGATCAAATACATTGTATAACACACACACATACACACAAAGAACTGAATGGACTCTGGCCCCTCTCCTTGAACTTAAGTACTCTAACGCTTGACCAATAGACCAGAGTAGAAATGAATGTGATTAAGATTAAGAAACAGAGCTCCTACTTTCTGTCTGATATGACAAACCCAAGGTTACAGGGGGAGTCCATGAACTTCTTAGTTGAGATTGCAGGTCAATGAGACATGTTATTCAGAAAGTCTCTGAAATGATGCCAGCCCCAGACTCCAGCCAAGAGCCACACAGCTGAACACAGGCACCTCCCAAAGGTGAGAGGGATAATAAAATGACAGTTGTCTTACAGATTGACAATGAGCCGTTACACAGCAGTAGATAATGAGACTGAGGTCCTGGCAATCCCGTTCTAATAGCCTCAGGCAAAATGATGGCAGAAGTTTACTGGTTAGACAGTAGACAGGCTCCATCCATTTGTCTAAGATTTCATGAGCTCATTATTTTTAATGGCTGAGTAGTACTCCATTGTGTAAATGTACCACATTTTCTGTATCCATTCTTCTGTTGAAGGACATCTGGGTTCTTTCCAGCTTCTGGCTATTATGAATAAGGCCGCTATAAACATAGTGGAGCATGTGGCCCTGTTGCATGTTGAAATATCTTCTGGGTATATACCCAGGAGGGTATAGCTGGGTCCTCAGGTAACACCATGTTCAATTTTCTGAGGTATCGCCAGACTGCTTTCCATAGTGGTTGTACCAGCTTGCAATCCCACCAACAATGGAGGAGTGTTCCTCTTTCTCCACATCCTCTCCAACATCTGCTGTCACCTGTGTTTTGGATCTTAGCCAATCTGACTGGTGTGAGGTGGAATCTCAGTATGTTTTCATTTGCATTTCCCTGATGACTAGGGATGCTGAGCACTTCTTTAGATGTTTCTCAATCATTCGGGTTTCCTCAGTTGAGAGTTCTTTGTTCAACTCTCTACCCCATTTTTTAATAGGGTTATTTGATGGTCTGGAATCTAGTTTCTTCAGTTCTTTGTATACCTTGGATATTAGCCCTCTATCAGATGTAAGGTTGGTGAAGATCTTTTCCCAGTCTGTTGGTTCCCGCTTTGTCCTGTTGACCGTATCCTTTGCTTTACAGAAGCTTTGCAGTTTTATGAGATCCCATTTGTCAATTCTTGATCTTAGAGCATACGCCATTGGTGTTCTGTTCAGGAACTTTTCCCCTGTGCCCATATGATCAAGGCTTTTCCCTATTTTCTCTTCTATTAGTTTCAGTGTAGCTGGTTTTATGTGGAGGTCCTTGATCCACTTGGAATTGAGCTTTGTACAAGGAGATAAGTATGGATCAATTTGCATTCTTCTACAAGTTGACCTCCAGTTGGACCAGCACCATTTGTTGAAAATGCTGTCTTATTTCCACTGGATAGTTTGAGCTCCTTTGTCGAAGATCAAGTGACCATAGGTATGGGGGTTCATTTCTGCTAGAAAATATCATCCTGAGTGAGATGACCCAATCACAAAAGAACACACATGGTATGCACTCACTGATAAGCGGATATTAGCCCCAAAACACACAATACCTAAGATGCAATGCATAAACCTCATGAAACTCAAAAGAAGGAGGAAGACCAAAGTGAGGGTGTTTTTGTCCTTTTTAGAACGAGTATCAAAAGATTCAACCAGAGCTCCCAGGATCTAAACCTCCAGCCTGAGAACAGACCGGCAAGCTGTCCTCTGAGAGGCTCTAACCAGCAGCTGACTCAGACAGATACAGACATCCAGAGCCAAACAGTGGATGGAGCTTGAGGACTCTTAAAGAAGAATAGGTGGAAGGATTGTGGGCCCTAAGGAGATAGGAACTGCACAGGAAGATCAACAGAGTAAACGAACCTGAACCCTTGGAGCTCTCAGAGACTGAATCACCAACCGTGGAGCATACCTAGTCTACACAGATCTACCTCCATGGGCTGAACCTAGGCCTCCCTGCACATATGTTGTAAATGTGCAGCTTGGTTTTCATGTAGGTCTCAAACATCTGGAGTGGGGGCTATCCCAAAACATGCAGCCTGTATATGGAGTACGGTCTTCTAAAAAAAAAAAAAAAAAAAAAAAACAGTTGTTCAGTTATTCATGGAATATTATTTTTTTTATATCTCTTGTATTCAGTTTGCAACTACTTCATTGAGAATTTTTGTATGTATATTCATGAGGGATACTGGACTATAATTTATATATTTTTGTTGGGTTTACACTTGATTTCACTATTTCAATATTATTTGCTTTGTGAAGGAGCTTATTGTGGTTCTGAACTTTTTTAAACATAACTCAAAAAGTGTTGCTTGTTTGAAGGCTCTATAGAATTCTTGTATAAGTATATCTGACCCTTGGTATTTTGCTTGTTTGTTTATTTTCATTTTATTCTGTTTGAATGCTTTTTAAATTTTTTTGATTTGCTGAAAATAAAAATTAAAAAAAAAAAAAAAAAGACAGTAGACAGGCATCGCACAAGGCCATATTTTGAGAGGGAGCATGTTTTAAGCACGCTATTAGAGGTAGAGTATTAAAGTTGCATTACTGATTGGTTAGTATTCAGGTGCTTTTTTTGTTTGTTTGTTTTTTTTGGAAAAGACACATTAAAAGTCCCCGCCACACCCACAGAAATCCATTTAGTCTTAGTTTTTTCTTTCCTTTTCTTTTTTCTTCCTTCCTTCCTTCCCTCCCCTTCCTTCCTTTCCTCCCTTCCTTCCTTTCTTCTTCCTTCCCTCCTCTTCCTTCCTTCTTTCCTTCCTTCCTTCCTTCCTTCCTTCCTTCCTTCCTTCCTTCCTTCCATCCTTTCTTCCTTCCTTTCTTCCTTCAGTTGGGGATAGAATTCAGGACAAAGAACTTGGAATTCATGCAAAGTAGAGGCCACAGTAAACATCCCCAAGGCCCTTCACTCTGTAACTTGAAGTTCAGAGAAGACTTTAAGATATCTTTCTCTAAGCATTTTAATTCTTTTTAAGCTAATGATATGATAGACAGGAGAAGGTAGAGAATTTTAGGAATGAAACCAGGTGCCACAGAGGGAGAGGCCCACACCACTGGAATTTCCTCAGGCTGAATTATGCCTTGTCACAATATGTTTTCAAACTACCTCAAAGTTGATTTCCAAGAATTTCAGAAAAATATTTGATCTTTTAAATATCGCAATATTCTTTCCAGAAAAGAGATGTAGACCACTATAAAACATAGAGACAAATAATGTATTGACATGTGACTTTAATAAAATCTAAATAAAAATTTGTTATTTTATTTTATTAGTTTAATTATTCTGTATCACACACATGACTGCTGTTTGGAAAGAGAGAGGATAAGAAAGGCAAGTGCCTGTATCTGTCAGATCAACACACCAGAGCTGCAGCATGTCAGGAGCCAATCGTGTACTTTCTTCATGAGATCTAGGAGCTTTGTATATGATTGGCTGTAATTGTTTCAAAAGGAAACTGCCATGAATCTATCAAAAACAAGTACTTAATTATCTGTTAGATTGAATATGAATCTTGAAGATATAAACAAATTGGTAATTGCAGTTCTTTTTGCTTTTTGACTAAATCTATTCAGTTATACATCATATTCTAGCATTTTTAAGAAAGACACACAGTCTAGAAAATTTAAAATCATGGTTTATGAAATTACATTGAATCAGAGAGGTCCTGCTGCTCTCTTCATGACTGGAGAAAAGGCCCAGCTTCCTGCTGAAATGAAACATTGTTACTGTCTCACTTACTCATTCTTGGAATTGGTCTAGCGATTATGTCAACATCGACTTCAGTGACAAACATTTGACATCTGGCCTAGAAAATCAGACAGCCGACCACAGAGACTTTGATTAAAAAACTTCATGTAATTTTCTCCAATCAGTAGGTTGGCTTGGTCTTTCATCAGAGTGAAAGTTGCTATCATCACCTGCAAATTTAGATGAAGGCCTTAAACAAACAAGCACAAAAGTTTTACATGAACACGCCCCTGAAGGAGCACCTGCTGAGGGACTTGGTGATTAACTGAGCTGATGATTTGATTTGTTCGGTGTGAAATAAGGCTGGGGCCTTTTGTCCAGCTCTTTTTATTATTCCAGTTACAGGTAGGCATATGTACGTGTGTAGCCTTCCTCTACGGAAGCATTGAGAGAAAATCCTGCTCAGCATCTACTGCGTGCTGGGAAAAGAAAGAAGGAAAACAAAAATGACAGCCTTTCTCACACTGTCTGTGTGCCAGGGACTAGACTGAAGTCGGAAATCATGCAAGCCACGAGGGTTCTGTATGTTTAACCTCCTATAGAGCAGAGCCATTCCCATTACTGAGAAGAATGAACCATCAGGAACGCAACAATAGAGATCGTGAAATGAACTGCATTGTAGTATCACCATGAATTAAAGTCTCCATCAGAGGCTGTGGCTCCTGGCAGGAGAGAGCAAGGGCTTCGGTGGAGTCGAGCAGAGAACTCTGAATAAATGAGACATCCTGCTGCCTTTTCTCCTTAAAGACAATTTGTACGATGAGATTTGATAATTAACTTATGTCCAACAACTAAGTCTAATGTATCTATTTTCAGGTCAGAGGCTGTGACTGTCATCTCTTGGAATATGCTACCCCATCTCCCAGTTCCTTGACAAGGACACAGCCCAAGCTAATGCAATGTCACAGTAAATTTGCTTATCTCTTAAGAACAATGAGGTGTACTGTAAAATATGTGTGTACTATCAAAAACATTCATAATAAAATCCTAATAAAATTAGCAAGTTAGAATAAGAGGAAGTCATTGTCTTCAATTGGTGACTTGAAATTACCTTCAATAATGGCTGATACACTCTGTTGTGTGTGTGTGTGTGTTGTGAGTGTGTGTGTGTATTCTCAGCCAGTGAGCACACACACTTCATCTCCCAGGTTCAGTTTTCAGGAAGGAAGGTATATTATGATGAAGTTAAAGGGGAAAATCAAACAAGGAAAACAAAAAGGAAAAAACAACAAAACAAAATTAAAAAAAAACCAACTATTGTCCATTTACAACTTTATCTTCCACAATTTACCAATTGTCACTGAACTGTTATACCATAGAGAATATGAAATCTACTCAATGATTAGAGACATACTCCCTCCATAAAAGGGGGCATTTTTCTCTTTCATATTACCTGGAATAGCAAAGTTTAAAAAAAAAAAAAAACATAGAAGGTGAAGAAAGGAAACACTTGGATCATTTTTCAAATGTCAATGTTTTATTTAAACCTGCCTGGGACTGAACTTTGCACTCGATCATGCACATGGCCTGGTGCTGGAATTACAGCTCTCAGATGGGAAGAAAGAGGTACAGGGCAGAGTCGGCATCACAAGTTGTGACCGTTTCTTGATACATACTCACAACAGTCATTTATTGGTTCATTGGCCTACATCCTCATGAAATCAGATTGCATTTTTGGAAATCAGGCAGAGAAATAAAAAAATAAATAGAAAGACCAGCTCTGCGCAATGGCTATCTATTGGGAAGCCCTTTTATTATGTGACCGTCACCAGAAGAATTCTTCTGGAAAAAAGTGATTTGTTCCATGAAAAAAATGCATCGAGAGGAAATTGATATTTAGTTACTCATATCAACCATGCTTATAAAAGGGGGATTATGCATTTTTATCATTTAAGAACATTATTTTATTAGTTTTTCTTGATGCACTTATGTGTAAAGTGTTTACCGTATGACAAACTGCTTTCAGAATGTTTTCTGTTAAAATTCAAAATACATTCTTGATAAATTATTAACCCCTCCATCTTTTATTTTACAATTTTAGGTTAACCCATTGATAACTTAAAAGTAGACAATCTATCCTAAGCTGTCATAACTTTACATAATTTTCTTAAAGTTATTCCTTCTTAAATTATATTTTTGTAAGAATATTAAAATGTCTTATGACATTTTTGAACAAGCATTTATATTGTGTTTTCAGAAGTGATTAGCGTCAAAGTAAGCTAGAAGTTTTTAAAATGTCTTCATTCATGGGGCTTTGGTAAGCAATCAGTGGAAACCTACCAGCTTCAGAAAAGAAGGCACAAAATGAGAAGCTATCTTACTGTAGACTGTACTTGTGTCTGAATTTAAATGAAGTTGCTTATAAACATTTGGTAGCATACAGGGTGAGCCCATAGGCACAGACAAAACTTTGCATTTTACATCATACATTTTCATGATCTCTGTAAACAACTGCATAATTTATAAAGCTGTGCTGTGTAAACATACTGAAACCTGAATACTTCCTTTCTTAAAATTGCTCAAAAACAAAGGTATTTTAATAAACTAGTGGGAAGTTGGAAATAATTTATATGCAGGAAGTAAATTATTATGCATATAAACATCTTTACTTAGTCCTCAAATGCAATCTGAGTCTTGGATAAAGTCTGGCCTGTATATAATTTGTTCAGTGAGATAATGAATTATTAAAACATTACAATGCTACATAAAAGCAGATGTTTGGAATGCTACTGACCTGTCATTTGAAGGTGCCTGTGCAATATGAGTTCTACAGAACAATCTTAATTTAAGCTTGGTTCCTGGAAGCAAGGTAGTCCATGATTGCTCAGTTGTCTGTTCTTGAAAACTCCAGGCTACATAAACAAACAACAAAACTTTTGTAAAGCCTAACAATAAAGAAATTATCAAATGATAAATTGTGTGAGGGAAAAAAGTGAGAGTTTAGAGAAAGGTGATTTCTTTGCAACTAGAGAAACCATGCAGATTAGCACTCCTTAATATCTAGGTTTAACCAAGGATCAGATAATATATACAAAGAGTACAGAAACACACATATGCCCATGTGCATGCACACTCACGAACACGCATTACACTAAGTTCAACTCTACCCCAAATGCTGCTTGAGGAGCCAATGAGACCTTGCTGAGAAGTTGCCAATTGGAAAAGAGTGCCTATAGGATGGCATGGGCCAAAAGGACAAGGTAATTGGTAGGGCAGCATCCCTTCGAACTGAGAAAATAGTAAATACTTAGGGGAACTGAGGTTCGCCTGAAATGAGGAAACCCCACATTGGTTGTTGTTTCTGCTAACATAACCTCAAAACAACGTAATTTAAAACTAATGCTTATTGCATTATTTTAAACAATAACCTGAGCACAATAAATTGGACACCGATATGTGAGCCTCAGTGTGTAAAGCCAGGGGCCATTTGTTCAGCTGTCCCTGGTGCATGGATTTCATATTGTTTTAAGAGTTGCTGAGACATGCTCTTGTGGCTGTGTTCCAAGCTGTAGAAGGGTCTAGGGGGTTGGGGACAACAGGGATGTAAGGGTCAAGCTCTGGCATCCTATACAGTATTCTCTTCATGCATCCTAACTTCCTGTTACTGCCAAGCAAACCCACTCAGCTACTGGCCATGTGCTTTACACGTTGTCCACTCAGGACTAGGACAATGCCCTAGAACTTTAATGTTACTCTGGACTAAGGAACTGCAAATGTGACCTCCTGAATCACCTCTGTATTCTCATACACCTCTCCTCTGTCTCACCACCTACTCCACGGAAGCAAAAGTGAGAAAAGTGCATAATTAATCTCTCCGGATGAAAAGATGCTACCATGTGCAGATGTGTAGACAGATGTGTAGACAGCATGACAACCTGGAGTCCCGCTTGTTCTCCAACTTCAGTTCCTCACAGCCATGACAGTGATTCCTGATAAACTGTAGTCTTCTGTCTTTTGACACACCAGTCAATGGGATATGACAAAAAAGGGACACGGAGATCTCTCTCATGCACCACTCCATGTGTACAGGTTGCAGCTGATTAGTGAGACCATATTAATGGACATCCCAGAATCATCACCATAGTTACACTGAGGAAAAGCTCTCATTCTGCCTGTCTTGTCTCTTATGAAGAAAATTTCCGGTTAAATTCTGACTTAAGTATATTCATTATTGGAATGATATTTTCATCGGCACGATACAACATGATTTATATGCACTAGGCTGGGCTTTCAGTGGAGAACAACGAAAGCAGACTTTCTTTGACTTCTACCTCAAATATATGTTGGGGACAGAAAAGAAACAAGAACTGTTCTAAGACCACCAGTCCCTTTACTCAATCATTTATAATTATTTTTTTTTTTACTTTCTTGAGAAGAACTGGACCACTTTAAAGGTAGTTTTGGTCTAGTGTATAGAATTTAAGGGAATTGTTTCCAAGAACTGGCACATCATAGAAGAACTCTTGTTATTTTTTCCATGTTTATCTTTTATACATTTAATGAGATATTATCCCAATGAAAAAAGAAAAAAACAAAATATGATTTCTTCTGTCACAGTTTATTTTAGTTCATTTGAGCTGCCTACTTTTGTTAATGATAGTTTGATGCTATTGATGAAACAAACATATGTTTATGTAACCAGATATTAATAAAAATCAATATTATTCTCATATTCATTAAATTAATTCATGATAGGAGATTGATAAAGCTAAGTATGAGAAGTAAGCCAATCTAATAACCTAACATGAAGTAATCATTCTAGAAGAGACTTCAGTAGTTATGATAGAAAATAACAGCCCTCTTTGCTACACAAAATAAAAGACAGTATAAAATGTATTTTACTTTATTTTTGTTTGTTTAAATATACATATCTATATGGTGTTATTGTGCGGTCTTATCTGGTACAGAATTCATCAGATAGACCACGCTGGCCTCTAAACTACAGATATCAGTCTGCTTCTGCCTTCAGAGTACAAGGATTATTGATGTGTGTCACCGTGACCAGGTTATTTTTGTAGAAATTAAATATATAAAACCATATACTTCCTTACATATTTTTACCCTTTGTTCTTGTTTTTGACTTTGAGACAGAGTTTCCCTATGTAAGCCAGGCTGGCCTTGAACTCATGATTCTTTCTCCTCAGTCATCTGAGAGCTAACATTACAGGTATGCAACACAACACAGCCCATCTATTCATATATACTTAATATAACTTATCTGGGCTTCCTTTCTTTTCTGTGGATCTCAGTACTGCTTTTGTAGTGGTAATCAATGAATGACAGCAGATTCAAAATTGAGAAAGAAGAACATAAGAAAAGTTTTGTGACAACTGCTATCCTTACCATATTTCACCCCCATCCCCAAAAGTAACAGCCTAGATAGGAAAACATTTAAGAGAACTCTAAAACTTTTGATAAGAACATTGAAGTATAGCTCTCCACAACTGATGGCTTCTACAGGAGTGCAGGTGGGAAAGGACTCAGTTTCCTTTAAGGGGATGGCTACTGGAAATTTGACCATATACTAGTGAATGTAACAAAAATTGGACGACTTCTTCTTCTTCTTCTTCTTCTTCTTCTTCTCTCTTCTTCTTCTTCTTCTTCTTCTTCTTCTTCTTCTTTCTTCTTCTTCCTTCTCCTTCTCCTTCTCCTTCTCCTTCTCCTTCTCCTTCTCCTTCTCCTTCTCCTTCTCCTTCTCCTTCTCCTTCTCCTCCTCCTCCTCCTCTTCCTCCTTCTTCTTCTTCCTCTTCTTCCTCCACCTCTTCCTCTTCCTCTTCTTTTTCCTCCTCCTCTTCTTCTTCCTCTTCTTTTTCCTCCTCCTCTTCCTCTTCTTTTCCTCCTCCTCTTCCTCTTCTTTTTCTTCTTCCTCCTCCTCCTTCCCCTTCTTCCTCCTTCTTCTGGGTGGGCCACAAGGGTAGAAGTGGACCCAGAAGGACTAGAAGTGAGTGTGATTGGGGTGCATGATATGAAATTTTCAAATCATCAATAAAAAAATTACATTGGGGCAAAAATTTGTGGTTGGGGCTAGAGAGATGCTTTGACTTCATCAACATGGACTGTGTCTTGGACTATGAGCTAAAATCAACATTTTGTCTGTTAATGCTAGGATCCAAGATTTTGTGTATCAATAAGCCTCTGGGGTAGTCTTAGCTAAGTGTAAAACCTTCAGAAGTACACTCTACCTCCTCCCTAACTGTGATGTGTTTAATGTTCATAAACACATCATATTATAAACCGCCATGATGATTTAACTGGTGGGGTCAGAGCTAAGGAAATTCAATAAATAGCATCAATGGCTTACATCTTTATGAGAGTAGGAGTCAAGAAACCATGAGAACCCAAACATGGCTTCATGTATCACTGTGCTCACTTATTTCATAGGACTCAAAGCACTTTTCTAAGAGCAAACAAATTTGTCATCTGTAACATCTGGGAAAGCGAAGTGTACATTACTTGATTGATTTAGCTTTGCTAGTCAGGTCATGAATGAAAACGTTAACACGAATAAGGAGTCTGCAGAAAATACATTCTCAATTGACTTGGTTGCTTAGATATTCGCGATTTCAATAACTTCAACTGAGTAACTGATTAGAGGGAGGGGCAGAGAAACTTAATGCATTTAACTACTAGAAGAGCTGGCAAGATAAGGTATGAGATAACTTCCTTCAATGCAAAAATTAAAATTCTAGTTTCCTTGTTAGGCATGCATGCCTCTGTCTGTCAATCAAAGTAACAGTGTCTGGTCAGCGCACTGAAAAGAACCTATATTAACATAGGGAATTTCATTCTGCAAAAATAGGTTTGGAGCAACCACTGTGGTGTTTCAGAAAATATGAGAGAGGAAACTAGAACATAGTTTTAGTGGAAACTTGAACTGTCTATTAGGATTGTGCTTACTGATGTGAAAGGTTTGGAAAAACTATGTGGGATATCACATTAAAACAGGAAACAGATGGTGCTTAACTGGGTATGCAGGTGAGGACGCGGGAGCTTCCTTATTTGGCTGAAAGATGCACAACACGAACAGCAGCCACCAGCTTGTTCTTTAGTCCAAGTCTGAGAAAACATGTTTGCGGATTATCGTCATCGTGTCTAATATGTACTTAATTCACTTATTTAGAACCTAACATCATAACAAGACTAGAAGTTGGCTAAATTCTGTGACTATGCCTTATTCCTATTATTTCAATTACTTCTGATTATTAAAACTCTTCTTTCTGATGTTAATATAGAACACATTGGCTTTTAGACCATAAAAGACAGCACAGATTTTAACCATTTGAAAATCAGGTTAATGTTGGACCAAACTAAAATAATTTATGGAATGTACTAAAACTGCATTGGAAGAAAATTTATGGAGGGTAGTCACACAATAATAAAAAAGGCAAAGATTAATTAACATAAAAATTCTAGCTGTCATATTTCTCTAAGTAGAAATAATTGTAATGCAATTTTAGTTCATTGACTGAACCTCTAACTGGTTGTATATGAGAGAGAAAGGCTATGAAAGTCACCTCTAGCCTAGGAGAAAGACAGGAAGTGATATCTCCAGATTTAGAATTAGAAACATTGAATTATTTGTTACATAGTTGCACACTCATGCACATGAATGTTGACATATCTTTAATAATGATTTACATTGTTTCCAGAATCAGAATTTAAGAGAAAAATGAAGGCTAAAAGAAAACCTATCCAGGATACCTTTGTAAATTATGAAGCAGATAAGACCTTGAGATTAATTTTTTTAAAGCTAAAAAGTTTAATTTATTAATTCTCAAAACATCAAATTGTTTGAAGTAAACCAAAAATCATTTAAGAAACTATAACTAAAAAGTTAGATCAGTAAACCAAGATCAATCATTTATAACATTTTCTACATCCGATCTAGGCAAATCTGCTGCATTAGAAAGCATTTGGACACTAATTATTTTTCATGTTTAAATTATAAGACTTTATGACATTAGTAAGTGTCCACACTGGGAGACAGCATTTCCTTCCCATTATGTCTTTGCATCCTTGGAGCATAATTCCTGCTGCACTCTATGTGCTTCATAAGTGGTGGCATGACATGAAGGAGTTCACAGTGAAGTTTGACTAGCCTGGTTCACTAAAGACCTGAATGTTTGGAATAGAGAGTGAAGGGCATCTTCTTAGTGTAATGGGTGTTGTTCCTCTGAGGCTCCTAATGGTTCTATCAAGAGTGGATGCCCTTCCATTTCCTCTGTTGATGCTAAAACACAGATTCTCAAGACCACCAACACCTAGAAGAACAAAGGTATTTTCTGTAGTTAAGACAATGGTTGAAGGCACATGTGGCTCGACCATACTGTGATGACTTGCCTGATCTGACATAAGTGATTCCTAAGGGAACCTGCAAAAGTGATATGAATATGATATGATATGATATGATATGATATGATATGATATAAGTGAAGCTAGCCAAATACCAAAATCTTTCCACAAAATGCTAAAACATTTTGAAAATCCAGAATCTCAGGAGTAAATAACAATTCCTCATCCATAATGTATTAACATCAATCACCATTTTAGCAACCATGTACTTTGTTACTAATTGTCACTGTTTGATATACATTTTTAAAATCAAAACTGTATGCAATTGCTTAACCCTAAAAAAATTTCAAAAAAGAATGAAAAATGAAATTTGATCCCATATAATTGCAATTAATACATTTAATCATCTACAAAGTCTTTAAAAAATTAACTTATATTTTAATCCCAGATTCTAAAACATATCTCTTAATATAGCTGTCATTTTTGGAGTACTAATAACAACTGTATTAATTAGTATTTATAATGCTTATCTATGATGATAAATGATATATAATATAATAATAATAATATAATATAATATAATATAATATAATATAATATAAAAGTGAAGCTAGTCAAATACCAAAATCTTTCCACAAAATGCTAAAACATTTTGAAAATAAGATACTGAACTTTGAATTTCCAGAACAAATGAGAATTAAAATCCTAGGTTCTATCACTTTCCTGGTAAACAAAAGCAATGACAATTTGGACGTTAAACTTTTGGAACTCCTTTGAAATAAATCGATTAGCTCTCCATCCTTTCTTTAAAAAAATAAATAAATAAGAGCATCTCCTACTCCTTAAGAAAAAGTACAACTGCAGGTAGCCTGAGTCACAGTGGGAGGCTGAGGAGATCACTGGGTGGGAAAGGCACTTGCCTTGTAACACTAGGACACCAGGCTTTGTTTCCATTAATTAGTTTAGTCACTTGACATACCAGTCACAGAGCCCCCCTTCTCCTCCAGAGCCAATGACAGGCAACAGAGTTAGAGATACCACCCCTGCTGCTCCAATTGTTAAAGACCTACAGGAAGACCAAGCTGCAAATTCACTACAAATGCATATGGGGCCTAGGCCCAGCCCCTGCAGGCTCTTTGGTTGGTAGTTCAGTCTCTGTGAGCCCCCCTAGGCCCAGGTTAGTAGACTCTGTAGGTCTTCTTCTGGTGAAGACACCAGTTTAAACCCCAAAACTTCTGTACAGTACTTGACATTTCAGCACTGAGAAGGCAAAGAATGAGATCTTTGAGGCTCACTGGCCCTGGGTGAGAGTCTCTGTCTCAATAAAACAAAGTGGCTGACTCCTGAGGAACAGCACAGGAAGTTTACCTCCAACCACGTATACACGAGCACACACTCACTCATGCACACACAAACATAATGCCCCCACAACACACATACCATATCAAAATATTTGCAGTTAAGTTCCCTTGATGTGTATCCAAAAATTGTAGCATTTGTAACATGCACATTCTAGTTCAGGTGATTTGGGATGACATTATTTAGTTGTGAATATATTTGTAAATATGATAAAACTGTATTTTACTGTGTTGAAGGAGCCGAGTAATATTTTACTATTTATTTTTAAGGTACCTACATAGTGATGGTAGAAGTATCTATTTTTAATTATGGTCCATGGATATGAATAAGACCTTGCAATATAGTATTAACTTACATTTTGCATAATTTTTGGACAACCCCCCAAATTAAATAATCTCTCTTAAAAGAATTAACAGTATCATTTGATTATACCATATTCACAAACATATGCTCTAGCTAGAGGTCTTGGATCTTGTCTGTCTTTGAGGACTAATAATGTTTTCCTATCTTTCCTAGGTGCCTTACTATGAGATAACCACATTCAACCACCCACTCTAAGCCCTTGCTATTAACACCTACCGTGTTCTGAATGTCACCTGCACAGCGCAGCTACTGCAGGAAGCCTGCACAGCCCATGCTACCAGTCACTCCCATCTTCCTCTCACACTCTGCATCCTTAGCTACCTACTCCTTCCCAGGAGAGCACAACACTCTTCACATTTAGTCCACAGCCTCTCCTCATCTTCTTTGTCCATTGCTCACCACTAGTCTTTGATGCTCAGCTGAATCACACATATGCTGACAAATCTTTCATGGTCTCTTCAGGTAAAATGCATCCATAGCCTGTGCTTTTGTTGGAAGAATACACTGCACACTACATACTGGATTGTATTGCCTCTGTCTCATCTCTTTATGTTTTCATGGCTACAAGACCACCATGCACTTCCTTTTCATGGGATGATGCTCCAGTCAGCTGCTCAAAGGTAAACACGTTGGATATTCTTAACTGGCTGGATCATATGTACTATTCAAAATAAAAACAGGAAGACAAAAATCTCTGTATGGCATCTAAAGTGTTCAAAGCCATGACTTTAAACATTCACTTATTAGTAAAAAAATAAATGAGTTATTTATTGGGATGATCCTTAAGGAAACTCATTGGATATTGAATAGCACACTGGAATCCCGATGAGTCCATGACTCACAGTCATAAAGCTGACTTGTTCTGCTGTCCTAATGCCAATATCAGATGATGACATCGAATAGGAACCTGCGGCCAGCGGTTATATGTGTTTTTAAAAAATTAATGCAGCATCTCTGAAATGATTCGTAAATTATCATTAAGGATCATCATTCATGCTTTATAAAAAGCACTCTGCAATAAGGCTTTCATCCACAAATGAAGAAATTCAAGATAGATTTCCACAGCTGACCCACTTTCACTTTCCTGCTGGCTCTCAAATAGATTAAAGAAATACCTGCTTCTGACATTAGAAAACCATGTAGAAATTAGACATTACAGAAGATGCAGCTGTTCTAGGATGTGATGATTGTGCTTAAATGTCATCATGTTTGCTCTCATGGTTGCCTTCTTAAAAGTCTTGCTTTTGTTTTGTTTTGTTTTTTCTTCAAAAATTGATCACAAAAAACTGATATACTAAAGAAATCCAAATTTCTCAAATATATTAGACTTCTAGATGACTTAAGCTAATTAACAGGAATATCAGTGTTTGAAAAGCATTAGTGAGTGAATGCTAATGTGCTAAGCCACAAATTTATAAATCAATAGGATATCCAAATAAATCTATCTGGTTGTAGCATCCAAACACAGGTAATTGTAAATTGCAGAAAACAACCGCACATTAAAATAATAGCACAGATTCTACAGTAGCCCGCAAATACCCTACAAAGTTAATATGAGCACAGTATTCCGTACCTAGCAAGTCTCTGAAGATCAAAACACATATTTTGAAATCGAGGTGTTCAGCAATGAGAAGTGTCATCAAAAGCAGCCACGAGAATGACCTCATGCCTGTACTTCAAAACCCTGCCAGAAAATGTGTTCTTCAAATTGTCATAAACCATCTATTTGGCATCATTGTCTGCTGATAAACATTTCCCATCAGTTCTCTTGGAGCACACACTATTGACACATTTCCAGACAGTGAAAGAGAGCCTAAAATAATATCTCCTAACATTTTCCTCAAGACCTTTCTTGAGGAAACAAACTACAACTTTCAAAATTCTTGTAGAATCATCATAGCACTGGGAATTTTAATTCAGCAACAAATTTCTAATAAACAAACAGTATATATTGAGCAGATGTGGGTTTTTGATAAATATTTTCAGCATTAGCCATGTCACTTATTTCCTTTCCCAGTGAAAAGCCACTAAAAATTTAGCAATTCTAACAGCAGTTTCAAAAGGGGTACTTTGTCAAGCAGCATTTTTTGAATTGTCTTAATTCTTAAAGATCATATAAATTTCCAAACCCACCTCACCACAGGTTATCAGCAAACAACTGATCTATAAATTCATAGACCTCCTGGTCTTCAGCTTCCATTTGTCAGTCAATTTTCCTACTTTGCATTAACCACAAGCTTTATGGCCAGTGTTTACCATGCCGGAGTATTTACTGATTTAAACAACGTTGTCAATTTTATAACAACATTATGTCATCAATATTGACTTACCATGCCTTCAAAATATATTTTAACAGATTGTCTTTTCTTTACTGAAAACAAAGTGTAATATAAAGTCAATTTAATAGAAAATCAAGAAAACCCTCACCCTGTTCCCAATCATGTGAACTGAACAATATGGCGAGTTGGTAATAATAGATCCATTCTAAGGGTGTAAGGACTGTTCCATACTATGACCTAAAAGTTGGGGCTGTCCTTCAGGCAAAGGGACGGCATGAATGTGCACTATTCTCTACTGTAGAGGGCAGCTGTCACCTGGACCTGTGGTTCCTTGTCTATCACTAAATAATTTAGAGAGAAATCTAGCTCTTTAGTTACTTTCTTGTGTGACAGTCTTAAATTTTGGTAGTAGTTTTAAATATATATCTGGACAGGCAGTCAAGTCCTTAATGAGAAATGTTTACCATGGCTTAGTTTGGAATCTAACAAATTGGCCCATAGAGAATGAAAACTCTTATTTCAACATTTTTTTTTTTTTTAGATTTCATTGATTATTTGCAAGTTTCACATTGTGCACCCCAGTCCTACTCATGTTCCCATCCCTACATTCACCCTCTGCCTTTGCAACCTCCCTTTAACACACACACACACACACACACACACACACACACACACACACAAAACAAAATAAATAAACAAAGCATAGAAAAAATCTCGTCGTGGAAGCTATAGTGTGTCACAGTGTGTCCCTCTGTCTATACATCTTTACTTACAAATGTTCATTTCAATGGGTCGTTGGTCTAGATTAAGGTGTCTGGATTCTGTGACACCATCAATATCGTATCCTCATCTGGACTCCTTCCAGTTATCTTGTCGTTGCCCTGTGTCATGGAGATCCTGCACTTTGGATCAGCAGGACTAGCCATTTTACGTGCTACAGCAGTACATAAATGTGGTAGGGGTTACGGGGGAACAACTCAGAGTCCTGGAGCTGGGCCTGAGTGGTAGCTGATCTGGCCAGTCTGTAGGCTTTCTGGCATCTGCTCCACAAGGGCAAGCTCTCAGCCAGACCACTCAATGCCTCTACTAGCAGGAAGCAGGATCTCCTCGCTGCTTTCATGTCCTCAGGGCAGGCCTATCTGCACCCACACCTCAGAGCCAGCACTGCCCAGTCTAGGCTCAGCACTCCAGCAGCTGGGGAGGGGATGCAACAGTTCTCGCCTCTCACACCCTCAGGACTGACTCCTACATGCCTTAGCAATCAGGGTCTGCTCTACTTCCACTTGCCCGACAAGGTGTAGGGTCTGCTCTCCTGAGTGCTACAGCCTGTGGTGGACAGGCATAGCTCTCCCTTTCTCATGACCTTGGGGCCAGGTCTCACAACTACTGCAGCCAGGCAAGAGGAGAGGGCATCACCCCGGCACCCAGTACATCTCATGGTAGATGAGGGATGGGGCCATCTCTCCCTCACTTACACCCTTAGGCCAACTTACCTACAGCCACCACCACCAAGTCCATCTCTACTGTGCTGCACAGGTGAGGTCCAGGACACGCCACCCCGAAGTGCTGCAGTCTATGAGGGGCAGGGCGCAGGGTCTTTGAACATCTAGTCGTGGTCCCATGCGGCTGCCCAGAGAAGAGAGGTCCTCTGGGTCGCTAGTGGTAACATGAGCTACAGACATTACCACCAAATCCTGCCACTGTGTGGCCTTGGACCACATGACACACAGCAGCAGCAAGGGCTGGGACTTCTCCATGGCTTTAGGTGGTGGGGTGTCTTCTCTCAACAAGCCATTCATCTCCCTTCTTGCACCTCCAGTTCTATCTGTCTTCGTAACGCTCAAACCATTCCACTTCTCTTTCTCTCTCATTTGTTCACCACATATGTGCATCGTGTGGTTCCCACTGCAGGCAGGTCGCCACACGGCAGGCAGACCTCAGCGTGACTTCCTCTGCCCACACCATGTGGCATAGCAGGCAGGTCGCTGAGTGTCTTTCCCTGCCAATGTAGCCATGTAGCATGGTGGCTGGCAGGTCTCTGGATGTCTTCCTCCTCACGTGCTGTGCTGCTACATCCACAGTTCCAGCAATGAAATGAAGGTCTTTCTAGATCAACATCTGCATCAATATCCACTAGAACTGTTGGAACATTTACCTACAAGCATTATACCAACAAGCCTTGGGATTCCCGTTCTGTATATTTCCAGGCATGTTAAGTTCAGAGTCTCATTTCAACTGCTTCTCATAGTGATGCTATCCCAGGGGCGAAGACTGTGCATCGGGCTGGGCGGTGGTGGTCCACGCCTTTAATCCCAGCACTTGGGAGGCAGAGGCAGAGGCAGACGTTTTGTGAGTTCAAGGCCAGCCTGGTCTACAGAGTGAGATCCGGGACAGAGAAACCCTGTCTCAACCCCCCCCCCCCCGCGCCAAAAAAAAGAAAAAGAAAAAAGAAAAACAAAGACTGTGCATCGGGTAGATCTCTGTGAGTATAGGTAGAAAGACTATATGAGTGTTCTGTTATGTGTATGTGTGTGTACATGTGTGTGGAGGTCAGGTGTTGTCAGACAACTTTTTCTGGCTCTCTGCACATTATTTTCTGAAACAGTATTGACTGAACCTAGAGTTCACCAATTGACTAGCATGGATGACCAATAAACTCCAGGGATCTCCCTGTTCCTATCTCCCCAAGGCTAAGATTAAAGATGCATACCAACTCACTGATAGATATTCTTATGTTGGATGCTGGAAATCAACGATCAGTTCCTCATATGCTTGGAAAGCACTTTACCAACCGAGCCATCCACCAGGCTCCCAGGATATCTTAATATAAGTACAAATTTCATTTGCTAGATAAGCAATCACGAGCATTTTCCTATCACAACACTGGCATTTCCTAATATCTTCCATATTTGAAAAATGAGGGTGAAATGACACCTTTTAAGAATCACTCTTCCATTGATCTTGAAACCCAGGAAGTAGTCACTGTTTTATTATTATGTTCCAATTCAACAGTCTATATAACAAATATTCAGTGTGTTGTTTATTATGGTTTCATTGGGTCATAAGTTTCAACCCATAAGTTGGAGAGCAGGTTTATATCATGAACACTTGACAGAAACTGAGATTGTAATAATGAACAACACATTAAACTCACTGTAAACTTTCAGTTCCACTGAGAGGAACAGAAGCAAAATCAATTTTAATGCTAAGTGCCAGTGATGAAGAAGCACTGAGAGCTGTGGACACATGTAAAAGGAGCAGATAGACAAGGGTTCGGAGCTGATGTGTATGGAGTGGAAGGCTTACTGTGGAGATAAGTAGGATGAGAGAATGAGAAAACCCCAAACAGGTACGCACTAGAAGTCAGGACCGGAAGAGATAGCAGAAAGCGACATTGCTTAGGAATGAGTATGGGGAGAAAAAAGCCAATCTAAGGCTGTGACATTAGGTATTCTTTTTTCAATAATTTTGGATAAAGTATAAGTGTTGATATTGTTTGAAAACCTTCTAGGTACCTACAGCATTAAGCCATTACTTATATAAAATCCAAATCCATAACAATTTATCAAATAAGCAAACAAAACCAGTACCTAAAATAGTACTTTCAAAATTTAGGGGGAAAAAGAGAATAGGATGTGGTTTTTTGAAGGAGTATCTGAGAAGGGGGATATCATTTGAAAAAACCTTAAAAGAAAATAGATTTGTGATGTCACCTGTTTCTTTGGATCATTGCTTTCAGTGCACAAGCAACTAAATGTTCATGGTCACATTCAGAAAGTCTTTTTTTTTTCTTCCCAAGTATTTTATTTTCATGTTGTCTTTTAACAACTAAACTTCATTTGTCTACTTGGCTGCCTATACATAGGTGGTCATGAATGAATGGGCACAACTTAGCAATGGCAATACCACTGCAAAAAAAGACACTACCTCCTCTTAAAAAAAAAGTTGTTACTTTAGATATGTGGTAGGAGATAGATCAAAATGTATTGATATGATGACTGATGATCAATTTCCTTGTAAAAATCAGTTTAAAGGCTGAATAATTTTAGTAAATCTAGTCAGGATTAAAAACATGAGAGCACATATATGTAGATACAACATAACTGTTTGGCTTTCAATAAATTCTGAAATTACTCATGTACTTGCATTCACATTTATTTTTTTTTATTTTTTCTTATTTATTTATTTATTTTAATTATCTTTAATCTTTTTTTTTTTTACAATCCAGTCATTATCCCCCTCTCAGTCTGCCCTCCAACAGTTCCTCATCCCATTCCTCCTCCCCCCACCTGTCTTCAAGAGGATGTCTCCACTCCCACCTACCACCACCCTCCCACATCTCCCCACTCCTTGGGGCCTTAAGTTTCTCAAGGGCTAGGTGCCTCTTCTCTCACTGAGGCCAGACCAGGCAGAAACTCTTTCAGAATGACTTATAGTAATGAATTCTCAAGACAAAGGGGACAATCAGGATCCCAGCCATGTTGAGTCCAGCATGTACATTTTCATTTATATCCCAAGGTGCATCTTTTGGAAATAAAATGCCAACACTACAAAGCAACGTTGTTAAATAATAGTGACCTCATCATTAGTGTATGGAATACAGTTACTCTGTACCTCCAATACATTTAAGAAAACAAGCAGAAAGAAATGCAGAGTTTAAAATTGACCATGTATTTAAATATTATCTGTTTAGACTTTGTGTCTATCCCTCAGAACATAAACCTGCAAACAAAGCTACAGGAATCATTTATCCTTAGCCAGTACTCATGAGTTGACTACAGGACGCAAAATTCCTGTGAGAGATGCTCCAGTTTGGTGAGTAGCAAAAGTTTCCTCCAAGTGTATTTCTCTGGGGTCCCCAATGCACTGTACTTTTTGTTATGAATATTTGCTCTTGTGAATAACAGTAGTCCTCTTTCATATAAGTTATCTCCCTACTCCCGTCTATGAGCCTCATTTAGATTTGAAGCAGTAAGGTGTAAGATTCATCTTCCATCTAGAAAAAAATCTATTTAACTATGTTTTATATTCACTTTTATTTTTCCTGGAAATGAGAAGGGAGCCCTTGAGCTGTCATTTGCAGTACTCCGGGCCTTTATTACCAGTCCTAATCCCCCATGTACCTCAGCATTCTAAACCTTGTATCCAGATACTGCAGGCTCTTGACTGCCCTTCCGAGAATTGAAAATAAAGATGCTGGCATTCTGTAGAAAGACATATTTTTTCCACATCTGTAGCCTATGTCTTGATGGAGGTGATGATAAACTCAAAAACAATACCTAATCAAATTATCAGTGAGCCTGAATAATCTTTGTACCTGGAATCGCATCAATAGACTGAGCTTAGATATTTCAGCTAATTGTCTGCATAACCACCTATGCAAAAATAAAGGAAGAATAAAGAGAAAGAAATTCTACATTCTGTAGGATTTCTGAAAAAGAAAGAAGAAATCCTTACACATTTATTTCTGATGACTAAATAAAATTCACTCAAAGGGAATTATTATGCAAATCTCTTAGCTTTACTATTGAATCAGTAAATAACAACACAGGTGACCAGAACAGAACAAAAGCTCCAGCCCCCACTGCTCAAAACCTGCAAGCAAGCAAATCCCCCAAGAAAGAGAGGTAAAAATATCAGAGGGAAGCTGGAAATATCTCCCGAGAATCTACAAGGTGTCTAGAAGTAAATATCATTTTCTCACCAATAATCTGCACTTTAATCTTACATGAAACAATTTTTCACAAAAAAAGTCTCTGTTCCCTTGTATTTGATAGAGAAAGAGAATCAGAAATAGACCCAATTTCGTTAGAAAAGTAGGTGGCTTCAGCTTTCAGTTGGCCTTTCTCATAACCCCCCATACAAGAAGACAGATAATAAATATAATGATTTATACGGAAAGAAGGAGCAGTGGGGATAATGGCAAACAGTGCTGGCTTTTATTATGTTACCATAGTAAATAATGGCAGCGCCATTCACACCGGCGCACATGAAGTGGTAGCAGAGATGCCATTATAATTCCTGGTTTTCAGAAGTTTATAATTTGGTCCTGACAATACACTCCAGGCTGAAACCAGCCTTTTATTTTTGTTTGTTTATTTTTAGCGAAAGGCTGGTTTTCCCTGATTGCCACACTATTAGTAGATAATCAGTTAGGGGTTAAACTGCATTTCAACTCTATTTTTCTGTCTATACTTTGCATATGAATATTTGCAACAACTTCTATAATACACACACATTCACACACACACACACACACTAATCTGGATTTCTAAAGTCTGAAGATTATAATAACTTGGGACTGATGCTAACTTGCTGACTTACACAGATTTAGTCTTTTGATAAACAAACAAAGAGAAGAAAAGAAAAAAGAGAAATGTTTTATGAGAGAATAATTAGGGAGTTAAGAGCAATAATTAGGACACTGTAGCTCTCACTTGGGCCTAGGAAAATGAAAGTCTGAATCCACATGGTACCTAGTGAAGAACCACAGTTATCCCTGTGCTAAATTTGATTGTAACTGATAAATTCTGCCCCTTTCACCCTTTGTTGTCAATATATAGGAAGTAAAGCTTACCCTATAGCTCTAATTTGTGTGTAGAAAGATAAGTGTTTATAAATTATTTTTATACTATGTCCACTTAGCAAAGTAACAGTCATGGGTTCTCCTGTAGGGCGGATAATTTTCACATCTACTGTTTATTGGCCAGGTTTATAGTACTGGGCATTAGTTCTCCCCTGTGGGAAAGACATTAAATCCAGCCAGAAAGCTGATGTCTACTCCTGTCACGTTCACGCCACTAGTGATGCAAAGGGCATGCATTTCCAAAATGGTAGCTGGTATAGCTTGCAGCTTTCACACCCAGGGGACAGCACTGGTGACTTTTCTCTCCCAGTAGCCTGCTTACGATGACACCCACCAGTAGTATGGAAGTTAGCCTGTAAGGAGGAAACATCCAGGTCAATACCAACTCGATCCTTCCAGGTACCTTGGATCTTGAGCAATAGGGGTTTTATGAAATTTTGTATTGTTAGGAGGCTCTTTGAGATTCCTCCACCAATTTCTTAAAGTAAGGTATTTCATGTCCGGCTCTGGGCTTTTTGTTTAATGATCTACGGGTTATCTGGTGTGGTTTTGTTATTGTTCTTTTTTTAACTGTAACTTTTTTTTTTCTTTATTCTTCTTTATTATCATTTTAAAATGTTTATTAACTTTAATTAACTGAGTATGAATGTCCTGCCTGCTTGTATGTCTGTGCACCGTGTGTGTGCCCGTTTACTGTGGGGGCCAGAAGAGGGCATTGATATCCTGGGAATGAAGTTTTCAGATGCTTTGAGCTGGGTGCTGAGAATTAAACCCAGAGACTCTGGAAAACCAGCTGCTGCATGTAACCACTGAACAATATCTGTAGCCCTATCTCTGAGTTTTATTAAACTAGGCAAGGAAGGAGAAGACATTCTGTCTGTCCTTTACATAAGAACATGGTGAATTAAAACTATAGTATTCAATAAGAACGTATTCATTTTCTACCTTAATAATAGTATATTTTGTATCTCACAAAACTACATTTTCCTTTGTGACTACTAAATTCCAGCAGGACCAGTTTTGTGGAAACCCATCATTTCTGCCTTCATGGTATCAATACCGAGTCCTGGTAAGGCTCAGGGATAGATTAGTAGACATGGTGGAATCACTCAGACGCATCCCAAGTGAAGTTTTAAATTCAAGGGTAACAGAGATTAAGTAAACAAAGTATCAATAGCCCAAGCAGAGAATGATCAGAAAGACATATCTTTAAAACAACCATTAAATCTCAGTGTTTCTCAGGAGATTCAGGGTGAAACAGTGTTGCATCAGAACTCCCAGCATCAAAGCAGAAAAAAACCTCACATGACACCTTGGTGTCCCAGTGTTTCCATTATAAAATACAATTTTTATTAATTATTTTGTCAATAATACTTATTAATTTCATTATTTTTTTTATTTTACACAGAGCAAATAATGATAAAGAATTGCTTTGGTATCCTTTCGGATCATTATACAAACTATCACAAATTGGAAAGCTTATAAACACCAAAAATAGTTTCTCACTTCTGCAGTCTAGAAGATTCAAGATCAAGATCAAGGGGCAGGCAGATCCTGGGACTTCTGAGCACCCACTTGCTCACAGCCAGCCTTTGTCTGCTGTGACCTCTCATGTAGGAAGCTCCACAGTGCCTCTTGTTCTTCTTTGGTGAAGGTACTAATTTCACCCATGAGGGCTCTGCTCCCAGGACTCAATTTCCCAAAGCCCTGCTGCTTAAGGCCTTCATGTTGAAGGTTAGAATTTCAGCATACAAATTCTAATGGCATATAAATATTGAAACTCTTGAAGGAAAGAAAGGTATTTGCTTAAAATTGTACAAGCAAAGGAGCAGAGCTGGCAGGAAGTTTGCAACCCCCATCAGAATCCAGAGACCCAAATCTTCCTGCCCCTGCAGACTGTTCCTGCACATTGCTCCTGTACACACTGCTCCTGCACACTGCTCCTGCACACTGCTCTTACACACTGCTCCTGCACACTGCTCCTGCACACTGCCCCTGCACACTGCCCCTGCACACTGCACACTGCTCCTGCACACAGCTCCTGCACACTGCACACAGCTCCTGCACACTGCACACAGCTCCTGCACACAGCTCCTACACACGGTTCCTGCACATTGCTCCTGCACACTGCACACTGCACACTGCTCCTGCACACAGCTCCTACACACGGTTCCTGCACACTGCTCCTGCACACTGCACACAGCTCCTGCACACTGCACACTGCTCCTACACAGTGTTCTTGCACACTACCTCTTACATTCTTTTTTCTGTCATAAGACCCCTGGATAAACAGAACCGATCCTTGGACTTCATTGTTTCAAAAGATTGGGGATTAAAAGTGAAAAATGTCATAAGGTGAGGCACCCTAGGACCTGGAGGTCCAAGAGGCTCAAACAGGGTTCTTTCTCAAGGTCATTCTGAAGGTCAGGATCTTCATGTGTGCAGGAGCCATGTGCAGGAGGTCAGTAGGAATCTTAGATCAGTGCTCAGCAGACTACAATCTCTAGCAATGAGGAGGCAAATCTGCCCATTAGAGAGAGAAAGAGAGAGAGAAAGAGAACATAACTTCACTAATCTATCTCTCAAAATAAATGGTTATTGGTGACATTGCAGCTGGGAGGTGTTTTAGCCTCAGTAATCCCATGATACTAGTAAGCACCTTCCACCTAAAGTAATGATTTGGTTAGGAAATGCGTTCCTTCAGAATAACCAGAGGTGGTTATGAATATATATCTGCCACTGCTTTGATTGTGCCATGTGGTATTATGATTCTTTGAACATTACTGCTAAGATGTGATGTGTTTTCAAAACGATCATTAAAATAGCATAATTACCATCAATTGTTCAAAGCAATGAAATGCTATTTATTATATGATACGCAGGCACGTGAATGTGCTTTTCTTGTTCAGTTTGTGTTGATTTAAGTTTTTATTATATGGCTAGGATATTGATCAGGCACTTTAGTAAGTGTCCTCAAAAACAGAAAAATATACTATTTTACTCTTTTACACCACGAATTTTAATATGAGATATTTTTGCCAGAATTCTGTGAACCCCAATCGTATAACATAAACCATGGAAAAGGTCCAGGCTGTGCTGACATGTTTTATGAATGCCAAGTGATGCCAGATTGGAGGTGTACATCTGTGGGGGTTGGCCAGTCATCCTTCTGCCGTCTGTGTAACTGTATGCTTAAATGAATTAGCTAATATAAAAACAGAGCATAAACAAGTTCAGTGTCGTAGAACTTCCTTTATAGCACACAGAATATTCATATCTGAGTGAAGAAGTAGAGAACCCTGTCCAAGTTCTGTAACTTGGGATAGAGGACAATACAAAGCAGAAAAGTCTGAGCACATGGTGCTTGGCTGTTCCCCTTTCCACCCTTTTTAGTGCATTCTGTTCTACCAGTGGTAGTGTCTCTGTGAACTAGAATGGAGAATACAGATCTTTACAGTACTGGAAAAACCATCCAGTATCTGAAAGGCATTCGGTGACCACTCAATTCCTAACTCTTTGGGGGAAACCCAAGCCAGAAGAGTTCACTCCTCATCTCTGGATCCTCATCTCTCAATTATTTTTTATACAGCAAACACTGTACTCAGCTACCAAGAAAGCCTCCCACTCTGACCTGCAAAAAGAATCAGTTAGCAATGGAACATTCCTGTCCGAGGCTTTGCATCCACTGTGTGTCCATCTGCAGCACTTCAGGTCTCCAGGCTCACACAGAAGTCTCTTCTAGACAACATTCACCTTGCACTTAACTCCTGTTGGAAAAACCATAAGATGTTTTCTAATCTATTGGTTGACTTTAACTTTCATTATGTTTTGTTCTTGATTCTTTTTTTGTCTTTTTTTTTTTTTTTTTTGGAAATTTTATTTACATTTCAGATGTTCTCTCCTTACTCCATTTCCCCCTCCCTCCCAGGAACTCCCTATCCCTTCCCCCCTCCTCCTGCCTCCAAGTTGGTGTACCTCCCCTTTTGTTTGAGGGGTTACTTCTGTCTGGATTCATCGTGTGTGTGTGTGTGTGTGTGTGTGTGTGTGTGTGTGTGTGTGTGTGTACATGCATGTGTGCCTGTGTGACAACTAGGAGCATGAATAAAGGGAAGCAATGAATGATCTCTTGAGAGAAACTATGTATACAATATACAGTAGATATAATTAGTGTTAATTTCAATGGTGGGATTTTTAAGTTGGAGAATAAACAATAAAACTTTTATTTTTAGCTAACAGTTTGTGAGCTAATTTAGTCCTTGATTTCCTTCCAAGTATGATAGTTTAAATTTGCCCCAGATGGACTTTCTCTTCTGTTCAAATTGCTGGACAGCAACATAACAGCCATTTGTAACCAAGTCTGCAGAAGTGGGCTGGCTGGCGCTCCTACTCTTCCAAATACATTGGTCTGTTTGTAAGAAGAGTGGCCCCCATAAATCACCATGAATTAAAGAGGTACACGCCCGTCCCAATCCAAACATCGGGAAGAAGCGGTTTCCCAGTAGATAAGGACATAAACAAGTGAGGAGCACGGCTAGAGCTTCTCCAGCAGGTCCATATTTTTGGAATGCAGCCCGCGCTGTTTAACGTGCCGCACTTTCTCTAATCTTGACTGACTCACAGTCTTGTGATAGTGAGATAAGCTAGGTAGGCAAATTTTTATAGAGTTGCAATTACTGAAATTGTCATTACGCTGCTCACTGTAAAATAAATATAGATAGAAGTGAAATTATGCGCAGGCTAGAGGTAGAAAGTGCTTTGCTTCTGTTTGCTAAATTAATCTCTTCCTAAATGGCTGCAGGCCAGGTAGGTTAGCATTTGTGGTTTCAAAGGTTTTCAGCGCTTGCAATGAGCCATGAAATTACTGCATGCTGCTGAAAATGGCAGCTGATGAAAGGAGAAGAGTGAATCCCAAAGGCAGAAAGACAGGAGGAAGCAAAATTACAGGCAGAAAGTCTGATTTTTGATGTTGCTCATTGTGAAAGTACACCCAAACTTTTAATAAAACATAAAACATTAATAAACCTGCTAACAATTCCTCACAATTGCTTTTGAAGTCTGAGTATAATTTCTGAATACTTATTAAAACAGGCAGCAAGTGGCTCAGAGGTCGGTGAGCAGGCTCCTATCTGTGGGATGGGCTCTGTGGGAAGGCTCGCTGCTTAGGACTTTTTGAAATAAGATTTTTATTTTTATTGATGATTTTAATTGAATTACACAAAGGATTGATTTTCAGTTAAGAAAAGTACCCAGGTCCCTTTAGTTCCTATTAGGATTAGCTAATCTCAGTTTTGATACATTTCCTGGCATGCTCACAACCAAAGCTGCTATCTTGTTTTGAACCATTTGAACATCCATAGAATAAGGAGATATCTATGTCTTCATTCACAGTTTTGAAAGCCCTATGGGCCAGAGGGCTGTGTCCTAAGGGCCCTTACCCTTTACTCAGAAAGAATGTGAATCAGTTTGATTTGGAGAAACCACAAACACCATACCTAGTTACAGACAGGCAGGCTATTCATGTCAAAAGGAGTCATTCTCTGGCTCCCTAGGCTTTGCCTCGTGAGGATCCATTTCAAATTGAAGGTTGTAACAGTTCTTAAATATATTTATAAAGGTGTTTCCCATCTTGTAATGAAAATCAGTCTTCAAAGCCTTCAGACACTTCATAGCCAAGAGAGATTCCTGAGACATGCAGGGATCCTCTTTAGAATTCCACAATTTCTGGATATTAGACAAACTGTGCAACTGGAGTTCATTTAAAGTAAAATAATCTTTCTACCACTAAGGAATGCAACACACACACACATTCTTAGAGATTCTAGGCACTCACAGTTGCATGATTTTATAGATTAATTACTAGGAAGACAGAATTGTAGAGATTCTTGGATTAAATTCAGTTATAGGAGGCATAAATAATCTAATGATTACTATGCAGGCCTGCTCAAATAGTTATTGTCCCTGAGTTATTAGAGAGTAGTTTTTACTTCTAGTGAGGGAGGAAATGTTCTGAACTGAAAAGCCAGTGCATTTTACATGAAGAATTCTTCGATCTGAGCCATGAAACCTTCAATAAAGAGGGGCCAGCAAAGCTAGGTAATTATTCACAGTTTAAAAACAAGACTGTATGCAGGACATGCAGGTGCTTTAGTCCTCTCTGTGTCCATATGTCACCACTCATAAAATTCTCATTTTAATTCTTAGTGTACCCCCCTTTTTTTCTCTTTAAAACAACAGACGTATTATATGACTTCAGATTAATGTGATTTGTTGGAAAATGCATTTGATGGAACTGGGCAAAGACAACTTGACCACCTTGCCTTTAGTCACGTGGTAAAGAGCACTGCCACACTGTGTCTTAATGGTTTAGTTTAGTTATGATCTCCCCTGACCCCCATCTGCTCTGCAAATATGTGTGTGTATGCATGCCTGCCTGTGTGTGTGAGTTTGTATGTGTGCATGTGCCTGTATGTCTGGATGTGTGTGTGTATGCATATCTGCCTGTGTGTGTATGTGTGTATGTGTGTATGCCTGCTTGTGTGTGTGTGTACATGCCTGCCAGTGTGTATGTGTGTGTATGTATCCCTGCCTGTGTGAGTATGTATGTGTATGTGTGCATGCCTGCCAGTATATATGTGTGTGTATGTATCCCTGCCTGTGTGAATATGTGTGTGTATGTGTGCATGCATGCCTGTGTGATCCAAATAATCAAAGAAACAGATTAAGATAGATAGGTAAATAGATTAAGATGAATGTGCACAGATTTTTTTATATAGACCTCTTTTACAATTGTGAGAGAGGATTTTTAAAATGAAATTCGAGATAGCATTACTTTTCAAATACTACTGTGGAAAGCAACCAAGAAATATGCAAAAATTTTTAAAAGCTGAGGGCACAGACTAAGTCACCGAGTGCAACAAACTGCAAAGAGAAGCAGCCACGGCGCCTTCTACCTGAATTGTTTGCTGATTTCTAGAAGTTACTCCTTCCCTTCTGTACTCCTGTTTCCACATCCACAAATTGTGAACTGAGCTACAATTGTCAACTATTCAGATCAAGTCATTATAATTCCCAATTTACTCTCATCTATGTTGATACCAAAACCTCAGTAAAAAGAAAGATGGGCAAGGGAATAAATAAAAGATTAAAAATAAAGTAAAAAACAATTATATGCCTTACTCCTTACTGAAGCCACCAGGAAATTTGATCTAGAGTCAAATTTCAAATTTAAGATCTTTGGAACTAAAGGATGCTAACCACACTGATGCTGGTAGGATTGTTTGAAAACATAAGTAATTTTCCATGGATGGTATGTTACTAGTCTCAAAATTTCAACTAAAATTTAAAAAATAATCCAAAGAATCTTTGATATCTAACTAATTTTCTTAATAATTTTAAACCTACTGTAAATTCAGAAAATTCTTGGAGAAAATGAGATCCAGTGAATACTTGATCAAAATTAAAATTGTGAATTTGAAAATTATTTCCATTCGTGTTGAAATTTTTCTGTCTAAGTTTATTATTTTTCCATTCACCAGAAAATATTCAATGAGTGCCTACTCTGTTCAGGGCAGAAACAAAAGGATCAATACCATGGATCACCAAATTCATATTTTAATAAGCCTGAACATACGATAAGGACTGTGAGTCTTCCTGCTTCTCATTATTGCTGCCCATGAGTTGAAGAAGAACTAAAGGACCAGAGAAAAAGCACCATGATATTTGTGTATAAATTCAAGAAGAAAGAGTACCATGATTGGTTACTGATTTCTGCTATACAGCAAACAGACATGTACTGGAATAAATGTCATACTTTTATTCCTTCTCATTTTTAAGAAATTACTGTGAGCCTATAGCTATCAGATTCAGAACTATTACCCAAGGAAAATATCAGGGCTAGTGACATATAGTATCTTCACCTATTTGGAAGCATGATTGGTGATTTGAAATAGAGAAAAAAACTTACTTATTAAGGATAAATAGTTTGAAAACCACTACTTACAGCTCATAGAAAAATGATGGAGCTGTCTAGGGATTATCAAGTGTTAACATCACAAGAGCAACTACAGGTTTGACATGATGTGCCTCCTGATGGAAGAACACAGTCTCACCTCTCAAGCTATTCTGCATATAAGAAATATAACTTCAATTTGATAATGCATTTATATGTAATATCAATTTATGGCAAATGCAGAGAACAGAAGACCATTACAAAGCAGACTATGGTGACTCAGCCAGTAACATACAGCCTGTGGGACACTGGGGATTTGATTTCTTCTACAAACAAATTAAGACACTAGGAGAGAAGAGAAGAATATCAAGGCTAGTCAACTATTAAAAACATAAAATTTTATCACCCACAAAAGTTTGGATATTATGCAGATTTTCCTTTCAACAAACTATTAATGGGGGAAAAAAAAAACAAAGAAAAACCTATGAGACAATTAGGAAATTGAATGCCAACTAGGAGGTATTCAATATTAATTACTAATATTTATTTTAGCACAACAGTAATAATAAAGTGGATGTATATTTAAAGGTCCTTTCTATCTACGTGGTATAATAAAATCATTATTACAGTATTATATCTCTAGAATTTTCTCAAAGGAATTCAGAAATAAGCGACATAACATAGCTATGGATGAAGCACACCTGACTACAAGTTGAGAACTGAACAACCTGAGGTCAGTAATGGTCTTCCATATGATTCGAAAAGCTTTACGTTTTAGACAATATAGTGTTTGATTATAGGAATATAAAGAATTTGAATGATATCATTGGCATGGCCATACATGTAAATATTTCCAAATCTTGTTCCTTAAAAAGAATTATTTATTTATATCTATGAAACATTAAAAAAAAAACTTAATCATTTCAAGACCACAAAAGAATATTAATAAGTTCAAAGTGAGGAATTATTTAATTAATAATATTCATGGGAAATACTATTAGAAATTAACAGCATTGAGAACAATGTCAAGTTTCCCAAGTAATTTGCATATTTGATGATTCAGTGTGATTGTGTCTGAAAGCAGCCCTTTAGAAATTTCTTCTATATTTCATATTGAATTCAAGCCCAAAATAATAACTAAAACAATTGTTGGAATTGATAGAAACAGAGGATTGCCTCCAACAATGTAACAGAAATAAGAATTAATTAAAACACTTACCTGGTATAAGACCTTAGTGAATACAATAATTTAGTATCTTACAAAAGATGCTTAAAAATAGTAGAAAATATATTCAGTTAGGATATAGAGGAAGTTAACTATTTAGAAAAAAAAGCAAATCTAATCTGGTATAAAAGTAGATATTTTTTTTTATGTACAAATATATTTGTGCAGGTGTGTGGATGTTATGTGTGCACAGGCAGATACACATCTGTGCCTTGCTGTGTAGAGTCCCAGAGGTCAAGCTCATGTGAAATGGCTCACCTGCTACCTACCACAGTTTCTGAGACAATGTCTCTGACAGACTTGAAACTCACCAAGTATCATAGGCTGGCTGGCCAAGGAAGTCCTAGAATCTACCTTTCTCCATCTCCTCAGGCTGAGATTACAAGCATGTGCAATCACTTCAGCTTTTTACATGGGTTCTAGAAATTGGACTAAGGTCCCCATTTTTGCAAGGTCATCATTTTCCCAAGCCTAGACATGTTATGGTGTCTGTGCATTCTCAAGTTGGCTAAATGTATAAACAGGTAATGTCATCCTGAGTCCTATGTAATCACACTCCCTCGATCAAGACCCATGCTCAGAAGTCACATGTCTCTCTGCAACCTAGAATACAGCATTACATTTCAAAAACATGAGTTTCTCTACCAGATTATTTTCTCAGACATAGAATACTGAAAGACTGAATGGTTTGTAGCTTTAGAAGCCACAGCATAATGGGTTACTAGCAAGGTACAATTCAATATTTGTATCATACAATAGTATCAGAAACAGATTAATGTCTAAAACTTTCTTCAGGCTTAATCAATAAACATTATATATCTACCAAATTCTAGAAAAATATAAAAGATATCCTACTGGAAACTACAATTGGTAGCTATTTTTAAAACATGGTTAAGTTTCACTAACAAGTATAAACACACAGAAAAAAAAAGTAAAACAGTTACTAGTTTCAACATGGAATTTGAATGCTCTCGTGGCTGTAATGAGAATGGCCCCTGGCTTTTCCACTATCAGTGTGAATACAAATTAGCAAAAGTAACCAATGCATTCATTTTTTGGAGAGTAATTTAAACAAAATCTGTTACAAAGCTTTAAAACAGCACACGTTATTTGATGCAGATTTCATTTCTTGGTTTATAGTCTAGAGAAATAATCAGAACTAAGTACCAAGTTTCCTGCATCCCCCTTTGAACAGTGAAAATTGGGAAGCAGAGGATGTTAAAATAATTAAGTTGGCAGAAAAAAAATTGTCAATCACTACAATCTGAGAGCAGAGAAAGTGCTTAAATGCTTTCTGTGCATCCTGATTTAATATCATAGCAGAGCCAGAGGTAGGTTCTATTATATCATCTGATTCACGAAAAGCAGTGGGACAGAGAGGTCAAACAGCTGATAAGTTGCCCACCTAAACTAGGAAATGAGCACTCTGCTCTCACAAATAGTACCTTTCCTTACTGCATTATCACACCATTTGCTCAGTCTTTTAATACTCCAGAGCAATGCTAACATTTTCTAATGCATTGTTTAATACAAATGGGGAAGTCTGCAATATCGCACATCAGAAAGCGAGAGAACACAGTCATTCATTCAGCATGGATTACAGAGCTAACAGACAAAATTTCCAAAGTCACTGAATGTACATAAAACCTGTTTAAGTGTAGGGTTGGCAAGATAGTTCAATGGGTAGGGACACTTGCCCACAGACCTCATGACCTGAGTACCCCCAGATCCCACAAGATGGCAGGAGAGAACCAACACCCAAGCTCTGTCCTCTGACCTTCACATGTGTGTGGCATGTCTGCTCCTGAATTCTCAATACACACACAAAATAAACAGAGTATTTTTGTTAATTTTTTCACTACTAAACTATAGGGTTTGGAGGAAATTAACACTGTAGGGAAGGAGAGCAGGTCAAACATTTTAAAGTTTGATATTCCCTCTTAAAATTATGAATGTACAGGGCCATCAATGAGCAATTCCAATTTTAGGATTTGATCCTAGAAATTTAATCTAATCCATGTTATAAAGATAAGTGCACAATTACATCTACTTCAGTACTGATTATATGAAAGTCAGAGGAAACATTCAAAGATGTATAAATGGCAGATGAGAAAACCATGTTATCACAACACAACGTACACCACACAGCTACAAAAGTGAATGCAAATGCTTGATGTGGATGTGCATTGGCTGAGAATAAAATCTACCTTGTTACAACAAGAAAAGGAAACACATGTATGCACACCTGCATACTTGTGAATGTGTGTACAAAAATACTCCCTACACACCTCTGTATTCTACACATAACCACTGCATATGTGATCATTTTAAATAAGCACTCATTCACCACAGAGAATGCCTACTGAGGTGACAAACGAGAGATAGAGATGAGGTATGACCACTTAATCACACCATTTCTAAAAGTGAAGAGAAGACAGACGTGGGGATTTTAGTCTTTTCATTTATTTCTTTGCATTTTCTAAATTTATGTTATAAACTCTGTTTTAATCTTATATGTGAAAACAAAACCATGAGATGTTACCTGATTAGTGTTTATCTAGTTTTGAAAAACAAAATACAAATTTATACATGAAAATACAAAAAGTGATTCACATAAAAGATAGAAACCATAAAATATTTATCCTCTGTTTTTCCAAAACTTTTGCAAGGGAGGTCAGAAAAGCATACAATGAAATCCTAAGGTTAGGAATAAGACAGACATCCTGGGTTTTTTTTACTAGGCTAAATTCTACTTTTGAGGAAATCCGGACTCTAGTGTCTATCCAGTTGGACAAAGTAGGCATGGCAACAGATCCAACTGATTCACAGTTTTACAGCCCTTAGCCACCTGTTTCCAAAGTGGGAAATAGAATGGAAAGCTGTTAGCTGTGAGTAACTTGGAGATATTGTCAAGAAGTTCACACTGCATTTCTTCCATGAGTGATGATGAAAGAAACCTGGAACAGATATGTTTTGCTAAAATATTGTCTTTCCTGGATGGTACTGAAATTCTACATAAATGACAAGGTGTCTTCATTTGCTGGGTCCCAGGAAGCCCACCTTGAAGAGCTGAATACAAATAGACTACCTGCTATATTAACAATAATCTTTGTACTGATTTATTTGTTGGTTTGATTAGTCTATATTTCTTTGGAGTTTCTTTCTTTCACTGTCTATCATTGTGTGTGGTGTATATGCATGGATATGCATGTGCATAGGGGATGACATGTCACTGTGTGTGGTGGACATATGCATATGGAGAGGTCGGATGACCTGTCTATGGAGCTGATCCTTTCCTTCTGCTATTAGATGGAGGTCAAACTCAAGTCTTACTGAGCCACCCTGTTGGCAATGAGTGTAGTTTTGTTGCTGCAAACCACTTTATGAAACAGATATGAGGGAGGAAAGGTAGCTTAAGATGGCTCCTAGAGCATGGTGAGATGACATAGAAGACAAAGCTGCCTGTCACCAAGTCAAACCCCTAAGTCCAGCTCCAGGACTCTCACAATGGAAGAAGAGATCCAACTCTCACACATTGTCTTCTGACTGGCTATGGCAAACCAGTGGTGCCAGTGTGTGTGTGTGTGTGTGTGTGTGTGTGTATAAATCAAAATTTCATAGAGAAAATGGATCAACCTTTCTTCCTGATTTCCCCCTCTGTTAAAAGTAATTTTAATTCTCCTGATGTAATTGTCCTCTCAGAGGCTCACTGCTGAATATCTTCATCCTTTCTAGATCTCTCTGAACTCTGTCTGGCAGTTTCCATTCGGTTGTTCTGGCCCAAACTCCTCTCCAAACTGACTGATTTAACAGGCTTCTCTCAGCTTTTCACGGAAATGCTCTGCTTGTCCTCAAACTAACTCTAGCAATTTGTTCTAATCTTCTAGCTCTTTTTTATTCTCTGGCTAGAACTGTTTCGGCTGCATGAACTGAATAGAACTGAAGTCAACGTCAGCCTCCTGCCTCCTGCACTGATTGACACTGAACAGAGCTGACTCCCACTCCCTGACCAAACTGATTGGCTCTCTCCCTGCACCACTCTTGAGTAGCTTTCCTTTCTTGTGTGTTCCCATGAAAGAACCTCAACCCCAGGAAGACAACTCCTGGCTGACAAGTCATCACCCCTTGCCTTCATGTTTCCAGAACCCATCCAAGAATACCCGCCCAGAGACTCAGCTTTTGACCATAATTGGGCACAATCCTAGCTCCTAGCTAAAATGTCATCACCACTACCCTAAGATCTATAAAATCCCTTGCCTCAGCCCAGGTCACAACTTTCCTTGTGAACACAATGAGCAGAACAACCTAATGAACATGCATTTATCTGCTTTTAATTTAATCTTTCTTTTCCAGCTGAATATTTGTGGGGGAGAGAGAGAGAGAGAGAAAGAGAGAGACAGAGAGACAGAGAGACAGAGAGACAGAGAGAGAGAGAATGAGAATTACTTTTCTTTTGAGATTCTTATTTTAAAATATGTCTTTATAGATTCAGTGGCACCTAATTATTTAGGTGCTGTCACTTATTTTAGTTACATTTAAACACTGAATATCTATCAGTTTTAAAAGAAAAATGCAGTCTTGTCATCTGTTACAACATGGTTGAATAACATTGACTTTAATTATCTCACAACATTTATAAGTTAGATGGACTTCTTTTCTTGGCTGGGCATATGCTATACCATTTTCTTTTGAAAATAAATATATTTAAACACAATCACTTGGGTAACTTGTTTAACGAAAAAAAAAAAAAATCTCTGAAGCTTTAGTGTAACTACCCTCAGTCTGAGGACATTAAGTGTAAGTCACGAAGAGCTTTAGCATAAAGTAGCACATACTTCCTGTGCTAGGCACTCATTGACTACACTGGTATGAGTGTGACTGACTTAATAATTAGGGCAGCTGTATCATGCTTACAAATAATGGAAATATACTAATAAATTCAGTGTGAAAGAAAAATTTGAGCCTGAATTAATCTTCCTATAAGAAGCAAAGAAAACAGTGATTTCAAGATAATTCCCCCATCTTCCTACTATTGTGTAATAGTTTCCTCTGAGACTGAAACATTCCATCCTACCGGGAAGCTGCGTAAGAAAAAAGATAACTCAAAATAGCTTCAGGAAGTCCCTGAAACTGAGCAGACTCGCTAAGCCCCTCCCTGCCAAATTAAATAGAGCTAAGCTGCAAAGAAGACTCTCAACCAATCCAAACTATGAAGAAGACTCTGAGACAAGACCTGGGAGAAGCAGAAAACAGCCAAGCCATCTAGAAAAGGTTTAGACCAACCAGCCTATTTGTTAACAAAGTATCCTCTTTGGAAAGGATACTCTCCAATCTGTTGAGCTGGGGATAGGATATGAAGTATGCTCCAGATTTCTCATTTATTTTTGTTGTCTGTTACCCATCTCAGAGTGGGCTTTGGTAATACAGCTGTCCAGTACTCTCTCTATTCCTATAAGTAACCCCTTGCTCATACTTTTTAAAGTAACTCTAAGTAAACTCACTGGTTTGTTAAGTTGGACTTTAATCATTTCTTAGTTAAGGTTTCCATTGCTGTGAAGAGACACCATGACCAAGGCAGCTCTTAGAATCAACAACATTTTATCTGGACTGGCTTACAGGTTCTGAGGTTCTGTCCATTTTCATCGTGGCAGAAAGCATGGCAGCTTCTAGGCAGGCATGTACAGGAGAAGCTGAGAGTTCTACATCTTCATCTAAAAGAAGCCAGAAATAGACTCTCTTCAAGGCACCTAGAAAAAGTGTCTCAAAGCCCACCTCACAGTGATACACTTCCATCAACAAGGCTACACTCTATTCCAACAAGGCCACACCTGCTAATAGGGGGACTCCCTGGGCCAGGCATATTGAAACCACCAGAGATGGTATCTATGCTTTGCTCTCTCATGGAATTGCTACTGTGGTGAGTAGATATGTGTTGCATTTCTCCAGGGAAAATATTTTGTCACACAATAACTACTTCAGTCCATTCAAAGGGAAAGAAAAATAGACAGGTGAATCCTATATCAAAATACAGTTCTAAACTAGAGAGCCACAATCATTCTTTATACCAAACAGCCAGTCAGATGACTCAGTGGCTCCTGCCACCAAGCTTAAAACCGTGAGTTCAATGCCCAAGACCCTCATGATAGAAGAAAATAACCATCTCCCCATTAGTCTCTAACTTCCATACAACATTACATTGCAACACCCGTAGATAGATAGATAGATAGATAGATAGATAGATAGATAGATAGACAGATAATGCACTAATTTTTGCTTGTTTTGAATGAGCAGCTTAGTATTAAACAGGCAACTTGAAAATAATATTCTCCAAGGTTAAATTCATCTCATCACTTTGAAACATGTTCTCATATAGGATAACTTAGTATTCTATAGATTGTTGACTAGGAAAATTCCAGTATCCCAGAATAAGAGAGGATTACATTTTAGCACAGTCCACATAACATAAATCAATGAATCTGAGAAAAGAATGTCAACTTTTAAATTACTATTAAAGAAACCTCTGAATATCAGGAAAAAGGTTGTGCTTCTCTGTGGGTTGGAGTTGAGGACCTCAGTCTTCAGTGTGTTGGTGTAATTAATGAACAAGTCCCATCAGCACAATCATACTCTGAATGGCCTACATCCTCTTCTGAATGAATCAACATAGAGTTCTCTATGTAGCTAGGGTGTGAATGGAATTCTCAATCACTGCCACCCACTTTGTACTGAATATTGGTTGACTTGCAATAATTTCATTCAAGATTCATAAGTTCTTTCAACATGACAGCAACTCAGCTCAGCTCATTTCATAGAACATAGACGTCTGTATTTTCTTTCAGATAGAACTTACAGACATTTGTAGTTTAGCTTTAACTAAAGTTTCTCTCTTCTCTCTTCATTCACAGCAAGGCTTTTCTAGTATGTTGCTCTGAAGGTACTATCTGTATTTTCCCACTGATAATCACTCACTCTACCACTTTATATAAATTGGTTTTTGCTCTAATGACTTTTAGGTTTCTAAGCCAAATAATCATCATGGTTCTGTCCTTCATTGCCTTAAAACAACAATTGACACAATTAATGCTTCTTCTTAAGTTTTTCTTTCATGGCTTCTCTTGCTTCTAGCTTTCTTTGTGTTCCACTAGCCATTCCTCTATATTCTTAGCTGACATTTTCTAATTGTTTCCCTCCACCCTTCCAAAATAATCCAGGTGTTCTAACCTCACAACCCAATTTGTCTATATTTAGAGTAAGGAAGTAATTGATTACTATGAAGTAAAGGAATAAGGATAGGATCTCAATCTGATATGATTTTCATCTCTTTCAGAAGACACATCAAAGAGGATATATGGAATGACCTACTACTGAGAAGGACTCAGTGTAAAAGCTGGAAACAGAAACTGCTGGATCCTTAATCTTAGACCTTCCAGACTCCTAGACCAAAAGAAAAAAAAATACATTTGTCTTAATCCGCTCACCTTATGTTTTATAAATACAACCCTAAATAGCAACAATACCTCCCCCAAAACTCTCTCTTGATTTTTTTCCCACCAATTATCTCTCCATCTAGGCTTCCCTTCTTAAGAAACAGCTACATCATCTACTTTTGATCAAGATGCAGTTCTTGATCTTCTACTGTCTCTTACATTTTACTTACAATACTTCAAGTCTTGTGGATTCTACTAACAAAGACACTTTGTATCTGTGTAGGCATACCATCTCTACATTTGCTGTCCAGTCCATCATCCTTTCTTCTTTTTTGTATTGGATATTTTTTATTTACATTTTAAATGTTATCCCCTTTCCCAGTTCTCCCCAGAAACCCACTATCCCATCCCCCTTCCCCCTACTTCTATGAGGGTGTCCCCACCCATCCACCCACTCCCAGGCAACTGCACACACTTTCAAGCTGTTCTGCCTTCATCCTCTACTTCTCATATACTATTCTGCATAAAGAATCCAGAGACCTTTCTCATATTATATGAATCAGCTGAAACCATGTGCCTGCTTAGAAACTTCCAGTGATGATCCATTCTACCAGTAATAAATCAAAGTCATTAAGGCTTATTTATGAGGCCCTATGAGAAAAATCTCATTCCTATTTTTCATTTGCAGCTCACCCAGTGCCATCTTTTCTAATTCCTATGTCATCCAGGTCACAGTAGAGGTCTTTGTCCCTCATACTCAGGTTGTCATTAACTTGACATGGCAGCTATACCACTTTATAATCCTCTGCTAAATCTTAACTTTCCTGAGAATGGAGGTCAGCATTTCACTTGTCTATCATTTCTTCTGCTCTGTTTCCAGGTAGGCATGTTTAGAACACAGCTCTGCTTCTTTTCATATCTCCCTTCACTGGTCATTTTTACTTGGTTAATCCCTTGTATTATCTCAGTTCACCCTCTCTAGAGCATCAGCTCCATAGGAGCAGGATCTTATTTTGTCTATCATTTTAGCTTCCACATCTTAATCTGTTTTCCTCCCTCCATGTAAATGATTAAACTGATCCACCACTCCTTAGAAAAAATATTCATAACTTTATTGGTGTGTCGTCTAGATAAGGTATATTTTCAAAAGATTTTAATAATTCCCTCCTTTCCTTGAAATTATCTCTCAATGGAGTAAGACAATCCTAGGAAATAGATTAATAGTGGAGAGGGTTTGTAATTTTAGAGACAGTGATATGAGTTGCCACCATAAAGTATGAACTTTACCATTAAATTAAGCACATTTACCCTGAAAAGTCTCTACTATAAATTATTTATAAGACTAGTTCCCCCTTTTATTTCTTGATTCTTTAAAGTATTTCATTGTAATTATAAACAGATTGGTATACAGGAATGTCTGGTAAAGGTAACGCATCTAAAGATTCAAGCGAGAAACTGATTTGCCTCATCAACTTATCATAGTAAAACCCACTTGTGGTTGTACAGTGTTCAGATGTGAAGAACTGTCCAGTAAGCTAACATTGCTTTCGTGGTTGAGCATTTGTTATATATAAGTGTTAATATAAAAATGTACTGAGCTAGTAATACTTTTCTTCAAATCTGTATATTATTGTCAGAGAGAGGAGATTATACTATGTCACATTCACTATTATTATGTACTGATTGCCTGATTTAAATTGTGCTGGGGCATGAGAGTGGCAGAATCCTGCCTTCTAGCCTATGGTAGGCTTAAACTGTCTATGTACATGCTGTCCTCAACTTAGGACCTTTCTATCTCAGTACACCAAGTGCTGAGATTAATAACATGTATCACCTGGCCAAACTATGTTCTTAATGTCAATGAACAAATAAAATTAAGTAATGATTCTCTTAAAGGACTTTCTTTCATTGAAGATACATAATAATATCCTGTGTGATAAAATATTAAAATAGTAACTTTATTTCAACAAGTACAATTAGGAATTTTACATTCTTCTCCATATTATATCCTATAGAGAATGCAAAGAAAAGAAATAAGTTGACTCTCAGTATTGTGGTAATAGGTCAAATCTAAGCTACAGTCAAAATTTCAGAGATTCATTTAATGGTATAACTAATCTTCTTGATGAAAGAGAAATGGTCACGATCACAATGCCAAAATAATGGGTTTGTACATACAATAAATAAGAATAATTATGTGTGCTTAAAGTTTATTGTTTATTAGAAACAACAACATTCAAGTACAATTTTTGCTTCACTTTTCAAGTTATAGAAATGAGAGATAAGTAAAAAATGTGGAAACACAATCAATGGAACTGGCTTTCGTATCTCATTGGTCACATTTTTAGGATTCCAAAGGATTGAGACTACAGTTCAGTGGTGGAGAACTTGAACTAGGATGTGTGCAGCCATAGTTGAGTCCCCTACTATAGCAAAGCCAAAATATTGCCCCAATCTGCTCTCTAACGTGGCTAAAGGTTCTCAGATGATTCTCATCCTGTTGTCATAATCACAAACTTAAATTCTCCAAATCAAATTTTTACAATCACTGCCACACAAAGCTGGATGTCTGTGCACTTGGATCTAGGTGCGGATAATACAAAAGTTTAAGTTGTCAGGACATGTGGTATGTATCATTGTGCAAATTAAATGCATATTGATATTAATGGAACAACCTTAGTATTGGTAAGCAAATGTCCTTGAGTACTCTTGAAAAAGTCAGAGCAACGAGACAGATTCTCAAACAAAGAGGACAGGTCAAACTGAACGGCATTATCTGTTTAGGACCAATCCCTGTAGTGATCATTTTGCAAATACTGAAAAATGTTCAAGAAATTCAAAAAGACTATAAAGATGTTTTGTGAGAACAGAGTACGTGTGCACATGTGTGCACGCTTACACACACACACACACACACACACACACACACACACACACACAAATCCACCTTCTTATGAGAAGACAAGAAGCCCAACTTGGAATTTCAAATTAACTTTTTGTATGATGCATTATTTAATAAATGTTAGCATTAATTTTTAAAAGGTTTAATTTGCATACCATTACTGGGCCAAATGGTTGATGAGAATCACAATTAAAGAAAGATGCACCATTCATTTACTAAGAAGAAAAATTCAACAAAGTCAAATCTTCATCATTAAGCTGAATAAAGGCAGCCCATAACTGCCCAAAAGGTAGAACTCTCTGACAGATGCAATTTAACTCTTATGATTATTTAAATCAACCTCCTTTATGTATGACCCTAAGCAAAAGAAAAGTTCAGTGTTCCTCAAAGATCAGAGAAAGTTTTTTGCCTTAATATTTTGAACTTCAGAACGGGAAAAATCATTAAGAAAGGAAATCAAACTAGGGGGTTGGGATTGGAGATAGTAATGTAATTTGGGAAAATTTGTTGTCTCTTAACAGCACATCATGGACATGAAGCACCTTTACAAATGGGAAGACAGTTCTCTCATACATTAAATAACATTAATTCCAACATGATTTCAGTTGCATTTATTTCAAAGAAGTTACACATCTGAGGGAGAGAGGTGAGGGTAGCCCACGAGTCTCTTGTCATGGAGTTCACCATCTACCAAATTGTATCAATATAAACTCTTGTTTAATTTTTCAGTTTTTAAATTTTTATTATTATTTGTGTGGAGAGGGAAAGCAAAAGAGAGAGGAGAGAGAGGAGGAGAGAGAGGGAGGAAGAAAGAGAGATTTGTGTGTATGTGTGTGTGTGTGTGTGTGTGTGTGTGGTGTGTGCTGCACATGCTCATAGAGGTCAGAAGACACCTTTCTGCAGTCAGGTTTCTCCTTCTACAGTTTATTCCTGGATTAGGCTGGGGTCTGAAGGCTTGTGCACCAAGTACTATGACTTGCTGAACTGAGGTCAGGGCCCTTGATTTTGTTTTTGACAGAGAAGAAGTTTTATGTTTAGATTTTGCTTTCATATCGAAACCATCACAAACGTTTTAGATAGTCACCGGGCCAATCTTGTCCATCCTGATTTCTTTTCCTTTCGTGTCTAAAAGCGTACCTACAGACATCATAATCAGTGAAAACATCAACATTTTCTAATAACTTTAATGATTTTCTTGTTCAACTCGCCACTATGTTTATTTGCCATGTGATACAATTTTTTTCTCTATTACCAAGTTACTATAATACAAGAGGAAATATTGATTATATTTGTATTTTAATTCAGGTCAATGAATTTATCTTTTGCTTAGCCAAGAATGTCAAAGTTATATGTAAATATTCTACATCAAAATAAATGTTAATTGACTTTCAACTCCCAGTATAGTCCACTGTATTTTTCTTAAGCAAAAGCTATCAGCAATATTGCGATTTTTGTAATCTGGAAGGAAACGAAAGTTTCAATGATAGTATGTTCAGAAAGTGTACACATTTGAAACTTAGTTTTGCAATCAAAGGAGATAGCCTAAATTACCCATTTGAATTTAAGATCTGTATTTTATCCATTGGTAATCTCACTTTTCCAAAAGTACTTGTAGAGTAAATAGATGTCTGTAAGAAAGGAGGTAATGTTTGGGGCATTTTGCATCCTACTCATAAAGATCAAATTCTTTAAGGGGAAGTTGCTTTTCCCAGGAATAATGCTCCTCACATGGACTAATATACCGGATAATAGTCCTGTGTCCGCAAGAGCCATTGGTTCTCCCTACAATTCTCAGAGCATCAGTCACTAACATTACTTCTGTGGAAAAAAATAACCCACGAAACAAGTAACTTATATGCAAGTAAATTTTGAAGTTATTCCTTCCAACTTGCCAGTGTGAATTATTTAACCAGTTTGAGTTTAAAACTGTCTCAGTCGATTTAAAATAGCATGTAGCTTGTTTCTAAGGCAACCCCCATGCAGGCCAAGGATTGCTCTTGTGGGTGGCTTTACAGTTGACAGAGTACTAAATATGAAATCAATTCCATCAACAATGAGAGTAGAACAGATTCCAACTTTACTGATCTCCATGTTATTTCTCCATCCTCTTTAAAGCTTCTGAGTCTGCTGTTATGACAGCAGGTTGGGGATTTGACCAATACATTGCACTGCATTTTATAGATGGGATGGGAATATTTTAAATTCAATCTAGTGTCAATCACATAGGTTTTTATTATTTTTAACTTCTATGGTTGTGTTTGTTATTTGTTTGAGAAAGGAACTTGCTAAATCTCTCAGATTGGCCTGGAATTCTGTAGCCAAGGCTGCTTCCATCTTCTGATTAGTATCCTACATCAGCATCCAACTGAGTCCTGGGAATACAGACACGAGCCATTAATACTTGGTAGATGAGTGAGCTTGGAGGTGTCTACTATTGAAGAGAAAATATGTATGACAAATACTAAATGAATTATTTTTATCTTAGTAAAAGAGTGGGAAAAAGACAGTTCTTTTCATTTAAAAATTAAATTATAAAGTAGGAAAGTAGAAAAATACATGTAGAGTAAATGAGAGAAGTTTATACAATCTGAATTGGCAGTGCTACAGTCCCATAAAGTGAAGAGAAATACGCATTCAACCAAGAGTGATGCTATCTTTTGTTTATAGTTTTTAAAATAACTTGATAATACTCTAAAGATATAAAGATTTTTAAAGTAGGATAATAGAACCACAGAATAAGGAAGTTAGAGAAAGAATATCAAACTTATATTGGCATCAAGAACCTGTGTGACTTTGATAAATTTCACAGGAGGTCTGATTCCTTTATCTATATAACTAAAGTTTAATTTGAGATTCTTTCTTTCTTTAATATTACATGATTATAATAGGACTTATATACACATTCTGAGGAATAAGAAGTCATGGAAATAAAAGTGATGATGATTGTAAATAAAAATGGTATAGGAAAGATAGTTTGTGAGGATATTTATATGGAATCAAAATACTATGAACTATATTCCTGAAGATTATCTATAAAACTAACCTCTTCAACAATAATCTAATGGGACAACTATGCTAAGACTTCATACTCACACAAGAAAACATGTAAGTATTTGGGGTACATAAAGAAGATGTGGAGGGCTTTCATTTTGTGTCTCCTGGGAAAGGAGGAGCAGAAACGAGTTTCAAACCTCTACCTTTCAGACTCAAAACATAAAACCTTGTACAACATCCTCTCTGAAGAGAAGTTTGCAACACTCATGAATCTTATTCACTAAGATACTTATTCACTAAATCTTTCATCTAAAATGGTGCCTCTCAACCTGTGAATTATAACCCCTTTGGGGTTGACTGATATTTCACAGGAATCATTTGTCAGATATCCTGCATATCAAATAATTACATTACAACTCATAACTGTAGCAAAATTACAGTTATGAAGTATCAACAAAAAGAATTTATGGTTGGGGGGGTCACCACAACATGACACATTGTATTTAAAGATGGCACCATCAGATAGGTTGAGACCCACTGCTCTAAAACATATCAGTGTTCTGAAAGTTACTTCTCTCTACAGCTTGTTATTCAATATTATTGACAAATAGTTAAAGAAAAATAATTTTAATGTACCAACTGACTAAAGTAAAATGTGTCAGTTTTGCAGTATTGTAATATAGGGTTATGTCTTAAATAGAGACATCTTCAAAACCAGTAGCAGCTGTTGAACATAGCACCGATCAACTTAAATATCTGACTTCATCGTATCTCCATACATGACCAGAGCTCGATTCCAGCTTGAGCACTGAGCAACTGTGAGAAACTGAATGAGCCATTTGTTCATTTGTGCTTGAGTTTTATTCTGCAGAAAATGTGGACTTTAAAAGTGAGATTCAAAAAGGATTCTGAAAATATTTGAAAGTGTTCTGAAGAAGTTAAAATATTTCCATGCGTTGTTAATGGAGAGAACATTGTATAGAATTTGTTGTCTTCCTGACATTTCATTATAGAAGCTTCTGATATAGAAGTGAATAGGTTAAATATTAAAAAAAAATGTTGATAAACCAGAATTAATGTGAGAAAATTAGCATCTTTCTAAGCTGTGGCTGGGATGGTAATTGATATAAAAATCTGGCAAAGTCTTTTGAAATTGTGAACTGTGTCTAGCCTTTGATCCATCACTTCTCCTGTAGAAATTTTCCCTAAGGGAATATTTACAACATTTTCAAAGGATAGAAGCTGGTTCTTTTTTAATAGCAAAGTATAAAGGAAATGGCAAACATGCATATTAAAATTACAAGATATCCATATAACAGAAAACAATGTAGTATATAAGAGGGATATCTTATAAGTGCTGCAATAGGAAAGTGCTCAGGGAATGTCATGTATGTTAAATGAACAGGGAAAGTCACAAACTTGCATGGACAACATAAAGCAGGGTGGTTGTTGCTAGTGGTGATGTTATTGGTGTTGTTGGTGTTGTATTTATAGACACATGGCTAAAGGACTAGAAGAACACAGAATGAAGTAGGATGTTAAGGGTGACTGGCTTCATGAATGAAATAGGTGATGCTGAATGAGACAGAGTTAGAAGGACACTTACTTATCTTGTGTGTCCTTATAATTTTTTTTTTAAAAATTAGGTACATGTGTACTTTCTAGAAGTATATGGTATTATTAAGAACTTAATAATATTAAATAAATTCACAGATAGTAAATAAAAATCAATGTTGTGGTAGGAGATGAAACAAAGAAAACATTCATTTATATTGTAGAACAAGTCACGTTTTCTTTTTTAACACTCTACATTTAAGATTTATTTTATTTGTGTGTGTAAGAGAGAGACAGAGAGAGAGAAAGAGAGTTCCCAGGGAGGCCAGAGGTATCAGACCCCCTAAAGCTGTAGTTATAGGCAGTTGTGAGCTGCCTGACAAGGGTGGTCCCCTAGCAGAGTAGTACATGTTCTTAACCATTAAACCCACAAGACACATTTTCTATCATGTTCAATGGTAAATAAAGTAGTGCAAATGAATAAAGTATCAGGGGACATGTAAAAATCACTGGGGATGCTTTGAAGCCGTGTGTCTTCTAAATGAAGGAATGCATACTCCTACTATTCACACAGGTATTTTGCTAGATTGTGCTTCATATTCAAAGGAAAATTAATATAAAGGTATCATTTTATTTCCTAATGATCTTTATCCCTTTATTTTCAGTCTCAGCCATTCATACAGCAATTCATTCACTCATTAGTCACCATGCATTAAGAAGCCCATCCCTGTATCAATCACTGTGTCTATTCTAATGCAGGGCTACAGACATTTTTGGACAATAGAAACTATTGTCTTCACTCAGACACTTTGCTGACCAAATCTTTTTATTAAATAGTCAGGTCTAAACATCTGGTAAGTGTTTTCTGTCTGTTGGCAACTTCAACTTTCTCAAACTATTGAATCACAAACTAACTCCTCTATCTTTTCTATGTTACTTTTTATGCTATACTTCTGCTTGATCACAATCACTATAAAGGCTTCAACAATACATAACATTGAAATAGATGGACAGATCTGATGCTGAAGCCAACAGTATCTTTGTACTTTGTTCATTCTATGTCCAATAGGAGTCATCTTCCTTGTCCTGAATGCTTACCACAGTAATCACCAACCCACGTGAGTCCTTGGTTCACAGTGTTAAGCCATCCATCTGGAGGAATAGTTTATTAAATAAGGCATGGACTACAGTTCATGCAATGAGTTTGCTGATACAGATCTGTCCTAAGTGATTTGACAGGTGAAACATTTATATTCCAGACTTTGAGTGTTTGTAGAGTCAGAAAGCATCCAGTGAGGCTAATTCTTAACTTCAAAGAAGAGTTCTAGGAAGAAAATAACTGTGTCTACCTCGGTTATCTCTGTATCTCTAAGGTATGGCATGCTACCCAGCCTAGAGAAGACATGAAGTGAATATTTGTTAACTTACAAAATAAATACATAGTAGACACTAGAAAGTCAGTACAGGTAGCACTCCATCTTGCAAGGCGTGGTTGGCAAAGCAACCAACCTTGCGTGGATGTGCTCGGCAACAGGCAGGTGGAACAGCACATAGCACATTCTGAGAGCATCACAAGATTTTGAGTGACCAGAACACAATTGATGGAGAACCCAAACACTTAATAATCATATTTCCTATGCACAAAATTTGTCTTTTTGTGGTGAAAGCAATGGAAAGCCTCTGGTCTATTTCAAATAGAGGAGAAACATTTGTATTTGAACTCCACAGCTGTATCTTTCTCAGTAATTCATTGACATACAGTAGAAAAATGCAGCTACAGAGGAAAAGGTTAGGACTTAGATTAGAGAAGAAGAGAAGATAAAGACTGGATTTGAAATAACATCTAAAAAGGACTTTTTAAAAGGAAGATAAGAGATATTATTCAATTGGTAATGATGATGTGATGACCATACCAGAGTTTAGTCAAGAGACAGAAACCTAAAGTGAGCAGTCACTTGGTAGCACTGTTAGGGAGAGAATTAATTCAAAGTAAACACTCATCTCCTGGTTCTATAGTACAAATTTTGTTACCTTCTTTTGTGATCTACTTGTGGAAAATGTGATTTATATTTTATCTGGAAATATTTCTTTACTGGGGCTTTAGTTTTAAATTTTCTTTCTGAAAGTGGGAACTCTTTAATATCCCTCCTGTTTTATGCCTAGAGTTCTTTGTGTGGAAAAATCAACTATTCCTAAGAGGCAATGTATCATTTGAACAGGTGATTTTGAGATTATGTATTTGTCTTTGGTTTCAGCAATGTTGTTATAAACTATGTATGAATTCATCTTTTGTTGGTTTATCTATTGCTGTTAATATTAATTTATTTACTTTGCGTTTTACAGCCTTTCTTAAATCTTTGGCTTAGGATTCTTTCATTCATTTTGAAACCTCCTCAGCAATATCCTTTAAATTATTGTGTTTGCCTTGTTTATCTTCACTTCAGTTCCATGTCTGTTAAGAGATTCTTTCCATGTTCCAAGGATCTTTGTTTTTTTCCTTTATTTTCCCAGACATTACTACCTTCCTGCTCTAGCTAGATAAGTCTTATCATCTGATAGAATGATCTTCCAAGTCTCCTCTGTGTTTCAAAATGTGCTATTCAACTCTTAATTTCTTTGCTGGTCTATTTGTTTGTTTTTTATTTATTGCTGATGCTTCAGTTTTAGAACTTTTGTATGATTCTTATTCATATGATATCATTATTGATTTTTATTTCCCTGAAAAATGCTTCTTAGATGCCAATCTTTCTAGAATGTCTAGAATGTACTAAGCATGACACTGAGAGCTCTATTTGGTGGGCAGCTAGATTACAAGTGAATTCAATTCAAACAAACAGTTTTTACCTTTTGTTTTCTCTAATATATTACCAAACATGCTCCATAATTTTTGAATGAATACTAGGAAATACATATGGAAAGCTAACAAAAATTATTTTAGGGCTGCTACTTTGTCCCAGAAATGACACAATTTATTTCTTGCTTAAGGCAGATCTGAATCTAATCTTGAATTGATCTGCTTGAAAAATGACCTTTAGAACTTCCATGAGCACTGGTCTGAGCCCACTAATTTGAACCTAATAAGAAGTCTGGTATACGTAGCAATGTTGTGCCTCCTTCTCAGACTCTTGAGGACTAAACTCTTGTTTATGAACATCAGAGACATTAGAAATGTCTAAATGGCTTCCCAGTCTAACACTTGAATGCCACCACATAACTTGCAAATGGACAAATATCTTGAAAGGAAACTATGCAATGTACTCTTCTTTGGAATGTTGGCCTCTCAAGCCACATGCTGAATTCTAAATTTTGTCATCTAAACCCTGTGGAGATTCTGAATATGCTTTCAGTACACCTACCCCTCAGAGACTACAATCCCTTTGGCTTTGCCCAGCTGGGAGTCAGCAAATGCTTTTGGTGGGATAATGCCTTATCTCAATTGACTTTCTTTCCCTCTGGGACTCAAGACCCTCAAGAACTGACAGCCTTCATTTATCTCATTTCCAAGCCAATATTTAAATAACGTTAGCCAGCTTCTCTTACTGGTCTGTATGGCATGATTAATTCACAGCCCAAGGCTTGGAAAGTAAGTAGTCTTTAATTGAAAATTGTCAAAAAGAGAATGTTGTAGAGGAGACAAGGATGCAAGATGTAAGGGAGTTATCCATAGGGTGGGAACTGCAGAGGCCAGGGCTGGAAGCTTCTGAGAAAATGGAATGATAAGGGGGACTTCAGCAAAGAAAAAGCAAGATATGGATGAGAATTTAGGAAAGTCCAAAGAGGAAGAGACTGCCTTTGGGTGAAAGGAACAGGTGATGTGAAGTCATTATCTGACTCCAAGAATGTCTCCCACACTGACTTTATCCTGTCCCATTGCTAGCACACCAGTGGCGACCGTGGATAGCCCCATCTAGGCACAATCCCTCCCTTTCCCTTAGAGCCTCCCTTCTACTGTGGAATTTTTGATTGCTAGTCTGTCTGGGTTGGCACTAGCATGACTTTTTCCCAGCCAAGCCACTGAGGCTATGGATGGTTTGCTAATGTCAGATGATTTTCAAAGCTCTGTTTCTCATGCTCTGTTTGAAAATTCCCAGTGTGCTTGTGTTCTGGATTTGATGCTATTATCTCAGAGGGAGCTGGCCCTGCCCGTCTGCCTATACTTATGATCAGTCACTCCCACCTTCACTTCTTCCTTCTCTAGCTCCATAGGATCAATAGTGTGATTTCTGCTCATATCAGAGTCACCACAACTTACGTGGAGTCTTGTGGCTGACATAAACCTCATCCAAAGTGTCACTTATTGCAGTCTAGCCTGCGTATATCATCAAGCATTTCTTTATAGATTTGACTGTATTGTTTTCTTGGTCAAAACCTTTGCTAGCTCCTCACTAAGGTATAATGCAAAATCAGTTTTTGAAGACACAAAAACTGTAATAGATACAGTGACAATTTTTTCAAAAAAGCTTTGTATATGAAAATATATGGAAGAGAGCTAAATCTGTTTTGGATGTGGTCATAATTTTAAATGTCTTCCCATGAAAATAAAAAGCTTAATAAATACAAATGAGCCAAGATTAAGAACTGGAGGCCATAAAAAGAGCAGTGAAATAACCTAAAGTATAAGGATACATTGCAGAAAACATGCAATTGACAAATAAATCTAATAGATGCCTGTGAGAGGGGAAAACCAATAAAATAGAGGCAATTGCGAAAGGTTAACTTGATATAAATGAGAAATCAGAAGCTATATAACAAATCATGCACAGCATATTTAAAATTAGACTATAAAGTTCAAATATACTTAACTCAATTTTTATAAAGCAGAACATTTTACAAAAATCAAAATATTCCTAATGGATAATACAAATTACCAAAATTAATTCAATAATCTAGGAGAACTAGAGAAAGTTGTCAAATATTCACAAGAAGGTACATGACTCAGATTGCTTCCAAAGCCAGGTATATAAAAATACCCAAAGGTTGCATGCATACAATAAGAAGAAAAATCTCAGAATTTACTTATAATCTAACTATTCTAAGACAAGAAAATCTACAGCAAAGACAAAAACAAGAGATTCATTTTACTTCTGAAAGTTAAAGCAAAACTCACAATTTACAAATTATACATAAGCAAGCTTAATTTTTACTAGTTTTCCATGAACGGTTTAATATTAGAAATCTATCAATACAATTAGATATATTCAAAGAACAAAATGAAAGTATCTGCATAATCGAGTAGGTAGGTATCAGAAGATGCTGCTGCTAAAATCTCCAAATCAGGCGTGAGGGGAAAGTTAAGTATAAGGGCTGTTGAGGCAGCTTAACAAGTAATGGCACTGGCTGCTTCCTGAGGCCTGACCTCATTCCCTGAAACCAAGTGGTGGAAGAAGAGAACTAGCTTCCACAAGTTGATATCTTATCTCCACATGTACCCTGTAATGCCCCTGTCTGCCAACTGCAAACACATGCACACATATGCTGTATACCCCTCTCTCTCTCTGTGTCTCTGTCTCTCTGTCTCTCTGTCTCTCTCTCTCTCTCTCTCTCTCTCTCTCTCTCTCTCTCTCTCACAAGCATATGCACACATATGCACACACACACACATATTTTAAATATTAAATGCAGTGAAAACATTTCATTTCAACCAACAGCCCTGGCTTTTATCTAATATGAAGCAATGAATATATATCAACACCGTAGTCAGGAAAAATCAAATGTCTTTCTAATTCCACTACTGCTTACATGATTTGAGAACTAGATTCCAGTTAATGTTCTCACACCAGAAAATGAAAGTATAAGTTTAAAATGACAAGTTTCTCTTTATAAAGTATGGGCAATGTTTATACAAAATTCACACCTTTTAAGCATAAAATCAAGTAGATTTGACAACTTGTTCCATTATGTCCCTGTACCACCATGTCTCTGATTGCTATGGATTCTGTTTTATGTTTTATTATGTAACCTTTTTGTAGCTCGTTGAAGTCTATTGTACATAGAATACTATGGTATAAAGCTCTTTCTAGTAATGGCCATGGTTTTAGCAATACACCAAAACTTGCCTCGTGAAGATTTTTGATATTTCTGGAGGAATTTGTGTGTTTTCTCCATTGTGTCTTCCTTGAATGTTTGATAGAGTTCACCAGTAAAGATTCTCATGCTCAGTGGGCAGGCTTTTAAGACAAATGTCAGTCCACTTGAAAGATACTGAAATGTTTAAGAGAATGTGGCTTAAGCAACCATTCTCCCCCTTGTTTTTAAAAGACCAAATCAAAACCTTTGCCTTTCCATTAGAGCCTCTAGCAGTGATGGACAGTGTTCTCTCTTCCTTTATATTAGTCTCTGATTCCTGCTGCTAAGTGTCTTGGAACAAGTTGGGTATTCTCAAAGATTGCTTCTCAGCTACCTGAGGGTTTGTCCACAGGATTCCTACTCTAGCTTAGTTCCAGTGTTATGCCAATACTTTTCTAGAACTGTAGCTGGGCATCATGTATTTTGACCATCCAAGCCCTCAGCCTTTCTAGAAGTTACTCTGTCTTCTGCTCTTCATTTATATTTTCTTGACTAGAAACATTTTCTGTCATGTAAAATTCAGTGTGCAAAATAGTATTCATTCAAAATCAAAAGAATCTTGCTTTAAGAATTCAGTTTGTCTTTTCATATATCTGGATTCCTTCCTGACAATGTTCTGCAAAACTCAGCTTGCTGACCTCATTGTGCTGTGTATCTTTTTTCTTAACTGGCTGGACTCTAGTTTATTATTTCCTCTCTGCAGTGCAGTCTGGGAAATGTCTTGAGGCAGCAACATTGCACACTTTATGTGAATTATTCTGCCCATACCCCTTCTCTTAGGGGTCACAGCTCTGTGATAACCTTCCTTGGGTACCTGAAATTATTTTAAATATATTTATGCATCTTGTTATGTGTAAGCGGGTAAAAAGGATCACTGACATCTCATCTTGGGCAGAAGCAAACATCCCCAAACTAAGAATAGCCTTAAAATAAACTTGGGTGTGCACATATATTGTCCAATAACTTTGCAGGTTGAGACAGGAGGACCTAGGGTCTAAGGCAGGGCTACATGGTATGTTCTTGGTGAGTAGGAGCAGGCAAGAGGGAAATATCATTTACAGGAGCTGTGATTACTTAATGGAAAAGCTGGCAACCGAAAAACTATGCTAGTTCTAATACTGGAATGCATTCTGAAACTAATTATATAAAAACAAATGAAACTCAAATATATAAATTATAATTGAAAAGGTACAGTTTACCATGCATACAAAAGAAGGATATATAACAAGTAAGCTTAAGAAATGTGAAGATAGCTACAAGTCTTATTTCATGCTCAAAACAACAATGTTAAATGATAACCGTAAGTGACTGAAAAATGTCACAGGAAAATAATTTGTGCTCATTACATAAAACAGATTTGAAAAATAAAAAATGTGTTTTATTTGATATATACATTGCAAAAAAATTACACATATTAAATAATAGTGAAATACTAATAATATGGACATAAATATGTGAAAAAGTAGATTCTTTCAACACTGTTACCATTATTATTTTAGCTGTAACAAATACTATTAATCCATAATTATTAGCCAAGATGCAATACATTAAAATGAAAGTTATGAGCATTCAGAAAGAAAACATAAGCATCATAATTTACAAATAACAGATGGCAAACTGTTTAACTATGAAAGAAATATCAACCAAAATTCGGTAAAGAGTATCAGCTATAGTATAAAATATGTAAAAAAATTAATTAAGCAAGTTTGAAAACATTGGCTGTTTGCTTCAATTTAATATCGAGCCAACAAAAACATATTACTTGGAAATAAACACATAGATGTTAGAATTATCAATAGATAAAGACAAGGAGATATTCTTAGAAAAATAAAATCACTCATCATTTCTAGAAGGAGGAACAGGGTTATGATAAGGAAAGCATATAAGGAAAGCATTGAAAATGGTAGACGTAGTTACATCGTAGACTGGGTATGGTCATCCATGACTTTAATCCCAGCACCATGGAGTTAAATCAGGTAAACTTCTGTAACTGTAAGGTCAGTCTAGGCCAACATAGGAAGACTATATTCAGAAAGAGATTGAGGGAAATGGAGAGGGAGGGAGAGGAGATCTAGAGGGGTGGGGGAAGGAGATGGGGCAGAGATGGGAAGATGGGAGGGGAAGGGAAGGGAAAAGAAGGAGAGGGAGAAAGGGAAGGAGGAAGGGAGGGGCAGCTGGGGTAGGTGAGGTCATGTTACATATTGACCTCAGTAAGGGCTGTCTCAATGCATGCTACAAAAGTATTATGGGTTTTGCATTTTGCTAACACTTTCATGACATTTGAAATACATTTCTCGTTTTAACTACAGATATATCTATATATGTAGATAGAGAGAGAGAGAGAGAGAGAGAGAGAGAGAGAGAGAGAGAGAGATACATGATAGAGAGATCTAGAGAGATAGAGAGATAGGGAGATAGATGTATGCCTTTACCACATCACCACATATAAAACAATAAGGAAAATTGTTAGTGTTCTGAGTTTCTCAGGTTGATCAGAGAGAGAGAGAGACACAGAAAGATGTTATGGCCTTGCTGGCAGCAGGGAGATCCAATCTCTGTGGACTGAATGTCAAAGAGCAGCACAGAAGCGTATTTATTGATTGTCCCACAAAAGTTGATTTTTGGGGGATGAAACAAGTTCCTCATACTAGAGCCTCTAATCTAACTAATCTGTATGACTTGTGAAACATCCCTACACACAGCTTTACTTCTTATTGTAGTATTTAAAGTATTCAATAATGCAAGACATTCCAGCTGTGGCAGGACTGTCTTGTGACCAAAGTCATACAATAATTGTAAAGCTCCTTCAGAAAAACAACTCTATAGGTAATTTAAAAAAAAAATCACTGTTTTCTGTAACAATTTCTTCAAGGTCAAAATACTTCTAGAAGACAACTCTGTTCTTCTAATGTTTACAATGGATATAATGATTTTATTAAAATTTCTAGTATAATAAACATGAAAAATATAGTCACAAATATATAAATATTTCATAGGAATCATAAAGCTACTTTTGGCTACATAAAGAACTGTTTCTATGAGAAGCCACAGCAGTGTTACGGTGAAGATTCTCACTGAATCAATGTCTCATTCAATCTCTCTTAAAATATTTAGTATTAAATGGTGAAGAAAATAAAAACACCTCAAAGTTTGTAGTAGGGACATAATGTTTCTATTAGACTTTTCTTTAAATACTACTGACAGAAGATATCAGGTAGTTTTAAATGCATGAAAAAATAATGTCACAAACTGATGCAGGAGAAAAAGATTTAGTGTTAGGAAATTCAGTAAAAAAAATTCAAATTGAGTCAATGACTATTTTCTAGATTAAAGTGTAGGAAAAATTTTAGAGATTCAATAATTTTGTTTTTTTTTTAATGTATGTTTCAAATCTTTTTTTTTTATTCTCAACATTCATTTTTCATTAGATATTTTATTTATTTACAATACAGATGTCATCCCCTTTCCCCATTTCCCCTCCCTAGAAACCCCTTATCCCATCCCCTCTCCTCTTTTTTGATTTTATACCATTTAAATTACATGCATGTAGTAAGGTCAGTTCTAGGTTGAGGAACTAGCAATACAATAGATGGGAAAAAATACTTAGCAAAAAATTTACCAGAAATTGTATACATTTTCTTCATAAATATCTATAATTCAAGCTCAACAAAACTACCATAGTCAAATTTAAAAGTGAGGCTACAATCTTGAGATACACAATACATTTATGTATCTAGTACTTGAAGAAAAGATGAACTGCCAGAAAAAAAAAATGGGTTAAGAAAAGCAAATGATGATTTACAATTAAAGAAATAAAAATAGAAGTCAATAAATACCAAATACAAGACATTCTACTGAATCTAAAATTTAATATTTAAAATATCCCTTACCTACTATATTGCTAAATATTTAAAACATTATCTTCAATACTAATACAGTGTATACAAAAAGATGTTTATATGCACTGTGGACAAAGGTTTATTCACATTCTCGAGAGACAATTTCAGTATATAAACACACACTCTTTATAAAAATAATAGTGCATGTGTGTATGTGTGTGTATATGTGTGTGCATCTATGTATATGAGTGCGTTTTTGTGTGTGTGTGCGCACACACACACACTCGCAACTAAGAAGGCCAGAATAGGTCACATGCCCAGGAACTGGAGTTAGACGCCATTCTGAGTAGCTCCATGTAGGTGTTGAGAACAAACATGGTTCCTCTACAAGTACAGAATAGGCTCTTAACTGCTGAAGCATCTCTTCAGACCTATATAAGCCCTTTTACCCAGGAATTCTAATTCAGAGATGCATATTAGGTAAATGGACAAATATGTTCAGTAGCATATGTAAGAGTGCCTGTCAATGGTGTTATATAATGCTAAATACATGACAGCATGGTGGGTGCCATGTGGATATGAGTGGCCTGTAAAGGCACCTGAGACCATGGTGTTAGTCACTGTCCATGCTGCTGCAAAGAATCATCTTGGGGTCCGTGGTCCTGCTGCAGCTGGAGAACCATATTGATGTCCGCCATGGTACACAACACCACCAGAGACCATACTGAGATCTGTGCCACATGAGACACAGGAAGCAAAGTGAGTGTGCTGCCACCAGAAGCCATGTGGACTTCCACAGTCCCTGCTCCTGCTGACAGAAAAGGCAAGGAAACTACATTTACAGTGGTATTGATCACTGCAGACTCACAGTTGAGAGAGAAGGACATGGAAGCCTTCTGTGACAATCCTCTGTTCAGAGCCACCACACCCAAAAATGTTACAGAAAACCACCGAAGAGAACTCTATAATAAGACTGCTGAGCTATTAAAAACAATGAATTCGGTAAATTCTTATGTAAATGGATGGAACTAGAAATATCATCCTGAGTGAAGTAACCCAATCACAAAAGAACACACATGGTATTCACTCACTGATTATTGGATTTTAGCCCAGAAGCTTGAAATACCCAAGTTTCAACTCACAGACCACATAAGGCTCATGAAGAATGAAGACCAAGTTTGGGGCTTCAATCCTTCTCAGAAGGAGTAACAAAATACTCGAGGGAGCAAATATGGATACAAAATGCAGGACAGAAACTGAAGGAGGGGCGATCTGCAGACCATTCCACCTGGGTATCCATCCCATGTGCAGTCACCAAAGGTAGACGCTGATGTGGATGTCAGGAGGTACATGCTGACAGGAGCCTGATATAGCTGTCTCCTTAGAGGTCTGCAAGAGTCTGACATAATCAGAGGCAGATGCTCACAGCTAACCATTAAACTGATCATGGGGTTCCCAATAGAGGAGTTAAAGTGAAGACTGAAGGAGTTGAAAGGATTCGCGACCCCATGAGGAGAACAACAGTACCAACCAACCAGAGTCCCCAGGGTCTAAACCACCAGCCTGGGAGCACATAGGGAGGGACCCATGGCTCCAGCTATATATGTAAGGTGTTATAGGTGGGAGAAAAGAATCTTGGTCCCATTAAGGCTGGGATGTTGTGTGGGGGGGAATTTGAAGGGGGGGAGGTGAGGTGCGGGAGGGGGAGGGGGGTACGCCCCATAGAAGCAGGAGGAGGGGAAGATGGGATAGGGAGTTTCCTAGGAGGGGGGGAATAGGGTAAGGGGAGAATATCTGAAATGTAATAAAATTTCCAATAAAAAAAAAAAAAAAGAAAACCAGAGAGAGAGAGAGAGAGAGAGAGAGAGAGAATGAGCGACAGAAAGAGAGAGAGAGAGAGAGAGAGAGAGAGAGAGAGAGGAGAAGAGAGAGAATGTACAGGGCATCCAGGAATACCACAGAGTGATTAGGATTTGCCCCAGATATGAATGAGAAATACTGACATGAAATATCTGGGGCCAGTTAGACTCAGGTTTGCCTCTGTGTTAAAATGTCAGATTGCAACATCTACACTTGATACCACAGATATGTAACCACAGAGATTAAAAGTAGAACCATGAACTAAGAAAAAATAAGACTGCTGATGTCATCACAATCGATGGCTTCTGATGAGGATGGGCAACTGTGAGTTTGACCATGCTCCACTGAGTAAATGGGCAACACAAATTAGACTTGTTTTCTTTTTATTTTTCTTCCATTTTGGAGGGGGAAGGGGGGGCAGCAGACCTGGGAGGAGTGGGAGTTAGTATAATGGGGTCCATGATATGTAATTCTCAAGTAATCAATAATAATATTACATAGTACAAAAAGATACAGCATGGATGTTCAATACTAGGAAGACTGGGAAAGGACAAGAAAATATATCACTTAATTTTTAGGCAAAACCATATTTATTTATTCAATGACAAATGTACTGAAGGCTAGGCATTGAGATTTTTAGTCTAATTATCTCTGTATAACAGATACATAGATGATATTCTTCTTCCTTTTAAATGTCTATTATAGAGAATATTAAGAGAAAACAAAGGTCAACAAAAGAGACTTTGTATCTATGGAATGGGCACTTAAAATCAATATTGATAGGGAAATAGGTACATACACTGTTCACGTTGCTTATGGAATTACAAATAATTTTTAGAAAATAATAATTTTTACACATATCAAAATTTTGATCATAAACAATTGCCAGTTATAATTAATGGAGGTGTTTAGTTACTAATTTGAGAGTCATTTTATGGAGTTGTCTATAGCCACTAAAAGTGATAGTGTGTGAAGACAAACACCTGTAGCTCCAGCCCTAGGAAGATGCGGGCAGGAGGACGAGGAGCTCAAGAGGGACCTCCACAGCACTGCCAGTCCAGTCTCCATAAACTTCTTCAAAACCCAAGATGATGCATGTTTTTAGCCTTAGCAACATGAATGGAAGCACACGTGAGAAAAGCCTTTGCAAAACCGTAACTTTATGGAATCGGATTTTAATTAGACATGTGCCTGTCTCCCAATGTGTTAACCCTAATCATGTCCAGGTGGCAGAGCCAGGAGTATGATTTAGTTTTTGATGCTTCTACTCTGAGATGACTAATTGTGACAAAATTTACAGCTACATGTGGAAATCATACCTAGCATCTGTAACCCAGTTCCCACTGCCCAGGTAAGGGCGGTGGCCTTGAGATTTGATCGGCATCCAGCTCACAGGCTATAACCGATTGTACAAGGCATTCGGTAATGCTCAGTTTTAAGAAAGAAAATTCAAAATGTCACGGGAGGCCTGGTGTCTTCCACTCTGCCTCTTAGACACTCAGCCTTCAGGTTATTTGTGGTCACTATTGAACTAAAGGTTCATCAGGTTTCCTAGCTAGCCATCCAACTCCTCCTCAAAGATGCAAAGCCAGCATTCAGTTTTGAACATAATTCCATCTTATCAGTCAGCCACTCATGATCGAAGAAATTGCTGGATTGTGCCATGCAGGTGTTTTATCTGTTTCCTAACCTGAGTTAGACTCTCATTCATCCTGAGTTATGGAAAGTTAAGTACCCAAAAATGTACTGAGTCTATATTTCAAGGATTCAAATCTTCATATGTCCCTGGAGGAAAAAAAAATCCTAATCCAACTGCTTGTACTTTCTTTTTGGAGTCACTGATGTGCTTTGAAAAATCAAGCAGGTTTCAGCATCTACTCCATTTTGAAGCTCTGTAGTGCGTGCAGTTAGATCTTGGAGTCAGCTTTCTCCAGGATGTTTCATATTGGTTCTTCTCACAAGAATACTTTTCTATCCTTCCACTGGCATGAGCACCTGGCTTACTCTAGCTGCTTCCTCGAACTCTTCCCACTAAACAGACTACATCTCATTCTATGGCCCTACACTTCTCTTCTCCTGCTCTATGGTAGAAGAATTTTTTCCACAGTTGCATCTTCTCACAGCCTGGCATAGAACTTCGCCAATGTTTATTTTGCCAACAGGGGAATATAACAATAAAGACAATTACATACTACAAGAAATAATGTGGACACAAAAAGGGAGATTTGAGGAGGACACTACTGGGTTGTGTTATTGAGCACACACATACATACCACCCTCTCTCTCTCTCTCTCTCTCTCTCTCTCTCTCTCTCTCACACACACACACACACACACACACACACACACACACACAAGTGCATGCATACACATGGTGGGAGGCAATGTCTTGTATTGCACACTCCCCTGTTTTCTTTCTAAATAATAACTGTAATATATACTGGTTTTCAAGACTTAACAGTCATTTCTGTTAAATCATATAATTAAAAAATAGAGAACAAGTTACTACAGTAACTTTGTACTTTCAGGCTTCTGCATTCATTGTTTGGACAAGGTTTCTACTTTGATAGGAATGAGAATAATAAGATTAAGGTCCAGGGAGGCAATATATTTAGGTGAAGTCTGGAGAATCATTTAATGAGGAGACAAGGGAGGAGGAAACAGAACCGTGTTATTTTTGTTTATTTTTGTGATTTTGGCAAACATTCTGGCAGTAATACTAGTAACATCATTTCTATGAAAGAACTTCATGCTTGTGGCCCACATCGGTTTGTATAGAAACCTTAGAGGGTAAGTAGGTCCTGCCAGCAAGTGCTTGTGCATTCATAACCATAGCAACAGCTGAGGGAAGCCTCTAAACTATGTGTTACCCAGGAATACTGCCTCTGGCCATGGTAGAAGCAACTCTAATGCACAGGGGAAATCGCTGATGTTACTCTTTTAATTTGCAAAGTACATTTCTCTGGATGATGGTGATGAGATTTAAAATAACCAGTTCGAAGCAGAAAAAATGCAAATAAGAAAAAGCAAAACCAAGTGTGGCTTTTCTCTTTAGTCATCTCTGAAAACCAGCTCTCTCAGAAAGTATCTAGGAAGGGTGATACCACAGTGTTAAGAACTGATTTAATATAGCTTCTGATCTGAACCGAATTTAGTGTATTTGGTTTTTAATTTAGTACCACTAATGACTAAAAGGTAAGAGCAATGGTGTTAGCAAATACAATAAATGTATTTTTACAGCCAGTAAAGAATATTATTATTGGGGGTGAGAAAACATACAGTAAGCAAACAGAGAGAAATCTTTACAAAGCACAGGAGGAGAACATGGGAAACACGAACTTCATAAATACGGAATTTTAAAAATTCCTGCAGTGTAAGAGATGTTTTAGATGGCTTGGCTTATTTTTACTTATATAAAGTGGAATATGTAATGTTGAAATGTTTTTACAATGTAAAAATAGTTTACGTGCTATTATTGTATTATAGATTTTCATTTTAACCACAAGATACATATTATGCTCAAACTAAAGAAAATATGAGTATTACATTCATAAGATAAAAAATGTATCAAAAGACTAAATAAAGTCAATTGTGCCAATATTTACATTGAAAATTCATTGATGAATTTTTTAAGTGCTTGATTTAATTAGCAGGCAAAGTATTATGCAAATTACAGAAACAAAGTGTTCCTCAATAAAAATGTAATTGTATGGTAGACATCTTTCCATTGCTATAATGAAATACCTGAGAAAATTAGTTTATAAAAAGAAATGGTTTATTTTTGCTCATTATGTGTGTCATTTTGGTCCATGGTGCATTGGTCCATTGCTTGGACATAGGTGAGGAGGTACATTATGGAAGAAATGATTTACAGGACAAAGATGCCAACCTCATCAGCCAGGAAGCAAAGCAGCAAGAGCAAAAGGTTGAAATCCAGCAATCCCTTACATACAACCTCCCAATGACTAAGAAACGAGCCATTTGGTCTAGCACACTAGAGGTCTGACCATATCATAAAATTCTTTCCCTGGAGATGAAGTCTTTAATACATTGTCCTTTAAAAGATATTCAAGGTCCAGAATCCAGCAAGCAGCTCCTTTGTGGTACCACATGGTTGTTGCTTATTAATTATTATAAATGAATGAAAACATATGGGATGGAACCTCTAACGATGTCATCAAAATCCACTCAGTGCTCATTTGTGTTAGATTTAAAGGGTTAAATTCAGAGGTTGAATGATTTTCCAGTATTCCTAGTACCTGCGCACGAACAGCCCCATGCAAGACTATTGGCTGCTTGTTTCTTTTTACATTTTCAGAACCTATGGGGACATCTGGCAGCCCGACTCTCTGTCATAAAAATGATACTTGACCAGAGCTGGCACAGAGAGCAGAATGGTTCCCACCAGGAGAAAGCAATCCTGGGATTTTCCTAGCCATTTAAGCTAAATAGTTTTCTAGCAAGGGATCTGGGACATTATGTAGATCTCAAAGATCTCAGGTGCTTTGAATTGTTTCCATTTTATGAACTAACATTCTAGGTATGGAAGGCAGAAGGTATCAGAGAAAGAGAGAAGGATCATGGTTACTGTAGCCACATATCTATATTATATGTGTACAGGTGAAATGAAAACAACTCTGAAATTATAAATGCGTGAAATTCGTCCTTTTTGGAAATCCATACCACTTCTTATCTGTTCTGGAAACTGTCCTTCTCCTTGGCTTTCACAGATTCTTCTGCGTAGTTCCTGAACAGGAGATAGCTTTTCCAGGACTAGCAGACACTCAAACATCAGAGATACCCCCACACTTATTTGCTTAGAAATTTCACTATTTTAATTAGAGTTATAGAAATACTGGTACTGTGAAAAGTCCTGAAATGTGAAGATCTCTTTGTATACAGTTGTTCTATCAGATGTCTGAAAATGGTACTCCTGTGCTAAAATGAACATCAATCTTGCTCCTTCCTTTCTGATTTCTCTAGCATTCTAGTGAGTTTTGAAAACTCAAATAAACCTGTAGTTGTGTACCTTAGAAATTCAACAGCAAAAGACTGGTAGGAACTAGACAGAACTGTGATATGAGACACCCTGGATCTCCCATTAAACCTGCAGAGACTACTGTAAGTACAGGAACTAATAAAAACTCCAGGTCACTTCCAGATTAAATATATGGGAGGAAAGAGAACCAGCTCTCTCCAAACAACTAATGAGTATATCAAGTACCCAGTCTGTACAAAAACGTAAGGTTGATATGTGGTTCTGGTGCCACACAGCCAGAAAGATACAGCTTAGAGTATAAGTATGTGTAACAGCTACCCAAAACTTGGAATATCTTACAATCTTCATGAAGAGTGGAAAAGACATAAGGATAAAAATATTCTGTATAAAGAGACATACAACATTAAAAATATTCCTTCTTGAAGACTGAGCTTTATCATGGACTGTTCTTCCATGGAACCTGAGTTTGGTTCCCAGAAACTGGGTCCATCAGCTCACAATTGCCTATGAAGCCAATTCCAGAGGAATCCAGTGCCTCTGGCTTTCATAGGCACCCACACTCCTGTATACATATACACATAGACTTATACCTTCCACATACACATAATTAAAAATGGCTTTTTAAAAATATTCCTCCTCAGAAATATTGTGGGCCCTGAAGGGGATAGGAACTCCACAGGAAGATCAACAGAGTCAGACATGAAGTGCCAGAGTTGGGGAATACCCAGGAGGACTCCTACCAGCTCAGAGAAGGGAGGCAGATGGAGGAAGGATTGTAGTAGGGGGTGACCAGGGGAAGTAAGCAGAATGTAAAGTGAACATGTAAAGAATAAAATAAAATTTAAACGTTTTCATATATAAACTACCTACACAAGCCTAAAATATATCAGAGAGGTTTACAAAGATGGACAATTTTGAGAGACAATTTTCTGCCTAAAATAGTTTGGAAGGGTTGAAGGCATCTGAAGAAAGTAAGAATTGGGGAAAGTGGAGATAAAACAGTAGAGAAAAATCAACTTACTGACACCTGGTGTGGAAAAAGAAGATTAAGATAAAGATAAAGAATTTGAGCCAAGCAAACCTGGAATCGATCGAGAAATGTCAACAGTAAAAGGTCCCTGATAACACTGTGCCGAGAAATCCAGGAAGCAGAATGCTTAGCAAAACGTATTGCTGAAGACTATATCGCTGACGGCATTGCTCCACGCAACCAGGGAGAGAGAAGTCAATAGTATCCTTACCCAACTATGAACCATCTGAGATACAGTAATAACCAGTCTCAAATCATATGCTCACTGGTACAATAGTGACACACCTGTTCTATAACTGACCACTTTCTCATTGGACATAAAGCCCACTCTACAAAATGAAACTCATACCCAATATTGGGGCCAATAATTGGACCAAAAATCCATGACTAACTAAATCAAAGGCCCCAAGAAGAACCTAAAACTATTATTCCACTGAATGGATAAAATTGCCCCCTAAGTTTTTATCTTCATATCCATGGACTAGTTCATTTCTCATCCCCATCCATAAGCAGTATATGGTGATCAATATTGATACCCACAAATGGTCAGCCTGCAGAGAATTAGAGAATGCGAAATCTGTCCTGGTAAATGAGACATCTGTAGTATACCCTTTTCCACAAAGTTTTGGGGACCATCACAGAAGAGGGGAGAAAAATATTCTAATAGCCAGAGGTAGTGCACATGTTCAGTGAAAAAGTATTTGCTGGACATGATATGGCTACTACACACATGAACTCAGTGTCCGTGGCCAAACAAAATTCCAGACAAAGATGAGGAGGGGCTCATGGAACCCCACCTCTAGGTGAGGAGATATTGGCTTCTGGGAAAGGAGAGTGACTTTTCTTCAGGGAAGTGGTTCCCGAGTAGCTCCACGCTCCAGGTGATGGTGCTGTACCTATCATAAGCAGGCAACACTATGTAGATTCTGTGGTTTGAACAAACAAAAAACATGTGAAGGTATGGAGAGAAATGATAGAGAGATAGAACAGAAAGTGGAGAAAATGAATTAGATCAAAACACGTGATATGCATGTATGAACATTTTCAAGCAATAAATAAGAAGAATTGACTCCTAGTTTCTGGAAATTGGCATTTAAATGTCAAAAAGTCACTTTATTGTTTATACTCAGTTCACCATGTCACGGGAGAAGACAAAGTATTCCTCACTGATAAAAAGAATATCCTATTGATATATATGGGTATAGCACACACATAAGAGATTAATGTGTGCCATAAGAAAAAAAAAAGGCATCTATATTCTAATTGGAAAGTTATACCTAAAGCCAAATATGAAGAATCAATTTTTCAGTGTATTTTTTTTTTTTTTTTTGGTTTTTTTGAGACAGGGTTTCTCTGTGTAGCCCGGGCTGTCCTGGAACTCACTCTGTAGACCAGGCTGGCCTCGAACTCAGAAATCCACATGCCTCTGCCTCCCAAGTGCTGGGATTAAAGGCGTGCGCCACCACCGCCCGGCTTTCAGTGTATTTTTTTCTCAAAAGATTCTTTCCAAAACAATATTTCATTGTACCTGATTATTTAAGGCGATCTTATATAAATTAAGTCTCAGGTTATAAGTGAAATATCAATTAACATAAGAATCAATTTAATGGTAATTTAAATAGCTAACTGTTATAATTTTTGCATAATGATGTGGCCTCTGGGTTTGAAGTCCTAATCATGTCTAATTAATTTAAAGGATGTTACTTTTTATTATCATTGAAATTTCTGACAGGTGATAAAACATTTAGGGTTGCCATCACAAACTTTCTACATCAGCTTTACCGTAAGTTGACAAGCCATTGATCATCTCTTTGAAAATGGACGTTTAAGGGAAAAAAAGAAAAAGAAAAAGTCTTAAATACACTTTTAAAGTATTGCATAGAACTGTCATTTCACCACCAAAATGAAAGTAATTCTATTCACTAAAATAATAAAAGAGTTGGCATTTTATTTTAGAGAACTCAATAGCTATAATCAACTTTCATGGGGAATAATCAATTTCAATTTAGGGAAAATAATCTTTACAACCTCTTGAGTTTCAATAGTATCTATGCCACCAAAAACATGAACACGTTTCCCACTGCTGATATCTGAGAAAGCTTGATCTTTGGGGGTTCTGATAGCAAATAAATGTAACTGCAAGAGGATTAGCTAGAGGGTCTGTCAGCTCTTTAAAATAGAACATTAAAACATACACTATTTAAAGCATTTGCAGAAATATAAAATAATGTGAATAAAATTATTCTTTGGCGATTACAGATTCTATGCCTGTACAGAAACCAAACCGAAGGCACAGGAAGTTAAGACAGATAAGTAGAAAGCAGATACGGGGTAAACACGCAGTCCAAGCAATGATGGAAAGTGGAAGACTCCAGCCAGCATGACCCCAAGATCTGCACTACAGTTCTGTTCTTTTAAAAAGGAAGAAAAGAATTATTTTACAAATCCCCAGGAGGGATTTTATGTAAGATAAGTGCAGTCAGAAAACAGAGTGAGCAAGAAGTAGCTATAATCTGAAGGTCAGCCTGCCAGGCAGCATTTGTTAGGATGAGGATACAGCCTGGAAGGAAGGAGAGATGAAGGCAGCTCACAAAGAGGCAGCACATGAAAGCAGTTGGGAATCTGGGTTTGTGTTCTGGCTATGGAGCTTTAGGCAGGTTATTCAACCTTTTTGTTCCAGTTACCTGCTCTGTAGGATAGGAATGATGACAAAACCGTGTTACACGGACTTAAGTGACTTATTATACATAAAGTGCCTTAGCACAGCACTGGACACATGATAAGATATAATTATATAATATATAATAATATTGTAATAATATATAATATGGTGCTTTCTATGTTTATATGCTAGGCTAGTCCGTTTAGTACAGGCCCAAACTTCTTGAGTTCTCACTTGAAATCTACACAGTAAAGCTATGCTTTCAAACTATCAAGGAAATACTTCTTTAAACTTGTTAAATACGTTCTACATAGATATTAGCCTGTTGTGACACTTGAAGGAAATTGCAAAGGTGGTAAATCAAAAGCCTGGACAGAATATCAGAGGTCCGTGGGTCTTCTACCACTTATGACAGAAAGCTTTGAGAGACACTGAAACACATCCATACACGTGCGCGCGCACACACACACACACACACACACACACAACACACGCACACACACACACTCATGAGAGAGAGAGAAAGAGAGAGAGAGAGGGAGGGAGAGAGGAAGAGAGGGAGGGACAGAGGGACGCACGCACGCACGCACGCACGCACACGCACACACTCATGAGAGAGAGAGAGAAAGACGGGGGGGGGGGGGGGAGGGAGAGAGGAGAGAGGGGAGAGATGGAGGTGGGGTGGAGGACAGGAGGGAGAGGAGGGAGAAACAGAAGAAAAGAGGAAAGGAGGGACAGAGGGAGAGAGAAGGGAGTGGAGAGAGAGAGAGAGAGAGAAAAGGAGAGAAGGAGATGGAGAGCAAGAGACAGACAAAGACAGAGAAACAGAGAGAGAGGGAGAGAGACTTTAGGGTGAACCAAAACAAACTTTCAAGACCATGGTCACTCCTTCTTCATTCATTAGATAGGTATGACATCATCATCCACTTGTGGTGTTGTAAGAAACTGCCGTAGGGTGAGTAATATATAAAGAGCAACACTTTTCTCCTCAGTGCTGGGTCTTCAAAGTCACCATCAAGGTTCGTATAACTTCGGAGGTTGGTGATAGCATTGTCTCTCTTGAAATGATAGTGCTGTGTTGTGTCTTCACATGATAGGGAGATGGAAATGTGATAAGGGCTTGACTTGTCCACCTCACACTTTTACGATGTACTAATAATCCATTCAGGAGTAAGAGTTCTCATGACTTTCATTCCTAAATAATCCCCATTCATTAATACCATCACAACGGGGAGAAGATTTGTGGGGCATTCAGATTATAGCCACAATACCACCTAATCCATATAGCTTCCATTTGCCTTGTGGACATCAGAATCAAATACAGTATTGTGCATCCCTTACAATTAACACCATGAATACTGTGTTTTCTGATGTTCAAGCTGTCTTTTAACTATGAGTACTGTAAAGCCAATCAAGTTATGGGACTGGAGAGATGGTATGACAATTCAGATCACCTTGTGCGTTTACAGAGTACATGGCTTCAATTCCCAGCACCCTTTGATGGTTCCCAAATATCTATAACACCAGTTCCATGGGATCTGATACCCCAGGACCCGATGTGTCCCTGGGCACTAGTCATTCATATGGTGCACAGATTTACATGCAAGAAAAACAATCACAGACATAAATAAAAATATATATTTTAAAAATAAAAATAATGATAATACAAGTTATGCATTTCCAATGTGCAGTAGCATAGGGTAAACACTTCTCTTCCAAAATGGAGCAACTGGGGCACAGTACAGAGAGACTGGGCTAGAGAAACACAAAAACCTAGAGAGGAAAACACCAAATTCCACAATACAGCATCTAGGGCTTAGGGTGGAATTGTGGCCAATTCCCCTCAGCTTCATCTTTGCTGCCTGTAATAAACATAGCCTCTCACAGAAGTGTAGCTCTACTCTGTCACTGCACTTTCCTCACCAATACCTCACAGTTTTGTTGCAGCTTGGGATCCCCTTCTCAGCTGCATGCAATGGCCTCTCAGAATCCAATGATCCATATATCTGCTGGTCTCAGTAGTTTCCTACAACCTTGACTCAACCCTCCATGAGCAGCTCACCCTCGAATCTTTTATGCTGCCCAACCAGTACCATTTGGATGCTACTGTCAAGTTCCACTGCCAGCTTGAGATGTTAACTGCTCCATCCAAACCCTATAGTTGGACCACTAGTATTCTTACTTCTCTCAGCATTCTAACCTTCCATCCTCCCACTGGAATTAGGCTCAGATGCCTCTGTTCTAAGGACTTTGTGGTCTGCAGCTCCCAGCTCTCCAATGCATTTCCTACTCTAGCTCCAAAAGCCTGTTAATCACACAGTCAAGTCGGTCACATTCATACCTCACTCTTGGTATTGCTTTTCTACATGTTGCTTTCATGAGTGCTGTGACAAAATATCTAACAAAAGTGGCTTAGGAAAGGAAAGGTTTATTTTGGCTCACAGTTTAAGATCATCATTCATCAAAACAAAAGAAGACAGTGGCAGGTATGTGAAGAAGCTAGGTCACATTGTGTCCACAACCAGAAAGCAAAGAAATGAACATTGCTACTCAGGTCTTTTTCTCCTTCTTATTCAATATTAAGCCCATGACTTGGTGCTTCACACATTCATCGTGGGTCTTCTCAATGTTACCAGAAGTGTTGGGACCACTTTGTGTTTGCTAGCTGGTGACACTGGGGTCCTATATGGGGGTTCTTAGATTTACTGATAAAATAATTGATGAACAGACTCAAATGGAAATTTCAGAACAATTGTATAAAAGTTTAAAAATAGACCCTTTGGGTAGTTAAGCTATAAATTGCAACACCCACCTGAAAGGGAACGGAGGAACCAAGGGAAAGCTATCTCTTTCTGTTTTTAATTAAGCAGGGATTGTGATCAGACACTTGGTGGATATGCAAATACATGACAGAGATGAGGGCTTTATAGACAAAAGCTTCTTCAGAGACAGAAGGCCTGAGTATCAGAAAGAGCTTATATTCTGGGTACCAGAAAGAGTCAGAAGAAAGAAAAAGAAAAATGGTACCTTTCTAAATCTTGACAGAGTGAACCTCATGGCAGCTCACCAGGGCTGAGTTAGGCAATGGAGATTCTCCAAAGGAAAGGACATTGTACTTTTCATCCTTCCCTAATTACATCTTAACTTGCTTTAGACAGATCCTTATTTTATGATAATTGAGGTGGGCATACTCCATAAGCCTTCCTTAAGGTGTTCATGAGGGTCTTGATGCAGCTGACATCTGTAGGGCCAGAGAGTACCCTGTAGGCTTCTGGGGAAGAAAGTCATCAATGGTTTTATCCAGCTGTAGAGCCTTTATGCTGCAATACCAACCTTCTAGGCAAGATGTGGCCTCTGGCCAAATAGAGAAATGACTCTTACGGAATAACATACATTAAAGGCATAATTATTCCTCCTATATCTTTAGCATGTCTTAAAATGAGTCTGTCTTCCTAGGGGTGGACTTCCTTCTAGGGGGATGGTTCTCTGTCCAGATGACTGACTTGCCCAAGTGCAATATTAAGTCTCCACCTAGACCAGACATTCTAATCTCTTGACTTGGACTTTTCCCTTAATGTGCCTTTGTTGCTACTTAAAAGCATCCTTGTTAAACCTCTCTGTAAATGACTTCACAGATATGCCCAGAGATTTTTCACCTTAAATCTCATCAAATTATCAATCATGATATACCATCAAATACCTACAATGAAAAACGGTTGCAATCATGAAGGAAAATGATAAGCAATGGTAACTTAGGTCTTAGACATTTGGAAGACATCAGTTTCCTTTGTAGAATGAAAGCTCCTATTAGATACTATAGGACAAGTTTCATAAGAAGAACACAGCAAGGAAGCTTTATAGAGTATGCCCACCTCAATTACCATAAAATGAGGATCTGTGTAAACCAAGTTAAGGAGTAATTAGGGAAGAATGAAAAAATTTCTTAGAAACCTGCTTTTTTGGGAAGCCAATTAAAAATTATAATTAAAAAAGAAAAAGAAAAGAATTTGAATTGAAGCACCTTCTATGGGTGGATAATGTTGTTCCTCAGGGTCCTAGGATAATAAATGAAAAGTTCAGCACTTGATAAGGTAAATTTCTCTATGAGTTTTAGTCATGGAGACAATACAGGACATAAGCATCAATTTTGATGGTCCACTATAAAGAGATGGTGCGTTCCTACTGCTGAAGATATCACCCACTTCAGGATATGGAAAACTAAGCTAGAATTCAGGTAGGCAATTCCTTCCAATTGACTGACATCTGTAGTGTAGTGTAGTGTAGTGTAGTGTAGTGTAGTATGTATGTATGTATGTATGTATGTATGTATGTATGTATGTATGATGTATGGATGGATCTATGTATGTATGTATGTATGTATGTATTATATGTATGATGTATGAATGGATCTATGGATGGATGGATAGATGGATGGATGGGTATTAATGTATTGTATTGTATATAAGTATATATGTGCGTGTGCATGAAATTGTGAAACAATAATTTTAGATTTAGAAGCAATAAATAAATTTAGGAGAAAAAAATAGAAGTAAAGTAACAAATCATATAAATAAGAGAAAGAAATATGCTTTTGAGCAGTGTGAGGTGGTCAAGCTAGAGAATGACTTCCTTGAATTTAAGTAGGAATAAGTGAAGATAAGGTCTAGGCTGAGAATATTTTACTCAGGATAGCAAATGCTTGACCTGGGGTTCCTAGAACCATCTTCAGAAATGTTGGCAGAGGTTTAATGAGGTTTGTTTCAAAATAATTCTAAGTATAGCCTCCCTGATGGCCACTATAACTCAACTACTAACAGAGTATAACCAGACTTGAAGGAACCAAAGTTAAGGTAGATAGTGAGCAAGACTAAAATTCAGTGCTGGGAAACACCCTGTCTCTACTGCAGCTTCATTAAGATCTCCATGACTTCTGTAACATCTTCAGCATCATTGTGCTGGACAATTTTCTTTATGGCTGCTTGACAGAGAGATAGAGTTGATGATAAAATGAGTTTCAAGTCTGTGGTACAAGGCAATTATAAGACATGCAGAGAAAAGAGACCTACTTTCCACCTGTCCCAGATACGGTGTGGACCATCAGTGGACTGCCCATCATAAATACTTCTGGCTATAATGTAAGACTTCAAATGTTCTTGTTAAAATAAACTCCAGTGTGGTAGTTTTCAAAAGTTGCAGCATATAAACTTCATTCTAACTAAACGTATAAACTAAATGTGTAAAAACCTCCAATGGTTGGATCATACCTTGAACTTTTTAAATGTTAAATTTGGAATCCTGGTATGTTGAGGCTTTGTCTTTTACTGTTTGTTGTAATGAAAAGTGCTGGCCTCCAAGATTTGGAGTCTGCACATAGCCTGAAGGACCCTGCCCCCACTTGATTCTGATTGGTAAATAAAGATGCCACCAGCCAATAGGTGGGGAGAAAAATCATCAGCAGGGTGGCTCCTACATACAGACAAGTTTCACTTGAATTCTAAAGTGGTAAGTGGTTCCTCGCTTTTCCTTTAGTATTCTTGTGAGCTATGTTCTTTATCCAAGAACAATGACATTCATTTGCCGAATATCCTGCAGAAGCTCACTACTTGCAGACGTAGCCTCCATTCTTTAATAATCATGACTGCTTGATAAGATGAAGAGTCTAGCATCCATGAAACAGGAAGAGGTGCTGAGGCCTCACAGTCTTAGTAGTTGGTCCAGGTAATAAATGAAGCTTTCTTTGAGAAACACTAGTATTCACAATAAAAGTCAAATCCCTTTGGAGCGCTTTGATAGTTGAAGGTCGTTAAGGTAGGGAGGGTCAACTTTCTTTGCAAAATGGTTGTTAGTAGGTTGCTCATGACACCATTAATGGCCATATAACCATGGGTACATGAACAACTTCAATTGGACTGGGTGGGTTATGAAAAGAGGTCATGAGGTTGGGAGGGGCACATGGTAGGAGTCTGGGTAGAGTTGGACAGGAGTATTAAGAAATATATATGAACATTTTATAAATATATAATAGAACATGTTCTGTTGCTAGCTATCTCACATGACATAGTTTTCTGTATCTCCTCTAGTTTGCTCTCTTTCCAGAACCCCACATTCAGCGACTCTAAGCTCACTGGTTTGTCTGTTGCCCCCTCCACCTTTAGTATCCTTAGGCAGCTCTCTTAACTTCTCTCAGCCTTTCTTCCTCCTCTGTAAAATGGGGATATAATATACATCCTCGGGTCGTTTGACAATTAATTGAAATCATACATCGGATAAGGTCTAGCTCTGGTTTGTCCAAAGGAAAGGTTAAATACCCATGCATCCATTAATTCTACACCCTGAAGAGGTAAAGAGGCTGGGCAGAGCTAGTTATCCAATACTAAATAAATACTGACAGCAGAGCTACTGCCTGAAGCCAGGAATGACAATCCTATGACACTACAGTGAGCATATTTGCAATATGAAAAAAATGTGTTGGGGGGAGAAATTGCCATACTCTTAGGATTTCACAGGCCACCCATCCAATGCACTAAAGAAAAAAATAATCCCTCCAAAAAATAGGATGCCTGATCTCCTTAGCTCCAAGGCAGCTTATTCAAGAGTGAAGTTTTAAGACTGAATAAATAAATTCCCATATTAAACACTAGGTTAAATACAATCTCTGGCCTAAAGGTCCTTGCAATCTAAAGGAAACAGCATACACAGATGGACACTTGGGGAAAGCAATTTATAAAGTTATTTTTTAAAGCTTTGTTATTTTCTCAGTGGGTCCAATATTAGTCACTGATAAAAATAAAAAAAAACGGGGGGCAGGGCAAAAAAATGGCCAGGAGAAGTTTGCTTTCCATTCCTAAAAATCTCAAATACATATTTAGTTTCATTTGACTCTTCATTTGACTCTTAACACTATTTTGTTACTGTGTCAACTAGTTGATTGACCTTAATAAATCAGTGTATCTTGTTAGTAATGGTGGTGTTGGTGACGGTTGTGGGTGGTGGTGGTGGTGGGGTGGTGGTGGTGGTGGTGGTGACGGTGGTGGTGGTGGTGGTGGTGGTGGTGGTGGTGGTGGTGGTGACGGTGGTGGTGGTGGTGATGGTGGTGGTGGTGGTGGTGGTGGTGATGGTGGGGTGGTGGTGGTGGTGGTGACGGTGGTGGTGATGGTGGTGGTGACGGTGGTGACGAGGACGACGACGACGACTATGATACAGATGCTGGCAGAGAGCTGAAAATTTTGGAGCAAGCAATATGTGCCTGAAATACTTTACAAAATATCCAAAGCCACAGCAGGAAATTAATATTCGCTTTGATTTTTCAGCTGAGAAATGCAAAACAAAGGTAGCTTGCCCATTTCCTTCTGGTCTCGCTGCAGGTTGGCATCCTGTGCTCTGCTTTTCAGGTACAGCATCTCTAGCAGAAAGACTTTACTACGAAGTTGCTTTGGGAAAAGCAGCTTCTACTCACCAGAAGAAGCATCTTCACTGAAACATGGAGACCTAATATTAGCCAAAGACACGGGTCTGTCGGCGAGCCTAATGTGGTATAGTTCCCACCATAGACCACTTGTGATTCTTCCGTCCCCGCCCCAATAGTTCATCTCATACATAGTCTGATCAGACTAAGGCAGACCCTCGACTCATTGGGATAGAGTTTAAGTGGGACTGAGGTATTGGTTTGAAGCTGATCGGGAGTAAGTTAAACCAGTAATACTTCATCTTTCTCTTAATAACTAATGAAGAATGATGTGTGACAGTTTAATAATTCTGCAGAGCTATTATAGGAACTTAAAGAGTCTAGCTTGTGTTACTGCATGTTTTGTGCCGCTCTTTGTAAAACTTGTCATTGTGAAAATGGTCACTGAACAGATAATTTTTTTCAAATGAATTAATTTCAGAGTGGTTTTCTCATACTATTTATGGTATTATGCAGGAAGTACAGGATGGCCATAATGTTTCATATGAGTAGCATGAAATTTGACAAAGAAATATGCTTATACCATTAGCCATAGCTAATCTGGTAACTTCTCTGCTCATGATTATGACAATGTCCAAAACACATAAGAAAGGGAACGTATTTTTCCAGAGAAAGAATCTCTCAGATTTTTAGTAGCAACTTGGGATAAATTATAAAGAATAAAAATATTTTATCTGTAAAATATAAGCATAACTTTGCTCTGTGAACTAGGGAAAAATAGATTGTAGGCAGAAGGGGGAAACATTTAAATTTACTAATATTAAGGCAGAAATTAGTATCTCAACATATAATAGGAGTGTTTTAGGAAAACAAACATAGGTTAGTACATGGACCATGCATACAATTCGTGTTAGGAGACCTGACCTTTATCACTCGGTGCTAGCTGTTCAAAGGATCATGCAGAATCACAACCATTGAGGGAACAGAACACCCACTTTATGACTTTGGATTACAGTGTTCCACAGTAAACCCTGGCACGGCAAAGATGACTTTCCCCAATCACCAATCTGAGATTTCTCTGGATTACTTACCATTTGTCTGTTTACACAAAAGAACACAAGGCCCAGTAACAGCAAAACTGAGAATCCTCCAGGAAGTCATTTTACATTACAATGAAAATCAGTGCAAAAATCAGAACAGAAACAGAATAATATTACTGGACACTTCTCAGTTCATTGTGCCTGATTTTTTCTTATTGGCTTATTATATTAATTTCACCTGTTTATGGTCATGAAACAAGCATCATACACATGAGCAAACTCTCTTCTTTCTGTTTTATTATATAGTAAGACTATGACTTTTTCTTATCACCTGCATGCTTGTGACATGTCAAAGAGTTATTTAAAATAATTACACGTGTTAATGACTGAGCAGCATGAGGTCTGCATCTTCTCTACAAAGGAAGCATCTTGAGTCCACAAGTTTAGGACCTGACTGACATGGGGATACTTATAAAAAGGGGACATTGGCTGACTCCCCCTTCCATCCCACTCCACGGCAGTCTCTACATTGTTCTTGGCTGTAATTTGTAATCTTGTGATTCTGTGTTTATCTAGAAGATTTTTAAAACTTCATACTTATAATGTCTATCAGTTATTCTTCATCATTCTTCTACCATTCATTGGCTTTGCTCTCAGTCTGGTGTTTACCTCTGTCTGTTTGTCCAAGTAGGAATGATTACATGTTCATGAAGAGACACCCATCTATTAACCCTGCTAAAATGACCAAAATCAATAAGAATAAAGCATGCTGTTATATTTATCTCTGTTCAGATTATAATTCTTTGATTATATTTGAACTTTGATTCTCTGACTTTCATGAATTTCTCTCTCTCATGTGAGTAGTGTTAGACCAGTGGCTTCTCACAGTTTGTTTTCATTAGCCATAATAATCTTTTTATTTACACACAATGCAATTTGATCTGCTGTGATTTACCTAGTGTGTGTGTACATATGTTAGAAGCTTTTCACCTCTGCCATGATACTTAAAATTTATTCTCACTACTGTTCCACCAGTTCCTTCATGACCGCCACCATTCCACCACACACACTTTATAGTGATCAAAAAGAACAAGACGAACAAGAAGAAAATGAATGGGCAAGAGATATGTATGAAGTGTTGAAGCAGCTAAGCAGATATACTCATTTCTCATAAAAGCTAATTCTGCATTTGGAAGGAAGTAAGGGGATGATGGGAAATCATGTGATAAGCCCATGAGGTTTGAAAACAGGACCATAGGATGTGGAGATACAATATGTTCACTGAAGGTATATTGGTTGAAAATTTGCATTTAAAACAACTAGATCCTGGATACCTTCTTGTCCAACAGAGTAGGGTTACTAAACATCCCTTCTGAGGAGATAGATGTGCAGACATTAGTCTTTTTGTAGCTGAAGGAATTTGTGAGTCAGCTCTGAGGAACTTATTAGGAAAACGAAATACCTAAACAGCTACTAATAAGCAAAAATAGAAGAATACTCGCCTCCTTGCCTCTTGTCCTGGATCCACAATCATGCTCATCTTTGTCTCAATTGAACCATGACAGGTTGCCTCTTTGGTTAAACTGGTTTTCCCAAGAGAAAATACCTATGAATAACTGTCCTGACACTTTACAAGGAGCCACAGTCTTGTGATACCAGTATGAAATTCCAGGTTCCCATTCTACGCTTTCTTTTAATTAAACATTTGACAAAAGACAAAAATAAATATGTAAGGAAAAATACAAAGTGTAGGAAACAGAGCACGGAGAGATTACTAAACAGTTGAGTACTTGTCGCTTTGAGGACCAACGTCTGGTGCCCAGCATTCAATCAGGCCTCATAGCTTCCTGTTAACTGCAGTTACAAGAAGTCTGACACCCTCTTCTGTCTTCTGCTGACATAGAGTATGCATATACACCCACACGGGGAGAGACAAGTAAAAGAAAAAAGTTAAAAAGGGACGTGGAAACAAAGTAGAAGGAATTTACTCAGTAACCTCAAAAAAAAGGTGAGGCCCTGCTTTGCTGAAACAATAGGAAGGCATAGAAGGGGAACACTCAGCCGTTCAAAACAAGGTTTTGAGAACAAAAAGCAATCACAAGACATGAAGGCTAATAGAAAATTTGGAAGATTGCAATTGGGTAAAATCTCTAAATAAAAAAGCAAAGCAAAAATTTCAAACAGATATGATATTTTTAAAAAAGTTTAAATATAAACTTATTAGGATTTATATAAAATCACAGAGAGAATCAGAGAACAAAGAAAAAGAAAGAAAAAAAAACAAGAATAAAACTCAACAAACATCAAGAGGACAGTTGGAGGGCTGGAGTGTGAACATTCAGGATGAAAAGTCACCGTGAGCACACTTCACAGTGAGGGTGAACACGTGAGCAAAGATCAGCTGGAGTCACTGAGCCGCGTCCTAAGATTTCAGAGCACTAAGTAGAGAAAGAACTTTAAAAGCTTGTAATAAGGAAAAAGACGAAAATTAGTTTCCTAGTGAGGGGGAAAGTCACACAAAAATGAGAGTTACATTTGAGGACTGGAGAGATGTTTGAGTAGGTAAGACTTTCAGCACTTAGTATTAGGAGCTTATTCCCAGCACTCAAGTACCCATGCTGGGCAGTTCACAAAGGCCCAGAACTTCAGCTCCAGGGGAGCTCTTTTGACCTCCAATGGCATCCACATATATGTGGCATGTGTTTGCACAGAAGTTTATATACACATAAATAGAAATAAATTTAAAAAAAATAGAATGTAATCCTACATTAAGCAGCACTGGAAGACATTGAAAACATGCTTTCACTAGGACTGCAGTTAAGAACACTTGTTCTTACAGAGGACCAAGATTAAGTTCCCAGCACCCACATGATGGCCTTCAACCATCTGTCACTCCAATTCTAGAGGACTTGACACCCTCTTCTGACCTCTGTGGGCACCAGGCACCATACATATATAGGCAAAACACTCATACACATTAAACAAAAACAAATAAACAAAATATTTAAAAAAGAAAATAAAACAAAAAATGTTTCCATAATTTGAGGAAAATATTTCTATTTCAAAAATCTTTTCCCAGCCACTGTCATAATCAAATACATGAGTGGAATGGGTATATTTTACATAATATAAACAATATGTGCTATTTTCATTACATTTGTTTAAAAAGAAAAAAAAACACTACAAAAGGATATGCTACAGAGTAACAAGGGCAAAAGGAAACAAAATAACAAAATAAGCATGAGAAAAGAAACACACAGAGACCATGTAATATGATTTGATTGTGAAATCTATCAGTGTGTCTCTCACACTGGCATCATACCAGATACACGTAGTATTATATTCACCAAAATATAATATAACTATTAAAAGACAGCAGATAAAAATATAAATGAAGTAGTTTCTTTGAAAAGCCAAATACAAAGCTTACTCCCAAGATGTATACAATATGTGTAAAGCTAAAAGAAATAGCCATTATTCTGGATTATAACAGAAACTCTAAATGGAAGAACAAAACATTAAAAGAGTCCGCATTGAGAGTGGCACAGGTGAATGCTACGTCTCATTACTGAAGGAAAATCTTTACTATTTATTGCCAGACACAGCAACAAATAACCTCACTCAGTAGTGAGATCATAGGGAAAAAGTAACGAAACAAAATAACAAAAAGTCCTTAATCTCATGTGGCATTTTTAATTAAGACATTTTAATATTTAATTATTGTTATCAAGGTCAAGAAACTGTTCTATTTTGTATTCCTTGATATTGTCTTCAAGTTTTTAGTAAATCCAATAAAAAAAAAGATTGATGAAAAAATAATCTTTGAACATTTTTATATGACAGTTTTATTTGTGTATAAATTCATCAGAAGCTAATTAATTTGGTAAATAAGGTAGATAAGCAAGATTCTGGAATTAAATGCCAGGATATAGAATATTTTCTTGTGTCGGGATTTAAACACTTGCTATCTCTTCTGCCAGTTTGGAACTTCTCTCAAGAAACCTATAATATCTTCACCATACTATACTGGCTTTTCCTGGGGTGATGAAATACATTTCTATTCACCCTGTGTTTTAGTCAGTGTTCTAATTGCTGTGAAGAGACACCATGACCACAGCAACTCTTATAAGGAAAACATCTAATTGTGGCTGGCTTACAGTTTCAAAGGTTTAGTTCATTATCATCATGGTGGGAAACATGGCAGTGTACAAGCAGACATGATGCTGAAGAGGTAACTGAGAGTTCTACATCAGGATTCTCTGGATTTACAGGCAGCAGAAAGACAGCCACTGAGCTTGAACATTTGAAACCCCACGTAAAACCCTCAGTGACACACTTCCGCCAACAAGGTCATCTCTCCTAATCTCTGTCAAGTCATACCACTCCCTAAAGACTAAGCATTCAAATCTATGAGCCCCCTGAGGGCCATTATTATTCAAACTACCACACCCAGATACAGCACCAACTACAGGTCAAAGAAATTATTCTAGCTAGCTAGTCTAGTTTGGCGAACTAGTGAGTTTATATTGGTCATGTACATGACAAAGGGTGGGGAATTTATTTACAGAACCAAAGGGAGTCCTGTCAAAAGTTCACCCAAAGTGGGTGATACCTTGCTGGGGGACAGTCCCAGCAGTTCTTTCTTGGTTCCTCTTGAGGCTGTGGAGGGAGAAAAGTTGGTGGAGGCAAGACTTGGTCTTGAGAGATATTTAGCGTTTGCTGTTTAACAATAAAACATTTACCTATCTTAAGTCTAAGTCACTTTGCTACTGTAGCTGACCTGACTGAGCTCTTTTGAGGCCAGAAACTGAAGACTCTGGTGTTTAGCACCTCATCGTAAAACAGAAGAAGGTTGAGTAAGGGATTAATTAGTAGAACCCTTTCCCTCCAGTTCAGTGCCTCAAGCTTGTCAGGATAGGGAGAGGTTTAGAACAGTAAACTTCTATTGAACAAGGAGAAGAGAATCACGCTCCCAGAAGGAAAAACTTTTACATGAGCAAATATGGATAAACTCACATAAATTCATATACAGATTCATGCTTACATATTCCTGTATCTCCATTCAAACCAGTTGGGCCCAATTACATACTTATCTCATAATTGAATACTTACACCATCACATCCATACTTACATATATACAAACATACAAGTATATAGCATCTATCTACCATAAAATTCTAGTGTAAGTCCTGTTGGGATTTTTCATGGCAAAACAATAGTAATATTCATTTGGAAAGAACAAAAGATTAAACTAGGTTAGATATACAAGAAAATGAAGATAAGGGCTTTGTTAGATAGGAAAGCATGTAGCAGTCTAAATGTTAAAACAATACAGTGTTGTAAAGGCATAAGCAGAGTATAGCAGAGAGATAGAAAGCAGAGCCCAATTTATAGACTACATCCACACAAGAGCAGAGAAGAAGATTCAGGATAATTACTTGATCTCTGCCATGTTCTGTATTAGACAGGCCATGACCAGACCATGAAATAGAGCTGCCCCATTTTGAATACACTTTCCTACCTCAAACCAAGAAAATCCCTCCAAGTCATGTTTTTATCACAGTAACAGAGCAGTAATGATATTCTCCCCCACCTGTAAAAACTTAATATTTAATCTACTCCTCTAAGGAAACTTGTTCACACAAAGGCCTGATGCATTCACTGAATTTGACTCTGGGAAGTAGTTGACTCAGATACCTATCCCTCCATTTCATCTGCTCTTAATCTTTTAAAACTAGCAAGTAAATCCAAGACTGTCCCACCTGGGATCCATCCCATATACAGTCACTAAACCCAGACACAATTGTGGATGTCAAGAACTGCTTGCTGACAGGAGCCTGATATAGCTGTCTCCTGAGAGGCTGTGCCAGAGCCTGACAAATACAGAGAGGATGCTTGCAACCAACCATTGGACTGATCACAGGGTCCCCAACGGGGTCCCCAATTGAGGACTAAAGGAGCTGAAAGGGTTTGCAAGACCCATAGGAAGAACAATAATATCAACCAACCGGACTCCCTAGAGCTCCCCGACCAAGGAGTCACATGGAGGGACTCTTGGCTCCAGCCACATATGTAGGAGGGAATGACCTTGTTAGGCATCAATGGGAGGAGAGGCCCTTGGTCTTGTGAAAGCTTGATCCCCTAGTGTAGGGTAATTCAAAGGCAGGAAATGAGAATGGGTGGGTGAGTGGGGTGGGTGGCAGAACACCCTCATTGAAGCAGGGAGAGGGGGTGGCATAGGTGTTTCGAGGGGGCTGGAACTGGGAAAGGGGATAACATTTGAAATGTAAATAAAGAAAATATCCAATAAAATTTAAAAATTAAAAAAAAAAAACTAGACAGTAGTGAAAGGCTTGGAGGTTGCACACACACACACACACACACACACACACACACACTCACACCATATTCTTGCTTCTTCAATTGGTTCTTTTTACAAAACAAAATTCTCTTGCCAGTCTACTTTGTGTTGTTACATTTGCTGTTTGTACAACACCGAGATTATTCTTTTCTCCAACAGGTACAAGAACTGTGTTTGGGTCTTTAGAGGTTCAAGTGAGAACGGTAAGAAAAGTTAATCGGGAGTGTGAATGAGTAGATTAGCTGTTAATGAGACTTAGTACTTAAGGACAGTTAATGAAAAAGTGGCATCGTCCTTGAATGAGAAGAAATAAAAATAAAAAGGAAGGATAAACTGCTCCTAGGTAGGGTAGAGGAAAAAGTTTATTGTAAATAAAAGGGACAGCATAGACAGGGGCAGAGATGTCTGGGAAATCCAGAGTGAACATGACCCTGAACCATATAAGGAGTGGAGAAATGTTTAGGAAGAGTGGAGAGGTGATACGAGAGAACGAAGTGCAGCAAGCAGCCAAGAGAGCAAAAGTATTTAAAAAAATAAAGATGGATAAACACAAATGGCTGGATTATACAGGGAAGAGCCTCCGGGGAAGGGCCCAGTCCCTGGTCTGGAGAGTTCCAAGTAGAAGCCTAGGTAATAGCAGCACCCTGTAACAGACAGAACTGAGGCATGCTGGGAGAAACTCGGGACCACTTTGGTGTGTTAAATAAGATCCTCAGCAGTTTGTCCCAGGGTTTGAGAGTTACACTCCTCAAGATTGCTAACACTTAACCATTGATTTCCCCAAGTCAGCATTACTCTATGTGTAAGAGACTTTTCCTGGGAAACACAGCACAACACACACATACACACACACACACACACACAACACACACACACACACAGTCACCCCAGATAAGGAAATGATGAGAAAAGAAAGAACATATACCGCAAAGTCCAATTTGGTAAACCAATAGTTTTATTGGAGTTACTTACAGAAACATAGATTAGGGGTTACTTACAGGAGTAGAAATTACTCAAACCCAATGGATGAAGGTTTACTAAAATTGGGAACCTGGAACTCAATACACAGCTTACAGGAAGCTTGTAGAGTGTACTTTCCAGGTGACCACAATGATCTGAGCCTCTTCTAGACAGCTCAGTTGGTTTTTGTTTCTTCTTGGAAATACAGCTGACCTCTGCTTCTTCAGGCTGCTTGGCTGGTCTGTGGTTGACTCTAATCAGTCTTTTCTGCTTATACACTCTCAGAAAGGAAAGGACCTAGTGAATCCAGCCAGGTTCAGGAACTTCCTGACACTATTTCAAGTTGTGTACTTTACGTCTTTTGAAGCTTCCCTACAGGATGGACTGACTATGTCTTCTTCCTCTAGAACTTGCTATTATAAACAATCTGTCATTTTCACTTTTCCTTTACATCATATGCCTTGAGAATTTACCTCTAACGTGGAGGAAACTGCTACCCAACACATCTTGTACATCTTGTTCAGGACCCACCAATTCACTTGTGTCAAAAAATGCTCCCAGATAGAAAAGAGACTGTTACAGAGTCATCCAGCATAGAGGAGTCCTCTGTAAGTGCAGGAAGCTTCGGTAAAATAAGATGCAGGTCCAAGCATTGGCAATATTTGTAATACAAAGAATAGTTTTTAAAGGACAAAGTTCAAAGATACACAAAGATCTGAATGGGAAATACATAATTTTAAAACAATTAAAAGAAAATGTTAGATAATAGCCTTAAGGAATCATGACAGAAAGAATTTCTTAACACATAAAAACAGAAATATAAAAAATATTATAGTGATAAATTTAATTATATAAAATAGCAAGTATCTGTATAATAAATGATATAAACAAAATTACTGCACAAAGGACACATTAGGAAATATAAAGTATTAGTCCTTTTAAAATTGTAAGACCCTTACTAATCAATAAACTGACCTAAGAAAGCAACTGGACTAGGAATATATATAAAACTGTTGATGAGAAAGTATAAGTAGCAACTATAGTAATTGGTCACATGAGCAGTATTTGACAAGACAGGCTAGGATGTTATCGGGTGACCTTTAATACTTACTAACGTACAACAACCAGGACAACACTCTTACTCCTTCGTCTTTGATATCCTCTTGCAAGTCAAATGAAGACTGACCAACATCCCAGCTACTTACCCACAAATATTACCAATCATTAACACAAAGGGAAAGAGGTTTACAGGCCCCTCTTCAGCAAACTGTGCTGTGACCAAAGCTAAAATCAACCCAGAAGTTATACAACAAGACATATTTGGTGAACAACAAAATGGTTATCCCACTAGCTTTTAAGGAACTAATATTAAAAAGCAAGCTATTGTTCAAACATCTTGCACTGACAGTAGAGTAGTATTTATTTTAATAAGGTTGTTTGGAGAACATTTCGACTTATCTAAGAAGGATAACAAATACATAGTATCTATTTTATCCAACTCTAGCTGTCTAGCTAGCTAGCTAGGTAGCTAGCTAATGATCAATCTACATGCTACTGTTTAAATTATGCACCCATACACAGAAATGTGTATATTGTAAGGCAGGAGGATTATTGTGCCACGGTTTCTACTTAGAAACAGCCTGTCTATTTATGATTTGACAATTATTCTTGTAACACCTTGTGTTAAATATGATTCAGATATTAAATAAGTTACATTAATCAGAAGAGTCCAGAAACCCTAACACCGGGGTTTTACAATGAGTGAGCAATAGTATACTGAGACACACACTCATATGCCCACTGGAGACAGGAGCTCAGCTGCACAGGGAGACTATCTCGAAAGCTAAAGCAAACACCAGTATTATCTTGCTTCTAAATTGATACCAATCACACACAAAGTGTAAAACTTGACATCAGAAAGGAAACATGGAAGGAAGATAAAATCCAAAGGAGACCCTCACTAAGCCACCAGTGCCGCAGACCTACCTGAGACAATTGCAGCTGCATTTATAACTCCCTTGTAATTTGCATAATTGTTTTACCTTTCAGTTAATCTTAATCCATCACAACCCAGAAGTTTCTGAATGCTTAGTTCTTAGGAATTGACCCTGACAATTCCTGGACATAGGGCAAACTATGGCAACCAAATGCAATTATAGATTATGTATGTATTCTTTACTTTTTATTTGTATTTCTATCTATTATCTCTCTGTGTGTGAGTGCTCACATGTGCATGTGCACGCATGTTCATGCATACATGTACATATGCTTGTGGTTGTTTGGTAGTCAGAGGACAACTTTTAGAGTTGAACCTCTCCTTCTACCTTAACATGGCTTCTGGGGATTTGATTCAGCTCACAGCAAGAACATCCACCTGCTAAGCCATCCATTGCACCAGTCTATAATGTAAACTTTAGAAGTTAGAAGCATGTGTTTGCAGCCTCAAAATCCCCAGGATGTATCTGTTTCTTCATGGATGACCGAGTTTGAGATGGCATTTGCCCTTCTTAAGCTTTCCTTTCCTCATACAATAATGCTGGCATAATATTATTGTTGTATGAGGATAACATTTTCCATCTTATAGAATTGTGCAGTTTAATTTTGGTTATACTTTGAGGCTTCTCCCACAGTGCCTTGCTCAAGACTGAGAACGCAACAGTGGCTATTGTTATTTTACCAAAGTTATTGGAACTGTTGTCCTTATCTACACCATCATAGCACGTTTGATTTTTCACATAATGTGAAAACCTAACCAATATTAGGCAGGCATTTTTTAGAGACATCGCATATACTGTTGATTTGAGTATGTTCATTTGTGCGTGAGTGTGAGGGGCGCCTGGATTTATGATAAGAAGTCTTATTCCTAGTACTGCATTCTCAGAATCACAAACCATTTGGTCAATCTGTAAAATTTCAGAAGGAGCTACCATACAAGAATAAGGTGACATCACCCTGTGTCTGCGGATGAATGGCAAATTAAAGCAGAATAAATCAGAGATCAGAGGAAGAAAGGAATGAGGCAGACCCTCAGAGAATAGAGATGTACCAAACTGTCTGAATTCTGTGCTGCAGAACTCAGTTCGTTCCTTGGTTCAGCTGCAATCTTGTTTGTGAGTTTTTCTCAGTCCCTAAGTTCCTGACATAAGTTCATGCTTCTTTATACGATTTTACTTTATGCTATTATACAAATTGCTGCATTTCCATTATGTATCATACAAAGAATTCTGGTTAATATAAAGTGGATGTAGCATAGACAGTTACGGAGCTATAGTCCCATTTGCCCATAGCTTGCAAGTAATAAAGAGACTTTGCTTACTGCTTAGGAAACTAGACTGGGTGATTAAAAAACCATATAATTTATTTACAAAGATATATTAAACACACATCTCATGAGTTTGAACATAATCCCCACACATCTTGTTAAGTTGGAGCTCAGAGAGGAAAATCAGAAAATAAGAGAGCAAGTGAAGTGTTTGACTGGGCTCATCACCCCCCCACTTCTGTTGATTTAGACAACATAAAAACACTTATCCAATAAGACAGAGTTCTCTTGATTGAGGAAAAACAAGGTAACATAGAATGACATCGCTTGGCCTAAATACAGTTAAATAATACAAAGAGACAGGATGCAAATGAATATATTTTGTGTGAGGAATAGATATGCCACTAATTGCGTTCACTTATTATCATAGAAATGACATGTTTTCAGCTTAGTTATATGTCGCCACAGTTAATAATTGAAACACAAACACATGAAACAGTAATTTAGTGGCAGACTTCATAATTACCAAAGTATAGTAAGGGTTTGTTTTGTAAACATATGTGGAACTCCTTTGTACATGGTGTAATTACCACGAATATAAAATGGAAGAGAAGCCCATGGAAGAAATTCTGCTGTTTTCTCAGCAAAGCAGTGGCTAAAATAAAAAAACATCAAGGGCACTGTAAACTCAAAGGCTTTTAAAATTTTTTTGCTTGGGAAAAATAAAGTATTTACAAAAGGCATATTTTGAAGTATTCATGTAGTGTAAACTTCACAAATACAGGACTTGAATATGAATTGTGACTGTCTTGGCCTATAGCACCCTGCTTCATTTTTAACTTCTCTGGTGAAACAACAAAACAGTGCTGTTAAGGCTTTGAATTCTTGTTCTGCCTTCAACTGACTAATCATGGGCAAGGTCTTCAGTGACCTTGATGGCCTCATTTATAAAGCAAAATAGACAACTAGAAGGATTTATTTGGATAATGTACATCTTTGTGAGGGGGATTTTACATTGGTCCCCATAAATACATTAAGTACTCAGTAAATAGTGGCTATTATGAGACACAATTCTAACTGCTGGCTACATAGACTTTCTACCATCTAGATAGACTAGAGGAAATGAGTTCTTTTGCATCATGATTTTGTAAAGTTCCAGTGCCTTCTACACCCAAAAATGGCTGGTTTTTCCCTGTCCCTGTAAACTCAAACAATCAGGGACATAAGTTTGTCTCACTAGACTCTGTATCAAGCTTTTTATCAACCAGAATTTTATTGAATTTTCATAACTTACAAAATGTTATACTTGCTTCTCTTTTATATGTGAAGTAAATAAGATCCAGGAAAACTAAATGGCATAAACAAATACAGTAAATGTTCAAGAATAAAGCCAAGTAATCAAAACTCAGACAATTACACATTTTAGGATATTCTCTGTACTGCCTTTAATCACTTCATGGCGTGTTCATGTGTGAGACCACTGAAAACCATGTTTATTTTCATATAAAACAGAATGATCTGGCCTAGCAATATTTGTTCAGAAAATAGAGGGGAAGAAAAGGAGACAAGGAGACAGAATATACAATTTAGTATTTATTACTACCTACACTAGCTATGGGTCAAACACTGTGCAGTCTACTCTTAAGCTCAGATATTTAGTCCTATAGCATTGCATCTTTGCAGTTGTGAATATGGAGGATAGGTTAGAAACCAGGCCAATAACTCCCTAGTCTTCCCTTTGCTACAAGAGAACAGTCACAAGGGTACTCTGCTGTCACTGGTTCAGCTCATGATCTCCTAAACACAAACCTGATAACAGGAAAGTCCAAGTTCCAACAGCCCGTGACCCATAATGTCGGTTATCTCAGTAGGAAAGTGCAGAGAATGGAAAACATGGGGGAAAGGAGATGGATGTTCAGCTAATCCAAGCAAAGCACGCTATTATTTTTTGACAGAGATGAATATTAGCAAAGGAATATTTGGGGAACTTGAAAACTCTTCATTTTCTTTGGTGGGCACATGTACTCATCTGAATGCAAAGAGCACAGAAATCCCTATCTCCCGGCTCTCCGTTTCTGAACACACTGAACAAAGGGTGCAGTCAGATGAAACATCAGTTAGCATTTTCTTTCACTGGGAATGCGCTTATTAACTGTTGTTCAAATAGTTTGTAGACATAACAGTCCAGGGAGTGAATGTGGCTTTGTATTTACAAGGTAGCCATTTGTTGTTATTTATAGTTCTTTTAATTTTCACCTTTTTACATTTAAATTTCCTTCTACACATTATGATTAGAATAGGCACCACTTAAAAGAGGGGAAAACTCCCTATAATGTGCATTTTTTTCCACAAAGGTTTCCAAGCTTCAGAACAAATCCAAGGGGTGTCCAATTTGTTCTTTTGTCAATCTTATGAACACCTGCAGTTTGTTTCCCCCACCTACCAAAAAAAAATCATGGCATCTTTCTGTAAAATGGCAGAACAGAGGTCAAAATTTTAAACATATGTTGAGATATTGTCCCTTTCATCTGATGGTTAAATTCTCAAAATAAGAGAAGAGAGGGACTCAACATTTGTTTAAAGTGTCCACAGCATGGGATTCTCCTCCAATAGTGCATTTTCTTATGCAGGTCTTATACTAGTAATGTCAGAATTACCAATTATTATGGACTACTGCATAACATAGGAGCTAGCATCAAAACTACCAATTATCAGCTTCATAATCCTGAACATATTGTTTAAATTCATGGTGTTTCAATTTCCCATTTGTTAACATAAAGCATTTTAAGGTTAAAGCTGCCTGACACTGAATGGAAGGATGTAAGAAGAGCTGTTGTCCCTGTGGCTGCTTTCTTATCAACATCAAGTTCATTTCTCCGAGATACAAACTCAAGCCCAAGACACACACATGCAAACACACACACACACACACACACAACACACACACACATAGCTCTGTGTAGCAACATTATACTTAACCACAGGGCCTTTTCTATCCAAAATCTAAAAACTATTTCTACACAATAGTGGGGTACATGTGATCAGTTGGTGAAATATGGACACAGGAATGCCCATGAACACACAGAGCAATAAATCTCATCGATCTACAAAGTTTTTATCTGAGACATTTAAACGTCTTTCATCTACGATGTCGGTAGACAATAGAGGATGCTGTTTTGAGTGGACCTGCCATGAACTCTACAGAAGAAGAGATATGGTGAAAGTAAACATGCACAGTTAGCAGGACAACTTCAATGTCTCATCAGGTTGTTATCACCAGCAATAGTAGTTTACTCAAATAATCATGCTTGCCAAAGTACTGGAGTTTAGAAGAGCAGGGTCTAATCATTTCTGAGGGTATTTTCTGTCCTCTCAGGTGACCTCCCCAAAAACTCATCATGTTCTATTGGAGGAGAAATGTCTCATCTTTTACCAACTAAGGATCGTCATGGAAACAGCTGGTCGTAGTCACTGCTTCTCTAATTTACCAATATGCATAACAGGAACTAAGAGTTTATATTCTGTGGAAAAGCCAAATCTAGTAAAAGGTAGCATCCTCCCTTGTGAGTGTCTACACACACCATCTACATCAGAGTGATTTTTATGTCTCCTCTTGCTCTTTTAGTCTTCATTGGACCAAAAAAGGCATTTACTAGGTGGGAGTGGAGACCTCAATAGTTCATTAGAAATTAACAGTAATATAGAAAGTTTGATATTGCCTAATTATTGTCTAAATTTTTTGAGGAATTACATATGGTGTTAGAAGCCAGTTTGATGGAAATATAAATCATCTATCTTTCAAGATTAGCACCTAAGTTCCATGATATCTTTACTTTCAAAGTTCATTGCAAGGCCATATACATGAACAGCACCCTGTTCTGTTTAGAATTTTGAAGCTACAAAATAGTTTGATGTCTAAGGAGAACATTGAAAACACTAACTTCAGTGTTGTGTTTGTTTATAACAAACAAAATTTCTAACAATTGCTATCCAACAATCTCTGATCAAAACGGAGAGGGCATTAAAAACAAGGACTTTTCAAGGGAAGGAATGGAGAAGCCAGCCTCTAAGGGACCTCCAGGATCCTCCTGTTACGTTCATGCATCATTCTTCTGGCACATGGAACCTGTGCTGCTCTGTGACCACAGAACAGTACAGATGCCATGAGTTGTCACTTCGGGTGTGGGTTAGAATAATGTGTAGCTCTCATCCTTAAAATGACTCCCCTCCACCACTCTACACACCAACACACACACACATCCCTCTGCCTTGTCACTTGATTTGAGGAGAGCCAGGTAGAGCCAAATCCTCAAATCACCCTCTTAACTGCCAGACTCTAACCCAGAACTTCTAGACCTCAGATTCTTGACTGTTAGGAATTCTGCAAAGTAACAAATGATTGACGCTTTAAATTATTAGATTTTGAATGAATTAATAAGCACAGATTGCTAATATAGGACAGGAATAAAGAGCAAGAAAATCACTGCAAATTCTAAGAGGAACAGCCAGATAGGAATCACTTATTTGATTTTTTGGTTTGTTTGTTTGTTTGGTTTTTCAAAACAGGGTTTCTCTGTGTAGCCCTGGCTGTCCTGGAACTCACTCTGTAGACCAGGCTGGCCTCAAACTCAGAATCCACCTGCCTCTGCCTCCCAAGTGCTGGGATTAAAGGCGTGCCACCACCTGCCCAGCCACTTATTTGATTTTTGATCCTCCTGTAAGTGTTTGACTTCTAGTCCCACAATACATATTCTGATCTACCCCAAGTATTTGCACTGGTGATTTTATAAACAATTTGGTTACACTGGGAAAAAAACTGTCAGTAATGCTGGGAAGGCTAACTCCTTTCTAAGCAGAAGGCGAATAGCATACATGCATTTTCCTGTGTATATACACATATATAAATGTGTCCTTCTCAGCTTTAGAAATGCAAAATGGGTTTGTCAAAGCAACATGATTACTTATTTTAAATTCCTCTGCAAAACTCCAGCTTATATTATTTTAGATCAATTAGAAATCCTTGTTTGGGCATACCTTACAACTCAGAAATAAATTCCTTGGAAGGTTTGAATTAGGAAACATAAGAAAAGGTACCAAGACAGACAGAATGCACATATAAATAGGAAACAAGAAAGCTGTCATACTTCAATGGGTGGGGATGAGGAGGCCTGGTGATCTAGAATCAGCCATCCCAAGATCAAGGTACCTGATGTAATTACAATCACTGCAGACTCCGAGTTTAGCAATATCTTCATAATTTAAATGTGAAAATTAAATAAAATAATTATAAAGTGTTCTTAGTTAAAAGTCTATTCCTTGTACAAATGAGAAGAAAGCAAGGTCACAATAGAGAAAATTAACAGACAGAAATAAACAAATACCCTTCAGTAGCTAAGATAAAATTTAGTATCTATTAAGGAAAGAAATGCATCCCCATCTTTAGTAGGTTTTGTTTGGTTAGAGAAAAAAAAATCTATTACTCTTTCCATCTCCTTATGGTAATTAGTTTAGTTATTCTCTGTGCTCAGCCACACAAGGTCCTACAGTGGTAAGATACGATGTGTAACTCAAGTTTCTCATATTCAAGGTAATCTTGATTTCGCTGGGAAGCCACATCCCAAAGAGGCAGAGAATATCAGCACACAGTTTGCAATATACCTTAGCCTTAATACAGTACAAAAGGAGGCCATGGTTAGAAAGGATCAGGAGTGGAGGCACATGGAAAATGATAAGTTAGGCCTCTGAAGAAGAAGTTGAACTTGGGAGGGAAGAGGATTGCAAGCGTCTTTCCGGTTAGTGTAGCTTCGCTTTGCCTTGCCCTTTAGCTTATAAGAGGTAAAATCACTGTGGACTGAAGGTCAGCTCCCACATCTTATTAAAACAGGAAGCTCTCCGGAACGAAGCGTTCCGCGGCCATTTGCCAAGCCCCCACCTCTTTCCTTTAGCTGTATCGCTTTCTGCTTTACGTCACATGGCATGGCCCTTCGATCAGCCCAATCCATTTTCTTCACATTCGAACGACTCTTGGAATCCCAACTTAGTAGGATGTATTGGCCGCTACTTGTCAGTTGCTAGATTTTCTTCATGTGAAGTCTGACCAGGACTGGTTCCCCTTACGATTCATCAGCTCTCATAACTGTCCTATATGCTTTTGCTTGCAACTAAAAGAAGCAAGACACAAACCCAGTCAACAAGAGGATTTGATGTGAGAGTCTCCTGCTCAAACACACCACACCTAGCTCCCAGCTCCGAGCTGCCTGTGCTAAAATGGCAGCCAGAAGAGCAGCTGATGAGGGCAGAGGAAGGAAAGGGCCTGATTCTATGAGCACGGGTGGAGGGAGAATCAGCCCTGGCCTCAGGCTTTCTCAACTACAACAGAGGTGATGCTGCCACAATTACTGGGGACAGATGGCCTCTACCTTCACCTTCACTCACGGCCTCCTGGCTCATCACGGTGAAAGTGGGACAAAGAACCATATCGAACACCCTGCGTGCTGGGAGGAAGTGAATGGGGCAGCCTTGCATAATTGGGATTTCCTATAAAAATGGAACATTTTTTTTCACCATCAAACACTATCTTAAAAATCCTAGGGCAATGTTCCAAGGGCTTTGATTCACCCTGAAATGATTTGCCTCTCGGAATGTTTCAATTTCTGGATTTAGCAACTCTGATCTGTGGTGCAGAAAAAAAAATAATATATTTTGAAAAATCCTTGAAGCTAAGGGGCTCAGGGGAGCCAAGTAGTCAGCTAGCATTGCTGTATATTCCATTTCATTTTCTGTTTTAGCATAAGGATTGCTATACGGTAAGTATTCAAACAAAAGCAGGGCAAATAACCTCACACAAAAACCAGCCATCTCACACAAATACCTTTCCATCTATATTAGCAGGTCTCAGCCTTCCTAATGCTGCAGCCCTTTAATACAGTTCCTGGGGGTCGTGACCCCCAACCACAAAACGTGATCCCCAAGCATAAAATTATTTTTGTTGCTACTTTATAACGTAATTTTGTTATTGTTATGAATCAAAATGTAAATATCTGATGTGTGATCCCTAAAGAAGGTTGTTCAACTCCCTCACAATTGGTTGAAACCCACAAGTTGAGAACAAATATACTGTTCTATGTACTATATTGTGCCTATACACTGACCCTATATACTGATCTATATACTATTTAACAGCAAAGGAGGATTCTGCTAGCATTGGATCATGTTTACCTTAGAAGGAGGTACAAATCAGAATTCTTCCTGTGCACATCAGCCTGTTCAGGGCAGGCCTGGCACGATTGCACACTAATGTTGGTCATTCCTTTTACTACTACTGTGAAAATATTCTTTTCCTACCTTTTGCAGCAAAAAAAAAAAAAAAAAAAAAAAAAAAAACTAACCATTTTGTTCTAAGAAAGTCATAAAGATGTATATTCCTTCTCCTTTGGAGTCAGTTCTTAATTCTGTAATTGGCAGTGTGAACCAATTTTAGTTATTAGTTCATATTCCTGTTTCTAGATTGTCTTCAGTTCATTATGATTATGGTGTTACCTTGACCAATTACTAATTAGGGTTTTTTTTTTTTCTTTGTAAAGCATCAAAAGTATAATGCTTGCAATATCCAATCTGTGACTCAGTCACAGGACACGGACACTATTGGAAAATTGTCCTTTGGGCTGCTTTGTCTGGCCTCAGTGGGAGAGGATGTACTCAATTCTGTAAGACTTGATGCCCCAGGGGCCACTCTCTTAGGGACAAAGAGGAAGGGTGAGGGAGAAATCAACTCTGAGAGGGGGACCAGGAGGAGGGGGCAACATTTGAATGTAAATAAATAAAAATAATTAATTAATGATAAAAATTTCAGCTGTCATGACCAACTTAATTCTGCACAATAATGTAATCAAAGAAATAAAAGAAGGAAGGAAGGCTGGAAGAAAAGAAGGAAGGAAGGAAGAAAATGCCCCTTTGAACATCCTTTTTAGTTCACTCATCTAATTAGGCTGAGTGTTGTACTGGCCTTGCTTTAATTGACTGTCCAATCTTTTGCCACTGCCCCTCCTCTACCCTAGTTAGAATCTCTACTGACTGCTTTGTACGTAACAAGTATTCTGCTGCTGGCTGACCCTGTCTTTCTTAATCGTGCATACAGTATTGTTGTCAGTGTCACTTCCTGTGACAATCTGCCAATTGCTCTTCTAAACATATTTCATGAAGAACCCACTACCTAAAGCAACATGACCTTCAACTGCACACTTAGATTTAGGTCTCAATCTACATCATTTTTTCCCTTTGAAAATGGCCTTCTCCGCTTTGAGGTCAGGTGCTTTGTTTGGGAAGGCTGTCTTGTCATCTTCAGCCTCTCCCTCTGAACTCTTCTTGATGTAGGCTTAGTTTCAATTCCAGCTTTTTCTTTTAACCTCTCCCAAATCTTCTCCATAAAAAATACCTCCTACTTTTTTTTTATAATTGATCTTCCTGATTCAAGCTCTCATCTCATTTGACTTGTTTTACAATGCCTACCTCATGTTAACTATCATTTAAATTATGTTTAAAACAAAACAAAAACCACCACAACAACAAAACCAGACATCTCAATGCCCAGAGCTGCAAGAGCTACTGCACGCTTCTTCTCTGGAAGTCAGCACATAAATTCGTATTTGTTGTTAGCATGTCTCCTTCTGTCTGTTTTATGAGACGGGTCTGTCTTTATCATCCAGACTGGCTTCAGACTTACAATCATCTTCCTTTGGCTTCCCAAAGTGCTAGAATTCCAGGCATGCTTCTAAAGCCTTCTTTCCGAAATTCATAATGACAGAAATAATCTTGTGTGAGTGTGATTGAAAGTCACAGTAAAAGGCCCATCGATGCAGAATCCCCATACGACGTTTAATTCCACAGTATAACCTGCTTGTCATCTTCATTACCTCTGTTCCTAGCAACAAGCGCATAATCTGCCAAATCAAAAGCATCAAGTACCAGAATACACAGCATAGCAAATGAATAAATGAACATTTGAACAGAGTAGGAAGCTAAAATGAATCACAGAGAAATGTTGAAATGAATAAGTTGTCTCAGCTTCAAAGTTTTATGGTCTGTCTAAATCAGAAAGTTCTAGTCAAGAAAAGACGCTAAGTGGAGTGTTCAGAGGAGTTGTTTTCAAAACATTATTTGCTACATTAGAAAATTCCAAACATCTATTGGTGGCTCAACAAAGAAGTCTATTTTGGGACTTCCTAGGTAGTAGAAGCTGGGGGCTCTCAGGAAACAAAGGCATTCGTCAGGGGGCCAGTTTCAGAAACCAAGACTTGGCATCAAATTACTGAAGGAAGAGGCAGCTTGTCCAGATGCTCTCCTGAGAAAGAAGACCTCTGAGAATAAGTCGGGAACAAGAATATAATACGAAGCTGTATCAATGCACCATGGACACACCTTCTGGCAACCCTTCCCCAAAAGCACCCAGTGCAGCGCTCAGCCCGGGGAAAGATAAAAATGCTGTTGATTATTTGCCTAGCCCTGTTCTATGTGTCCAAGAAAGGTAGGCAGCCATTGGCCAGGATTCAAAAAATGTCTTTCATTGCCTGAAACTGTAGGATTTGTTCCCTGGAGAAACACAGATATCCTACCCACAACTGCCCAAATTGTACTATGGAGAAGGCAGGAATCGTTTCCTGCATTTCTTTTCAGTTTTCTTTCTTCTCATTTACCGAAGCCATTTCGGTTTGAATAAATCGTTATGATTCGGAAGATTAGTAGCAATTTTAAAAGTTCCTTTCCTGGGGAGCAGGGTGGTGTTCACTCTGGACGTGGCTTTGACATGAGCATTTCAAGGCAGAAAATGCTAAGGAAGAAAAATCACACACAACAAAAAGAAGTCAGGATGGAAAAAGATGAAGATGGAATAATTATTAAGAAAACAACACATTGCTCAGTCTATTGCACAGGATTCTCTAACATATGATAAATTCAGCTCTAAAAGTTGACATTTTAAATCCTCATATTTTTCAACTTTGTATAGATTGACAATTATCCTTGAGATTATTAAATAGTCTCCCTCTAAGTTCTTGTCATGCTCTATTCCAAAAAATAATTGTTTTAAAATGTATTCAAGGCAATAAAGAGTTGACTGTTTTCTTCTCCTGCCCCCTTTTCCTTGCCCTCTTGACATAGACCCAACGATGCAGTCAGACCATGATTATAATATTTCTGCCGAACAGGATTAGTGCAGTCCGGTCAAAGCAATGGCCATAAGCACATCCTCAACCTCATGTGCTTTCTGAGGATGGATGTTGAATAAACTCAGTGAGCTAGGCTGTAAATAGCCCTTCCCACCCAGCAGCACTGCGGTGGTCTCTGAGGATCTCTGCCTTTCCTCCTGTCCATGGTGGTTACCTAGTTAGGTTTCGTCTTCCTCCACTCAGAAAACAAGCACTGAAAGAACTGGGAAATAATATCTTAATTGCAATCTGCCCAATATTAGACCAGAAGAGACCTCAAAATCAGAACAAGAAGGTTCTTAACCTCTGCAAATGAGAAGTTAGTCTCCATTACAGCAGCTGGGATTTTCATTTTTTATGCACTAATAATGTGCATTCCTGCAAAACCAGAGTGTTTAATGTCACATGAGTGATAACACAAATTAAGTGATAACTTTTATCCCAGCGATCTCCATGCACACTAAGTGACACAGGTGTTCTGTGATATTGGAAAGGTAAGGAAGGATACAGTAGCCAGTGAGGGAGGCTCTGGAGATGGCTTCCTGACAAAAGTGATCGAGACCCCAATAAAGCTGACTTCACTGTCAGTCAGGAACTCTTACACTTTGATACAGTACTGCCAAGGATCGGCAAGGATTGAGCAGACTACAAATCATAACCCAAAATAAACCATGAGCAGAGCCCTTGAAACACTATACAATTAGGATTTTTCAAGAAATCTACAGAGGACTTCTGGCAATGCCACTGAGAATTTTGATATGAGAGATCTATGAGGTATAGTCTAGCTGCCTACACTGTTTTCAGAGGGAAGAGAAAAGAAGACTTTCTGGTAGTTCAGACACTAGGTAGTATTAACTCGTAAAACAACTTGATTTGTAAAGACAACGGATTACTGAGAAGTCAAATATAAGCTACAGGCTATGGATAGAGAAATATGTAATAGACTGCTCACCTTGGGACTCTCGACAGAGCTGGGTGACAAAAGCCAGAAGGGAAACCAAGACAATGGGCAAATATAGGCCTGTCCCCAAAATAGGCAAGACAAACGGTCACTCTGGTGGCAAGGTCATAATATCACGGAAAAACAGTCAAGGTAGTCCAGGGCAATCTGAAGAAGTTCATGATAAAGAAGTGGGGTGGATTTGAGCTGTACCTAGAGAAGTAAAACTGAAATAGCAGGATCTGGTGACTCAGTTCAAGTAAGATTCTTGATCAGGTAGCTAGGCTTCCAAGTGTGGCTGTAGATGAAGAGAGTCATGGGGACCCCAGGCCAATAGCAGCAGCACAGAGATCAGGTATCTATGCTGGAGACAGTCAAATGAGGTGTACCATGTGTGTCAACTCAACTCATTTCAAATGGCTGATGAGATTCAATACCTGTTCTCAGCAAACACCTGCATGATCACCTCGTGATATTGGCTGTGGATGCCGGGGAGGGATGCAGCGCCTCGCTGACATCTAAAACAGGTGTTGTCTTCTGGTTGGGTGCCTCTTTGGCAGGGGCAGGTGATAAAACCTTGGCAAGGATGACCTAAAAATTTTAAACTTTCTCTGACTTTTCAAAGCAGCATTTAGTCAAAGTCGTGCTTCTGTGGTGAGAAAGGGAACTATTAAGAAAAGCCCATCCAAAATGACTGGTGTTGCATCAGAAAAGTTTAACTCAATGCTAGAAGTTTCCTGGAAAGAAAAAAAAGTTGTTGGGAGAAAGGGCACAGACTGGCATATGATGTTAAAATATTAATATTGGTAAACATTCATTTGTTTAGATTTAATATAAAGCATAGAAAATAGATTGTAGAAATAGGCAGGAAGCTGTGCCCCTAAGGTAAAATGCAGTTTTATAGTTATGAAAATTTAATTTGACTGCTTTCTCAATAATTGCTCATATTTGTAGCAGCAGCATGCCAGCAAGATAACGGTCAATCAAATGGACATCACCCTGTAAATGCTCTTAAAAAGCCTGCACTGTGTCTCCCGAAAGGGAAAATGGCATTGCTTCCAATTGTTAAAAGATGCTCAGCTTAAGAGCAGAATAAGAAATGGGACAGTAGAAATCTTTCTATATTGCCATTTGCCTTTTTCTCAAATGAAATTCCTGTTGGGAGCTGGAACTATTTTTTTTCCCTTGAAAAAAATGGAAAATCTGTCACCTCCCAAACCAAACTAAAACCAGAATATGCGAGATTCTCTTTTGAAAATTCTGTTTGTAGCTAGGAAAAATTAGGATATGTTATGAATGTGGGCTGGACAAACATGACTTTTCACAGGTGAATGAAGGACAGAAGTAGGTCCCTTGATGTGTGAAAAATCTCCCATCTCCTGGGTGAAGCACAGCGGCAAAGGTTGTCCCTCGGTCTCTGTCTCGCTCTGAGCCTCCTGCAATTCCTCTCTTCCCTTTGTTCTTTCTTGTTGCTTGTTTCCCACACTCTTCATGACCGTTGAGAAAATGCCATTAATAATGGGTACAAAGCATAGTGCTCGCCGCGTGGAGATAAACTGGGGATGACAAAATATCAACTTCCCGCTGCTCAATTGAAAGCCCTATCTGTACAACTGGTAATTACTTTTAATTTAATTAGGACTCCTGGTATTGTTTCTATCTCATAGATTACATTATAACATGCAATGTGTTAAAACAACAAGACAAATTGAGGCTAGAAAACACAGGAAATATTACCTTTTTGTCTATAAATAATACCGTACTTTAACTCTTCCAAAAGCCCTCACACGCTTTACTATGGGGTAATTATTATTTTCCATACCCCTTTAGCTTGAGTAAGCAAGAATCGTACACAATCTAATGGAAAACTACCTCTCATGGGCTTTTTAAAAGAATTTATTTTAACTCCACACTCTCTGATCTTTTCCTTTCTTATACAGAACAAATAAATGATTTATGCCTTTGCACACTAAAATAAAATCCATACAACTAAAAAGAACAATTGTAAGTACTACAGGGAGAATATGACCTTGCTGTTTCAACGTGAGGGTATAAAAGTGGCTTGCAAAGCAACATGTTAGGCAGAAACCCACTGTGCCTTGTGCAACAAGGCAAGCAGCCTTTTTAAGATATTGGCTGACTCAAAAAGGTATGTGTGATCAATTCCTCTGTGAAAGACTTAATTTGTGAGAGACATTTAATTTGAGTTTCCATATGAAATTCACAAATGCATTGTGAATTGCTAAGTAAATTCTCCAATGATGATCTAAATAAATTATATAATGTAATAAGAGCTGATTACAAGGTCCTTAAGGACCTATCTTCAAACACAGGTAAGTGCATCTCTAAGCTATAGAACAGACAGTAGAAGGATGAGCTGGGGGTGTGTGGGGGCGAGAGACAGAGGAGACAGAGACAAAAGACAGACAAGAAACAAAGAACAGAACAGAGAAACAGAGACAGACAAAGGGACAAAAGAAACAGAACAGAGAAAACAGAGACAGACAAAGAGACAGAGACAGACAGATGATAGACAGAGAAGAGATACATTCCTTGAGTTCAAAGTTTTCAACTCAGTGTAGAATTATTATCCAAACATTAAAGTTGAGTAAATATCAGTTTAAAATATAACCAGAAACTCCCCTAATGATATTTTACTTTTACCCTAGTCAATTAATGACTGTTGAATTTGTAAGATCTGAGGATTTACTGAGTTAACAGAACTCATTCTTAAATGTTTATAGACAAAAGAAAATAAGGACTGCTTTAAAAATATTGCCCTTTTTCTGAGATAGAAGCTCCACAATCATGGGTCATTTTATTTTATTGAAAATAGTTCTTTTTCATACAATATATTCTGATTACCGTTTCCCCTCCTCTTTCCTCCCACTTCCTGTCCACATACCCTTTCATCTGAATGCACACTCTTTCTGTCTCTCATTAGAAAATAAAAGGGTGTCTAAATAATAATAATATAATAAAATAAGATAAATCGAAAGACAAGGAGAATAAAATGAAACAACAACAAAAGGGGGGGCAAAGTTAAAGTATAAGCAACACATATAGATGCAGAGACACATTCACACACAGGGATTCCACAAAACCTCAAAACTGGAAGTCAGAATATATATGCAAAGGACTATAAGATAGACCAAAAATGCTTGGACTTAACACTAGCAACAAAGAACCTCCAAAGAGCTGGTGCGTTCACTTTCTGTTGGCCATACACTGCTGGGCATGTGGCCTACACCTAACAGTAGTTATTTCCACAGTGGGACTCCTTTGGAGAACACCAATTTTTCATTTGCAAGTGTCCATAAATTGGAGATAACTTGAGTGTTAGGGATAGGGGCATGGATCCATTTCCTACATCTCTAGGACACCATCTGGTGCAGCCCCACACAGACCCTGTTCTTGCTGCCACAGTTCTGTGAGTTATATGGCACCAACCTGTTGTGTCTAGAAGGCCTTGATTCCTTGGCACTTTCTGTCCTGTCTGTCCCTTATGATCTTTCCCACTTCTTCTTCTGCAGAGTTCCCTGAGCCCTGACAGTCAGGAACAAAGACACCCCTTTAAGGACTGACTGACTATTCCAAGGTATTTTATTCTCTACAAATTCTCTGGCTGTGGTCTCTGTGTTTGTTCCCATCTGTTACAGAGGAAGCTTTTCACATGATGGCTAAGCACGGTACTGATCTATAAATACAGCAGAATGTAGTTAGGAGTCATTTTATTGCTACATTCCTTTATCAATAGTAGTACAAGAGTAGTATTTGGTTTTACCCTGGGTATTGGCCTATCTAGTCTCATTGGGTATGGGTTCCATCTCATGGAGTGAGCCTTCACTCAAATCAAATATTGGTTGGTTACTTCCATAGCTTTGTGCCACTGTTGCCCCTGCATATCTTGATTTATTGCTCTCTTGGTACCCTTCTCCTTTGGTAGCATACAGAGTCCTTCCTGTACCAACGACACTAGCATGTAGGGGTGAAGGCTCTATGTAGGCAGCAGCTTGACTTCTCTGTTCCATGAATTGTGTAGGTGTCTTCTACAATAGGTCTTGCTGTCAGTTTGTCGAGAGCCACCAATAGCCTTGACAACAGTCTGGATTGTTTGGGGGTACCCCAGAACCCCTTTGGCCAAATCTCAATTAGGTATAACCAAATCCTGGCACTAGAAGCTTCATTTGATGACATGAAAGGTCCACTTGGTAGTCTGTCTCCCCCATTATTTTCCAATTTCATTTTGAAAGCCTTCCTGCATGGGTATATTTTGAGAAGTTTCTACTTTATTAGGTTTCCGTATTACCCTTCAAATGGCATTTAATTTTAGCTGCCACCCCCCCCCGCGCATTCTCTCCCTCATTCTCCATTACCGTCCTCTTTTTATCCCCCAGTTCTAGACTACCCCCTCCAACCATCATTAACTATCTATTCTATATCTCTTTCCCAGGGAGATCTATATATCTACCCTAGTCTTGTAATCTATACATAGCCCTGTGGTTCTAAAGATTTTAGCTTGGTTATCATTGACTTCACAGATATTCACACATGCACAAATACATGCCATATGTCTTTTTAGTCTGGGTCACCTCATTCAGGGGATTTTTTTCTAGTTCTATCCATTTATTTATCATTTTCATGATTTCATTTTTAACAGCTATGTAATATATAAATCTGCAAAGCAGAGGAAGGGCCAAATCACTGGTTTCTCTTTTAAAACTCAGAGTAAACTTCCCTCTATATTATAGTTGCTATCTATGGCACTAACTAGAATTCAAATAAGAAAACTCCTGAGACTTAGTAAAAACCTTCATAAAATTAAATAACATCTAGTTTTGATTATTTTTTTATTTTGAGGTAGAAGAGGCTATATGTTAAGAGATTTTTAAAAACCACTTTAGGTTACCTACATGGCCCAGTTGATTATCATAAATTCTCTGTTTCTAGAATAATGAATACCTCTTTGGCAAACTCATACCTACACCCTAGTCTAGCAGGGACAGCTGTTGCCCTATTTGAAGCCCAAGAAATCAGCACTCGTAGCCAGTTCCTGCAAGACAGAAGACTTCTGGCAAAAATGGCAATGTTCTCTTACAAAAATAGCAAGCCATCATCTGGATAAAGTCAGGAAGGCTGATGGCTGCTGCCAAAGCAAGATTTTACAGTGCTGATGGGAAGTCAATACTAAATGGGACAGACATCTCGATAAGGGATAATTTAGATTTTAGGAAGATGTGGAACATGCTGGATTTTAAATATTCAAAACAATTGCTTAGGCAAGCTGTGATACTTTCTTTAAAAACATTCAAATATTTTTGTTAAGTATACAATTGAAAAATTTATATATTAAAATAAAATCATATTTTTAAACAAGCTATTTGACTATGCACATTCTTTTGGGGATTTTTACCAAGAAGTAGAACTGAAGATGGAGAAAAGATAGGCAGAAAAGGTGAGATTAAGGATAGATCAAATTTATTTACAACAATATAATGTGATGATTATAAAACCTCACTGAACTGGAGATATAAAATATAGTACATATTCTTCTAGAGAAAACAATCAGGCTCCAAATATAAATAAGTAAGGAGGGAAATATGACTATTAATTCAAAAAAATTATTGTCATAACCTGGAAAGAATTCAAAGAATGTTATTCTAACAAAATCTCACAACACTTTATGAAACTAAAGCATAACTTTGAAATATATCCAAATTCCTTCTTGCAGGTTTATGTACAAGTCAGACCAAGTATAAAAATGTAAGCATCATTATATTTCATATTACTACTCGGGAATTCTGGGAGGTTTTCACTTCCCAGGTATTCGGCAAAGTAAATAAGATCCCCCACTGAGAAATCAAGAATGATATTAAATTTCAAAAAAAGCAAAGCAGAGATGCACAAATTCCCCCAACAGAGAAAAATATTACTCCCAAGTCAACACGGCTGGACTGCCATATTTGAATAAACAAACATATCTGTAGAAGAAAATATCAGCTAATAGAGAGTCAGTCTGCAAGAAAAGCATAGAAAAGGAGATTCGTAGTGGCAAACATTGGCAGTGGCTGCTCAAGCACTGTCCAAGAGAAAGGAAGTTTTTGGATGTCAGTCCATCCTCTCCAGATGGAATAGAAAGCCATCTCTTCCACGGGGATGAATGTGAGGAATGACATATCAAAGGATCTGGCATCATTACTGGTCCACCATCAGTTACCGTCAGTATCCTAAAATGGATCAGCTAGATTCTTTATCTTGTTCTATTTACATTTCAGTTTCTATACCTCTGCTTTGTCATCTCATTACATAATGTTCTGATACACATTATCTAGCTTTGTGAATAGAATATGTCGTATGCTACATCAAGTTTCCTTACAAATGATTTTTTTTCAATATACCATTGTTATTTATGGATCTGAGTTCTCTATAAAGGTGGAGACCATGGAAAGGCAATGTCTGGGGCACAAATCTGTGAAGCCTGATGATGGTTTGATCTACTTAAAATTGTTCTGGTCCATGTAGCCAATCTTGCCTAGACACATTCACGGTAATTTGTTACTTAGAAGCTCTCAGCATACTCCGTCATCCAACACAGACTAAATTGATAGTGATGAAGGACACTTGTAATCAGCTAACGTTGACTTTGTATCACTATGAAGAAAAAAAGATAGATCCAAAAGATGTACTCCTCATGAGTTCTCCTCAGACTAGGCCACTTAGATTAGACTTGTTCACAACTCCTTCCTGAACTAACACATCTATTTTCTAAGTATATGTTCCGGAGAAGGCATGCACAAAGTTTTGATTTACATACATAAAATTATAAAATGTCAGAGTTCCTTCCCACAGAGCTGTAGAAATAGTGTGTAGAAATAGGCTATTTGTAGATCTACATGTAGTTCCATAGTTTCCAAAGGCTTGTTCAATATCCCGAACTATCTTCCTAAAACTAATTAAACACTTACCCAAAGCCTAGGACAAGACCAAAAGTGATACTATTGAGTCATATAGATAGGAACTGCAGTCTGGTGTCAGGAGTAAAGGCTGATCTAGAGACTGACTCCCATGGCTGCAGTATCTGTACAGAATACTGTCTACAGAACAAAGACAAAGGCAATAAGCAAAATCATTGTCTTGCCTAGGTCAAATGCTTGGGTTATATGGGAGATTTTTACAGCAGACAACTCACAGGGAGAGGATACATTGAAATTTGAGAGGGCAGATGGTACATGGAGATTAACTTGGCTCCAGTGTGCAACTCTGACTCCAATGACCAGGACAGATTCTAGCCCTGCTGTGGAAAATGTCAAATTCAGTTCCTAGGTCTATGGCAACTGGTTCTGCTAGGATGTGTACAAAGAAAGCTACTTTAACACCTTTGGGAGCCCAGAACAATACAGGACTAAGGTAAATGTAAGTCTAATTACAGGGTGATTAGTTTGCTGTCCAGTCCTCATATTCAACTCCAGGAGTTAAGGATGTTCTAAAGGCAGTGAGAAGATTGATCTTGTAGGCTGCTATTGACTTCAACTGCTGAGGTTATGCTTGATACTAAAACTGCTCCCAAAGAAAGAGGTTTTAAAAGCTAAGTCTTTAGTATTGCTCATGAATTCTTATGACTCTGCTGACCTGGATCTAGGTTTGCCTACTGCATTTGGTGCTTAGGAGTCTCTAGTCAGCTGACAAAGGTTAGCTGGAGATGGGCAGACATAGTGATATTTTTTGTATTGCCTAGCGGCTGATTAGAAAGTTACCGGTTAGAAAGAGTTTTCATCATTTGGAAGCCTAACTTGAGTCTTTTTTCTTTCTTTCTATGACACTGAGCTGGGCTCCAAGAGAACTATCAGAAGTGCTGAAGACTTGCAGAGACCTATATTCAACGCTGCCACACTGGCACCCTTCCATCACTGCACTGCCCAAAGCCACACGTAGGGTTCAGAGTCACTGGAAACGGATTCAACTCTGGGTTAGCAAAGGCAGCAAAACTGCGTTGCTGAAGTCTTGGTGTGCACAAAAGTACAGAACTAACCGTGCTGTGCCATGTGACAATCTGCCACACTTGGACCCGTAGACTCACTTGTTCAAAGGAGGGGGGTGGAGCCTAGGACATAAGTGGGGCCACGTGGCATAAAAAGCTTCTCCACTGTCAGCTATGAAATTGTTTTTCTTTTCCAGTGCTGGTCTCACTTGTTAATAAGGGATAGGGATATTACAATGAAGGCTTTTAAAGGGTGAGTAAGGAGGAGACAGCCTCATAGTGAGTTCAACATTGAACAGGAGCTTGAAAACCAGTTTCCTCTGGCTGCTTCTGTTAATTTAGTTTCACTTGGTTCATTACCGTTACTTAGTGTTTGCTCTTGTGCATCTAAAGGGAACAGATGTTTGATGGGAGCAGCAACCCTGAAAGGTCTGGGAAGCCATTTTGCAAACAGATAACTTCCTTTCAATGTCACATAGCTTTGAATATTCTCATTCTCTCTCCTTTTCCCTGCCCCTGTTCCTGTCCCTGTCCCTCTCCCTCTTCTTCCCTCTCTCTCTCTTGTCACCCTCCTTAATGTCCTCCCCCCAGGAGTGATAAATGTATCAGTTTCTTCTAATCCTCCTGTTCAGAGATCCTTACCTGTGATAGAATCATTCCTGGTCTTTTCCCAGTGACTATTAAAAAATTATGTAGCTTGCCTCAAGAAAGTTGGTTCAGGATGAAGAGCAAGAGTTTGTGGCACCAAGGGAAGGAATAAAAAGTTAAGGAATACTCTACTGAGCAACCTTCCTCAACCGCTTGATAATGTTGCCTAATTTATCCCTAAGTCTGTCTAAAAAGGATGCTTTCTGTGTACCTTCTCTGTACAAGCAACAGTGTCCTCCTATATAATGAACATGCTTTTCCCTAAAGAGTATCTTTTAATATTTGTTTTCTTTGTCCTATGAAAGCAAATAAACAAAAAGAGTCAATACCATGTGATCAAGTTAGAAAAAAGAAACCTACAGTAATCTTAGAGTTTTATAAACAGTTTTTACTCCCATTTACATGCGGGATTTTAAAAATCCAAGTCATAGAGACAGAGAATAAGAGAGTACAAAAATCCTTGGGACTGAGGAAGGGACAATGGGGAGTTATTAAGTAACTTCTTGATTGCTCTCCAGCACTTGAACCTAAAATTCTATTACTGAAGATGCAATATACTTGAGTCACAAGACATAAAGAATTTAAGCTAGTGCCAATCTGGAAGTGAGCCATCATTGTGCTGGAAGGGTCATGCCTTCAAATCATTAGTATTGTTACCCAGCTGTAAACCCTGAGAACAACAATAATAACTGTCCTGGCAGCTTATACTTTCTGATGTATTAGTGGCATGTACTTTGTAGGAGTAGCCAACCAATTTTATTGGACTTAAAGCCTGTTCCACAAGAGGGAACTGTTATACTGTTAACTGGGCCCAATCCCACTGCTAGACAGGTCACAGGCCCTAGAGGGAACTTAATATTCTGCTAAATTAGCATAATGTTAAACAATTCCTAAGATCTTCATACCCATACATCAGGGCATGTCTCAACCTTCATCAGAGAAGCCAATTTTTGCAGTAGATAGTTATTGATACAGAACTCCACAACTAGTCAACATAGAGAGAACAAAAGACTGTGGTCCAGTCAACTCTAGATGTGAAATCTGTGTCACACCCTTCCCCTCAAGGATCATCACAGGCCAAGAATTAGGAAGATAATAGGAGCTATAACAGAGGTCGTGGATGTTTGCAGTACTTGTAAGGCATAACATGTCTATTACATAAATTCATAGCACCTCTGACTCCTTGTGTGAGAACTGTAAGATACGGCTAGCCCAACTCCAGCACGCATGGAGAAGGGCTCCTATTCCTGCACAGAAACTATTGGCAGTTGATGGTTACTGACGAAGGCAGAGTCAACTTTCCTTAGAGGTGAGGCCACTGAGAGGCTTCTCATACTCCAGTTGATGATACTATATCCATGCATGTATAAGCATGTTTTAGAAACAGAACACATGAGACTGAGACCAGGAGAGGAAATAAGTGGAGAGCATTGAGAGGAATGGAAGCTGAGGAAATAGAGGTGGTTTGATAGACACATGTAGAAAACATGTGTAAAATTCTCAAACAGCATTTTTATTTGAACAATTTAAAAAGTTCAATTAGAAAGAATAAATCAGAGATCTACTGCACAATATACTAAGTATAGATAAGAATGATGACTACTTGGAAATGACTAACCAAACAGATGTTCAAAGCTTTCACAAATGTAGGATAATGTGAAGCAATGCCTATATTAATTTCACTTCATATATGTGTGTGTGTGTGTATTATACAATTCTATATATCAAAAAACACATATACTTAAATATACACAATTTTATTGCAACTATATATGTAACTATAAAGTAAATATCTCAAAATGGTTTGATTGTTTCCCATAATAAGCACAATCAAATGAAGGAAGTATCGCTAAGTCATTTGCTAAACAACACATTTTTTTAAAAAAAAAAAATTGTTTCAGTTTAAAGATGACCAGGGCATTATTTCTTCCCTTTAGAAACTCACAATCTACTGGTGTAGAGGAATTAAAAAGAACCATAAAATTGAATATTTTGTAGCATAATCAAGAAGCAGCTTGTCCAGTCGAATAGAAAAGATGAGGACTATTGTACAGAGTAGTTACAACAATGAAAATAAATTACATATTTGAAAAAAAATCCACATGCCTGCTGTTTTACCACACCTTGGCAAAGACTTTAGAAGTAGCTTTAAATGTGCGTGTGTGTTGCTCACTTACTAGCGGAATATCACAAAGAAATTGGTGTGTTCCCAAGCATAACTCAGAAAGTTAACTTGGAGCCTTCCCTAAATGAGTTTTCTGTCCTTGTTTATTTGAGCTTTTGCTAGTCATGGAATAGTCACGAGATTAGAAGTGTCATGTCTTGTCACATTTCCCTGGAACAAGTCTCTGCAATAAACATACATATTACCTGGATAATTCTACACCTCACATTTCTATAAGTACATTTGAAAAGTTAATTAGGAACAATATATATGGTTTGGCAGGTAGTTACTGAAACAGCTCTGTAGTTTCGTGAAATATATTAGATTTTGGTACACAAATAATATAATCATTTAATGGGTCAATTTCAATTACATTTTTCCACTTGGCACCTTGGAAATCATTTTCTCGAACATGGAGACATTAGTCTTTTTCATATTCCTATATGTATTTCAGGTTCCTGAGTAGAGCTGCAACTAAATTTAATAAATCTTTTCTTCATTTGCAGCCAAATGCCCTATATTTGATGGATATTAATGACAAAACAATGTATTGATATTACAAATATTAAAAACAAGACAAAATAGTTTGTAGCATAACCACAATATTTAGAAATGATTTCGAGATCCTTCAGAAGGCAATTTGGAACAGACACAGCTGCCAACTCATTATTGTTATTATTATTAAATAGTTTGAGATAACACATCTGGAAGGTAAAGTCAAATAAGACCTTAATCATGCTTTATATCAAGTTCTAAATGAGAGCAGAGAAAGTCAGAGCAGATAACGTTTGCTTTAATGCAAAGGTCATCCTCTGCTGTGGACGTTACATAGTTCTTACAATGGCTGACTTCTCAGTGGTCTCTGCTGTAAAACAGAACAGTGACAGTAAGAAAGAGGCAGAGGGTGGGGTTCTATTTTTTTCCCCTTTAAATTTGATCCTTTCAAAATCAATTCTAACCTTTCTTGGTCAGTCTTAGGGGCAGGGTGGCAGTGAGCACAGACTACTTGCTGCTCTAAGCATGGATAGAGGGTGAGTTCTGTACAAGAGCGCTATTGCCACTTTGTCTTTTTCAGTGTGTCTGCAGAATGAAGCAGTACTCAAGGTTCCAGACCTGACCAAAAAAAAAAAATAAAGACCTTTTCTCTGCCTGCCCCCCTGTGTGTGTGTGTGACGGTGGGGGGAGGGCAAACATGTATCTCCTTTATTTCTTACACAAATATATTCACTAATTTGAGTTCTTAAACATTTAAACAAGTATTTATCCCAATCTTCTGAACAAATTTTTGGGAGTGAGTTTAGCCCTCAGGATATTAATTGAATCAAGATGAGGTCAGACTAAGGAATGGGAAGAGGACTCCTGAACTGTGTCAGACAAAGACACAATCAAAAGGCAAGGAAAAAGAGAAAAGCGGTGGAGTGTGCTTTGAAGACAGTAAAAGCAGAAAGGTGGGGGAATGTGTGAGCAGAGCCAGGGAAGGTGACATATAATTCTCAAGTAGATGCACGATTCAAGAAAATGCTAAGGCTGTGTGTATCACCAAGGATGCCAGAATTAAATCTGAACTGCCAATAGCATTCAAATTCCATTGTGTTTTTTAACTAGAACAATACAGTCCATATATATATGGACTGTATATATACACACACACACATATAATATATATATATGACATCACTGCAGAAAACCATGAGCAATGTGCAGTGCAAAGAAATATATGCACACGTAAGGAGGAGGAAATTGTTACATCCTTGAGATCTCCTCCTGAACTTCCGAAGCGCCATCCCCTTCCTATCCCCAATCCAGATATGTGGCTTTCCCTTTTCCTGTTCTTTAAGAAATGATGTCTGAGCAGCCTAGCCTGTCAGCAAGCATTAATGGGTTAAAAGGGTTGGAAACTCATTTGATTTCATAGTTGACTGTTTGCATGACTACAGGTTAAGCTGTGATTAGATTTCCATTTACGGCTCCCTCATTTTCAGGCATTTAAAAATAACTCAGCCCTAAAAGTTCTCTCTAAATTGATTGAACTGGAGCTGGCCATTGAGTCGTAGATAACCCTCAACCTCAAAATACACAAACAAAATAGAAAAAAAAACAATATGAAAGTTGAGGGAGAGCAACCCACCGATATATATATATATATATATATATATATATATATATATATATATATATATATAAGAGAGAGAGAGAGAGAGAGAGAGAGAGAGAGAGAGAGAGACTTTTTATTCAGAAAAAAGAAAGCCCTATAGTTTGGGGAATACAAGCAAATAAATTCATACCAGTTTTATCTAATCATTTTTAATCATTCTATAAAGACCAAAATAAGATAATACATTCAACTTCTGCACTTGCAAGTGGCTTAGCCCCCTCAGCCCACACATATACACCCATTACACATTCCTCTGCTTATAAATAGATAAGAATTCAATGGCTTTATGGAGGTTATATGTGACACATTTTCAAAGGAAAAAATGGATATTTTATGATGATCTAGTCTCTGGGGAAAATCCAAATGACTTTAGGAGACTTGATAAAATATCCCTTTTTCAGCCTTAAATTCAAGACTATTCAGGATTATCCCCAATTTGTCAATTCACTGCTGCAGAGCCACCTGTACCTACAAGGTTCCCTGCAGCATTCAGCAGGTAGTGTAGGAGTTCAGCAGGGAGCCCCAGTGGTGGCATCTCATTAGACCTTCAGCACAATGCTGGTATTTTTCTTCCCACTCAGGCTCCTCAGAAGAGGAACTGCTCTCTTGACCCATCCTATGACTTCCAGATTCCAATTTCCTAAAGCACTCCAACCTCTGATTATTGCATGGGGAAGATTTAAAGCACTGCCTTTCCTTGTGCCAAGGAACACAATGATGCTTTCAATGAAGTTAAGATCAATGTGTGCTATTACTGCTACCAGTATATCCTTTCCTATGTCGGCATCCTGTCATCTGAAAGGTCATTTGTTCAGTGATTTCCCATTGTAACAGAGGCGTGAATATATTTACCAAAATAACACTAGTGAATTGGTAGCAAACGATAAAAGCAAGACAGGAAGTTGGTAGAGTCAAACTTTACTCATTTGGGTTCCTCTAATGAAGAGCCGAAGTCAGCAACACTGCAATGCCTACATTCTTTCCACCTCAACAAAACATCCTCTCTGTCATTGCAGCAAGTCTTGTCTTCCTAACATACAGACGATAAATTGGATTTGCAGCCCATTCTTCTCTATCACCTTTCAGTTGTGCAAGATCCATTTTTGTAATTGCTGAATTGTTAATGCTCCTAATTGATCTTTCTGTCTTATAATATTAATTTTTTATTTATGCCATGGTTTATGAGTAAGTTTTCAAAAGCTCAAAATGTTGAAGATCTAAAAAGATTGCAATAAGTGTATATTCTTACTCAAAATGATGAATTTCAATTAACAGAGATTTAGATTTCACTTCCTTCTTCAAAGGGCTTAGTATTTCTTTTGTGCACAATGCTTATTTAATTTAATGTGAGCACACATACATATCCACTTTCTATGTGCTACTCTATGCAAGACCTTTACAAATATTAATCCATTTAATCTTTATAAGAGGTACCGTGATTAGTATCTCAAAAGAGAATGGATTTGTTCAACAGTATACTGATGACCATGTTGGAATATATGTAGAAACATCCTAAACTCAAAGTCAAGCTAGGTCTTAACTGAGGTGTAAAAGTCTTGGCTGCCAATTCCTTGTAATCCTCTTTACAGGGTAACTAAGTCATGGAATGGAGCACTTCCCCCTGGTGGTAAAGACATTGTTACCATTAGGTAATGTGCTTGAGTGGTACAGTTACTCTATTCCACTGTTTTTAAGGATACAGGATATACACTGAAGAGTGTCTTGCTCCTGTGTGGTTCTGCTGCCTTTTCCTGGTATTCTGGATAAGGGACAGCAAACCTCTCTGCCATCAGCATGATCACAATTTTCTGACTTTACTGTTCCCCATCATGCCTATGAAATTCAAGCTTAAAGCTTATTTATTAGGCAGACACTTCACATAATTCATCTTTTATTTCTAGTGTTCGCTATAGTTCTTGACTCATAGTAGAAGCTCAATAAATATTGATTTGAAATGATGAATAAAATTAGGTGATAATCAAATAAAGGTTATCATCTTAAGCCTACTCTTCTGGTTTTTCAACTGAAATAAATTAATAGGTCTCATTTACTCATCAGAAATTAAATTCTAGAATGTTTAATGAATCAGAATGTATCATATCTTGCCAAATTCATGTACCATTTTTCCCTGTCTCTGGAATTTTCCTGGTTATTGCTGACATTTTCCCTATTATAATATTCCCAACAAAGAAAACAGAGGAGACAATATGCAGTTAATAGCTTTTGAAGTGAATCAATTTATTGTCATAGTAACCAAAATTTACAAAACAGATCAATTAGGGAAAGATATAAATTCAAGCTAAGAAGAGAATGTTCCTAGGGGAAAAAATGAATTATTCTATGCTTCAGAAAACTGACAAAGAGATTCTTTCTGTCTCACATGAATTTCACAGTGTAAAAAAAAATTATACAACCTTTCCAGATCTCACACGGATACAAGAGCAAAGCAGGACAAAGAAAGGATGGTGACATCCACACACGCAGCAATGACTGCCTGACTCCCTGTGCTATCCCTACTCACACCTTCACCTACAGAGTCCTTCTAGTTCCAGAACATTCCTCTTAGGCTGACAGGAGCCTTGCATCTATAACCACATGGCACTGGGCATGGTTTTCCTTCATAGTGACCACTGATATATAATCATAGTTTGTCCCTCCAGCTTGAAAGTGAGCTCCATCACTGCAGATGCCAGACCTGTTTTTCATCTTATGTATACTGAGGGATCATCACAACATCTGCATCTAAAAAAATGTTCTTTATTCAAAATATTTTTCTTGGAAATATGACAGACAGCATCTTCAGAAATATTCACATTATGTATATTAACCATCTATTATTTTTTCTGTGTGTTTTGAAACACATGCTTTTTGAGGGTAATGTATTAGAATGTGAGGAGAAATCATTTTTAAAACAAGCTCAAATACCACGGTCCAATTGTGTGGCATCAAGATTGGACTGCGAAGTTTTGTCTCTAAGATAGAATTTAGATTTCGGCAAACAGTTTTGCTCAGGTGTTATGAGAGTTAACAACAACAATCCAGTGGCCTCTTTTTGCTGTTAAAACAGCCAGAGTAGACTAGGCATGGCAGTTTAGCCCCTGAGAGGAAGAGGTAGAAGTATGGGAAGTTGCAGGTCCTTATGATTCCTTATGATTTTGAAGCCAAAATCTTGGCTTCACTTGGCTAGTGATGTGTCTAAATAAACAAGAAAACAAGGGAAGAAGTGTGGAATGATGGAAGGAGTGGAAAGGGGAGAAGGTGCAAGAGAAGGATGAATAGCAAAAAATAAAAAATTTAAAAGAAAAACCTAGTCGGTAGAGTGGTTGGAGCCCCAGGGAGATGTTACCAGGACCCTCTTCCACCAGCAGTCAACAAACTGACCAGAGTCAGCCATCACCAGTGTCTTGAGACTTTCCTCTCGCCCTCAATAAAAGCGACTGGCATTGACCTTAGAGTGTGAATAATTTTATTGTAATTGGCCCCTTGGATCTTGCTTAATTCATAAGAAAGCAAGAGTGCCGCATAGAAACTAATCATTTATCTCACTCAACGCCATCTATGATGATGTACAAGTGTGTCCAGATGATTTAGTGGGAACGGAGTGCCCGACGTGGGTTTCCACAGTGCTCAGACAAGAGGTCAGACTTTTTTTTCAGAAAGGAACGTGAGATCTGTTTTCATTACCTAACATGTTTAAAGCTCGAAGAGTGGCTAAGTATCTTCTCTTCTGGCAGGAAGTCACTTCCTTAAAAGGCTAAGTAATCAACACAGCAGAACCAGACTCAAAACAGTCAGCCCCACGACAGTCCTCTCACTGAACAGAGAAATGAGGTGAAGTCACCCTTCCTCTGCTCTCTCAGTCTCACATCTTGCTTTCTTCACATGCCAAGTCCACACTGAGTCCTGTCAGCAATTTGGGCCACTTGCTCACACTCAATAGTAAAAGAAACGTGGGCCTGATTTTTAGCCCCACCAAGACACACAGCAAAGAAGAAAGTTCCCAGTGCAATCTCATTGGAATGCTGCTGATCCTCACTGGAAATCCTAAATGTAGTGTCTGGCCAAAGCACAACAAAACTGGGTTTACAGACTCCTGATTGCTTGGTTGCAGGCATATCCCACCATGCCCACTTGGAGGTGGCAGTGATCAAACTTAGACTTCATGCATGGACTCTCAGAGACAAGGACTCTGCCAACTGAGCTACATCCCAATCACTACCCCTACTTACTTCTTCTGCCTTTACTCATGGAAATTCCAGTGTAGTCACTGCACTGACTCCAACCCAGTTCAGTTCCTGATGTGCTGGTGAACTTTCATTGCATTTTCTCTGCATGTATTTCCCTCCACCATCCTTCCCACAGTATAGATTTCTTTGAATTATGACCTAGAACTCTCTCTGGGATTTTGAATATTTACATGTCTTCCCGGTGAAGGAGGTCCTGGAGACTACCTGCAGTGAGACTTGAGATCACACCGTGCACACTTACCCCTCATAAAGACACTGTATCTAACATCTAATGATTTACAACCTCAGCATTTTATGAAGTAGGTAGGTAAACTTCTGAGCATCAAGAATAAGATCCTAAGCCAGGCATAATTTGTCTATAATCTCAGCAAGTGGGAGAACGAGGCAGGAACTCATGAGTTCTAGGCCAGCCTAGGCTACAGAATGATGAACTGACCCATACCTATAGTATGGTAAGACTTCCTGATGAACCAACCTAAATAAATTAGTTTCAAATTACACCCACTATAATATGAATTATGTCCAATTAAAACCAAACTTGTTTATCTTCAGTCTTAACAGACTTGCTATCATTTCATTTGGTCACATTCTCTTTGATAGTAATTTTCTCTCCTTTTATACAAAGCTTGACATTTGGGGACATGCTATTTGATGGCATCTACTCAGACAAGTGGGAAAACCCGGATATACATTGTTTGCGTTTTCTGATTCTTGCATTCATCTTCTGGTTACTGTATTGTGGTGACAGCTTTTAATAAAAGCCAATTCTCTTCATTCAAACTTATTATAGTCCCTCATTTATCCATCAAAATCACATTCAAGATCTGCTAAAGCCCTATCAGAAGATCTTCCTTCACTATATTTTGTGATTTAATAAATGTATTGGAAAATAATAGCAATAAGAAAAAGTCTGGTGTTGTGGTAGAAATTCTAAGTTATCACCAATTTTGCTCCTAATGCTCTTAAATCCAGCACTGAATAATCCAATCTAGTGTTTCTTGAAGCTTTGGATCAGGTGTTCTGAATGCAAATATTTCCCTTTAAGATGTAGAATCTAATTTCCTCCCTATTTGAAACTTTAAAAAATCTTCCACCATTTCTTTCACCTTTTCATCATTCTTCTGAGTTTAACCATCACATTTGAATCTCTTAGAATGAAAGTTGCTATTCCTGGGGACTCGTCATTTTATATTCTCTTGGCACACTTTCCATCTGCACAACTTGCTAATCTTCGCTACTCCTGGATTCTTCTATTACTTCTAGTACAAAGAAGATTTCCACCAACAGAGAAAATAGGGTAGCGTAGTTCTCTTTGTCAATTTGGACAGTCCACAGACTGCCCTGTGTAGAAGACCTCATCCCATTCACTGTCATCTCTGATTATACAGTAGAAACTCCATAATGTAACCCAGCTATGATGATGACAGCCTGCGAATGTGTCTTGCACCAAACTCCCTACTTTGTTTCTTGTTCTAAAAGGAAGGCTTCTCTTGGATTGAGGATTCCATTTGGTGTTCTGCATACTGTCCTGTATATTCTACATCACTAAAGCAGGCTTGTCCAAGTTTTCACTTTCATGGGGGCCAGGATACATTAAAAGATGATTTTAGTTGTATCATTTTCTCCAATACCATTGTTTTATAAAGCAACATTTAGAGAAGAATGAAGACTGTCAATTAAGATGTTGTAGTTGGGAGAATTCTTCTACAACCTTTAAGGTCAGCTTGGGCAAAAACCACAAACAGAACAAAATAGAAAGTCAAGGCGATACCTCAGTGTTTAAAAGCGCTTGCCCAGCAAGCCAACAACCTCAGTTCAGATTCATAGAATTCATGTCAAAAGAATGCTCTGTTGTCACACATCAGGAATCACAGCACTTCTGTAGTGAGATGGGAGATGGAGACAGAAAAATAGTCTTAAAGCTCATGGACCAGCTATTCTAGAGGCCGTAACACAGTTAGAGAAATATCAAAAGACACTATGCCTCTTATAGGAAAAACGTGGGAAACAACTATGGAATATTCTCCCATGATCTCCAGAAGAGGTGGTATTCATATATCAACACACACACACACACACACACACACACACACACACACACACACACACTAAAGTAGCCAAGAAAATAAAGATTTCTGATCCTTAGCTATTTTCATAAAAATCAGCATTTAAAATTTTTGTTCTAAAATAGAATCTTTATAGGACTGTTCTACCATGTTGTTTTGTTTCTGGTTTAAACACAGATTTTCCTTACAAGTGTCTTTTCATTATAACATAGGATTTACACTCCTGGGTAATTTAACTTAACTCTGTCAGCTCTATCTTGACTAGTTGCCAGCTGATGAAGTGCAATAGTGTAGAAAATACTCCTTAGAGTAGTTCCTTCTTCTTATATTTATTATGAGACTGTGCTGAACTCCATTTTACTTTAGATGTTAGTCGTGTTCTTTTTTTTTTTTTTTTTTTTAATTTGACATCCTTAAACATTATACACTTCTGGCCATTCTCTTATTGTTCACTTCTAACTGATTTGATCAGGAATCTTTTGGTCTGAAGTCTTGCAGTTCTAACTGGCTAAGAAAAAAAGATTGTGTAGGTGCCTGTCTGTGCCTCTGTGTGTGTTTTTTTGGGGGGAGGCACGCATGCTATTGGTATCTGGCTCCAGCTTCCTGCAGCTCCTGGACTTTGACCTTAGATCTCTAGATCTCTAAGACACTGTGCCCCTCAAGTTGTCTCCCTCCTGTACCTAACACCCAACCCAGTGAGCCCCACTCACTGAGAGAAGCTCTTTAAGCTCCAAGGCTACACCCTGTTTGTTTCTGCCTCACTTATAATGAATATCAGACGTGGCCTCTGATACAGGCTGGGCGCTCTCTTTAACGGAACTGTGGCAGAATAAATGAATTCTTGTCACAACCCATGATCTAAGCCAAAGGCTCTGTGGCATCTCTCCTTAAAATATAGCTAAATTAAGACTAAAACAGCAGGTATTTTAAGTTCTACTTTTTTCAATTGCTTTGAACTAAATTGATTTTTTCCAAGATCCCAATTCTTGGCTGATGGAACTTTGAGTCTTAATTCTTGGGGCACCTCTCACCCCACTAGTTTGTGTGATGAAACACATTCAACATCAGCTAGACATCTTTCCCCCATGTTTGCTGCAAGCCCTATATGTCTTGGTCCACAGTAAACAACCGAGTACTAGCCAAGGCTGCTGGTCTCAGCCAGCACCATTTCTGGTGAACCTTTGGAGATACTCATCCCAGCATTGATTCTGTATCTCACAGGCATTCTCTACCCAAAGCATTTCCTGCCACTGACCCTTGTCATACTGCCCCAGCTAAGAAAGCATCAATCCCTCAGAGGTCTCCATTTCTACCCTCCCCAGTCCAGGTATTCCTAAATCTCTGTGCAAAACTGTCATTTCCTTGACAGGTCTGTTCCTGGGATGAATGTGAACAAAGATATTAACACTCTTCCAAAATTAGTAGCTTATCCTTTTATTTCATTAGTCCGTGTTATATAATCTGTTCCTCAAAAGGAGGGCAAAAGAAAACTGGGCCATTTGACCCTTACTCCGTAAGTTCATGGCAGGCATCTTGGATGTGTCCATCTGCCTCCTGCGTATCCTTCATTTTCTGGGTCAGCACAAAATGTGATGTGGTCTTTGATTCCCATTTACTTCTCTTTATATATTCTTCCTGCTCTGACCAGAGGGGGCGTAGTAAGTTCATCCAAGTAATTAGTTTGGGAGCAAAAGCCTGTGAATTGTACTCTCAGCTCAGCACGCATGGCAGCACTAGTGGGCTCCTCTAATCTAACCAATGAGCAGTACTCTGACTGGCAGCTTGATTCTTGGGCATTGCCATTTTTTTTCTCCAATCTAGGAGCTGATAACTGCTATCATAAGTTTCATTCTATCCCTCAGATGAAATAAAAATATCCTGCAGTGTTCAGGCACAGACTGAATACAAGAATCTTCCTATCAAAAGTATCAAACCTTTAACATAATCTTTGTCCCAAATTAATAGTCACTAACTGCATTAAAACTTCATCTTGTATGCCTTTAAGTCAAGCTGTGTAGTGTATGTAGTCAAGCTAATGACACTGAACATAGTTTAAACAAGAAATATTTCATTCTTTAAAACAATAATCAAAGACCCAGTTGTCTACTTAAAATTTTTGACAAGTCTGTAGAGACATGCAATAATAGGTGGTGATCCGGTCAACTAAAGCCAGTGAAAATTAGTTAAACCCTGTGATCAAGCTACCTACTCTGTAGAAAATGAGTTGGTCTATGTAAGCTCAAGTCCAGTCAGGCATTGCATTGGCTGCAACATGAAAATAAGAGAAAAATTAATGCTGTTCACATTGACAAAGAAGCCAGGAATAGTCAGAGAGAGCATCTGAAAAGCAATACTAACCTTCCTCCACTTTCTTTCTTCTGGAAAAGGTTACGAGATTTTTGATACTGTTCTGATACCTATATCATGGCCTGGATGGGAGCAATTCAGAGAAAGAAAGAACAGATAGAGATTCGTTCTAAGGTCAATGTTTAAATTTTCAATTCAGTTTTACTTAATGCAGAAGGGATAACTGGTCTCCCTGTTCTTTACTATAGGCTTAGCTCAAGTTCTGCGTTCCCCAGCACACTTGTATTTTTTAACATATAGAACTTCTTTGAGGTGAATACCAGCAACTGAAATAATACTGTGTACTCGGTGTTTCTATTAAAGTTTAGGTAGCAGCGTTGAGGAAGAAAGAGAAGCTCCAGATGCCCTGTGAAGATTTAAGTCCTCTGAGATAAGATGGCCTCCTTCATTAGCTCACTTCTTCCACCTCCTAGGTTTAGAAAAGTATGAATAGTCTTTAGCCTCATTCTAAAATCCATTCGAAATTACCTTGCATACAGTAAGGCAACTAAATTTGAAGTTTAAAATAAGACAATCCTTGCAGGGAAAATCAGCCACTTATCAGTAGCGTTCCATGCAGCTCATTGGAAATTCAGAATTTGGAACACAAATTTAGAGTATTGAACGTGGCATTATTCACTGCCTGGCGCGGAGTCACACAAGGCAGTTAGCCAAACAAGCTATCTCTCTACTTACAGGTGAAACAACGGTTTGGAGAATCTTAAAAATTTGAAAACATTCATAAATCAAAATAGGAGGTTTTCTAAGGGGGGGAGGGGGAGGAAACACTCTGCCAAGTTAAACAAACTAAAGAAGAAAACAAGCCCGCTGTTAAAATGGTTTTCGTGACAGATGCTTACACTTCTTCAAACAATATCAATTAGTGTCTTTAGAGCAGACTTCCCAAAGATGATATTTCAATCAGCATATTTTCTGGATGTAAAGAGCTTTCCTTCATTGTTTCAGGCTGCAGAAAATAAGACAATAGCTCTCAGGAGCTTTAGGAATGGCGGAGCTCCTCCCTTAGAGGAGCTCATCTCTAACTGCATGAACTGGCCTAAAAACTAGAGCACCTCTGGAGCCTCTGAGGGAAAATCTCGTCCACCTGTCAACAGCAGGACTTCTTAATATGTGGAGGTTCAGATTCTGTATTCACTTTGTCATTACTCAAAGCAGTTGGAGCTTCTTTAGAGTAGCCACTGTTTTCCTTGTCCTCTAAGGAACATTCCGTCTTCTCACCTGGTTAAGAGGCTACATAAAGAAGATGCACAAAAAGATGTGGAATCCTAAAGGAAAGAAAAACAGAAAATGGACTTTTTGTACTGAGTTGGCTTCCACACTTGACTTTATTACCAAACGCTTATATAGGGGAGTAAGCCAAGAAAATGAGGTTAATATTCCTTGGAAACAGGGAGTTTCAAAGACCAAGGTGCTGCTATGGGGAAGACTTCCTAGCTTGGCTCTGGGGAGAAATTTAAATTTGATGTTGAGAAGCTCTAGAGTTGCTGGTTAGAGGGTACAGCTGAGGTACATAGTGGTGTGAGGAGGGGTCATGGATGAGTCCTGTAGTTCCACAAAAGACACAAATTTTTCAAATCAGTCTTTCAGTTAGCTGTATCCTTGAGTATTCCATTATGTAAAAGTCTGGGCTCTTCACAGTACTGGGTTTCACTCCTGTTCATATCTATACAAGCAAGCTAAATCATCTGTGTCCAAAAGCAGAGTTCTAAATCTGGATCCTCAACAACTATCCATAAAATGAAATCACAAAGACCCAAAGACCCCTCTTAACTCATTCAAGACTGTAATAAAGGATGCCTTCTCCAAATCATCTGTCCAGATGACACTTCAATGATCTCGGTGGCAACCAAGCAGGTCAGCTGAGGAGAAGAGCTGTTAAGCATGTATGTTATGCTTCTTTCTTCCATAGATTTACAAGTTAACCCCCAGCTCAGCTCAGACTCTTCTTTTCCCTATGTGCAATCCACTTGCTCTTCAACAGAGATAGATGCAAACTGGCTTCCTCACAATGCTCCGTGTGCTCAGTTGACCTTGAAGCTCCTCCAGCCTGATCCATCCCAAGATCCTGCAGGACACTCTGCAGTGCTGACCACAAGACTGTTGTCTTTGCTTCCCAAAAAAATGGTACTAAGGAATAGGATTTTTTGAGACTTCACTTGGCTGCAGGCTGGTGAAGACTTGGTAAGGCTGGTAGATCTAGATGTTATTATCCAGGACTCGATCAATGGTTCAGTGGTTAAGAGCACTGTCTGCTCATCCAGAGGACCCAATTTCAATTCCAACCACTTACATGAGAGCTCACAACCATATGCAACTCCAGTCCCCAGGGATCTGATGCCCTCTTCTGGCTTCCACAGGCAGCAGATATGCATGTGGTACACAGACACACATGCAAGCAAACACATCTACAAAATAAAAATAAATATTAATTTATTTATATTTTAATATTTATTTAGTTAATATTTAAGTAAATGTTCTTATGCTTTGGCTATTATGAATGCTCTTTTACTGTATCTTTAATAGTTTATTTTCTCTCCTATCATTTTCTTCATATAGCTGTGGTAACTTTTCTCTCTTGTTTTCACTCTTCCTTTATTACCTCTCCTTCCCTTTCATTTCCTCTCCCCTTTTCTCCTACTCTTTCTATCTTCTCACTTTAAAAAAAAATGAGAACTTCTTCTAGAATAATTTTATGACTTACTATTCTCTCCTCCTATATTTTTTTGGGTTTAACTTTCTTTTGTTTTGTTTTTTTTTTGTTTGTTTGTTTTGTTTTTTTCATTTCCTTCTGAAATATCCTCTCAATTATATCACTCATCTTGGCATTGAACTTTCAGTATCTGCTTCCACTTTAAAGAATAAATGCTAAGAGCTCTTTCTCTGCATGTGGCACCCTGAATATGATGTATGCCCTGCACTCAGGGCCTTCTCTTGCTTCTCCTTAAAATGCCAAATACAGCATCTCTGAAACAGCTGCAGCATTAATGCAGTCTCGTTAGTACCTGTCTCCTTCCTTCTGAACTTCCTGTTTGTTTTGCTGTCTTCTGCATGAAGGCTTTATCTCTTGGTCCTTTTGTTTTTTTAGCAAGGATTTAAGAACTAGTTGAAGTCATCTGTGCACATGGGTGGGGCTTGTTCAATAGTGAGTTTCAGGAAAAGACTCTGAGTTGAGAAGTTATTCTGCTGACTGCCAGGGTTGTGGAAATCCTCACAAGTCTCTAGGTCCTTTTTCTCTTGAGTGGCTCCTTTGCTTGAAGAAAAACTCTTTTCTCTCTTGTCTGAAAAAGAGTTGCTGCTGGTGCTGTGGAGGTGAAGATGGAGAAAGGGTTGGAGGGTTTTTTGGTTTGTTTGTTTTTTTCAGCATGGAGCCCTCACTTAATCCCCTTGTGTTTATGTGACACCTACCCTCCCTCTGCTCTCCCTAATGGCACAGATTCTACATCCTCTGAGGCAATATTCCCAGGAACTAAACTCCAGTCTTAGGCTTGGACGAAGGAGGAAATATAAAGAGTGTTATCGTTTGATTTAAAGCTGTAAGCAAGCCAGCACTGAACGCATGCCTCTATTCTTACCTTCAAAAACAGACTACCTCTAATGCCTGACTCTCAGAAGGACATAAAGGGAGTCATACATGGTCCTGTGTTGGCTTTTATACCATTTCTAGGAAAACCTAACTCTCAACCTTTTCGACTCAGCTTAGTCTAGTCCCTTACCATTTACTTAGCTGCTTTTGCAACTCGTTCTGGACATGGCTTACCTTCTGTCAGCTCCTCTCACGATCTCTTGTGTTTCGTATTTATATCTTTCTGTCATTTATTGAAGTTCATATAGAAAATTGAAATAAACAGGAGTGGTCAAATTGCTGGTTTAAATAAAAAATTTTGGGTTGTTTGCCAATAAGTCTGACAATGTCATGAGCACAGAGTTAAGAGTTTCATCTCTCATATGATCCTTGTGAGACCACACTGTACATATGGAATCCAGCCCTGTATGCAGCCCTACTAGTCACTGACAACATTGCTACTGCAATGAATAAATATTGTTTCTGTGAGTGCTGGTGAGGACTCAATACCCCATGTTTGTGCAGATGCTATTAAATACTACCATCACATCACTCTCAAAGGGTAAACTAAATGTAGTATCTACTCCCTAGAAATTCTAAGTGTAACAATTACCCTGGTTTTTCCATCAGTCATCCCAGGAAAAGAAATGATAAACTACAGAATGTCACAACCTTTATCTGAGATATCTAGGTACAATAATATGCTGGGTGTAGTTATGCATTTCTATAATTCCAGCATCCCGATAAAGGCTGAAGCAAGAGGATCAGCACTTGAGACTACCCTGTTCTTCGCTGTGACGTTGGGTTCATTCTGATCTAACAGAATGAGACCCTAAATCAAGATAAAAGAATTCAGCACAGAGGAAATATATCATGCTTTACTTTACCTTCCTGCTTTCCAAAATGTCCTCTTTCAGAAACACTCTTTGCTGCCCCCCAACTCATTCGATTAATCTCATCACCAATCACCTTGACTCAATCTATTAATAATCATGATCTTTATTTAATAATAGCTAGACTTATTGAGTGCCTATGGCAACCATGTGTACTATGTTTTTACATATACAATCACCTGTCTCTGAATCTCATTAGGTGATGTTCTCATGTGTGCTATGCAGTGCATGATGGATGATCTCATGTACTATTTAAAGCAAATCTATAAGGAAGAACCCCCAATCTCTTCCACTGTACATGTGAAAAATACTGGGGAATACTTTGTATAACACTTTGTCAGAGGACTTCCCAATATCTCAGGACCACTTGAGTCATTCTCAAATAATGCAAGGGCTAGTACACACACAGAGCCAGAGGTTTTGATGTGCTTTGGATTCTTTCTATAAAATGTACACAGTATAGCAATTATTACACAGAATTGTTGATAGGATCAAATAAGTTAATATCTGTAAAATACTTTAAATAGAACTTGCATTAATTAATAAATACACAGTATTGTTATATGCTCCCAGAGCTGCCGGCTCATTCCTTCTATGAACAGGATCTTCTATCTGAATCTGAATTGTGTTTCAAAATACATTGGCCTTGCAGGGTAAATACCCCACCACCACCGCTACCACCACTACCAGCAGCAGCACCAGCACACCTTTTCTAATAAACAAAAACTTTGAAACAAATTGTCTAACAGTTGAAATGATAGTACCACAGATTCTAGGTCTTGGTCCATCTTCAAAAATCCCAAATAGATGACTTCCTAGGCTCCTTTCCCCTTGCTATAGGGTAGGCTGCTGACACCCTACAATAATATATGCCGAATCTGGATTTTTGTTTTCACTCACCTTCAATGGAACAGTGAGCCCAAAGAGGACAAGGATCATGACTACGCTGCTTAGGTTTTGTATCCTACCACTTAGAGCAGAATATGAAATATGCTTCATAAACGTCTGATAAAGTAGTGAACCAGTGAAGAATTCTTGTAGCCCTTGAATCACTCTGCATGACTTTCACCACAGGCAAAAAAAAAAAAAAAAAAAAAAAAAAAAAGTGATAGAGGACTAATCACTCAGCATTCAGCAGAATCATAATCACAGTTTATAGTAAAGACAAATATGAAAATGGGCTCACTCAGAGGGGCAACTGCAAGACAGTGTTCATGATTTTCTGATCTGAGATGAACTGATAAATTCCTAAGTTTACCATCACCCGATGGGTTAGTGAGAAAGTCAAATGAGATCATGGGCATGTAACCACTCTGTGAGCTTGAAGCTGCCTGTTGTGATGGTTGTTAGGAAAGAACTTTCTCAGGCCGTAGCAATCTGAAAGTACAGTTGAGACATTAGTTTAATAAACCTGTCATTCTCTGGGGTGTTTCATGAACTGTTGCCATCCCCACAATCCTAAGTGCCTGTTAGATTCCTTGTGGATGACGAATAAATATAGATTGTGTGAGTCATGAAGTCGAAGGGGTGGGAGGAAGCAGGAAACTGTCCCCAAGTCTTTAGAAGACAAAGAATTGGAATGCTCAGAAAAGTTTTGGGAACTTCCTCCATGCACTAAGCCAGCATTAGTAAACCACTGAACCAAAGTGATCTTCTATCTGCTCAGCAAGAGGACAAATGGAAAATCTCACATCAGTTAAAACAGGAAAAGAGAAAAACAAGTTTCAAACTATCTAGAGACAAGTGGTCACTTCCTCTACCAATCAGTTTGGTTGGTTTATTAATTCATCTGTTTATTTATTCAACAAATAGAGAAGATGCATACTGTCTACCCTATGCCGGGCTCTATGCTTGGCATTGTCAGAAATAAGTGCAACGTACCCACGCAGAGCTTGCAGCTGAAGAGATCAATCAGTAGCCACTCTGTGCCTTTGGTTCTAGGTTGGCACAGCCTACTTTCTTACTCCCGGCTTGTTTCATTAAAGAAACTATGATGGTCAACAAAGGAGTAGTTGCAGGGTTTTGTGTGTGTTGTGTGTGTGTGTGTGTGTGTGTGTGTTGTTGCGTGTGCGTGCGCAACATACATGTGGAGGCCAGAGAACAGCTTCTATCACTTGGGTTCCAGGGACAAATACTCCAGTTGTCAGGCTTGACAGCAAGCACTTTTACCCACTGAGCCATCTTCAGTTGTTGCCTTACCAAGCACAATATTTCCCAGCCCCCATGTTGTCTTGCTGTTTTTCACTGTGGACAGAATAAAAATGATAGGGGATCTTTGGCATAAAGATGCGGTAATCTCCACCCTGACTTCCCATTCTTCCTGCTGACAAGGATACCTAAAGGATTGCTGACTACAAAGAAAACAGAAACTTTTATTCTGTCGGCATTTTGAAATGTATTTGTTAAAGCCACTAGCATTTCGCTCATATTAAAAGTAACCGGGGTAAAGAGTAGAAAGAAGGAAAGTCACAGAAGCGTGGCGTGCACAAGGAGAGTGAATAATCCCGTGCTTTGGAGGATGGATGTGGGAGGGAAGGAGATCAACTGGAAAGGTAATTTGGATCTGTGAATGACAGGCACAAAGTTTGAACTCTCAAATAAACAGAGTTCCAGAGAGAAATCAGATATGTGATACATATCTCCTTTAAAGCCAATAGAATGTTTGTACTTCCCATGTGTGCAGTGGTCAGGAAAAATCCTGGGTCTTGGATAACAACTTGTTCATGACTATTAAATAAAAAAAGCCCATGCTCACCTGCCCTTGGAACATCTGACCCTCCATATTCTTACACGTGCACATGACGTACACACGTACATGTTTGTGCACATTCACATGCATAGCCACAAAGCACTGGCATTTAGACATGTAGGCACACTATACACACACAGAAGCATATGTGTACACACACATGAAATAAGAGTGTGCCAATGTGTGAAGTTGGATGCATATGCACACAAATGTATTTTACACATAAAGCTTTATACTAAGCAACATTAGAAATGGTGTACTCCCTTATAGAGACAATTAAATAACTATGTATTGATTTCTCAAATTCAGTCTGCTTTGGCAGTGACCTGCACATTGTCATTAGGAGATGGGGAGTGGCAATTTCTTTAACTATAGCACTTGCTCAATACTACCTGTGTTTTAACACCATTGTGAATCCAACTTTTCTGATTTGCCTCCTGAAAGACGGTTGGTAATTGAAAGGGTCTTGCTCAAGGGAAAGCAGAAAAGCACTTTCCATTTTTAATTTCATTTCACTTCTCTTTCATCTTGTTCTTAAAACGCATTCTTCCACAGAGTCCACAGAGCCTCCTCAGATAAGTTCAGAAGGTCCCCAGAGCTGCCAACAGATCTCCTCCAGCGAAAAACGTATGCGAAAGGCCGGCTGCTACCCAGAGGGATGCGGCAGATGGCAGGGTCATTGTGCCCAGCTCAGATGGCATACCCAGGTGGAGAGGTATCAGGGAGCTGGAAGCAGAGCTCTGGAAATTATTCCTGGCCTGCTTCACCTTCTCAAGCTGACGATCCCACATCCTTCTGATATGTGAATTTTAGAGGCTGGAGAGCCCAGATGCAAGGTTTGATTTCTCCTGGAGAGAACAACTTGGTTCAAGCTCCTGAGTGCTGTTTCGATGGGGGACATTATGGCTACAGCACTGTACATTGTTTGCTAGCAGTCACTGGTGCTATCAGTCTCATTTTCTCACCTTCATATGATGCTGACTTTCAAATGCTTACCTCAGTGCCATCTTTAACTGGCACACATAAGCCAATGACAGCTACCGCACAGAAAAAGCCCATATGGAATCACATGCTTTGTGTGTGGCTTGAAGTCAAAGCTTTGCAACTGGCCTGCAAGAGGAGCAGCAAGGGAATTATGATCAGATTTAGTCAAATGTTATCTGAAGACAAGCAACATTTTCCCTATGAAATATAACATTTTATGGTGCTTCTCTCCTTCTAAGAGCCACAAAAGAATGAGAAAGACAGTCAGGAGATTCAGACTGGAAGAGTCTTGCTGAGGTCACCTAGATTGCCCTTTGTCTTCAGAAAACAGAAATAGTATCATACCCCAATTCAGTATCTTCACAGTTGCTTAGGTCAATGTCAGAGCCATTGGGTGACAACATTTAAGATGTTTACTGCCAGAAGGGAGGAATGCTGTTTTTTCCTTTTTATACTGGTGAGATACTGTTGACCACAGCTTTCCTGTGTCCCATGGTTGTATCTTGTCTCTTTGTCACAAAAGTCACAGTGTCAGAAAAACAAATAAGTAACCAGCTTCCAGTGTTCCAGGATGAAGACACTTGCATTAAATTGGCATTTGAAGACTCTGCTCAGCAACCCTGTGGTGGACTTTCCTTCTCAAGGTTGAGTTGACCTTGAACCTGAGCAATGTTTAAAAGACAAACATAGGAGGAAATGTTGGCAGTGCTTTTTCAAGAGGCTTAATATGACTGAAACTGAAATTCTTGGACTTGGAAAATCGTGTGCATATTCTTACATTTATATATTTATATTTTTATGCTTAGTTTAGTAGCCTTCAAATATATCAAACCTGCAACTTTGCCTTCAGTGTGGCCATATTTCATCCCAATTGTTTCCAATTCTATTCATAGGGAGGCTCTAAGAACCTACAAAGAGTCCTGCTGCCTAGGCTCTGCAGATCCAAAATAATCTCATAAATCTGAATTTCAATAAACCTCTTGGGTAGCTCTTAAAACCCAACCAGAAAGCAATAATTGAGCCAAAACTAACTTCAATGTCAATGTTTGAAATTTTCTTTCAGGTTGTAGATCAGGATTGGCCCAGTACTGTATTTTGCTGAAGGTAAATATTATTTTTTCATGATGAGAATTAGACAAAAGGATGAATAAAAGGACATTATATAAAGGGAAAAACTGAGTACTTTATACCAAATTCCCTAGAGACAGAGATGCAGATAGAAATACCTGTGCAAGAGGATTCTGAGGATCTTATCACAGAGGAGAGGAAGAGAGAGTGGAATAGGAAAAACAGGGATCTAGACAGACACGTGGTCTAGCTTTAGCCTCAGCACACAGAATGCTTTACAAAAATAGATCACTATGTGTAATTAGCCCCACTTTGAGGCCAAAGGTAAACTTTTGCATCTCCTGTAAGTCAGTCATTTGATTCTGCACACCTCTGAAAGTCAGGCTTATGCTCTCGGTGTGTTTCACGTGGTTTCCTTCAGCTGAGAACAGCTTGTTCTACAGAAGCAGCAACAATTGTAAACTTAGGGAACCAACACTGCTCTAGCAATTAAGGAAAGGATGGATCAATTCAAACTGTGACCTCTGGGGTCTACCTTCATCAGCAGCTACAGGGAGGAACTGGCAAGGCAATAAACAGTTCACTAAAGAGGAACATGAACAATTCTCTGCTGTCTGCTATCATAGTCAACAGCATCAACGGCACAAAATGCTAGTGTTTGCATCCTGTGGTATATCCCACGAAGAATCACACAGTTCTGAATCCTTGAACATCTACAGCTTTACCAGGAGTGCCTATCTGCTCCCTCCAGAATAGTGTGTCTATGAGACTGAAAGGACTAAGACACAAAGAAAGACAATATGCCACAACAAGCATAGAATCTAAGAGTTGACCAACTAAGAGTTCATCTCTCCCTAGTGCACAAGTCAAGACACTATTGTGTTATTTTTAATTCCAGGAACAAAAAGTGTCCTGTTGGTTAAACTAAAGTATAGTACAAGACTACTGTTGATTAAATTATTAGATTATATATATAATATAATATAATATACACTAATGTGGAATAAAAGCCGGTCTTGGATAAATTAATGCAACTTGCATTTTCTATCTGACCCAACATCACTTAAATTATTCTGTCCAGTAAATCTCTTCTGAAACCAAAGATACACTTCAGCTTCAGCTTTCCTGCTCACCCATCATTCCATAGGCATCGTTTGGGAAGGGAATGTGTGGCTAGCAATGAGTCAAGTTGGTTCCAGTATCTCTGCATTTCTACATAGTTCTCACAAATCCTTATGGTTAGTGTTCCTCAAAGCCAATAAGCATTTGACAGTATTTTATTAAACAGTAAAGGTCAGGAATCCCACTATTTCCCCTTCTTAAATCAGGTCAATGACCTGTTGGTATTTCGTAAGCCTCTCATCATCCTCATTTCAAGCCAATCCCACAACTGTGATGCTCTTTGATCTTCCAGGCCTTTGCTGTTTAATACAGTTGAGGCTTTACTCCTATAAAAACCAATGAGTTTTTTCTTTATATTTGTTAGCTCACATGACTTGGGTCTCTAGGTTATCCTTGTTCCATTATGTCCATCTTGGAACCATTCATCCTTGCTGGTAAATATAGTATGAAAATATTATAAAAAGATTTTGTTATTAGTGTGGGTATGTATCTATGGCAGCATTTATAGATGAAGTTATATGAGTTTTTCTCCTTGCGTTTCAGAGAGTTATGAACCCTTGGGGCTGCATCAGTGTTTTAAACGAGCATTGCACTCAGCCGACTTGACATTCTTCTGAGTTTCCCTTCCACCTCTAGCTGAGTCAGGCTTCCCTCTGTCCGCTTCTTTGGATACCATAACTAGATGCTGTCACGAGAGTGAGTTTCTGTGGCTGCTTTGCTAAGTGTCAGTACTGCAGTGCACTTCTCTAGTATGCTCATTTGTGATTAAATTGTTAGGTTTCTAGTTTTCAAAGATTTTCTGTTGAGCCGCATGAACTTTTGCCTTTGCTGACCGTGGAATGTGGCTTGCCCTTTTTGTACACCCCAGCAATCTATTTCCTTAAGCCCGAGATATCACACTGCATGTCTCTTACAATCCCCTCCCTCCCCCTCCCCCCTCCCCCCTCCTCCCTCCCTCCCTCTCTCTCTCTCTCTCTCTCTCTCTCTCTCTCCATCTCACCCTCCCTTTCTCACTCCATCTTTCCCTGAATATCTGACTGATTCATACAGTATTTTCTTACAACATCCCTTTCACAAAAGAGTTCTTCCATACTTTGGTCCAGGACATTGTCCTCTTGTTTTCTTTCCTTGCTCCTTCATTTCTGAATTGTCGGCAAGTCTAAAATTCATCAGATGCTGTGTGTGCATGTTGTTTCTTCTTCTTTTCTTCCTTTTTCTTTTTCTTTCTTTCTTTTTTTTTTTTAACAGAGTTTAGGATCTTTACTGCTTGGAATGTCCTTAGAAGGCTCTGTCATTGAACAGGTAACAGAGTAAAACCCCAGAGTCCTTTCTTTAAAATGAAGAGGGAAAGAAGGATGGAAGACTATTCAAACTTCGTCTTCTTTCCTTGTGGCTTGAAGTCTCCCCTCCTCCTCTGCCGCCTTGGAAGCCTCCTCTGCCTCCAAAGCCTCCCCGGACCTCTTCCCCAAATCCGCCTCTTCCACCTCTGCCACCACCTCTGCCTCCGAAACCTCCTCTGCCTCCACCTCGACCACCAAAGCCACCTTCACCCTTAGGTTTGGCCCATTCCTTTTTCTTTCTTTCTCTCTCTTTTTTTGTAGAATAAGGCGGCAGCAGACATTTCAAGGGTGCATTCCTTGCCCCCCTTTTCAAGGCCAGTTTAGTAATCTGCCTTCAGAAACCTTAATCCATATCCTCTGTCTGGTGTGTTGGTCTGCAGAACACCTTAGGAATATCACTTCTAATTCTCTTTATCTTATCATCCCTGGGAGAAGAATTTGCAATGTTCATTCTCTCTGCAGAAGAGAAAAACTCTCCAAGCTGCAGCTGCCATCTGGGTTTCCAGAGATTCATATGCACAGAGACTTTGAATGCTCCGAAGGGAAGGAACTTAAAGGCCAATAAAAAACTAATCTTCTGACAAAGAGGCAGAAGGATCCCATCATTTTCTCTAGAAATTTCCTCATATCCAGTGATACCCTTCTGCTCATGGTTGAATAAAAACACATGCTTATCTAATGAAAACAGAATTATTTGAAGAATTATGCAGTGAAACACAGGGTTATTAACAACTAATAACAGAACTATGCCAGCCAAGCTGACATGACATTGTCTCCGCTCCAAGGCCTGCTATCTGCAGACTTGGTAACTTCTAGTCTGTGACAGATGTTCACATCTGTAAAATGGGATTATTACTAGTACTTATCTCATAGTATTTGTGAGAATTGCTTTCACTTGATAAGAAGACATTAATAATTGTTCCATATGAAGAAACAATCTAGACATTTTCATTACAGCAAAGAGAAAATAAAATAAAATTGTTCCTTTCTACAGAAGGGTATAAGAGGCAAACTATAATGTCAGGCATACATAAAACATGTAAAAATCTAGAAACAAACAACATTTCAAACACTGGAACCAAGGAATTGACTGTGCTCATGTGAGGCAGCTGCAGAGTCTAAATGGTGAGAAAAAGTTTCCAAGGTCTCAGACTTGCAGTTACATCAGAATGACGTGAAGGTAGCAGCAATTCAAACATGAAAGGAGACCTGGAGACAGGCATAAGCAAGGCTAGATAGTAATAAACTACTTCACAACACAAACATTTCCCATAAGGGGACACTGCCTAAGTGTTTGATCTGACTATATGTCTTCTATTTGGACATTATTGACTTTCATTTAAAAACCAAAAAATTCTCCATGATCATCCCCTGTAATACCACTCAATCAATTGCGGCTCTTAAGCTTTTGCAAAGAGCTAATGTTTTCCACATCCACGTTTTATCACCCTCACCGAGTGGCAGTGGCTGGGTGCCATGTGGATGAATTTGAAGCTGCAAAGCATGTCCCTTCAATTATCTGCTAAATGCCTGTTCTTCGCCCAACCTGCTGACAAAGATGAGAATGCAAACAAATGAGATGAGTTGCAGTGAGGACACAGAAAGCCAAGAGAGTGGAGCGTCTCATTGGAGGAGCATGGGAGAATGTTTAAAGTAAGTTTCAGAGCAGCGATAAGGACGAAGATGATGCTATCTCTTGGATAGAAGAAGCTATTAAAATACACCAGCATGTCTTCAATCAATCAGAAAGCCTTTTTCCTGAGAATCGTCTTCTGTCCATGTGCCATGAACAAACATAAATATTTTGGACTTCCTGCATCCTTTGCCCTGATAATGGGCCCTTAACTATAAGCTCTCCCCACCTCCAAGAAAGCTAAAAACAATGATAAACATGAAAGACAGACATGAAGCCCTTTCCAGATGAATTATGGAGTCTCACAAGAGTTTTTAGTGCTATTCATTGTCTATGCTAACTTTTTTAGAAATAGGGAAATTTTTACACAGTGCACCTAAAACTTAAACAGGAACATATAAAAGTTGAACTCAGGTAAAACAAATGACCTCTCTGGAAGGATTTCTTTTGATGTGCATTAAAATTCTAGCCATCCTACCATGCGCAAATTTTTATTTCATAGTTGGTATTTTTAAAAGTCTTGAAGGAGTAATTTTTTAAGATGTAAATGTGCAAAGTCATATTTTGACTTTAATTTTTGAAAGGCAACAAGAGCAAGTGTGTGTGTACAATTTTAAAGACAATAATTTGTCTAAATAAAACAGTTTAAAATGCCTATATTAACAGCAACGCTTCTCAAAAAAAAAAGACAAAAAGCTATGAAGTCTTAAAGATTACGATTAAAATGAATAGTTAAACAGAAGCTTCTTTTACTGTTATAAGAATAAAGTTTCACAAGCTGCTTGTACCCTTCTGCGATTTTAAATAACATTTTCTGTATCCAAACAAGAGATATGTCAATCATTTGAATCATAATAAGCCAGACATTCTCTTTTGTGTTAAATAAATAAACTGAAGCAAAATTCTTCTTGGGCAAAGGTGAAATGAAGTTTAAGTGACCATATTCATGAATAAAATTACTATGAAACACAATTAAATACATTTTTGCTTCCATTATAATGACAACTTTTTCATTATACCTATATTTTAATTTATAATTGGAAATTGAAATCCTCATACGCAGATTGATCCCATCCTGAGCCTTCCTTTGAAGTTTGACCTTAGAATTTGTGCAATAATATCAAGAAGATGATAAAATTACAGAGGAAATTGTGTAATAATAACACTGCCGGGGAGATCTTGACTAGCCTGGCCATGATTCTTGTATCTCAATCTGGCCTTGCTTTACATAAGGAAATAATACTCCTATCTATTTAAACCTCATGCAATCAAAGTGTTAAAGTACAGATCTGACTTAATTAAATGGCAAGACCCAACAGGAAGACTCCAATCGACATGAAAAATATTCTTGTTCCTCTTTCCAAAATCACATGGACTCCAGTAACTTAGATTCAGTACAGCAAGCCAGTGAGTACTGGGTGCTTTATGAGATAATAGCTTAGAGTTACAAAGAAGTTGGCTATCATTCACATCTAGAGAAACTGGTGTTGATGTTCTTACCGACCTTATGTGTGCTCATGGCTGTGGTGTATTTCTGCTTATGGTAACAGAAGAAATGGGTTTACTGGATACAATTCGATGGTCTCATTAGAAAAGTGGTCATCAGCACTGTGCCCCCTGACTAAGGATAGTGCCTCTAATCAAATGTGCTCCCATACAACAATGTGACTTGACACTAAACTTCAAGATAATGATGGTCGAGTCGGACTTGATTTATTCTAGGACTTGGTTTAACCCTCTTTATTGATCTCTACAAAAAAAAATGGCTGTGCCTGCTACAGAATTCAGAATAATTACAATCTAGGCTTTCCCCCTTTATATTATTTCATTTATGTAGAAGTTGGGGCTTAAGTGGGGAAGGTAGCAGGAGGGGGACATATCCTTTGAACAGCAGCCTTTGGAAGCAATTCTCTGGTTTAAAAAAGGCAAAGTAAATGCCTCCAGTGTTTGTCTGAAATAAGAAATAAACAAATGCCACGTCGGGTGAATCACATCAGAATCTCAAGACAATTCCAAGACGAACCAACCGGAGAGTAAATGACCTCTTCATCTGGGTGATAAAGTTCCAGCCAAAATATTCTCTGGGCCCGAGACGTGATTCATTAGAAATATGTGCATGGTGTGGCGCTCCCCTCTCTATCTGGCAGAGTCCGGTCTGCACACTGATAAGAAGCAAATGCAAATGTCCTGATAAGAACTGAATGCAAATATTTATGATATGATATTCCCTGGGAATTATGTGCAGATAAAACAAAGTGTATTATTTTCCTGCTTCTCTTTCAGGTTTGCCAAAATGCCCTTTTTCGCTTTTGGAATTTGCATTTCTTCAAAATTGATTCGGCTTGCGTATTATGTTAAGCTATTTGTTTGCTAAGGATGGTAATTAGTTACTGTAATTACAGCAATGACAGTTGCTAAATTGTTTTTAAAGCATTACAGTGAGCCTGTGCCAGAAGATTGCAGTATTTTTTTGGATTTAAGCAGAGGCTGGAAAAACTCCCACTCTAGGACCAGCTTGGGATTTTCAACTACAAAGCTGCTTTTCCTGATTGAAATTTAAAAAAAAAAAAAAATCATTAATTTGCATTGATTGCAGGTGCTAACTTTACATTTAGGTTTAGTCAAATATCACAGAAATATTAGTGATAGTGGACTTGGGTATGAAGGAGACACAAGGGGACACACATCGTAAATAAAAGTGAAAGCTGATAGCACAAGAAAAAATGGAATAACTATTACTCGGAGCCTGTTAATTAAACTTTTTGCTTGTTTTTAGATAAACTAAAACAATTAAAAATGTTTCTCTGAAAGTCATTCTCAAACTTTCTTTAGCACTCCCAGGGAAAATGAGAAAGCTGGAAAAGAACAATTTTATCCCACTCTATTTTCATCATAGAAAAACAGAATGAGAGAGAGAGAAGAAGAGAGAGAGAGAGAGAGAGAGAGAGAGAGAGAGAGAGATTGTTTACACAGTACTTTCTCAAGTTTAATTTAAAAGAAAGTAATGAAGGAAAGACTGGAGGCACACAATATGATTTATGCTTTATCACTTGTGTCTCAGGGGTTAAAGATGGAAGTCTAGTTCTCTGCGCCATTGTTTGTCCTAAGAATGTCTTCTCCTTGTACTTTCTAAAGCTAAGTTTTGTCCCTGGTCACCTAAAGTAAAAAATAATCCCAAGTGTGAATGCATACGTTAAGTTACAGATGTTTATATTTATTTATTCATATTCATAAATGTCCATGAAATAAATTAAAACCAAATGTTCCTCTCTTTTAAATGTTGACCTTCCTCTGTTGGGAGAAAGCTAACTGCGTTAGCAGAAATAAAGCCCAGAGTAGTTAACCCTGAGACCTCCCTCAATTCCAGGCACAGTGATAGGTGTTTGGCACACATACTCTCAAAGATGTACAAGGAGTTACTATGTTCTTTATTTCATTGGGGAAATACTGCCTCAGATACAGTACAAGACTGCCCAGCCTCCAACACCCAGTAAAACCTGAACATGGGCTTCAAATACAGGCATCCTGCATTCTCAATTTTTGCTTTTATCTTAAAAGAATATAACTTCGTATTCCAATAAGGAGTACTTCCAAAAGCCTTAAATCTGTCCCTTTTAACTGACAGCTGAACTGAGAGCTAAGTCACATCATCACGAAAATGTCAAAAATAAAAATTTTATCTCTTTGTACTCCTGACATTTTAATCTATTTACTAATTATAGATGTAAATATAATTTCCTTAATTATAGCTACAATAATACCAAGACTTAATGAGGAATTTGACTTTTTATAAAAAGAGTCACTTTAAGGAATTGATTATTTCTATTCAAACAGACTCAATGAATTTTTGAATCACTTGAGAACTATAAATCGTATTTAGTACAAAGTATTCTATATGTATATGATACATATAAATTTGTTGAATATGCGTATATAGAATTTGAAAATGATCTTATACATTACATACTTAAGTTTTAACCTCATTCTAGACAATGACCTTATGCATAATCCCAATTATATCTCTCTAATGTGGGAAGCAAGTTCTAAAATGTATGAAGGTACATACAGAGTAACAAATCAATGTAGATTGCACAAACAATAGCTCCAAAGATCACACTCAAATTCTAGTTATGACATCATCCCTGATATCCTTCAAGTTGAACTTTATTTCCTCCTCTTCTCAACCCAGGTAACGTCATACTTTGATTTCTTATAGCAACTGACACAAAACTCATGATTCCTATGTAAACCTGGCTCAATACATACATCCCTGACTCCACCGGAAAACTGAAAGCTTTTTAAGAAATGAGGTTTTCTATCTTCTAGACAGAGTACAGATGTTGTTATATAGTGGCGATCTAGAATTTTCTGAGTGAGTCACATTGAACTCATTCAAACAACTGTGAAATTCCATTGACTCAAAGAAGAAGCGTTACATTACTCATATGTCTACAAGACAGCTAGGTCACATCAGGCTATTGAGCTATTAGGCTATGTATTTTTGTCTTATCTCAGAAAGTACACTAGAGGAGCACAACCATCTGGGGCATATTTGTTTTGTTTTTCTTTTTTGTTTTTTTCTTATGGTGAGGGTTAGAAGCTGCTAAGGGGAAAGCGGAGACATGTCATGTCTTTTAAAAACAAAGCTTAGATCTAATATCCTTTCATTTGACCTATAGTTCATTGTTTAAAGCAGAAGTCCTTGACCAGCTGGTACTAGCCTGTTTAGGGGCCAAACTACCTTTTCACAAGGATTGCCTAAGACTATCCAAATACACAGATATTTACATTGTGATTTTATAACAGTAACAAAATTGTGAGTAGCAACAAAATAATTTTTATGGTTGGGAGTTCACGACAACATGAGGAACTGAATTAAAGGGTCACAGCATTAGGAAAGTTGAAAACCACTGGTCTTAAGCAAGTCAAGAGTCAACCCAGTATCAAAATGATGAGGAATAGGGGGAAAAGCAAATGATTTTTCAGCAATAATACAATCTACCATGAGCAGCAAATGTTTACAAATGACATATAGAAGGTATAACGAAGGATCATTTCTCTTATGTAATAGCACCTAAAACACTGAATTTAAAACAAACAAAAACCAAAAACAAAACAAACATAAAAGTGCAAACTTACTTTAGTATCAAGACCCCAGAAAAAAATTTCATAATTTCTATTGATTTTAGTGAGATAAATTCAAATGATAAGAATGTTCTTTACAGGTTCAAAATAGTCACACAAGAAGCTATAGCTTAACATCTTTTTCCCTAGTTCTGCTTGGAGAAGTAATAACACACTTTGCCAAGCTTGGAGGCCATTGCTCAACTGCTCTTCTATTTCCTGCTTCTGGACTACAGTTGTTACATCTTCCTGCCTCCATCTCACTTGTCACGTTGTATCCAACTTTGTAGTTTTTCCTTAAGACTCCGCCCAAAGCATTTAATGGCAATAGCTGTATTGGAAATGCGTCTTACAATCCAGCAATCAAAACAGGCAAGAAAAATCTTATTCCTTAGAGGACAAATACTGGCAAATTCCCCAATGAAGAGAAACACGTGGGTCCACACCCCCACCCCCATATTTCTCTATCCCCCATTCCAATCTGCAAACACATCACAGTCAATTTAACTAAACTGTATGAGATCAAAGAAGAGCTCTGGAGAGTGTGAAGTCAGGCTTCAAATATCAGCTAAACACAGTTTGGTTGCAGACAGGAAAGCATGCCTCCTGCAGTGAGACATCTCTCTTGTCCAGACTTTCAAAGAGTGTTATTCATTACTAAGTTTATGGTACCCACACTGGGAGCACAGTTCATGACTTCAGAATGTCTGCCCAGTTCGTAGGGAAGCTGTCCTGTCAGTACTCTATCAAACAGATTTGGTCTTGCCGAATGTAAACTAGATCGTTAGCCAATCTGGAACTGGGTTTGGTTACAGGATGACTGGAAACACCGTAGAGCCCAGAACTTTTGAAATTCTCACTTGTGTTTCACCATTAGGAAGACAATTTATTTTGAGCTACAATGTAAAAATTCCTTTACACTTTAGTTCTTTAACTTACCTGTTTAACCCAATTCCATGGAAGCAGAGAAAGTCGCAATATATTAATATCAAAGCATGCAAGAAAGATCAAACTTCAGAAGACAGTTTAGGGTAATACAAAATGGGGTGAAAAGAAGTGAGAGGACACCCAACACCTTTTCCACATTAATAACTCTTGTATTCAAGTTCCAGATCGCAAAATGAGGACCCAGCAACATGGCTTACACAGTAAAGGCACTTGCCACCAACCTGAAGACCCAAGTTCATTCCTCCAGATCCACATGACAGAAGGATAGAACTGACTTTAGCAACTTGTCTCAAATGCCACATACATACTATGGGCACACAAACACAGATGTGAATACGAGCATACACACACACACACACACACACACACACACACACACACTGGTGAAGGGAACAAAAGCAGACAGTAGATACCAGTTAGGAAACTCTCATAGCAATGGGGAGAGACAGAGAGAGGGGTAAATAAATGTATGAATAAATATAATTGTAATTTTTAAATGGGACTATGATAACATTAAGGTCTCTGATTTTATTCCTTACTTGATCGATGAACATGCTCTGCAGACAGACTTGGTCCAAGCCAAATTCTAAAGAACGTTTGAAATCGATTATTCTGCATCACTGTAGGCTTTGACTGACTCCCAGAAACAGCAGGAAGCAAAGAGAAGCAAGTGTGATTGTGTAAGCCTTTCAATGTTTTAGAAACACAAAGGAGGCTGAGGAAGAGAGAATGGAAAAGGAAACAAACAGATGTAACAACAAAAACTTAGTCTCTCTTAAACCTACAATAAATTAACACAAACAACAAACATGCTAATGTGCCAAATGTTATGAATTATAAAGGAACTTCAGTCTGCTCAAGTAAAATTTTTTTTCCATATTTCAGGCTCTATTGCCTTATAGTCACTGGGTAGAGACAAGAGAAATGTATTCATCTAATAAGATACAAGCCAGCAGTTTGAGGATGAATAAAACCAGGTTCGGAATCATCCACGCTTTCTAAGGCTACTTAAACTAAACCATTGTACACCTTCCTAAGTCAAACGATGAAAGTGTCGCTTGCTTCAGATCTCAGCCTATTTAACACTAACGTGAATCTGAGAATCTCAGACTAAATGACACACAGGGCAGGGTGGCCTATGCTGACATACCACTCCTGTTGGCACTAACAAAGAGAATAATTGAGGTAGCATTTAAGTCAATGAAAGCAGAGTTATATTAAGGCCAAACAAGAGAGTTCCCTTGTTATGAGAGTAAATGTTCATGAGAATGGGCTCCACGACTTCTCATCAGGGCTAAGGCCTGAACCACCAAGGCATCGGGAATCTCAGGGAACCTCCCAGGAAAAGTGACCCGGCTCCAGCAACAAAGCACTTTTATTATGTACAAAGAAACGAGAAATGTTGTCTTAGAAAATATTATATATATATATATATATATACATATATATATAATATATACTTAAATAAATACTTATACATCACAATTTTAATATTAACTCAAATTCAAAGTGCCTGCCCTAGTAGGATTGCTTAAAATCCCAGAAATTATTCATTCTAGATCTTCCTAAAGCATATTCTCCATCATTTCACCCTATGCTCCTGGTACCCAGCTGACATGGGGCTTTCTGTAGCTGTAAGGTCAGAAGCCCTAAACCACAGGTAATGGATTGTGCCTCCACAGAGATTTCTCTGCCCCTCCTAACATGTTGTTCAAATATCATCCACTCAATTTTTCAATACATTCTTTAGAGTTATAGTTATATACAATTCAGGATATTTCCTATTATAGTTTTTATATTTCTTTTTTATTTTATTTCTGCATGTGTATATATGTGCATGCATGTTCATCTGCTTGTGTGTCTGTTTGAATATTCAACAAAAAATAACTTATGAACTTCATGTTTGAGTTAGTTTTTGAGACACGGATGTGGATCACAAATCATGGTTGTTGAATGGGGTTGAGGCTCAATGGCAGAATACTTGCTTAACATAAGCAAGTCCCTGGGTTCCACCCATGAGCTGCAAAACAATTTTTAAAAAATGTAATTTTATTCTTGGGGCTCTGAAAGTCTAAGAGCTGTGTGGCAAAATTTATATTTTAAATTCTAATAAGGCTTGTGGAGGAAGAGCTGGATGCTAAAACCAATAACAACAACAAAAATATGCTTAGCAAATTTAGTGATATCCAGGACACAGGAGATGTAGGTTGGAGTGTCATGGGTTTGAGGCTAGTCTGGGTTATATTGAAAGATGATGTTTCAAAAGGAAAGGTATGCAAAGTAACATGTGGAGTCTCTCCTGAGACATACAGAATAACTACAGCATAAGAAAATTCTCTGGTGTCGGGGAGGGGTATATTCCGGTTCAATACATGAAATAAATACACTTAAGAACTTCACCTATCTCAGCTACCCTCAAAGGTAATAAGTGCAGACTTACTGTGTGGTATTAAGCAGGTGACAGGCACAGTAGTATCTGCCCTGAGAATCAGCTGTGGACACTGCTCTGGGCACAACAGATGGGAGCAAAAGCAGACGGTGGATACCAGTTAGGAAGCTCTTTCAGGGCAATGCAGAAGAAAACTGTCAGTGGAGCTGAGACAGGAAAGGATAGCAGGGTAGGTATGCAATGTCTTTTCTTACTTCAAGTCTCCCAGCTATGCTGTTTTCAAATGAAAATAAAGGGTTTGGGAGGAAACAAGAAATGGAGACAGGTGAAGAAAACCGAAACAGAAAAAAAGTAAAGAAAGATGATGACACTGCTCTTATTGGCTCCCACGTGCCAGAGTGTGGAAGTTGTCGCTCTCATTCTTGCTCTGAGAAAAAGTTGTGTAAATTGGAAATCAGTGATTTTTCTTGGAACCATTACTAATTGAGGTCTTGGGGCAAACTTCTCTGCTTCCAGACACAGAGGACAGGTGCTTTCAGACAGCCACAGCCAAAAACTGTTTTCCTGAAGCAGCAGCTTCTAAGCCACGCACTAGCAGAAGCACTTAAATGACCATTTTAATCAACTGCAGGAGTCTGAATACTAATTAGAAGGAAAGGAAGCAGGTTCTGTGGCCTGCTGATGCAGGGGTTACTACAGGGCCTGCTGATGCCTGGGGCGAGAGGTGGGGGGGGGGGCGTACCACATGGCCTGCGAATGCAGGGGGGGCACTTTAGATCTTTTTGGCTAGGAGTATCCACAGAATGTCTTGTCCACCCCAGACTCATTTCATTTGGAATATGGACACGCTTTATTGCCTTTTGATGATTACAAAAATCATATCTGCTTGTGATGAAAATTGAAATGAGAACAAAGAATTCCTTTCATTGCCCCTACATGTGCCACAGCGTCCACGGCACACTGGAAGGTGGTTCGTGGAACCAGATCGGGAGCCACGACTAGTGGAGCTAGTAGTAGTATTCTGTGGGTATTACCTGTAGAAATTCAACAAAAGTTCTCAAAAAGAACATCAAGGAGAGACAGCTCATAGTTCCGGGATGTTGACGGAGAAACTCATTCTTGTCAAGTATATGACGTCGCTTCTCCATAGCCAAAGTCAGCTCCATCAGAACCCCATTCCCACCTGAGCAAAGAGTAGCTCATCATCCCAGCTGAGTGAAGAGACAGTAGCTCATGCTCCTTATCTGTCTCACACAAAGATGGGATTAAATCACTAAACCGGTCTGGACCTTAAGAAATCAGATTGCAAGAACTGTAGATAGGCATGGGAGGCGGAGGCCGCTGGCACCTGTCTCTAAGAGGCTGAGATGACACGCATGGGCCTGGGACACCTACTCATCATGCTGTCTACCAGCCCTCAGTCCTCAGCATTAGAGCAAAAGAGTGAGCTAGGTAACATGAGTAACGCTACCAGTCAACTTACTCATACTGAAACGCAATGATCACTCTATCCAACAATGGCAGAATTATTAAGATCACCTTGAACATTAACCACAACAGAACCCAAACATATCTATACAGACTAAAAATAATATTATGTAGTGTTATCAAACAACAGTGACATTAAAATGAAAGCCAGATGCAGAAATAGAACAGTAAACTCTCTAGGATCTAAAAGTGAAATAAAATGTTGTTTTAATCCTCTGCCTTCTCAGAGGAGAATAGGAGGAGGATGGGGGGGAGGCTTGTGAGGGGAACACTGGGAGGAGAGGAAGGCTCTAATCAGGATATAAAGTGAGTAAATAAATTAATTAATAGAGGAAAAGAACAACTAAAAACAAAAAGGAAAGGCATGCCTAAACTAAATAAAATTTAAGTACAGTTGTCAGAATTTGTGAATCATGGGAAAACAATGTACTTAGATGAAAATTCGTAACAATAAGCACATAAGAGATTAAAATTTCAAAATCAATTATTTATGTTCTTGTTTAGAGAAAAAAGTTAAGCATAGAATAAACAAAATAATGAACTATAAATTATAGCAGAAAATATCAAATTACAATGAAACCAAAAACTAACTCTTTGGGGGAAAAACAACACTGATGATCTTCCATCTAGGCAACTGAAGAAAAACAGGGACCATTCGAATTCCAGCATTCAAAATGAAAGGGACATCACTGATCCTGAGACATGAGTAGCGAAGGAATACTGCAAACAACTATAAAATAATTCTGCATCCATTAAGACGTTAGGGAACTTGGAACAATGACCATCTTAACTATAAAATGTAAACGGGGTAAAGAGACATCATGAATATCTACCTAAATGAAAGAAAAATAATATTTAATAACTTTATCTGTAACATTTTGTATGTGTGTAATATTTCTATATACAATATATAATAGCCTTCTCAAAAGAAGCTGCCCAGAAAATTTACCAGTGAATTCTACCAAGTGTCTAAGAAAGAGATCATAGAAATTTTTTATAATCTCTTCTAGAAAAATAAAAGCAGAAAAACTTCCTAACTGATTCTGGGGTCAGCCATGTATTGTGAAAACATCAGGTAAAGGAAAAACGACTATAAGCCACTGTCATTCATTAGCAGAGACATAGAAATCCTCAAAAACTTAGCAAGTCTCATTCCATCATATATAAAAAGATACTTTCAACCTAAAATGGATAGGCCTATAGAATATAAAATAATTGGACTCGACAAGTAAGTCAGATTTTGTCAAAATGTGTAAACCCGCTTTGACATTAGAAAATAAAGCAACATAATCCACCAGAGAGAGAGAGAGAGAGAGAGAGGAGGAGAGAGAGAGGAGAGAGAGAGAGAGAGAGAGAGAGAGAAAACTGAGGAGCATGGTATCACATGGGACTGGGGTCATCTTGTATAAGGTTGTGACCTTACACAGGGTCATGGTTTAGAAAGAGGACAGGTCCAGCTGGACATGTGGATGATGCTAACATTTGGAATTCCTTCTTGGTGCATATCTCACAGTCTGAGAACGATGTGTTCTTGGCACTGGATTCATTACCTCTGATGAAGGGGAAGAATAACTCAGGGGCAGTCTTGCCAAGTTGACCAAGATGGTCCTGATCAAAAGCAGAGGAGAAACATCCATCCAGTATACCCTTCAATTAGTATCATGGAGGTTAAAAATTTGTTACAGGAAGTACAATAATATTAGAAATACTACAAACTGATCTTTAAATGAATGGTGTAGAGGAGGAGATCAATATTTCTATTCCATATATCAGATTGTAATTTTACAAATAATGAGATATGTCACAAGGCTTAATACATTTAAAAGGATTGAAATAATATCAAGTATGTTACTGATTACAGTAGTATAAATAACAATCGGCAAAAGAGAAAAATTGGCAATCCATAAATATTGGCACTTAAACAACAGATTTTGAAATAACCCATGGGCCAAAGAAGACATTAAATGAAAAATTAGAAAGTATTTTCAATTATCTGAAAATAAATTTATGCAGGACAAATACTAAAGCAAACTTAAAATATTTACAAATTAGCATCACAAACAATAGCTAACATGTTTGGAGTATTTACTATGTACCTGGTGCTTTTCACATACTGTCTTCTTTCACGTGCTTTGCATATTTAAAGAGTCATTTCTACCCTTTGAATGTTTTAAAAGTTGACACACAGGCCATACCCGAAGGAAGAAATGGAGAAAGGCATTAAGACAGGTCTGCCTGACACCAGACTCTTGTTTTCAATCAATAAAGCATACAGACAAGGTATACACTTAAGATTATTACTTAATTTTCTCAATACCCAGTAAATACCTAAAAACACACCACCAAAATGGGAGTGGCACTTTGTTTCAAGAAAGTACTCTTTAATTTTTAAATTCAATTTTCCCAAGTATGAGGCTCTGGTAATGAAGACATAGATGAGAATGAAGAAAAAGAAGTGCACAACAGTTTACGGAAATCCAGACACACACACACACACACTCCCACACACAGACACACACACCGACAAACACACACTCACACACATACACACACAGAGTCAGATACACACTTTCACACATAAAACATACACACAGAGAAACGGACACAAACACACATGTACACACAGACACAGGCACACAAACACACATACTCACACAAAAACACATCTACACACACAGAGACAAGCACACTCACACACTCATACTCACATACAAACACACAGAGATATATACACACATGCACACACACTCACACAGAGAGACACACAGACATACATACTCACATACCCACATTCACATACACATACATATAAACACACATGCACACACATATACACACATTCACACAGACACATGCAGACACAGACACACACACACACACATACAAAGACACATACATACACAGACACAGATATACACACTTCCATACTCACAGTCACATACACAGAAACACACACAGAGACACAGACATGGACACACACTCACACACCCACTTTCACAGACACACACACAAAGACACAGAGATACACAGAGATACACACACTTTCACACTCACATTTACATACAGATACACACACACACACACACACACACACACACACACATTACAAATTTCCCAATTTAAAGGGAAACTGTGATATGGAAAGGTAAGCCAAATAAACCCTTTCCTCTCGAGCTTTCTTTTTGGTCATGACATTTTATCTGTGTAGAAAGTTTATCACAAAGAGCTCCTAAGTGGATTGCATGCAAAATAATGGGCACCTCTCTCAGTCCTGATGAGAATGGTTGGTTGGTTGGTTGGTTGGTTTGTTTGTGTTGTTTGCTCAAAAGTTTTGTATAAAGAAATGCCTGTTTCTACATAATAAAATTCCAGTACATCAGAGTCCTGTCTGCTACTTTGTGATGAAGCAACTGTGGAGCCATTGCAACCATTACGTTTGTACGCTATGAAGAGATGAAGCTGGAGATACAACGGTGCTGAGGAACAGCCTGAAGTGAGAAGCTATGCTGCAGGGGTCTGTGTCAATGACCAGGGCAGTGTTATCACCAAAGGTCATGTGGACCTCCATGGTCTGGGTTGCCACCTCAGGCTATACCCCAGGGCTATGCAGAGCTATCCCTGCCCCTCACCTGGGCAGTGCAGGAGAGCTGGCCCTAGTAGCATGAACAAGGGGAAAGCTAGTAGGCTGACCAACTCAGTTTCTATCCAGGCCCAGATCCAGGGCTTTGAGCAGGCCTACTCCAACATCTTCCCCATCTCTGAGCTGCTGGAGTATGTAAAAGGGCTGGTCTTACAACTCCAAAGCCACAGAATGTCCATGACTGGGGCAATAGCAGATATCTGAGAGGAGTCCCTGGACGAGTCCAATATTGATGGTATAGCAGAAGCTAGAGGCCTTTAACTAGACCAAGGACTCATTGCAGTGAACCTGTGCAAGGAAAGCTGTTTTGATAAAGCGGGTATTGTGTGACGCACTGTGACACACCACAGCTTCTATGCTGAGATGGTTTTGCTTGCTTGTTTGTTTCTTTGGAGGGGAGTGGGGAGGTTACACGGATGGAAGGGCAGATATGGAAGGACAGAGAAATGAGTGGGGTTGGGTACACGATGAGAAACTCACAAAGAATCAACAAAATTTATGAAAACAAAATAAAACAGTAAGTGTAGGAAGTTGACTTTTGGACACGAGCAAGGTGCATGTGATCCCACTGATGAAAGGTGACAGGGACACCAGTAACACGTTCTCTACAGGCCCTAGTACACTGAAATAGCTCTTATCTGATCCACTTTTCCTTTTTGGAGCTCTTTTGTGGGAAGCATATTTTTATAAAGCTCATTTTCAACAGCATTGACAAAGGAAATAAATTTGTTATGGCAAGCATGGACCGTAGAAGGAAAGAACTCGGTGACAGGTCTATAAATTCAGGCTTCATTTGAATTTTCATAAAATTTACATTATAATTTGAGGTTGGATTTACCCAACAGTAAATGAAAAAAAAAAAATTACTCAAACTGTATGTGATATTCTTTGCTTCTTTGCTGATGAATGCAGGTCAGTCATCTCTTGCATGCCATCTTCCCTGAGTTCTAGGGTTGTGTTCCTAGCTGTCTATCATCCATCCCTCTCTGATGTTCCACAAGCATCCAGGCCTCAATGACTTTAGTTGGAGTAATTACATTGTCTTCACCTTCAAGCATAACCTTTCTTCAAGGTTTCCATTGCTACCAATAATCCACCATATGCCGAGCTGCAAGTGTTTCTTATATCTACAGGCTGGATCTTCTGTTATCTCATATTCTCTTGGTCCCTACTGTTGTAGTTATGAGTTAAAGCACCATTTTCCTAATTTTTGGTCACATTGATTTCTTCAGAAGTAGAATTAAGGTTAAATTTTTAACCATAACATATGCTTAGTTGAAAGACAACACTGCTCTCTACCACTGATTAGAGAGAGGCAAGAAGAGGAGACAGGGGAGAGAAAGACAAGGGAGAAGGGAACAGGAAGAGAAGGGGAAGGAGATCCTGAGCTGCCTTAACATTCCAATTGTCATTTTCATTTCAGTCAATGCCTCTAGATTTCTTGACCTTAGCATTTCTGTATTCATAATAATACCTAATCTCTTGTTTTCTTGTGCCATGGTAACCAAAAGAGTCCTAATTAATGAAAGCAAATTTGATTATGATTCAAGGCATCCACTAGTGAACTTCAACTCCATGAGTCCTTCTTCTGCTGCATGAGTTGCATCTGAAAGATGCATAGAGGAGGACACCATTGCCCTTAGAAACACTGAATCCCACCAGCCTTGGTTTCTCCCTTTATCTACTAGGAGAGCCATAGCTCTCATCAGATATCATCAGACATCAGACCCAGGCAAAGATTCTTGTGCCATCAGGTACATAAAATGATGGGGTGCCCTGTGCACTGTAATGTTATTCTGCATCCATCAAGGTGAAATTCTGGCACTCTGGCCTTTTGCCACTTTTGTAATCTCCAGGTTAATAGTGTTCCAGTCTGACTTTCATCCCTTAAACCTGGCCTGACTAATAAAGTGTGTGCTAGCATATTCTCAAGTCAGTGGGCTCCAGACCGTGAAAGTACTTCACTATATAAATATGATGAATCCCTCAGGTGTAGGGGACACAAAATCAAAGCAACATTCTGAAGAAAGCTACGAAACTCCACCAGTTCATTCATTTCAACATCAAGCCCACCAGGGTCTTACTTTCTGTGGATTCGTGCAAGGCTTTCTTACCAAAGACTGAGAGTATCTCATTCACTTGCTTTTCTTTTCAACCCAACCTACACATGTGTGCTGTGTGTGTGTGTGTCAGTGTGCCTATTCGTATGCTTCGTTTAGCATGGAATGTACATATATATCTTTAGACTGACATGTTTCTATCATCAGTAACAAAGTAGATGTCACTTTCCTATTCTCTAGGTCCCCCTTTACTTTAAATCCAGCAGTGAATGAAATTACTTCATAACTGATCTCAGCACCTTGGAGATATGACCACTCAGACACCAACATGCTCCCTAACTTTTCTTTTCCTTTCTTTTACCATCTTGTTTTAGGGGAGTGTGCTTTAGGGTTTTCCTTAGTATGTGTGATAGTGCCATCAATCCATCAGTACAAAACACCCTTATTCCATTAGTGAAAAGAAGGCTAAGCTCTATGTGTGGTAGCCATCAACACTGCATGAAGGGACAGTCATGGCAGTAATCTAGTCTCATAATTTTGTTCAGTGCTTGGCTTATGAAGATTCCACAGGCTCACTGAGTCAAGTTCCTTAAGATGTTTTTGGAGATCATTGTCTTAATAGCATTGGCTATGTCTGCAGGTCGGCAAAGCATAACTGACCTGTACTTATATAATATTATCACCAACATATATTCTCCATCCCACATGTCAGCTTTTCGATATCACTCTATAAATTAGCAGCAATCTGAAAGCCAATCATGTATTTAGTAAGCAGCCAGTCAATACACTTGCTTATTATACACGATCTTTCCTAAGAAGGTGATTAGTTTCTGCTTTTCTTTCAAGTCAAATGACCTTTATCTGTGGGATATGTTTTAGCCACAGCTTTGAAAAAAATTGGAGACTCCTACAGATTTCAGATTACTAATCAAAACACATAATTCATCACCCAGTACAAACTTAGCCTATCTTCTTAATGTACCGCTTACTTAAAACAAGAACAACCATGGTATACATTAACTCCAAAGGGTTACTGCATCTCTAGAGCAGGGTGGCTGTACAAAGTTTATTAACAGTGGGTTGCTGACTCCCAAATGGTGTGTTACTGATTGTAAACCAATTTGACTGCAATCAAGCTGCAGCACTACTTAAAGAAATGCACATTAAGTAGATGATGGAATTTTCCAGTATAGTTAAACAGTACAAATATAAACACAGAAAAGGCCCCTGTCTGATTCAAACAAATATCACACTGATTCTCTATACAGGACTTTGATGTGCAGTGAAAACCTAAGAACCACAATGCAACATTCAAGCTTGATTTCTGGAGTAATATATATATTACTCCTATTAACCATATATATATAATATAACCGTATATATATTATAGCATTGGCTGTGTCTTTGGATATATATATATATATATATATATATATATATATATATATATATATATATATATCCAAAGGTAAGGCATAGTATTCTGTGAAAATTTGCTTCTCTCTACTCTGAAAGTACTCAGTAGTTTGTGATGCTTCAGAGAAATCTTTTAAGTCAAGTAAATTGCAAGCTACTTTCAAAGAAAACCATCACCCATTCTTTCCTCTATTTGAGTTTTGTTTCCTGGAAGCCTGGATTACTATACTTGGGTTCTGGTTATGCAACTCAGAAGCTTGCCTTTAGGCAGAGCTGATTTCTCCCTACATGGTCTCTACTGAATCATAATAGAAGCCAGTCTGTCTCTAGAACAGCAATAGCTGTGTACCAAGGGTAATTCAAGAAGTGTTGGCAAGAAGAGAGGATTCTGAAGTAAGAGGCTGTGTGCTTCTTACCTCCAGTTCTGTATGTTTTATGTACTGGCAGGTAATGATGACTTTTCTTTTGTTTAGTTTTGTTTTGCTTTATTAGAATGAAACCTCTGCCAAACAAGTTTGGAACTCAGTGATCTAGTATCCCTATAACTCCCATTTATATAGAGCCCATAAGGAGGCGACTAGGAAAGGAAACTCTGTTAACTTCAAGCCATATGTCACCACATCATTTATTTATTGATACATCTCTGCAATTTCAGTTCCACATTTGTGGCACTTTAGTCTTTTTAAACATATGACTTTTAAAGTGTCTTAGAAGTAGACCCATATTTCCATATATGTTAAATGCAGTGAAAAGCATTTTAGTATCATGTTTTGCACTTTATACTCATATCTTCTTTCAAAACTACAGAATAAAACAAAAATTTCAGGAAATAACTTGGAAATTTTAAATCTGCTAACATCGTAAAACAGCAGGAGATAAAAGATGTCAGTAAAAAGTATAAGGAACCCATGGTGTGCTGGTTTGAATATCCTTGGCCCAGGAAATGGCTCTGTAAGATGATGTGGCCCTGTTGGAGTAGGTGTGGCTATGTTAGAGGAAGTGTGTCACTGTGGGGGTGGGCTTTGAGACCCTTGTCCTAACACCCTGTAAACTAGTCTTTTCCTGATAGAACTAATGTAGATGTGGAACTCTCAGCTCCTTATAAGTTTTCAGTGAAAATTAGAAATCAAATTACGTGATTTGAGCCTATATCTAAGTGAAGAAGAAAGAGGAGGAAAAGGAAGAAAAAGAGGAGGAAAGGGAGGAGGAGGAAGGGGAGGAGGAGGAAGGGGAGGAGGAGGAAGGGGAGGAGGAGGAAAAGGAGAGGAGAAGAAGGAGAAAAAGGGGAGAAGGGAGAGGGAGAAGGAGAAGGGAGGGAAGGGGAAGGGGAAAGAAGAAGAAGAGAAGAAGAAGAAGAAGAAGAAGAAGAAGAAGAAGAAGAAGAAGAAGAAGAAGAAGAAGAAGAAGTAGAAGAAGAAATAGTGGTGGAGGAGGAAGAAGAGGAGGAGAAGGAGGAGGAGGAGAGGAGGAGAGGAGGAGGAGGAGGAGGAGGAGGAGGAGGAGGAGGAGGAGGAGGAGGAGGAGGAGGAGGAGGAGGAGAAAGTAGGCAGCTATTTCACACCACCCAGGCTATGAAGTTATATATTTTAATCATGAGATTTCAATTTTAGACGATTACTTCTTATAGCACAGGTTAATTCTGGTATTTCTCTTCTGAATGAACTACCTCTTTCTCACTGATTTGCCTTGCTATGCAGAGAGATATCTCTCCAACCTGATCCAAGCACTATCTTCTCAGTGTGAATTATGTTGTGAAGTGAACCTAGTCCTGGGGACAAGCATGATGCATCCCTGAATGGCAACTATGGATGCTGTCAGGATAATGAGGGTATGCTGGCTTCAATACTCTATGAGAAGAAGGACGCCCATCAAGGAAATTGGTCATGTGGATGAGCTGTCCTTCTGAAAGGTATCCATGCAGGCTTAAGCTTCCAGTTGCTTGACCCCATACCCAAGGCTCTGCCCATGGTAACAGCCAAAACCCCAACCAGCAGGTTACTCTCACTTCACATTCTGTAGAAATGAAAGTGTATTAGAACTCTTTATAGTCACCGGCACTTTCTCTTCAATCCATTTGAAAGGCACTAGTCAAATGTTCTAGGCATTTGGAATGATTTGGGAGAGGCTCCGTATATTTCCTGTCTTCTCCCCAGGTGCATAACACTACCAGTCCTTCTGTATGACTCTCTTTGCAACTCCTAAGGCATGTAAAACACAGACTTTATTTTTCCCTATCAAATCCCCATTCACATAGTGGGAGTGATTTCTACCTGTCACAAAGGGAAGAACATTCATCATGGAACAAAGGGTAAGAGACAACATTCCACTAGTTCTTTTTTTCTTTCAGACTTTCTTTTCTTTCCCCACTTTTCCTAAACTCTGGATTTGGTGTTCTGGATGGAAGAGTTTAGACCATGCATCTAATCAAACTATAATGCTTTCTAAGACTCTTGGTTCTATCCTTGCTTTGTATATTTGGCTAAATTTCCCCAGAGACACAGAGCTGTGCTTATATAAAGACATTTTAAGGACCTGGTACAAAGAGTTATGAGTTTCTTATAGTACAAAGTCTTGTGATGAAAGTACTGAAGGAAACATTGGTTACTGAGTCTGGAGGAAACTTGTTACAAAAGGAGCTGATGTTTTAGAAGTCTAAGGCAGGTTGCTTGTAGAATCTCCTCCTGCCCCAGGAAAGCCAGTCCTTTCTTCATGAAGGTCCCAGTAATTCAATCTATCCCCATTACAGGTTACAACTCCCTTCTCTCAATTCTACCAGCGGAGAGAAAATCTCATTGCAAATAAAAACTTAACAGATCCAGAATATTCAACCGAAGTATCATGCACTACAGCCCAGATAAATTAATACTTACAATTAGCCATCGGATTTTGAACTGAGGACTAACAACAATGGGTCCTGTTTCACGTTTCAATTCTAATAGCTGTCTCTTGGGACTAATAATAGACCTGTGTCTGAACGAAGAATAAAGTAAAAATCATCATCAGAGAAAGTGAGGAGAAAAAATATCCTCATTAAAGCTCCATGAGCACATAGTTACTTCATACTATATGCCAAGCATCATTCCCCAGCTCTGCTTTAAATGATTATCCTGCCATATTTTCACCTTGATGTGAAAATTTTTTTCTTGTTAAATTGTGTTGTCCTCAAATCTAGAATTACCTCAAATACACATTTTAACCTAGCATTTACTACTTCACTTAATAAATTTATAGAATGAAGCCATCAACATTCTAGATGTTGAGACCCTTATATGGCCAGCATTTATTTTAACTTCAATACAAATTGGGATTTCCAGCTGCACGATACTTTTAGCAATCCAAAATTCTCCCCCAAAGTAATTGGAGGAATGAAAAAAAAAAAAAAAAAAAAAAAAAAAAAAAAAACCTGCAAGCACTCTAGAGCTGCACTGATTTAGCTGGATACATAAATCCCAGGTCAAAATAGTAGTTCCTTGTGTGCTCTACTGTCATGAACATTTGCAGTCTATGCTAATTTCCCCCAGGAAACATTGCCCATCTTTAGACTCACCTGCTTGCACAGAAAGTAGTTCCAAAATATCTGGAGAGTCATAGCAAGGATCCCTCTTGCTCACTTTCTAACTAACTTCTTGAAATTGCATCTTAACTGGAAAGAAAATGTTCTCCATCCAGGACAGATTTTCTTATAGGTCTCTAAAGGACATCTCACACTTGGAGAACTTTTAGCCCTTTCTTCCATCAATAAGGAGACATTGTCTTTTCAAGGCTGTTGGAGGAATGAAATTGTTTTCTCTTTCCTGGAAAGCCACTCAGCCAGGATTAAGTAGCACAATCCAAGGGCTGTAACAGAGAGAGATGTGAGAATCAGAGACAATGGATAAACTGGCTTAGTGCTTGAAAGAACCATGTCTATCACAGGTAATAGCGATGTTTGCCTGTTCTCAAAGGACAGCTAAAAAAGCCTGAACACTCCCACCCCTATACAAAATCAAGAAAGTTTTAGAGCACTTTCAGCTAGACAACATTTGATTATAATTCCTCAAAATCCTCTATTCACAAGATTTAAATACATTCATAAAATTGAAGGAAAAAGATGTTTATTAATGGTTTTAATAGATTACTAATTTTCAAACATTTCCATTCATGCCTTGTAAAGCTTCACTAATAATATTATTAAATAAAAATGTTTATACTACATAGATTGTGTGTCTGAAAAATGAGAAAGTTTCAGCGTTCATTGTTGATGTTTTCTATTGCCAAGTGTCCCTCATCACTGTGACCAAATACCCAACTTAAGGGAAGAGAGATTTATTTGCTTCAAAGATTAGAGAAGAAAGTCCACCCTGGTGCCAAAGGTATGGCAAGAGGAGTAGATTGCAGCTAAAACAGTTAAGACATAGACAGCTCATTGCCTACAGCAACAGATCTTAAAGCAAAAAAAGTTGGTGAGGCAGGAACAGAGGTGGACAGGTGTCCTCAGAGACTCAGCCCTAGTGACCCGTATACCAAAGTTTTCACAGACTTCCCAGAACAGTGCCACTATCTGGGAAACAAATGTTTGACAACTAGAACTGTGAGACAGATAACACTTAAGATTCCAAACATTCCAGCCACTTATATTAATGGTTATCCAGGAAGTGCTAAGGGATTATACACTGAATTATTCTAAAATTCCTCCCGACTTTTTCTGCTATGTTGATGGCTGTCGTTCACTGACATTTCAACTCCTGAATTTTTTTCTCTTCCTTCACAGCTCAAGTTCAATAGATATAATTCAAGTTCTTGGAGTTCCAAGCAGTCAGACTGTGAATCACAATAATTAAAGACATTTTCTCCAGAAGGAAGCAAGTAGCTACCTCTTTAAATGTGTTTTGGGGTGCTCTGTCTTCTACATGAGAGTAAAGCACTAACTAAGCACCAAGGCCTGGTACTCAATCTCTGGAATTTGTTGATGTTGTGTTTCTTTTAAAGTGGTTTTCTTGAAATAAATTTAAATCTAACAACCAACATTGTAAAAGAGTTTTTCAGTCCTATTGAAGGATTTTGATTTTAATAGTTGCATGAGTCATTTACATAATACAATCTAACAAAAGCCCTGACTTCTTTCTCCAAAAAGCAAAGAACATTTTCACGGGTAATGTTTTTCTTTTCAAGGGTATCTTTATATGAATAAAACTCACTTGTTTAGAAAATTAGCTGTGAACACAGAGCATAAAGTGAGTTGTTAAGCCTTTTAGGATTGCTGTATAACATAGAGAAACATTTAAATGACAAATTTCTAAAATGGATTAAACTGATGCTCTCAATATTGACCTGATCACTGGAGTAGTTCACATTGAACTACATCAACGGAATGTTTATTTAAGGAGCTCAGATAGATAGACAAATAGATGATATAGATATACGATAGATAGATAATAGATGATAGATAGATAGATAGATAGATAGATAGATAGATAGATAGATAGATAGATAGATAGATGAAAATATATACGTAAGGGTGTGTGTGTGTGTTATGTGCTCCACCACCTCCTATGTCCTAAAAATGTCAAATCTCTGTCTTCAGTAATTCACCTTTCCAGAGTAGAAGACATGGGAAGATAAGCAATCTCATGAACAACCCTGAGATGTGATTGCATTTGATATATAAGTATAGAGATATCAAAGTTTCATGTACTAAAAGATAATCAAACTGCACCCTGACAAGACAGTGTCTAGCATATAACAGAAGCAAGCACAATAGTGATAAATTATCTACCTAAATAAAGCACAAGATTTTCATGGCAGAAAGATAAAGATGAGAACTTCCATGTAAAGAGAACAATACTAGCAAAGGGCTAGGAGTCAGGAAATAACAAAATATGCAAACCTATAGAATCCTCCAGAAATGGTAGGCTACTGAAGGCATAGACTCTCACATACATTGAAGATGTATGTTTATAGAGGCAGTATAATATAATGATCTTAGCAATCACCTGAATGATTTTTACTTAATCTGAGGAGTCATAATTACAATAATATGTAAATGGAAAGGCTGAAAAATTACATTTCTATATTTGGCAATGTTTTATAATGGTAATACATGTCAGTAAATATGATGGCATAAAAACCAAGTATTCAAAGACTTGGGTGTCATAAGCTATCTGTACTTCCCAGACAAAGAGTCTCATTGTTCACATGAAATACTTGTTCATATGCTGAAACACTTGTCACAGTGCAAGAGCTAATATTTTATAGTTGATCAAATAGTTTTGGAGAGATATTCCAAATATGTGGCTTAATAAAAACAATGTAAAGACTTACAGTCCACTTAATGCACTTGGCTAAACTCTTAGGATTTCATGGGTATATAAGAAAACAAGAGGCAATATAGGTTAATGGTTAGTTATCTCCTGGTTAACTTACATAGCTTAGCAATCAAAGAGAATGAAAGAGGAACTTCTGATAAAAACCAAGCTGTTCTTTATAAATCCATCAAATGCTGCATTTTTGAGAAAGGAGATATTAACATAGGAATGTACAACTTTTAAACAAAAGTTTCCACTTGCCTTCATTTGTCATTGACAGCCCAGAAGCAAAATTGTAAGCTATTGTTATTCAATGATGCTAGTAAATAAATGAACCCAGAATAGATCTTTATCATCACCTGAGTGAAAGAAAACATAGGGCCTCTTTTTCCTTCCTTCCTTTCTCATTCCTTCTCTCTTCTTCCTTCCTCCTTTCTCCTTTTTCTTCTCTCATCCTCTCCTTCCTTCCTTCTTCCATCCTTCTTCCTTTCCATCCTTCTCCCTCCTCTCTCTCCCTTCTCTCTACCTCTCTCTCTTCCCCTCTCCCTATCCTGCTCCCTCTCTCTTTCCCTTCCCATGTAACTTGTGAGCCTTAAATGCTCGGTCCTACTACCTAAGCCTCCTGAATACTGGACTTATAGGCAAGTGCTTCCATGCCTACCTTTCACCAAACTTTTTAGAGAAATTTAGTAGATGAAAAACAACAAATGAATATCTTCGCCTTGGTGCTGAACAATGTCAAATTCATGAAACAGAAGATAAACCAAAAATGTAGATGCTGTTTACAAAGGCCCATCTATGTTACATGTAATTTAAGGCAAAGAGTAAAGCTCTTATAATTTTCTCAATACTATCAGGATACCAATCTATCTAAACATGTTTATTAGCAGCAGCAACAGCAGAGTGAACTATAACACTATTAGCAACTGCCAGTGCTCCCTGAGTCCCTCTGCAAGTTTCTGGAAAGGACAGCTGAACTTACCACAGAGGTAGCAAAATCTGAGCCATGATTGGCTGTGGCAGATGGAGACAGAAGGAAATGGCCTGTGGCTTTGATACTGGAAGAGTCCCTCCAGTATTCAAAACACTGGGATGTGATTAATAGGGATTGCAGTTAAGATTTCCTCACTGATGTCCATAGAATCGCGGCTGCTTACTCTCCAGTCACAGAATTCCTGCCTACTATAAAGCTGATCCTTAGCCTCATCAGGGGAAGAAAGTAAGCCCCAAACATGTTAGCTTTTCTTCCTCCCCTGCTAAAGCAGTTATGTGAGACATCCTGATATGTCCCCTTGTAGTCTAAACATCATATACTTTCTAGGACCACTGAATGGACATTGCAGGTTTCACCAAGGTCAAAGATTATCCCATGGAATACTATTCTTAGCATAGTAGATGTCGGATGTGAGACGGCACCTATTTGATGGGTCTCTGTGGACTCCTGAGTATCTTCCAAAAGGCAGCTTATACCTATCCTCTGTCCCTTTCAGGTTACCCCAGCACAACTCATTTTAGCTATCACTGCACACCAAGCCACGACCCCACTGTCTAATAACCATCCATAGTGGGTCACCCATCCATGGTGACTTTCTTCTTAAAAGAGCAATCAATCATCTAGTACCCCAACCAGTAGCCGATTATTGTGATCAGTTTTTGAAATTCACACATTTTATCAACTCTATATTTAAGTATGTGCCACCGACTATATTTCTGGGTTCATAGATTTATGTGTATAATTTTATATCATAAGAGTTCTTAAAAAGGAAAATTACTTCTTTTTCTAACTTATATATTGTGCTGGCTATATTGTTTCAACTTTACATAAACCGGAGTCACTTGGGGAAAGGAGTCTCATTTGAGACAGTGCTCCCACCAAACTGGTCTGTGGGACATTTTCTTAATGATTAATGTGGGAGAGCCCAGTGCATTGGGAATGGTACCAACCCTGGGCTAGTATTCCTGAGTTATATAAAGAAGCAGGATGAGCAACTAGAAGGGAGCAAGCCAATAAGCAATGTTCCTTCATGGCCTCTGCTTCAGCTTCTGCCTCTAGATTTCTACCCTGACTGAGTTCCTGTCCTGACTTCAGTGATGGACTGTGATGTGGAAGTATAAGCTGAAATGCACCCTTTCCTCTCCAAGTTGCTTTTGACCAAAGTATTTTATCGCACCCACCGACACCCTGACTAAGACATAATATTACAGAAGAATTAAAATGTATGGGATTGGGATGTGAGAAAATGATGAAATAATAACTTTAGGATATTGAAGCAGCAATTTTTTTTAACTGGAAGAAAACAATGGTAAACAAAAATAAAATAAAGTAAAATAAAATATGCATCTGTGAAGAATGACCTGATAGCTTCACATATGTTCCTGTTTAGAACACCCTAACTCACAGAAACAAATCAGAAGGGCGACTGCCTGCAGTGAGCCTGGGATGCATAGGAGGAGACTGCAAAGCAATGCAAGGTAGAAGTTTGTAATGTGGGGCTATTTTGCATCTTGACTAGTGTAGGGATTATGTACATAAATATATTTTCTAAACATTTCAGCTTGTACATTTTAAAAGAATACATTTTATTCTATGTAAATTATACAACAATGATGCTGAAATATTTTTTTTAAAGAAATGCTTGGTGTCAATAAAACATCTTTGTATGTGGATACCTTGCATTAAGGATAGCACTCAATGATCTTTCTCACTATTTATTATTAATAGTGCATAACTAACTACTATAAACTTAATGACTTAAAGCAAAACATGACTATTATCCCACAGTTCCTTTGGGTCTGGAGTACGGGCATGATTTAGTTGGTTGCTCTCTCCAGAATCTCAAAAGGCTGAGATGGAAGTGTTGGCCATGTTGACCACACTGCGTTTTTTTTTTTTTTTTTTTTCCTTCACAAAGCAAATAATATTGAAATAGTGAAATCAAGTGTAAACCCAACAAAAATATATAAATTATAGTCGAGTATCCCTCATGAGTATACATACAAAAATTCTCAATGAAGTAGTTGCAAACTGAATACAAGAGATATAAAAAATAATGTTCCATGAATAACTGAATAACTATTTTTTTTTTTAGAAGACCATACTCCATATACAGGCTGCATGTTTTGGGATAGCCCCCACTCCAGATGTTTGAGACCTACATGAAAACCAAGCTGCACATTTACAACATATGTGCAGGGAGGCCTAGGTCCAGCCATGGAGCTAGATCTGTGTAGACTAGGTATGCTCCACGGTTGGTGATTCAGTCTCTGAGAGCTCCAAGGGTTCAGGTTCGTTTACTCTGTTGATCTTCCTGTGCAGTTCCTATCTCCTTAGGCCCACAATCCTTCTACCTATTCTTCTATAAGAGTCCTCAAGCTCCATCCACTGTTTGGCTCTGGATGTCTGTATCTGTCTGAGTCAGCTGCTGGTTAGAGCCTCTCAGAGGACAGCTTGCCCCTGTCTGTTCTCAGGCTGGAGGTTTAGATTCTGGGAGCTCTGGTTGAATCTTTTGATACTCATTCTAAAAAGGACAAAATCACCCTCACTTTGGTCTTCCTCCTTCTTCTTGAGTTTCATGAGGTTTATGCGTTGCATCTTAGGTATTGTGTGTTTTGGGGCTAATATCCGCTTATCAGTGAGTGCATACCATGTGTGTTCTTTTGTGATTGGGTCATCTCACTCAGGATGATATTTTCTAGCTCCATCCATTTGTCTAAGAATTTCATGAGCTCATTATTTTAAATAGCTGAGTAGTACTCCATTGTGTAAATGTACCACATTTTCTGTATCCATTCTTCTGTTGAAGGACATCTGGGTTCTTTCCAGCTTCTGGCTATTATAAATAAGGCCGCTATAAACATAGTAGAGCATGTGGCCCTGTTGCATGTTGAAATATCTTCTGGGTATATACCCAGGAGGGGTATAGCTGGGTCCTCAGGTAACACCATGTTCAATTTTCTGAGGTATTGCCAGACTGCTTTCCATAGTGGTTGTACCAGCTTGCAATCCCACCAACAATGGAGGAGTGTTCCTCTTTCTCCACATCCTCGCCAACATCTGCTGTCACCTGTGTTTTGGATCTTAGCCAATCTGACTGGTGTGAGGCGGAATCTCAGTGTTGTTTTCATTTGCATTTCCCTGATGACTAGGGATGCTGAGCACTTCTTTAGATGTTTCTCAATCATTCGAGTTTCCTCAGTTGAGAGTTCTTTGTTCAACTCTCTACCCCATTTTTTAATAGGGTTATTTGATGGTCTGGAATCTTGCGTTTTCAACTGAAGGCTTAACCGAAGTGTTAACTGAGGTTTCCAAGATTCACTAGATCCTATTTATAATACTCAAGACCAAATTCTTACTGGACATGTGCTGCAGGTCCTAGAGGCTTTCTGCCCTTAGCTACCTCCTCTGGACTCTCTCTATGATAGTTTATAAAATAGTGCTTTAAAACTGACCAGAGAATATCACTCGCTCCTGTACACAAAGATAGCAGTGTGCTGAAAAGCCTCAACTGAGGAAAGACGAATTTCACACTCACTAAGTAAAAGTACTGCAGGGCTCCTACCATCCATCATCCAGGGACTTGTATACTTGTGTATACAAGGTGTAGCTTTAGGGACTCTCTGTAAAGTAAATCTATCACAAGGTACTTGTGGTTATTTTTTTTTAACTGATTATGTTTTTAAATGTAAGGGTTTGGAAGTAAGCAAAGCAGTTTTCACAATACAATTTGAAAAAGTAAAATTTTTGCATTATCTAAAATGAGCTACACACTGCTAATCTGACTGCTTCTGTATCTCCAAGTGATGAATGCCCTCCCACACTTAATTGATCTAACTCCTTCCCCAGGATGACAATATTTCTACTGCCAATTTTCAATTAAACTGTCTCTCCCAGGCCTCCCTGGCCTCTGGGTGCTCATCTCTGAGGAGTCATCTGTGAAGCCCTCATCTAAGTCACGATGTCTGTCCTAGGAGATGGCAGCTCACACTGGCAAACTGAACCAGACTGCTTAATATACTGGCCCAGCCAGAATTCTAGTTCAAAACTGTAAAGTTGGCCACCCTGCTCTTGGATTGCCTCCCTTCGGTGAGGAAAATAATCTTGAGAAGTGTTCTGTTTCAAGGCAATGAGACTCAAACAGCTCATGAATCCCGCTGGCACAGCTTGAAGAGAAGCGGACATGGAAACGCCATTTCTGCCAAAGTGTTACTTAAATTCTGCCATGAATTTCAGAACAAATTGGAAAATGAAGTGTTAAATAGAAATGTTCAATGCTCATGCCTAGATCATGTCCCATGCAACAGAGAAAAGGTACTAAGAATAATTTTCCTTTTGTGAATATTTACTCTGTCATCAACAGGATCTTGTTCAAGAGAAAGCACAATACCCCATCACACACTCTTGGATCAACTGTTGCAAAGCATTAGCTAAGGTATAGTATTTTCTCTCTAGAAACATGAAGACATTTATTTAGATGTGAAATATATTGTACTAACTGTGTACCATGATTACCATTGATATAAAAATGCATTTCTTAATTCTGTTTTAAATGTACTCCTTTTGATCATTTTCATTACATTGCAGATCTCCATAGAAGTCACTTCTCTGGGAAACAAAAATTCTTACGAATCTCTGTTTCAAAGATCTCAGTCTGGTGGCATGCCCTTAAGGCTTAGTTCTAGACTGTGCCACAAAAAGTAAAGGCATAAAGAGTTCTGACTTCGATTTGGCGTGGTGTGGTGATATAAACCTAGTCTGAAGATTCTCGACTGTTATGTACCTGAGACCATCTATAACAGTCTAGCTAAAACTTGCTCAGCATTTATTAATTTGCCAGATAGCTGCTTCTAGCCAATACTCACTAAGTGCCTGTATTTACAACTCACCAAGAACGTAAGTGAAATATATCCAATGTTTTATTCAGCTTCAAAATGGTATGTAATAATTCCATTTTATATATTGGGAAACTGGGGCTTACAAGTTGAGACCTTGGAGAAAAGTCATACAAGTAACATAATCAGGACTCCAGTGTCACTCACAGTCACCAGGAGATTTCTTGTATGCTTTACAATAGCACCACGAGCATGCCTACATGTTAAACAGTGTACCAGATTAATGAACTTATAACTTCAACAGTTCACCGTGAAATAAGACCTTGTCCTTACAGGTTATTGGAACATATTTATCTCCATTTTGACATCAACATCATTGTCAATATATTTTTTAAATTACACTTTTTTTAAAATGGATCAATGAATGATACACACTAGCAATACAATATCTGAAGCTATATTTTCTTTGTTAAGATATCTGTGACAAAATACTATTGTCCAGGTAGTTTAAACAGTAAAAAAAAAAAAAAAAAAAAAAAATATTTTTCTTAAAGTTCTAAAGGACAAAAATCCAAGCTTAAAGTAGCAGTGAATTTCTCCTGAATCTGGCACACTCGTGGGCAGGCCAGTGACCATCTTTCCTTTTTATTTACATATGTCCTTCTAGCTCTGCCTCTGTGTTGTTCTCTTCTGACCAACACCAATCCCTATGGACCAAAGACCACACAAGCTACCTCAGTCACTGAATTAACTCCCAAACAACCCTATCTCCCCAAGCAGTCACATTCTGGAGTACTATGAATTAGAAATTTAATGTGTAAGTGGTGGGCACATGACTCAGCCCCATCAGGGGTATATCCCCATGGTTGTCCCCCAAATCATAGAAAGGTTCCATTGATTTGGCACCAAATGATCCATTCCTTTTCTTGGAACAGCTTCTTAAACACAATAGTAAGTTGTGATGGAAAATTCAAAACTGAAAGGAGCTCACAGAGAAGTAAACTCCTTCCCTCCCAGAAGAAAATAAACAATGGTTAACAGTTGACAGTGTGCAAAAGAAAGGACATTTTAAGAAATAAAAATAATTTTACTAAATTTAAATACTATAGTGTCTAGCTTACTTTTAGAGTGGTAAGCTTCTATGAAGGCCTTCATATTTTTCTATTTGCTTCATTACGAAGTAGAGACATCTCTTGAGCCCTGGGCCAACTCTGTTAACTTTTATCTTCTGAAAGATTCCCAGAATGAAACTTCACTTCCGCTGTTGCTTTTGGATCAGCTCCTACTACCTATCCTTCAGAATAAGCAAGAGATAAGTAGCTATGACCCCCACCCCATGGCAACAGGGCTATTTATTTATATACTTATTTTTGCAGCTAATGAGTAATATGCTGGTCCTCTTCCTGAAATTTGTGCTCGAAGCTCCATGGGCCTCATTATTTGTGAATTCATCGTTGCTTTTCACTTCTAGTAGAATTTGGCAAAGTCTCTGTATGAATCCAAGATTACAGCACTTGCTAGAACAGGATGGTAATGGTGAAGACCATTCCCCAAATCCCAGGTTGCTGCCGATTACATTTTTATCCATGAGCCTCTTCAAGGAATCTATGAAAGTCACATAATTTCATTTCCCCCACATTGCACACAGTTTCACATCAAATCTCAAAGGGTTTTTAAATGTCAGTGAACTTCAGTTTGAACCTGTTTATTAAAGAGAAACAGAGATTGAGGCAAGGGGCCGTAGGGTGACATCAGTTTCACTTTACAAACATAGATCTTCAGAAAGAACCCAACTCCTAATCATATTAACATGAACCACTTTATATAATAAGCTAGCAGACCATAAAGAATGTCTCAAAAGCATAAAAAGTGTTTATCTCAATCTTTACCATCACATACAACAACTGGTTTCTAACAGAAAAGGAAAGAGCTTAAGGGGTAGGGGGTGATATTCATAATGACTTGTGAATCACAAGGACTGTAAATCACCTTTTGGGGAATGAGAACCACTCACTATACTGTCTTCACCATTACCATCCTGTTCTAGCAAGTGCTGTAATCTTGGATTCATACAGAGACTTTGCCAAATTCTACTAGAAGTGAAAAGCAACGATGAATTCACAAATAATGAGGCCCGTGGAGCTTCGAGCACAAATTTCAGGAAGAGGACCAGCATATTACTCATTAGCTGCAAAAATAAGTATATAAATAAATAGCCCTGTTGCCATGGGCGTGGAGGGGTCATAGCTACTTATCTCTTGCTTATCTGAAGGATAGGATATAAGAAAGAAACTAGAGTGATCTGAAAGGTGATTTGCAATAACTGATTAATATGTTAAAGATGGAATGTTAAAAGTGAACACGCTGCAAGATCAGACGGATAACTTTAGCGGAGTATTAAAAAGCACAGAAGGAATCTCGTAGAAAGGTAAGCAACACAGAACAAGAGCAAAGTTGGAGAATGTTGTTGGAATGTTGGAAAGCTAGGACATTGATTCAACACAGCCAAGGAAACAACATATGAACTAGGCCAAAGAGTCAGAACTTACACGAACATGAGAGAGAAAACAAATGGCAGAGAGAATGGGTGGGAGAAGGTAAAATGCAAAAGAAAAAAATAAGAAAAATAAGACAAAAGCAAAGAGGACATTGAGACTCAAAGTATTATGCTTTCTACCAAGTGCAAAGGCCTGTCTTCATTCACTATAGCATAGTAGAAGAAAACCTACTCACACTGTCTTCTGGGCTCCATGGCATGAGCATGCACACACACACACACACACACACACACACACACACACACAACTTTAAAGGAGCATTCAAGAACTATTTTCTAACTGTTCCATGTTGATTGAATATATATATTTTTAACTAGAGTCTTTGTCTTTGATTCATGACCTATATAGGATTACATGCTTTGAAAATATTTACATCTATTTATTCTTGTGTATGTGTGTGCACATATGCCTGTGTTCATACACAGATCATATGGTGCACATGTAGACATCAGACAACGCTCGCCAGAGTTACTTCTTTCCTTCCAAGATGTGGATCCTGAGGAATCTACTCAGGTGGTCAGACCTGGCAGCCAGGGCCTTTACCTGCTCAGCCATCTCACTGACTTTAGAATTACATACTTTGATTTTCAGATTTTTGGATATTTTCAAATAAATTTATGAGTCTAGTGTCCAAGAACATACCTTTATAGGTTTCCTGATTTTATAATAATAAACAGTTTCTTGAGTTAGAATGTACTCTACCTTGGTGAATTGTCCATGTGCTCTTAAAAAAAATGAGCATTCTTCTGCCTTTGGACTAGTGCACTAGAGATGAATAACAGTATGGACACAGGGTAGCAGTGGTGCTTAAGTCATCTAAAATCCTCCCTACTCTGTCTCTGTCTCATTTCTCAGTTATTGATAAGGTTGCTGCAACACTTAACTATAATTGTAACGTGAACTCAATCCAGAATCATAGGGAGACAGGTCTCTGGTCCTGCCTAGATGGGATTGTCTTGATTGCAGTAATTGACGTAGGAAGACTCACCTCAATCTCAGGCAGGATTGAATCTAGGGATAAAAATCAGAATGTGGAATAAACCTAGCATGCACACATTCATTCCTCTCTTCCGACTGCGGGTATACGTAACCAGCTGCTTGAAGCTCTTTAGGATATTCAGTGGCTCCCAGTATTTACCAGCACCAGAAAGCTAAACTCATCACCATTTCCCAAGAACGTTATCAGTTTTCATAACCTTTGAGTCATTGTTACAGCCGTTTTTCTAATGGGGTATGCTTTTTCTGTCTATTCAGAGACTCCAGCTTTTTTTTTTTAAAGTGAGATTATAGTATAATTACATCATTTCCCTAAGCCTTTTTCTTCTTCCAAACTCCCCCTTGTACCCACCTGACTCATTTAAAGGCTCTTTTTTTCTCTCTGTGTGTGTCTGTGTGTCTGTGTGTGTTTGTGTGTTTCTCTGTGAAAGAGACAGAGATAGAGACAGAGGTAGAAACAGAGACAGAGAGGCAGAAAGCCCTTAAGTATCTAAATAAATAAAACCTGCTCAGTCTGTGTAATGGCAGACCGTTTCTTATATCGGATTACCAACTGGTATGTTCTTCCCTTAGGAAGACTATTCGCCTAACACCCAGTGCCCAACTATTCAATTTCCTCAGTTGTCTGTCACTCTTTGTCTAGGGCCAAGACCTCATGAGCTTTTCCTCATTCTACAGTAGAATGTCTATTGGTATTGTACTAAATTTCACGAGTATAACTTCATCTTTTCTAAGAGACACAATCTTGCAGTAAACACCCAAGAAACCCACCAGGTACAGAACCTGCCAGGTACAGAACAATAGTCTTTTAAGTTAGGATAGATGACAATGGTCTTTTTATTGACAATAATGTTGGACTGGGTATTAGGTCTATCTTGTACCTTACTATTACAAATTGGTAATAGTTGTACTCAATTTATTTTTGAGGGAAAGTTTTTCTTTTTCTTTTTTCTTTTTTTTTTTTTTTATTCTAACAGAAAGAATGTAGCAGGTGATATGTAGCAGGATGTTTTCCTGCCCATTGTATTTGCAATGGAGCTCCGTGATTGGGCAGTAGAAGAGATAGGTGGAGCTGGCAGTTGGGAGGAAGAAGGAATGAGAGAGGGGGAGGGGAAGGAGAGGAAAGGTGGCAGCAGACATTTGTGTCTCTAGCAGTCTTGAGTAGTTATTCATATTAAAAAATTAGATACTGGGATAGCAATTCGAATTGTGTGGGCATCTTGTGTATTGAGTGTTTGTTGACACATAAATCCATTGGATAATCTTTAAGCATTAAGAGTCTTATTTCTACCGGGTACCGGGTACCGCAAGGATGGTGGTTATTGTCTGCACTGAGCCGAGAACCGTGTGGATAACAGAATTGGCCCAAGAGCCATGCTTAGAGCCGTGGACTCCACAAATCTGACCGGTGGAAGCCAGCGTCTTCGGATGGCGCCACTGGCCAGCCAGTGCCTCGGTCAGAGTGGGAACTTAGAGTGGGAACATGGTGGCGGCCCGGGAGCTAGCTGAGCTGCGCCATCGTTTTTTCAAATATTTCCCATTACGTGTGGTAGCACCTGGTCTGCACCTGGTCATATTCTTCATAAAAATTTGCTTGATTCCTAGGAAACTAGATGTGCACTTTCCTTTCCTCCAAAATGACACACGATCTATAATAATCTGTTTCACACATTTCATTGTATTTTAAGATATTTTAACATTATGTTTTTTTTCTTATTATATTGTATGAAAAATGAGATAGAGGTTATATGACTCATTTTTTATCCTTTATATTCTTTGCTGGCCAAGAAAATGTCTGACGCATAGCTATAAAAATATTTATTTTCTGGATGAATAAATAAATGAAATGTCACTGTACAGATGAGGAAATGTTGATTAAATAGTCATGGAAGAAGAGCAAAGTTTCAACTAATTTTTTTTTCAAAAATAAGTATATATTTTATATATATTTATATATATTTTATATATCTTTGCCACATTGTTCATAATAGATAAGTTATAGGTTCACCTAGCAACTTGCACATATGCAAAATAAAAATATTGTAAAAACATCTTTGTTGCACAAGAGAAATTATACAGCACAGGATAACACTGGGAAATTTAATTCTGATAATTGTAATCTCAGTAAAAAAAAGAAATGTAACAGAAACAAACAACAAAAGCCCTCACTGAACCACACAAAGAAATTATACCATCACGTGACACACAACATTCATGATACACATAACATAAACCTACATTTTAATCCTTGAAATGATACTCTTCAAGGAGCTGAGAGATGACCTACGGTTAAGAGTACTGACAGCTCCTCTAGAGCTGTCTGGAAGGTCTAGAGGACTTCATCTTCTGGTCTTGAAGGCACAGTCTACACTAGTGGAACACAGACAAAACAGCCTAATCACAGTAAATGTTCTAAACAAAACAAGTTTGCATTAACTTTTTTTTTTCTTTTACAAGCCGACTCTTTCTCATTGCTATTCTCCTTCTCTGAGACACTTTACATACAGAAAATTGTTTCACTTACAGAAAATTGCCTGTTCTTTTTTTTTACTTCAATCAACAGACCTTGCCTAAAGTCATTCAAAGAAAACTTCAGTTACTCTAGCTGTATCTGCTACTTTGGTCATGAAACATATTGATCAATCCAGCTAAACTGATCCTCTTCATATGGTTGCTAACATTAAAAAGTTAAGAAAGGAAGAATAAATAAAATATATTACATGAAATGCTCAAAGAATAAAAATAAATATATAACTAATTAAGTTGTTATCAAAATATAAATTTTCAAAAGGGAAAATAATCTATCTCAAAGTTATTAAGTTTGGCTTTCAAAATATTCAGTTAACGTATCTATACCTACCTCTTTCATTTTCTCTTACACATAACACAAAAGTAGAACTTAGAAAACATATTTGATATAGTTACAGATCCTTTTAAAAAAGCAAAATTCTTATTCAAAATCATTGTGGCATTGTTTTGGTATTCTTTTTTCCGTAACTTCGACATACAGCAAGAACCTATTCCCATGCAGGATTATAATCATTTGTTTATGTAGCCCAGACCTTTATTTATTTCTTAAAATTTTTAATTAAAATACATCACTTCCCTTCTTCCCTTTCCTCTCTCAACCCCTCCCAGATACCCCCTCCTTAGCCCCTCCCATATTATTCTCCTTATTCCCTCTCAAATTGACAACCTATTTTTAAAATTATTGTTACATTTGTAGATACAGATATTCATAAATATATAATACAATCTGCAAAGCCTTTTCTGTGTGGCTTAGATATAGGTGATTTCAGGGCTGACTCTCACTTTCCCCTCTCCCAACAGTCATTAGTTGCCTGTAGTTCTTTGGCTAGCGGTGGGACCCCATGCGATGTCTCCCTTCCTGTATCAAATCTATTGATATTGTCATGGTTTGGGTCTTGCTGAGAAGTCTTATTTTTGAGGTACATGGATATAGTTTTTCCTGTCATTCTCAGATGCACATCTCATAACAGACTTCTGGTCTCCTGGGCAATCTTTCTTCTCCCTCTTCCATGATGTTTCTGAGCCTTAAGTTCAGGAGTTGTAGATGCGACTGTTAGGAATAGCTCCACACTGCCTGGTGATCTCTGCATAATGACCTGTTGTGACTTTCAGTAATGGTCCCAATTTATTGAAACAAACAAATAAACAAATAAGCAAAGCTTCTTTGATGAGGGGTAAAGCTGTACTTTTTGTGGATGTAAGGATTTTTTTGAGAATGTACTTAGGAATTATGCTGGTTAGTAGAGTAATGGTAGCAAGTTCTCGTTCTAAGATTCATTATCTACATAGCCTTGGGAGTTGCTGGTTTCTAGTACAAGGCATGACTTCTCTATTGAGTGGACCTTAAGTTCAATTTAAGTTGGTGAGTTATGCCAAGATATGGGTGCACATATTGAACTATTACGGATATCTTGCCATGCTGATTATTGTTATAGTACATAGGCATTGCAGCTGGATAGAAATATTGATTGTATCCTCCCCTTGACAGTTTAACTGAACTTTCTGGTACTGTGAAAGTTGAATCATAGCAAGGAGGCCTTCAGTGTCAATTCAGCTCAAATCTTCCAAGTCCTGAGTTGGAAGTATGTGCTGTCTTCAGAACTAGGAAATAACCTGCAACCTCTGAGAGCTAACCATAAGAGGCAGCTGTAACCTAACTATTCTGGGAGTCACTTGGACTACTCTGATCAACCACTCAAACAAAGGCTTCCCACACCTGGTTCTGGAGTTTTGTTGAATAGTCTCTGCCTTTTGTGGGGAACATTGTTAGCTCAAGTAGCATAACTTCAAGTAATGCACACTGTCTTAGTTAGGGTTTACGTGTGAACAGACACCATGACCATGGCAACTCATAAGGACAACATTTAATTGGGGCTGGCTTACAGTTCAGAGGTTCAGTCCATTATCATCAAGGTGGAAGTATAGTATTGCCAGGCAGACACGAGGCTGGAGGAGCTAAGAGTTGTACATCATCTGAAGGACACTAGGAAAAGACTTGCTTCCAGGCTAGGATGAGGCTTTTAAAGCCCAAGCCCACAATGGCACACTACTCACAAGCACACTCCAAATAGTCCCATTCCTTGGGTTAGGTATACTCAAACCAACACACACACACACACACACACACACACACACACACACACACACACACTATACACTAATATTTAATGTGTATAACTTTAGGAAAATATAAAGTAACATGATTCCTTGAGGCTTTACCAACATGCTTGGTGCTCTTTATCTGTTCTCCTTCTTGTACTTGTGTATTAACCTCTTCTCCTCCTCCTCAATTAGATCTCCCTCCCCCATTTATTCCATTTCTGCCTTTATATCACCTGCATCCTGTTTCTCCTCTCTCTCACCCCATCCCATTGTTTTCCTTTTTACTTTCCTACATTCCATGGTTGCTGCAGGTTATATACACACATGAGAAAAAAATGTATTATTTGTCCTAGCTCCATCCTAGCTCTTTAAATAATTATCTATCTTGCATCTTTCCTCAAACTCACTTCTACTTTAAATCGCTGAATTCTATATGCATATCCTCAAAGGGGACCAATGTGTTTTACTGATAAATCTAAAATACCCATGTTCCTAGTCATTTTGGATTAATTTACATTAAATTCATAATAATCTTTGAATTAAATACTGCTGAATCTTCACTTTAGGAAAAACTAGATTTTTTTTTTCTAAAGGGAAGAGTCTTAAAGGAAGTCTCCAGTGAATCCTCTTGCCAAGTATGTAATCACATGTTAACTTATCTGTTTTGTAAGTTGGGAAACAAGATTCTGGTGTCTGTGTCTCCAGCGGAAGAGATGAGCATGAGGGCAAAGGGCATCTTTTGATGGCCCAAGAGGAAGGGGTGAGATGAGCAGAGAGCGGGAGCAGCCCACGTTCTTTCCTGGAAAGTTAAATGTCAGCAGGGTTAGGCCTTGCCAATATAAATACAATCACAATGACGGTATAAAGAGACATGCATTTTCACCTCTATTGACTTTGCACGTTCATGGGATAATTATTGTAACATTTTCTTAAAGGGCAAAAAGCTTTTGATGATGAATACATCTCATTACATGGAATTTTACGTGTAATCCTTACATGAATCTCATTGTAATTCAATGGATGAATTGCGTGTTAATGCTAGCATAACAAGCCTTTAACCTATTTGACTTAATTACAGGCATATCATCAGATTTACTGGGAAAAGGTTCCTTCCCTTGCTCTAAAATCTCTTTCCATTTTTTAACCCTTTTGGTAAACTTTGAAAGGCATGGATCAAATCCCAATATAACCTCTTACTGTCATTTTATTGAACTGCTCCCACAAGGATAGAGAGAACAAAACTGAGAGAACACCATTTTAGGGTTCCTAGAACCTTTATAAACAGGGCTTTTTAAAAATGAATTCTTTGGTGAAATAGAATTCTGTATTAGGGACAGGAAACTGTAAAGCTCTGGCACTCATTAAAGGATAGCTTTAGAAAAGTCAATCAACAATCATGAACCCCAGCTTTCTTTTCTGCTAATGAAGAAATCTGCCTATTCAGAGGGTAAGTATTCAAAACAGAGAAATGCAAACAATACATGATGTAAACGGTGAAATACAATACAACAATAAAAAACAATGCATCATCTGATGATGACGAAGAAGTGGTAGAAGAAATGGAGGTGGAAAGAAATGAAAGAAGGAAATAAGAAAGGAGAGAGAGGAAAGGAGGATGCAGAGAAGAGCTGGAGAAGCAGAACAAGAAAAAAGGAGAAGAAAGGCAGATGTGTGAGACTTCTCTTTGGAAGAATGTGGGACAGTGTTTTAGATGTGCATTTGTATGAGCAGACTGCATATAATGCTGTTCTAGAGCTCCTTTAAAAGTGCCAGTGTTAGAGACAGACTTTGCTCTCCCAAAGATTCATGAGTTCCTGATCATTATTAACCAGAATGGACCTTATCAACACTAGCAACACTAATATCAGTGGTATCCTTATAAAAAACGTACATGTGAACACACACACACTGCCTTGCTCATATCATATTTGCTAATACATATAGGCTAAAACAAGTAACATGTTTACATCCAGAGCTAAGGGATGGAGAAGAGCATGTTTTTATTAGAAGATACTGGAACACTGGAACTAATGATTTGATGGACCATGACCACTAAATTGAGTAATTTCAGTATCAGCTTCAAAAGAGAATCCAGAAGATCTAAAGGAAGTGAGTTCCCTAAAGAAATTTACAAAGAAAGTATTCATAGAGGTGGAGTCTAAGGCTTTGGAAAACGTTGGTGAAGAACTTACTTTTGTTTTGTTGGGATCCTGGTTCTGTTTGAGTACCACATGTCAGAGGCCATTTCAGAATCACTGCAGTATTACGTGGGATCAACCCACTATTATTGTTCACCCTTGTGCCATGAACTGAAGATTCCTGAAGGTTACAACTATTTGCTTTCAGGGTGAGTAGCAGTAACGTGACCTTTGGCACAGGACAGGTAAAAATTCTCAAGATCACTACAAGTATGGGATTGTGATTTCTTTTTCCATTTAATGAGCCTTCTTTCTACAACTGTTTATTTTGATGAGACTTGAGAGCTTCTAAAAGAAAAAAAAAAAATAGAAAGGCCTTAGATCATGCAGTAAGAGCTTTGAACTTTTAGGGAAAAATGATATATAACCAAGAAAATATTACTAGGGACAGATTCCTGTTTAGGAAGGGAATTGCAAGTCTATAAATGATCACTCTAAATGGATTATCTTTACATAGAATCTTTTAAGCTAAGTGCCTAGAAAAATACATTTATTTATATGTATATGTATAATGTGTGTGTGTGTCTGTGTCTGTGTGTATGTGTGTGTTACATGAAGTTATACTAACAATGTTGCCCCACAATGGTCTCTCTGTATCTCACTCTAAGTTATTTCTCTAAGCTATGGCATGGCTCATGACATATTGGTCTCAATTGCCATTGAGAAGTAAATGTCCAGTGTTCCCAGGTACAATGATATGTGTGATCTTCAAAGTATCAAATACATCCTTCTATTGGAACAAACAAACAAACAAACAACAACAAAACTTTCATATTACTTGCACACCTCCTGTTTGCTGTTATAAATCACGGCTGTTTCACAGACGGGAAATAAATGGTGGGAAAGTGAGCCAAACCAAAATAAACAGACATATTGCAGAACGCTCAGGACGCTGCAGCAGAGAGATTGCTGGCTGGAAGCTTATAAAGCATGGGGTGCTAACACTTATTAGCCAAGAATCCTCAGGGCAGTTTGCCTCTCTGGCTCTCATTGGCAGAAAACAAACAATAGCACTTGGGGCACAGAAATATAAGCATATTTGGAAATGGTTATTATTTATTCATATCTGTATCTATAAATCAGAAATTATTTAATGATAACCAGCATTTGTACTTTAAAGAACTTGGATAAATGTGCAGTGCAAATGTAAGGAATGAGTTAAAAATCCATGAAGTTCATAACACAGATGCCTAATGAAGAAGAGTCCTCAAAATAAACCACAATAACCTGAGACTTAAAGAATAAGTTGAAAAAAATTACTCACCAGCCAGGGAAGCAGATAAGCTAATTGTAGATCTTCATTTGTCTCTCAGCTCCTCAAAGTTTAATTCCTCAAGTCTCATGCCCAAACTCTGTAGGAGACTACCTGCTGCAGCCCTCCCTAACACTTGGCCCCAATCTCCTGTGGATGACACTGGTATTCCCCTCCAAACTTCCTCTTCCCAACGTATTGCTTTATCCCAACCCCAATTCCTGCAGCATTCCCTGGAACCCACAGGCCTCTACAGCTAGTTATCCAGGTAATCTAGCTACAGATCACCAACTTTCCACCACTCTTCCAAGTATAATCCCCTAGCCTCATTCCCACCTCTGTAGCAGACCACCTACTTTGGCCTCACCTCACTATCTGCACCCATTCCCAGAGAACTAAGCAGATCCTAGAGTACCACCCTGCTTTCCTTCCTCTCGTGAACCCCTCAACACCCCCCACACACACAACACCTAGCTCATCCAATTACCTAAGTTCAGCTTCCAATACCTAGAAACACATTTTATCTGGAACCTCTAATGGTCACATTCATCAGGATCCCAAAACTTTCTACTAGGTCACACAAATCTACCACACTATCCTAACAACCAAAGTGGCCAACAGAACATCCACCCTATAAAGACAAACAGATGTCAGCACCTAAAATTACAGTCTTCCAAACGCAGTTGCCTAAATCCATCATGAAAACATAATCTATACCCACCATGAGAATATGTCTCCTTAGAAACAGTAACTCTACCACAACAGGCCTTGAATATTCCAACATAAGCAAAGCACAAATAAAACACCTTAATACAGCTTTTATGAATATGATAGGGTTCTTAAAGAGAAAATGAATAAATCTCTTAAAGAAATGTATAAAACAGAAAGAAATAGTTGAAGGAAATGAATAAAATTGTTCAAGATATGAAAGTGGAAAAAGAAGCAATAAAGAAAGCCCAAACTGGTAGAAATACAGTAATGAAAAAACTTAGAAACTTGAATAGAAACTACTTCACCAAAAGAATACAAGAAATGGAAGAGAGAATCTCAGGCATTTGAGATATGATAGAAGAAATAGATACTTTGATCAAAAAATATTAATCTAAAAAATGCACAAAGCATCAAGGAAATCTGTGACACTATGGAAAGACCAAATCTAAGAATAATATGGATAGAGGAAGGAGAAGAAACACAGATAAAAGGTACAGAAAATATTTTCTACAAAATAATAGGAGAAATTTTCTGTAACCTGAAGAAAAAGATGTATATCAAAGTACAAGAAGCATACAAAATATCAAATAGTCTGGACCAGAAAAGAAAGTGCTTGAGTCACATAATAATCAAAATACTAAATGTACAGAACAAATAAAGAATGTTAAAATCTGCAAGAGAAAAAGAAAACAAGTTAAAGACAGACCTATGAGAATTGCTTGACTTCTTAATGAAGAATCTAAAAGCCATAATGGTTTAGACAGACATTCTACGACTCTAAGAGACCACAGATGCCAGCCCAGACTACAGTATCCAGTTGTTTTAGACAGAATTTCCATTACTGTGAAAAGACACCATGAAGAAGGCAACTTTTATAAAGGACATTTAATTTTGGCTGACTTACAGGTTCTGAGGTTAAGTCCATTATCATCACTGTGGGAAGCATGGCAGTGCCCAGGCAGGCATGGTGCTGAAGGAGCTGAGAATTCTGCATCTTCTTTCAAAGGTAAACAGGAGAAGACTCTCATCCAGGCAGCCAGGAGGAGGATCTCACTGCCCATATTCACAGTGACACATTTCTTCCAACAAGGCCACGCCTACTCCTGATAGTGCCACTCCCTGGGCCAAACACATGCAAACCACCACATCAGTGAAATCTTTAATCATAATAGATGGAGACAATAATACATTCTGTGATAAAACCAAATTTAAGTATCAGTTGTCTACAAATCTAAGAAAATAGAAGTCACTAGAAGAAAAACTGAAACCTAAAGAGATTAATCTATCTAAAAATCACAAGGAAAATATGATTTCAACCCAGCAAAAGAAAAGAGGAGACACATACACAAGCACAGATACACACACACCACAAGAGCAAAATAATCATAATCGACAGACATTGCCTATTGATATAGATCAACATCAATGGTCTCAATCCCGCCAAATAAAAAGACACAGACTACCAGTAAGGATGCACAAACAAAGTCAGTAAGCACAAGTCAAGGAGAGGCAACACCTCAGGATAAAAGGATTAAAATGATACTTCAAACCAACCTAAAATGTATATTGGTGTATCCATTTTAATATCTCAAAACTAACCAGAAAATATAGGGAAAGACATTCTCTACTCATCAAAGGAAAAGGCCACCAAGAGAAAACTGCAATTCTTAACAGCTGTGTACCAAACCAAGGGCACCCAAGTTCTTGAACACAATACTATAGCTTTAATCGCATGTTGGCCTGCATACATTGATAGTAGAAGACTTCAATATCCCACTCTCCCAGAGAGATCATCCAGGCAAAAACAAAGCAGAGAAATGCTGATTAGAAACCTAACATATATTTACAGAACATTTCACCCAAACACAAAAGAATATACCTTTTTCTCAGCATCTCATGGAACTTTCTCCAAAATTAACCATATACTCAGAAACAAAGCAAATCTCAACAGATACAAAAAAAAAAAAAAGTTGAAATAAATACCCTGTATCTTATCTGACCACCATGGATTAAAACTGAATATTAACAACAAAAAGATTGTAAATGCTTAAACTGAACAAGTCACTGTTGAGTGAACAAAGGTTCAAGACAAAAATTAAGAAAGAAATTAAAGACTTTCTAGAATTGAACAAAAATGAACATACCCAAATGTTTACAACATAAAGACATCAGTTCTAAGAAACAAGCTCATAGCACTAACTGCTTACATAAAAAGGGAGATATCTCATTTAGTTGCTTAACAATACAAATAAAATCTCTAAAAAAAATAAGAAACCATACTCAAAAGAGGAGAGTGTCAGGAAATATCAAACTAAGAGCTGAAACAGTAAAATAGAAGCAAAAACAATACAAAGAACCAATGGTTCTTTGAGAAGTCTCAAAAGAGGAAACTCAAATATTTGAGATCTTTTTAAAATGTTCAACATCCTTACTCATTAGGAAAATGCAAATCCAAACTACTTTGAGATTTCATCTTATACCTTCAGAATGGCTAAGTGACATCACATACTGGCAAAGATGTTCAGTAAGGGGAATTTGTTCTGATATAGTCACAGATAAGTTTTTCTCAGCACCATCAGAGAACCTTTCTTCTGCAGATGATAAAAAAAATACAGAATCTCACAGCCAGACATTAAGCAGAAAGGAAAGAGGGGGTAGTTTGAAACAGTCCAGAAGGAATGTCTCCATCAAGTCTGCCCCTCAGGGCTCAGAGAATACTTTGGAACAGACTGCAGAGAAATAGCCAGAGAGGATGGAAGACACTAAGAAAGCAAAGTCCTCTAAGTCAGGAACTGATGTACACATGAACACACAGAGACTGGGCGGGGGGGGGGCAGCATGCACAGGGTCTGCACAGGTTTGCACCATATGGATCCTAGAGCTAAACAGAGACATGGTCACATGCCCCATCCCTAATTCAAAAGTGCAAATAGGAATTTAGTTTCCTGAGAACGTCTCTCACTGGGAAACAAACTACTCCCAAGGGAAAGCTGTATGCTCAGCGATCGACGGAGAATGAACTCAAAGTATCTCTGGAGGCTGCAAGTGTTATGGTGAGGCTTTTCCTTTCCTTGTTGTTAATTTTATCTTATAATTTTAATTTGACTTCATTTATATATTGTTTTCTGCTCTCCTCTTACTTTCTAGGTCCTTAGTATATATATTATGGCTTCCAGTTTAGCCCTTTATGGGATTCCTGAGTGTGCAAATGCATGGGTCTCTGTTTCTTGTGCCTCTCTTCAGCTCTTTTCCTAACATTGGGTTTGTCCTGTCCAACTTTAATGTGGTAGGTTTGGTCTTATCTTATCTCATATCCTCTTCTCTTCTCTTATTTTAATTGTCCTGTAGAGTTCTGTTTGTCTTCTAATGAGAGACAAAAAAGGGTGGATCTTGGTGGGAGAGGACATGGGAAGGAATTGGAAGAAGTAGAGGGAGGGGAATCTGAATCAGGATATATCCTGTGAGAAAATATCTTTTTTCATTAAAGAGAAAAAAGAGACTTACAATTGTGTTAAAATGAGGTGAATGTTGGAGTGAGAAGTTACTAAGTTTATGTAGAAGAAATGAAGATGTCCTTCTCCAGTGTCGGGATCCGCACTGTAAGTCACTGTCAGGTGAGAGAATAAGGCAGTGTGTTTGCCCTGAGTGTAGAGTGGGCAAGTATACGAAGATGGTATTGAGAAGTGGTGATAGACATTTGGTACCCAGTTTCAGCAGGACTGTGTGAAGGGTACAGAAAAGGACATAGAGCTAGAGCAGAAATATCAGGTGGGAAAGAGACTGTGAAAGTCAGTTCTTGGCCTTGGAGAAATGGAAAAATGATCTAAATACTGGTTACAATGGGATGTGAGGGTGAATGGAGAAATGATTCAGAAAACACTGGCATCTAGATCTAACAAGACTGGGAGCACTGAACCAGTGACAGGTGCTGATGGGAAGAAAGACCATACTATCCTTTTCCTGAAGGAAGACCTCTTAGCTGCATCCTCAGGTAGCTCACCAGGTAGATGATGGAAAGTGGCAGTTCATCTGCTCCTCAGGCAAAGCAGGGCAGCAGGAACAGTTCTGCTCAGGATCATGGAACATTTTTCTGGGTTTCTTCTGGGTTCTGGACTATAAGGGCCGTCCTCATTCAGAACAGAATCTGCACAGGAGAAATAGAAATATGAGGAGCTAAGCCTTCTTGCATCCTTGACAGAGATGGACCAAGTGCGTGCCCAAAGCCAAACTCAAGGACTCAAGAGGGAAGGATCTGTGCTCTGCCTGATGCAAATGCAGTGAAACTTGTTCCCACTGTAGTTACAGTGGGGGAGATTGGGAGGTAAGGAGAAGGCTGTCACTTCATGGACTAAGAAACATCTAGCAAAAGTTCATAAACAAAGATGCAGTGATTAGGATTTACAAAATGAGGGAGGTTGATTAGAGAGTAACAACCTGGAATGAAGAAAGGTCATTGAAGAACAAAAGCTACAGTTCAAGTACTCACGCGAGCACATGAGGAGGCAACAGGAACTAGCCTTATCTCTGGAGTTTGTTGGAGAGACTCTCTGGACAGACTAACTAGGCTGAAAGGTCTTCTCCAAAGCTAGGGAGAATTGACTTATAGGCATACTGTCTTTATGGTCCTAAAATCATATGCTGTTGACATTTCCACTTGGGCAAAATATACAGTCTCTTGGTGATCTGCGTCATATTGGGAAAGAATTTTCCTTAAAGTAGCCCATCAACACATCAAGGAAGGCAACAATGTCTACAGTGAGTTGCTCTAAAAATAGAGAGGGCAGGAGTCTGGTTTTAGTGCTGTGCTGAACACAGATCACTTTATGGCAGGTGCTCCAGCAGGATTAAACTGTTTGCTCTCCAATCAGCATGCTAGTTAATCCTCCAGAACCTTTGCCAGGAATACGCACCCAGTAAACATTCTGTTCTGTAGCAACCAATCCAGCACAAAACAAAAGAGAGCGTCTCCCCCCTTATAGATCTGAATGCCTCTTCTAAGTACTATGTCCCTATAATTTCTGGAGGTGATAATGGGTCTCCAAAAATCATACTGCATTTCACAGGCCTTATAACCCCTCCCTTTTTATCACTCAAGTGCAAAATGATATTCTCTATATATTTGGCTGAGGGAGGCCAACCACATGGGAGTTGCTTTAGGTCATGCTGAGTGATTGGCTCAATGTGAATTAGAAAAACCTCTGCCCCCCATCTCCCTTTCCCCCTCCCAGTCCTTTTCTCTATCTACGAGCAAGTTTGCCACATGATCAAAGCATAAAAGCATTAACCTCTCATAAGTCACACTTATTTTCTTATGCTCTTGACATTTATTTGGGTTGTTTCAATTTGTATGGCTCAGGATACAGAGTTCTGTGTGGTATTATCTGATTTCGGGGGGGGAGGTTGTTGTTGTTGTTTTGGTTTTTTGTGTTTTTAATTTCTGGTGGAATTTTCCTTATTCTTGAGTTAAGTTTACTGTTTTCTGTTGTAAGTAAAGCTGTCTCAAAATCTGTCCTTCATTTGGGTTGACACTGACATGTAAATTTAGCAACAATGAGGCAGCCGGTCATCTCTTCAATCTTAGTGCTTCCTGGTCAATGAATTTGAATCCTTCCCAGGAGAATACAATTATTTAACAATGATCTTACATGTTTTCTGGCCATTTGTTGTTGCTGTTGTTTTGTTTTGTTTTGTTTGTTGTTGTTGTTGGTTTTTCCCTCTAAAAGCCTCTGGTCTTTAAGAATTCTCTGCTGTCACAGTACAGTTTGTGTCCATTTAAATCCTTGGTGTGTTTAATGTCTGTTTAAAGTCTGTGAACGCTCCCGGCTATTTTTCTTTGAAATCAGAACTGTTGACTTCATTGTGGCAATCCCACAAGCTGGACAGAGTGGCCCCAGAGCCACAAGGAGACCACTTTCCAGAAACAATGGACTTGACCCTCAGAAAATAAAGGGCTTGACATGATACAATCTAAGCTGCCCATGTATCTGTGCTTTGCACTAACTGCCAAGCATGTGTGTTGAGATTCACAGCTGGCCTGACTACAAATGAACATAAAAACAAGCCCATTGTCCCTTGCCATGCCATTTTTTCCCAAAAGCCTAAAACTCACTTGAGAAATATGAAGTTTCCTGTTGCTGAGAATTGCTACTTCAAGGACCGTGTATCCAGCTAAGCCAGATGAGCAACAGCATACCAAAGAGAATCACAACATGGAATTGTGATGGCATGATCACTAAGGAGCTTTACAGTGGTCCACAGAGGAGACACTGGTTGGGTTTGCAGAGCTGGGACCACAGTGAGGTGGTCCCTCAGACATGAAATGGTAGCTCAGTAGTCAGGAGAGAGATACTTTACAAACAAAAATTACAGGAAAATTCTTGCTGTCTCCTGAGAGGCTCTGCCAGTGCCTTACCAATACAGATGCAGATGCTTGCAGCCAGCTGTGGGACTAAGCACAGGAATTCCAATAGAGGAGTTAGGGGAAGAACTGAAGGATCTGAAGGGGTTTGCGACACCATAGGAAGAACAACAATATCAATCACCCAGACTTCCCAGAGCTCCCAGGGACTAAACCACCACCAACTAAAGAATACACATGGAGGGACCATGGCTCCACCTGCATATGTAGCAGAGGATGGCCTTAACTGGCATCAATGGAAGGGGAGACCCTTGTTCCTTGGTCATTCACTCAACAAGTATTTACTAAGAGACTGCTTATGCCAGGTATTAAACTAGGCTGGAAACAAACAGATTTGGTCTCTTTCTTCTAGGTGCATAATCCTGTAAAAAGCAAGCTCCTAAGTAAATGTAGGATAAACATTCATAGTTTCAGGAAGAATACTCTAAAACAGTAAGCTGCACTGTCAGCTCTAGATGGCCATGTTACAGCTAACTCCATCTATAATAAAACATGGGGGTACTCCACAAAGTTCAAAGCATATACCTATCATCATAGGGAACAGTGCATTTCAACATAATGAATTAGAGAGTTATCAGGCAAAATACTCAGATGTGGCTTCATATAAAAGTAGAACTTAGAAGGAAAGAAGACAGGCTAGGGAGGAAAAGTCTAGAAGGATGTAAGCATGACATGTGAGGAAATAGTTTTTTGTTGCTTAGGTCTTGAGCCCTACAGTAAAGTTGCAGGAAGATTGCAGATCCCTCTTTAGCTACAAAGAAAGAGTTTACAGAAATATCTATGAAGCTGTTGTGTGTAACAGTCTCATGTCGAAGTCCCATGGCCTCTGGGGAATAGATTATTACCCTTCATTCTCAAATTTCAAATTTCTCATCAGTTCCTCTCATCTACTATTTCTCATGCAAGAGTATGAAGGCAAAGGGCACCTGGGAATTTGTCTGCATCCTGATCAGAGAGCTACTGGTAGGAAACTTTGAGTAGAGTCTGACTATTCAGTTTGTCATCTGCCTTAGAATGTAAGTTGTAATCATCAATAAAGGGGGTCATTGTACAGGCGACATCATTAGAGCTCTACGTCTAGCATTTTACTCTGACTATCTGGGCTATGTGGTATTGATGGAGAGCAACCATTCCAGCTCCTATTGTAAATGGAGAGATACTGATAAGTAGGACCAGAAACAGAAACTATGATGTTAAGATGTAAGTGGTAAGTAAGGCTGAGAGAGGAAGGCACTATTTTGCTGCATGCATGTTAGATTCAGAGACAAACAGGACTGCAAAGTTAACTCCTCTGACTCCCTCTCTAATTCTGACTAATCGCTGCCACTACTCAGCCTCATGTGACTTCGTTGAATGGGACATAGGTAGGACAGAAAAGCATTCTTCCTGAGAAGGTGACTTCTTATTCTCAGAAGTCATTGCACAGAGAATCAGGAAGAAGACACAGGGTGGTTATCTAAAGAGAACCAATAGGGAAAAGAGGAGTCTCTAGGAGCCAACTCAGAGTCCATTTTGGAGATTCCCAACCTTAGACCACCCACTTCAAAAGAATAAGGTGATTTCTTGCATTTTCCCCATGGCTTGACTAGGTCTTCTGTCTTTCCCAGACATCTAATCCTTCCTCCATCCCAAAGAGCAAGTGGCAAACAGCAATGCATGCTAAAACACTTGAATATTTCAAGAATGTCTTGACATCCGTGTCTTTCTTAAAATGTTACTAACCCAGTTTGAACCTGGGAGAAAACAGTTTCTCTCTGACTGGGTGTCCCAAGGGCATCACACTGGCAAAAACTAGGGCCAGCAGAATGCCATACTCTGCTGGGTAAAGGCCATTACATTCTTTCTAAAGCTACTCCTGGGCCAGTCATCAGAGGATCGAGTGTAGAGGTGAGTAAGAGGGGCACTGAAAGGGTATTCAAAGATGATGAGAATAATTTCTATATCTATATGGATAAAGAGATAGTGCAGGCACTGAAGCCAGTCCTCATCATCATCTGTGTCATCTGTCTAGGGAGCTGATGGACTGACAGGAGCCACCTCACTCAAAAAGGGGCTCTGAGATAAGATATGTGTTTGCACTTGATACTGTTTGTTTAAGAAGACCAGCACTCAAGCAGCCAGTGAGATGGCTATTATACGGTTAAAACACGAATTCTACTTATTCAATGCTAATTCAATGACAGTTTTAACAATTTATTAGGCTTTATCAAATTATCCAGAGGCAAGTTTATTTCTGAAATGTTAAACTTGGGGTTCTAGGAATCATGCATGAGATGGTGAGACCCACTGGAAGAGTGGCCTGTTTCTAGGTTGGGTATAGAGAAGAGAAAACTAGGAGTGTTTTTAGATGATGAAACAAGAAAATAGGAAACTCCATTGTTGCTGGGTTTAAGCACACAGGAGAAAGATGTTTTTTATGGATCCTCCTGACATAAGAGGAAATTAAAAGAAAGAAGGTGACACCCAATATTCAGAAGAAATAGTTACCTTAGGGAATATAGCTTAGGGAAATATCCTGAGGAAATAGAAAGGTTCTAATTTACATCTTTCCCAAATCAGTATCCTCTAATCTGACGACAGACCATGAAATCCCATAGATCTAGAATAAGCAACATCTCACCTTAACAGTTTCTACCACACATACTTCAAATGGCATCATTGGTGACATTTCCTCTTGAGGAATTCTTATTGTTATTTTAAACATCGTTCATTCATTCATTCATTCTGTTTGTGATCTTGTGCATGGGGGGCGGTGTGGGCACACTGTGGCACAGTGAGCATGTGGAAATCAGACAGCTTACTGAGTCAGCTCTCTCCTTCTGCCATGTGAGTTCCAGGGCTAGAACTCAGGTCATCAGGCTTGACGGCAAACAGCTTTATGTACTCAGCCATCTTGCCAGACCAGGAAGACTTTATGTTTAGTTGTAGGAAAAATCATCGAGCCAGAAATAGCATTTATCTTCAAAACATATTTGTTGCAATAAAAGATTTATTATAAGACCTATTACTGTGTCTTTTTAAGCATCACATAAGGCATGCCATAGGAGACTACTGTTATTCATATAAAAGTCTAAATGATCACTGAGAAGAACTATAAAACCATTACTTCAATTTTCAAATAAACATTTAATGACATACACTTAGGATGATTGATTCTCCAGCACCCTTCTTCAGATCTACAGCACTCTCTTCGTCTTTATAGTTCTTTAATATATAGCTGTCTGCCAACGAAGCGTGCCACATTCAATGAGATTACTTTCAAGTATAAAATAACAGTGTATCTTGAAATTTTAATGTATTTTCTTTGTGGAAAGCAAATTTTCAAATATCGAGATGTGTTATTCAAATTCAGAAGGACTGGTACAGAAGACACAGAGCAACTTATAGCATCTCAAATGGCAATTTCAGTTGCAAATGACATAAAGCTGATTTGGAGAAACCTGTTTGTATCCTGAGTGAGATCATTTCTTTTACTTTGAATCTATAATAAAAGCAAAATAAATAGAATGCAAAAGGAAGGCAATGCCAAAACTTTAGCCTGAATGTGAACCTCCCAGGGTATTTGGATAGGAAATAGTGCAAATTTGGCTCATACTAGTTTTACAAACTCAAATCGCTTTGATTCATTATATCTGCTATAAACTATTGGCATAAAATAATGTCTATCACACAGAATGGTAGTGTTTTAACCTGCCCAAGTGGTCTGAGTATGTAAACTCTCACAAACTTCTTAACACTACTGTTGTGAAGGGCACGCCTGCCACTGCTCTTCTGCTGTTGGGACTTACAGAAAAGAGAAGAACCCATAAATGTTAGCATACATTAAATGAGATAATGCATGAAAAGCACTCAATACAATGTCTAATGTAAAGAATACTCAATAAAGAATTAGTATAGCATTTAACCTTCCTGCCAAACAGAGAAAATCCATTAGCTGGAACATCACAATGATTTTTCTGCCGGGGTTTGAGATGATTTCAATAATTTATCCATTGTCATCTTCATCTAGTGACAATAAAAGAGAGTCAATGCCAGATCAGCTAGTTATCCTTTATGAGCAAATTTCAGAGGGACAGAAGTCATGGATGTGTCCCAAAGCTGAGGAAATTTAGTAAGATGCCTCCAGCTCTGAAAACTTCAAATACATTCTTAGGAGTCCACTGTGATCCGTGCTCTTGGCGTGAATTGGGCATAGAATCAAAGGACTTCATTCTTAATCTTAATTTACATAGTAATTCATTTGGGACCATGAAACCTACCAGCAGACTCCTTGATGCAGATACAATTTAATCTTCAAAATCAGGATATTAATGATCAGCCCTGGAAAAAAAAAGTTCCACAGAGGGCTGTGGGTTTAGAAGTCCAAGATGCAGGGCTTGCTTCCTTCCTCTCTGCTTTCCACCGCACTTATTTACTGATAATATTTTGAGACAGGGTCTCACTATACAGCTCTGGCTTGGTTCAAATGTACTATCCTCCTACTTCAGCTTCTGAAGTAATGGAACTACAGATGTGCTCCACTACAGTTTAACACATCCCAGTAGTCCATAATTGAGTGGCCAAAGTAAGCAATACTCAGTTAACAACAAAAACAAATTAAATCGTCAACCCAAGTATCATTTATAATAAAGAGGGACAGTAGAACAGATATGACATGAAAAATTAGACAACAGTGTTCAGTGGATAAGGATGTATGACATTCTATGAAATGTCACTAATTTAAAATACAGGTTTTTAAGAGTTCCAACAGATGTACCCTACATAGGTGAACCATGCCGCTCCAAGAAGACAAGGATTATTAAATGAAAAATCTCAGTGTCTGACACAAGTTGCATCCTTGTTATTAGGGAGAAAAGACATAGATGGTCTTTCCTAACTCTGGACCCAGCATGCTGCAAGGCTGACCCACCAGCAAGATGTGCCCATTGTACAATAATAGCAAAACTGTGTCTGGCATAACTACCTGTTTTCTTGCATGGACTTGAGGCCTTCTACACTGGAAGGAATCCATGCTTTGTACTGTAAACAAAATGAAAACAAGTGACTAAGGAAGTCATGAACCCCAGCAGGGAGGAGAGTGATGTTGTTTTGGTGAATGGTCATGTTGTCAAACGTCCTTCTAAATATTTATTTTGTATTCCTATATTTTTGCTGTTCTCAGTGTTAGTAAGAGAAGCGTCTTACTGCTATCGGTGGTTACTGCAGAGATGCATAAAGGTTGACAGTTCTAAGAATAAATAACTGTGAGTACTCAGCATCAATATTTATCTTCTCTATCCCTCAAGACTCAGAGAACTTTTCAGAAGGGAAGGAAGAAATGTAATAGCCAGCAGGTGAACAGAAGCATGAATTGCTGCTTCCTAGATGGGACATTACTGCCGCACACATGAATTCAAAGCCGCTGACCGCACGTTCCAGAATGGATTTGGCAAGGGCTTCAGGTTTCCTGCCCCTACCTAGGGGCTCTGTATAACTGGGGGCTTCTGGGAAAGAGACAGTAACTTTTCTCTGGGGAAAAAAGTGGGAGGTTGCCCATGCCCCAGTGGGTGAGTCCAAACCCATGCATACATGGAAATCACTAATTAGACTCTGTGGTCTATAGCTTTCCATCACAGGAAATAGGAGGAGGATACAGTAAGATGGGCACTCGGGGTTGGGGATTGAATGGAGAAGGAGGAGCCACAGCTAATCCACATTGTATGCATATATGAAAAATTCAAAAAATAAACAAGAGACAAAAGTCAATGTATTATAAAGGGAAAAGACACCAATTTGTTTGTGGTTGCTTTTTTTTTTTTTTTTTAAGCGCGGTAGCTTGAGGCTTATTTAGATAAGGACTATAGCTTTGATTTTTGGCAAAGACCTTGTATACCTGTCTTCTTGTCAGCCTTGTCATTAGCCTGCTATTCACATAGAGCAGTGTGTCCCCATCAAGTCTAGATATAACCATAATGCATTGTTTTCCCCATTTCCAAGTGATATGAGACTTTCATTTTAAATAGGAAACTTGACATCTTGTCCCCATCCCAGAAATTAGCCTGTAAGGTGGGGGGTGGCATGCAGGTCAACACAGGAGGAGAGGGCCTCATATGGAATCCACCACTGAGAATGTCTGAACCGGGTGGAAATGTTGAATCGGTAAGAAATCCCATCTTGCTCGCTTCATAAAGGATGGAAGATGACACCAAGGGAATCACAGTAACCATCTTTCAGATCTACTCAAGTCTCAGATTTCCAAAGAATACTCTGGAAGGTCTATTTCTTTTTTTTCTCTCCATTAATTAATTTATTTATTTATTCATTTTACATCCCTATCGCTGCTCCTCCCCATTCTCCCCTCACAGAGTCCTGTCCCCCGTTCCCTCTCCCCTTCTCCTCTAAGGTGGTGGGGCCCCACCTGGGTATCCCCTCATCCTGGCACATCAAGGTTCTTCAGGGTTAGGTTCATCCTCTCCCACTGAGACAAGGCAGCCCAGTTGGGGAACAAATTCCACAGACAGGCAACAGCTTTAAGAACAGCCCCCGCTCCGGTTGTTTGGGGATCCACATGACGATGGAGCTGCACATCTGCTACATATGTGCCAGGGCCTCGGTCCAGCCCGTGTGTGCTTTTTGATTGGTGAGTCAGTCTTTTTCTAGGAAAACAAATTGGTAGCCCTCCGACAGCAGCTCTGAATTCTGGGACCAATTTTAAGGGCACCCTCCACCTCTTTCACTGAAGATTAATTCTTTTCGTGAACCTTCCTACAAGTAGGTCCTAAATGAATCCCTCCTTGGTGCTGGGCGTGAGTCTGAGGTCTAGAATGGCTATAGTCCATTTATGCTGAAATTCTATATCCAACTCAATCGTTTTGTAAAAATGAACTGAGGTTTAGTGTCTCTAAAAAGTCAATGAATGGGGATGAAAGCATAAGTAGAAACCATGTGAACCCTCCCTGGAAGGATCTCACCTACAAGGCCCTGCTTAGGAGATGCTCCATTTTAGGGAGCACTGCGTTATGGAAAGCTGTGTGTCATGTACGCGCAGTCTGACTGGCTTTGTTTCAGACAGAAAGAAGCAACCTAAAGACCTCCAGATTCTGAAATTTTCCCACGAGTTTTCAAAAGTAATTTATGACTTCAACAATGTGTGTGTCGTGTGTGTGTGTGTGTGTGTGTGTGTGTGTGTGTGTGCACGCATGGGGGACACATAGGAACGGACATGTGCACATTTGTTCATGGGATGTTGGGCCTCAAGATTGATGTAAGGTATCTTCCTTAAAGACTCTCCATTTATGAAGCAGGGTCTCTCACTGAATCCAAGGCTATCATCTGAGCTAATTTGGCCAGCCAGTTTGCGAAAAGGATCGCATCTCTGTCTCCTTCATGCTGAGATCTTGAGCAAGCTGCTACACCTACCCAGGCTTTCCTCAATTCGTTTATCTAAGTAAGACCCTCATACTTGCATGGTGAGTGCCTTACCCAGAGAGCCATCTCTCCATCCCTGAATGAGATATTTTAGCACGTTTAAGTCATTTTCAAAAGAAAAGTTGTGACGTTTAACTGAAACACAATGTGCACATTTTCCTCGTATATTGACACGCTGGTGACGTTAACTGAAAACACAATGTGCACATTTTCCCTCCGTATACTTGACACGCCAACTTTACAGCACCGAGTTATTCAACTTCAGAGACATGAATGCAGATCATCTTTCACAAGGAAAGGCATGCATCAAAATTAGAGTATAAAGACTAGAAAGGGGAATTTAATGTTTTTGCATTTTCTCAGGCTACTCAAGCTATCATATTCTCTTAACAGAAGTGTCTCCCTGGGTCTATGTCTGTGATTTTGGAGAGCATGGAGTTCTCAGCTAAGGTGGCTTACCCTTTTAGAGCCATGGTCTCCTTGTCTTTCTCATAAAACCTATGGAACTTGCATCCAGAACATAAAGGTACAAAGTAACTCAATTATGCTAAAATCCCGACAGATATGAAAACAACTGGTGTATGCTATAGTAGCATAATGTTTCTTTACAGTACATCCAATGATAAAATCTGGACAATTCCAGTGACAATTATATTTATTTATTTACATTCTAGCCTCCCATGCTCCCCACAGTTCTTCATCCCATTCCTCCCCATCCACCAGGCCTCACCCTTCCATGGGGCCTCAAATCTCTATAGGATAAGAAGCGCCTTTTCTCACTGAGGCCAGATTAAGCAGTCCTCTGCTACATATGTGCCAGGAGCCTCGGACTAGCCCATGTATGCTGCCTGGCTGGTGGCTCGGTCTCTGGAAGCCCCCAGGGGTCTGGGATAGTTGATACTGCTGGTCTTCCTGTAGGATTGCTCTCCCTTCAGCTTCTTCAGTCCTTGCCCTAATTCGATCATAGGGGTCCCGACTTCAGTCCAATGGTTAGGTGGAAGTATCTGCATCTGTTTCAGTCAGCTGCTGGTAGGGCCTCTCAGAGGACAGCCATGCTAGGCTCCTGTCTGTAAGCATGTCCTAGTATCAGTAATAGTGTCAGTCCCCCCACCCCCATGAGATAGATCCCAAGTTGGGTCGGTCTTTAGAGTGTCTTTCCTTCAGTCTCTTCTCCATTTTTGTCCCTGAAGCTTTATAGACAGGAACAGTTCTGGGTCAGAAATTTTGACTGTGGATTAGTAACCCTGTCCCTCCACTTGAAGCCCTGTCTATCTACTGGAGATGGACTCTTCGAGTTCCCTTCCCCAGTGTTGGTCACTTTGGCTAAGGTCATCCACTTTGAGTCCTGAGAGTCTCTCACCTTCCAGTCTCTGGTACTTTCTAGAGGGTCCACCTCCACTCCACCTCCCCTCCCACCTCCCACCTCCCACCTCCACCTCCCACCCACTCCCAGGCTGCATATTTCCATTCATTCTCCCGCTCTCTGGTCTGTTCTCCTGTCCACCCTCCCATACCGATCCTGTTCCCCTTTTCCCTCACCCTCCACTCTCCCACTCAGGTCCCTCCCTCCCTCTGCTCCCATGATTATTGTCTTCCCCTTCTAAGTGGGATTGCAGCATCCTCACTTGGGCCTTTCTGCTTGTTATATTTCTTACAGACTTTGGGTTGTTATCCTAGGTATTCTGTACTTTTGGCTAATATCCACAGTGAGTTCACACCATGAAAGTCCTTTTTGGTCTGGGTTACCTCACCCATCCATTTGCCTACAAAATTCATGATGTCCTTGTTTTTAATAGCTCAATAGTATTCCATAAGGATAAGTATTTAGAACGTAGTTAGGGTTTAAGCTGGTTTAATTAAATGCAGTTGGAGGTTCTCCTCAAGATCCCTGACTTGATAGCCCTGGTAGTTGGTCTAGGCTTCCAGTCCTAGGCATGGTTTCCCTCTTGCTGAGTGGGTCTTAAGTCCAATTAGAGAGTTATTGGTTTCCATAGAGGTATGTGTGCCCCTACTGCGTCTTTGAGGTTACTGTGCCATGCCAGTTGTTTTTGTGGTTCATCAGGCACCATAGCTGGGTAGGACTGTTAGTTGTTTCCTTCCTTTGGAGGTTCCTATGGGGCCTTCTGGTATTATGAGTGTTGATCCTCAGGGAGAAGGATTGCAGGTGAGTTCCAGCTCAGGGACCTCTAGGTCCAGTGTCTGAAGTGTGTAATGTCTTCAGCAACAGGGACTTAGCTTCCATTTCTGGGGAGGCAAACAAAGGTAGCAGAAATAGCCTGTAATATTTGGTAGTCTTTGGGGCAACCCTGAACAACACTCAAAAGAAGGCTTCTCATTCCTCGTGTTGGAGCTCTCTTGAGTTTGGAAGGTACTGTGCCCATGAGAGAACCAAACTCCCAGCCTTCGTGTTGTTTAGACTGATGTACTTCCTGTTGTGCTCACAAGGATCTTTATAACTTTGAGTAAATGAACACTGGATGTGATGACCTCAGATACAGTAACATCGAAGAATCAGTGACAAGGGCCACATGGGTAATTCTGGTACTACAGAACTATGTGGCCAGGACTGAAGCTGTGACACATAGTCAGACCTAGGCGGCCTCTCCCATCCTTGTTGCTTTTCTGCCAAAAGCAGATGAAGATTCACATGATCTCAGACCTTTTACTTTGCAGGAAGGTGACTAAGGGTTGGGGAGCCTGGATGCCTAACAAGTCATGGTGTTTCATTTGCTATTTGGTTTTTTAACCCTCAAATAGACAAAAATGATTTAACCATAATTGTGTCTCAGAAATGACCAACATTACTGACTCAACATGTCTGCCTTACTTTAATGAACTATGTATGCTAAATATAACAATGAATATTCATAATTCCCCTCTCATACACAATCCAATCCTTGTTTTCAGGTAACCACATTATTGGTTGTTTTTTTATACACACATGTACATTGTGCACATAAGCACTCTCTCTCAAAACTCACAACCAAACATAGATGGCCTTATATATCATTGCTTCTTTTTGAAGTTGATTATAAGGTAGGTGCTCTTCAAAATCTTATTTTTGACTCAGTATTGCATTGCTAAGATCATTTGTATTGGTAAATGTACCTGTTATTCAATTATTGGGAGAAAAGGACCGGCTCTGTGATATTTCTGAGAAGTGGATTTGAACTCCAGTCTTGTATATGAAAGTGCAGCCCCCATCCACTGCCGTGTTCCAGCACCCGTTCCCTCCAGGCTTGTATCCTTTTCTCCTCTGAGTGTCAGTTTGATCAAAAAGAGCTCTTCCCCTGAGCACTGAAATGCAACTGGGGGTGGGGTGGCTGCCAACCAAGCCTCAGGAAAGTCTGGCCCATAATTCTGAAACATGTAAATAAATTGGCACTGAGCATCTCTGCCATTGTGGAAAGAAAAGGATGATCAAGTTTACAGCAGTCTGCTAAGGCCTGGGAGACAGTCTACCTGGGGAAGAAGAGAAGCCCACAGTCACAGCTGACTGGGCACTGGGGGGGTAGAAGGTGAGGACAACTCACACACTCCTTTTCTTGGGCCAAGACCCAAAGCCAAGCATGGTGGAGACCTTTGTAGGCAGAGCTCATTGCCATGTTGCTATGGCAATTCTTCCTCCAGCTCAGAGGCTTGCTCTCTCTCCAACAAAGCTCAGTTTCCAAAACCAGAGGGGTGAGAATGGTAGAGGAAAAGTTAGAACTGCTGAAGCCAAGTCCAAAAGAATCCTACTGAGAGAAGACCCCCTTCTGATGTGTGTGTGTGTGTGTGTGTGTGTGTGTGTGTGTGTGTGTGTGTGTTGTGTGTGTCCTACAATAAGACCATAGCTTTAACTAATTCACTCTAAAGCCCAGTTTCTTTCCAAATGACGACAGCTAATTCAGGTAACTCTGGGTTGCAGAAATTTCATTTGTATTGGAATGTGAACATACTTTTTGTGAGTACCCCTTCACACTCATACAAACACACATGCATGCACATGTATACACACACACACACACACACACACATACACCCTTCTGCTAGATTCTCTAAACAAACAACAGATTGCATTGCTGCTGTTCTGAATTTTATGCCAGAAAAACATGGATAAAAAAAAAAAAACCTTCATCAAGATTCAAACCAAATTCATGCCTCTACCAAGTTATATACCACACAATTATGAACAATTCATGAATGTTCATTGAAGCCCATGCCTGCTAAGATTCAGGAAAATTGTTGCTCAGACCAACTCTCTGGGGAAGAACCATATGTGAAAGGGAGTCAGGTGTACCGCCTGCACGGTGCATTCCCAAATGCTTGGCCAGTATTCTCTGTGAAGTTACGCGTGGTCTCCATCATACAGATGGACAGCTAGAGAAGGGCTACAAGGCAATATGATATGCCTCTTATTGCTCTTTGCAGCATCCATGGAAACAATGGGTTTCCTCTTTTTATTGAAAATAATGTTTCTAAGAAAATCTTCAGATCCAGGCATGGCAGCACACACACGTAGCCCCAGCACTAGGTTCACATACTGGCAAAAGGAGATGAAATTTGAGATAAATGACTTAAGTTAGCACTCACGAGGCAGAGGCAAGAGGCTTGACACAAAGTTTGAGGTCAGTCTGTTGTACATAGCAAGTTCCAGACCAGCCAAGGCTACAAGGTAATTCGCTGTCTCAAGCAATCAAACAGGCAAGCAAACAAACAAAAAAGCCCAAAAACTCTGCAAAGTCACAGACAGAATTCAGATATTATCATTTTAAGCCACCAAGCTACCACGATATAAAAATCACCAAATATAAAATCACAGCATACTTCCTTTTCCTTACTAGAGCAAATCAACATGAAACTTACAATGTCCAATGCTCAAACATCATCCTTTTAACCAATAGTCTTCCTAAGTAGATGATTCATAGTAGTTAACTCTCTGTTGTATTGTGGCATCATTTTTGATGATCTATTAATAGCAAAATGAGATGTAGGTGCTCAAAATCCATTTTTTTTCCAAAATGAAAAAGTTCAGTCATCACATAAAATTAAAAATGAAAGCCTTCCCATTCATCAGCTCTAATGGCACTACTGAAACATGTAATTATTCCAACATGACCCCAGGCAAATGATTTTAATCTTCCTATGCCTCATTTTTCTCATCTTTAAAATGGGGGTATAATTAGTTCCAGTGTATCAATCTGAGGTATTTTGATGATTACGTGATTTGTTATGCATGAGAAGAACCTGGCCCAGCACTAAGCATATAGTACGACCTCAGTCAATGTTACACCTTCTCGTCCTGTGCCTAGATCAGATGTCCCCTCTCAAAAGCAGAGTGAGGAGAGTCTGCTGTGTGAATTGCAGACAGGCTCTATCAAACTACAAGTGCTCCTCGGAATATTGTTAAGCACCCATTTTTCATAATTTGCATGAAAATAAGCACACTGTAAAATTTCTAAATCAATGACAGTCCCGTCTGCCCAGAGGTGACTGTGCTGCAGTGGTCTAGTGAACTGAAGTGAAGAAACCATATGCAGGGAAGGATCCAGGTTGCGCTAGGGCATAGAGTCTAACTTTGGGGCATAGATGGGGCAGCTGGGCAAGAGGCATCAGTCTGGCAGCAGCTATGCCTAAAGCAGCTCCTTTGAATAAAAATTTCCAGCCGACTGCACATCGAAGTAGCAGGGTCATGAATGGCCTTAGGGTCTGAGAGGCAAGAATGTGTACACAATCTAAGAAGAGCCTTTACTCCAGAGATGTATGAAGAGGAAGGCTCACCCCACCAGTCTCTGGATACACACACACACACACATAGATGCTAGGAAAGATAATTTCCCCCTCCAAAGCTGTCGTCTTTGAAGAACAGAGAATGGTTGCTTATTATAAAGAATTTCATAATTCAGTAAATGTACTCATTTGCAAGTCTCATGGCATAACATGATTTCAACCTCTAATTACCCACAAGGGGAAAAAAATCAACCTTCATCTCCATGATGAATTGACAAATATGATGTAATCAAGTTGTCTGTGACAAGTGTCATCATGAAGTCCAAGGCTTGAGAGAATCAGAAGACTGAGATATCATCTAATTCACCATTCCATTGTATAGAGACAATAAGATGGGGGGAGATTTGTTCCCTGGTCCAACACTGTCACAACTTGTCCCACTATCTAGGAATGCAACAGCTCAGTACTGTGTAATTATATTGCAAAACTACACGCTGCCAACTTAGAACTCAAAGATTCTCTCAGGGATGGACCAGTGATCAGCAGTTAGGAACACTGGTGCTATTCCTAAGGATCCAGGTTCAGTCCCTATCACCAACATGATGGCTCGCTATTGTCTATAACTCACTTTCCAGGAAGTCAAATACTTTCTTTTGGACTCTATGCCTTTTCTCACTGACCAAACATATATACAGGCAAAAAGTAAATTATATTAACAATAAACCTCAGTAACATAATCTCTTGATCCCACTGTTAATAGGCCATAGGGGCCTCCTTCTGTCTGGAAATCTTTTCAAAAATTTTCACTCCTCAACAGCAACCAAACAAAGATGTCAGTCAAATATGTCAGAGGTTTGCCATTCACCTTCCAAAAATCTTGTGCTAATACAATACACTCCTTTTAGCTTATGAAATCCACCCACCTTTCAAATCTTTGACTCACCTTAGAAGCAAAAGTAACATTAGTTGGTCTCCTTGCTATATCAAGCATATCTATAAATAGCCTTTGGTTTGGACATGGTGGAATTTGAATATGAATATACTATTTAAAATTCTTACTCACTGAATAGCATTTAATTTAAAAAAGTAGATTTTAGAGTCTAGCAGCCATAGAGCTTACAGAAGCTGTTTGAGCTGAGGCAGTACAGAGCTAGACACGATTCAAACCCTTTCTTCCTGTTATGGCTACCAGCAATATTTCAGATACCACGAATTTCAGTCATCATGTGCACAAAGTCACACCCTGTATAGAAATCCGCACTAACCCACTCATGCACATATTATGAATGAGGTATGAACGTGTGTGTGCCAACACTGGAAACTTGGGGGAAAGTGTAGCATCATATCCTCTGCTATCCTAACTAATGTACCTAGTACTAGGACTTGCTCCCAGCAAGTACACAGACATTTGGTTAATGTAATTCCTTGGAAACAATTGACTTAACACTTGATTTTTCCAATTTGAGTTTCACTAACTTGGGATGCTTTAGTTCATGCATGGAGAGTAAGTAGGCATAAGACATAGACATAGATAATTGTTAATTTTTTAAAGCGTGTGCTGAATACTATGATGTGAAGATAAAAAAAAAAAAAAAGCTCTGGGTGCACAAGTGGGGTTGGATTACTCTGCTTAGGGGATGTAAGAGGGCTCAAGGAGGATGCATCATTAGATCTATGCCCAGAAGAACTTCTGTGGGTAGAGATGAGAAGCCAGGAAGAGTGAAAACACAAAGGCCTACCCTGCAGTCCTGTCGGGACATTGAGCTAAAGCGATAATTAAAGAAGAGCATACAATCTGCCATGTGGTTGCCAACTGATATAATCAAGAGATCATTTTCCACCTGCTAAATTTTCTCACTGAAAAAATCTGCATGTGAAAGACCATACTTAATGTCAGTAGATATTAAATGTTCTGAAGCTGCTGGATTCTAAAACCTGTATTTTTTAAAATGCTTACTCAATGAACACATACTTATATAAAAGATTCTTGTTCAAATTCTACAAGCCAAAATTAGTAGAGGCTGAGTACTCAAGAGTGCTGTAGCAAAGGGACATTTTCCATCCCCTCCTGCTTATATTTATTTCATGGAACTCACTCCCCACCACACACTGTTATATTACAACTCTTCCCAAAGATTCTGACCAAGAAACATCTTCCCTTAATATCACAAACAATGAACTGAACATTGTCCCACAAATATGTTGCTTTGGTGACATTTTGAAGAGTCAACCTTCAACAATGGCCACCTCTGCAGTCCCCTAAGTTAGCTGACTCGACTATTGCCTGTAACCTGGATCACTAAGCCAAAATAATAAATATTTGTTCCTTTTATTCTGCAATGCCTTTTTTTAAGGTACCTATTTTCAAATTAGTCATTATTTGACTTTCTTATCTTTTATAACATGTGTGTATGTGTGTGTGTGCACATACGTGTACACAAGCACACATGAACCATGCAGCACATGTGGAAGTCAGAAGACAGCTTATTTAAGTTGATTTTCTCCTTCTTCCCGATGGGTCTCAGGAATCAAGCTCAACTTGTCTGGCTTGGCTATAAGTTGCATTACCTAATGAGCTACCTTGCTGGTCCCTGACAAACTAATTTTACTATGGCAACAAAGAACTCAAGAGGCGCAACAACTTAATGGTAACGTGCTTTCTTTCTGACATAACGCACCCAGAGTGAGCTGAAATAGAGTCATGTGTTACAGTCACTCATCAGCAGTGGCATTGGCCATCTGGGATGCTGTATTTTCTCTAAACCAGACTGGAGAGAAGCCTCAGGGTGGTTCATGAGATTATCAGAGCCCAGCTTAGTACACAGAAGCATTTCACTGGTCTACCTAGCTTCATGTGGGCCAGTATATTTCATGAGAACTGCTACCCATGACCCAATGAGCTGGTGTAAGAATTTAAGAATCATAAAGTAGAGAAATTGTCAACAAGGACTTTTAATTTTGATGAAAAACAAATTTTGTCATAGTACAAGGAATGTAGCATACACTCTTTTAAGGTCAGTTCCATCTGGAGTTACTTCAAGTAAAGGAAGTCATAGCTATTCCCAGAGAGCTATCGACAGATAGACTGAATCTAACTCCTTGGACTTTGATACAGTCAACAAAATACTGTCCAGACCATTTGGGCTTTCTAATCATTGCTCCATTAGCTCGCCTAGAGCTCTCATAATCACCTTTGAACTTGGAAAATTTAGAAGTTTTCAAATCTGCTAGTTTAAGTGAGGTAAGTAATGTCCACATGTAATCCCAGCACTGGGCTATTGGATGCAGGACAAGAGTGAGTTTAAGACCTGAGTTATGCACAAAGGACTGGGAATATAGTCATGATTTGACTTTCTTATCTTTTGTTACATTTGTGTGTGTGTGTGTGTGTGTGTGTGTGCCCACACGTGCACACAAGCATACACACACCACAGAACTTGTCATAGTGCTCTTGTCTACCATGTGCAAAACCCTGGGGGATCCTCATCATTGTCAATTAATTAATCAAATATGTTAGGGAAACCTCTGGGGTTCAAGAGAATGATGCAACCAAATTTAGTTCACCCAGAATTAATGTGAAAAAAAGCTGGGGAAAACTACAAACCCATCCCAAACACTAGTGCAAAACTACAACTCAAACCTAGTGCAAATACTGTTGGATATGGACATCAGGGTTGTGCCTAATTTCCTTCTGGAGGGTATTGTTTCCTTGATTATGGGAAATACTACTTCTCTGTATGGTTTTCAGGCTCTATATGTGTGTGTTTGAGACTATCCATGGGTCCAGTACGTTATACATCACTATCATTCATTTGGATGATGAGGTACCTGATGGATTTACCACGATCCTTAGACTCTGGATGACAAAGCCCCAATAAACTGGAAATGAACCACCTGAAAAACACAGTGAGTGATAGCCATCTCTAGGAAGTGTTTCTGGGCAACAGTGATGATCTTGTGACCCCAGTAGGGCTCCCCTATAATGTTTAGAGCAAATCTAATATTAGCCACAAGCCAAAGAAAACACCAGAACCTTGATATCTTTCTGCCAGGATGGCAGAGTACAGATCTGCAGGGACTTGGGAAACCCAAGGAACACCCCTCCAGACAGTTCAGGCTATGGGAAATAGCAATCATGTTTATGTTTTTAAAGAAATAACTATTTAAAGCACATGACTCTCCTGCTTGCTTTAGACTTCCTTTTTGTTTTTACACCCATTTCCCTGAAGGAAAGCCCCCATCCCGTCAGGTCTTGAAGCTACTTCAACCACCTAAAAAGTCAAAACGTTCCTCTGCAGAATCAGCCTATCATCCTGCACATATCGACTCAGTATAGTATGAAATCCCTTTTGGTAAACTGTACAAATGAAATCAGATAGAGGCACAGGTGCCTATATCTCTGTAGGGAGCAACTTTGGGAGTTCCACTGAGAAGCAAATTTGATTGCATCAAGATAGAACCAAGAAGGAAGAAAGTGAGGGTTCTGCTGGAAAGGGAGCTGTCCTGTAGCTGAGGCTGGAACTACCAACCAAGAGAAAGGTAGACAGTAGGAAAAAAATGGTACCCGGAGCCTGAGGGAGGGATACTGAGAGGGAGGAGTACAAGTCACCCAGCAGACTTTTTGGAAACTTTCCTTGTGTTGCCAAAGGGAACTCTGAACATACATAGCAATACTCAGTAACAAATTGCTGAGACATACATAGCAAGGTGGAAAGTAACAGAATCCAAAATTTATGTCCTAATTAATACAGTTTTAGAATAGAGTTATTTACTCCATCATTAATTTTATAAATTACAAAAAAAAAATGAGGCTGAAGATGGAGATGTGCAAGATTGAAAACTAAAGACAGGAGTTGCTGAAGGCATGGCTCTCATGTAAATCCCTGTGAACTTTCCTTTTAAAGAAAAGTAAAGCACACATGTCATTTTCGATCATAGTTAGAGTTCCTCAAGGGGACTCTAAGATGAGCATTTACTTTCAAGTTTTGGAGGCACAAAAACACTGAGAGCAAGGAGGGGACAGGGAGATGAAAAGAGTGTTACTAAGTCAAACAGCCAACAAAGCTGGTAATCCAGATGCTTCCCCGATGCACACAACCCAGGGGTATCCTGGGATATGGGAATATCTGCTTCAGAGTTCTCTACATGCAGAACACGAAGTAGGTTTTCCATCAATAACCTGTGATAGGAATGAGCAAGTTACCTAAAAAGTTTCACGACCACTCCAGGTTTTCCCTGCAAATGAGCTAAGCTGACATCACTGCTTTCAAAAGTAGTTCTGCACAGAGCGTGAGAGATGTCAGAGATGCTGAAAATGAGCATGTGTGAGGTGCCAACAAAGCCAACAAAACCGATCAAAAGGTCCTTTTAGTTTTGATTAGTCACTATTTAGCTAAGTTTCTGTCCACCTTTAAAGCATAGGTAAGTAAGAAGGAGGGAACTCCCATCTTCCTTGCTGTTTCAGTCAGTTCTTTATAGGTGTAACAGCGGCAGCACACACAAGTGCTTCCCCAATAACCCTGTCTTGCCCTCATTTGCTTTTGTTAACTCCCGCCATAAATGCTACCACTAGCTGGATACTCACATAATGTGCTTAACACCCAAATCACCTCCTATTTATCAGCCTGTCATTATGGTGTTCAAAACTGATGCACGTTGACGTGAATTTTTGTTAGCTTCAAAATAGATACGGATGCATTCCAAATATCTGAATATTATAGTATTTTTAAATTAATGAGTCATAATGAGGTTGCTTCAATACCTGTAGCTCAGGTGTGGAATTGTAAAGTACAAGCTATTTTTTTTTTTTTGGTGTCTTTGTTAATGTATCAAAGAGATCGATAAGAGTGCATCATGTCATTCTTACAGATGAGGAAACACGATCTTACTGGGCTTAGAAAGAAATCTGTGTCTCAAATAAAGCCTCTAATCAGTCTTGGATGTTAGCTTTAAAAATCCTGCTTGAGAAGTTGATTTCTAGAGCAGCCAAATTTGAAGTCATTTCAGAGTACAAATCTCTGACAAGAACTAGAAGTGTAGCCTATCACCCCAGAGGGGGAAAAGATAAAGCAAGTGTATATTTTAGAAGAACGTGAAATTCTTTAAAGCCCTGAAAAATGTTACCATTTAGTAATGACATTCCCCGTCCGTTTGACCTCAGCTTGACACACAGAATTGCTCTCAACAGCTGTGGCCAGACACATAAGTTCTACATCTTAACTCTCACTTCTTTAATTTGTTCAAAAACGCATGTCAAAAGAATGCCAAAGATAGAACCAGAAATAACAGAAGAAACAGAGCCATAAGTGCTCATAAAATCCACATCTACCAGGCAATGCTGTTGCCAACACTTCGTCACAAACCTTGATAACATCCCACATGGAGCCAGCTCAGCTTTAGGCATATCTATGCCATGCTTCTTACCCGATACCATGGATTCAAGAATGAATGAATGCCTGGTGCCTGAGTTGCTCTCGAAGATCAAAATTTCAATGTTTTTGTTTCATTCTATTATTTTATGAGTGGGGGTGTTTTGTCCACACATATGTCTGTACACTGAATGTCATTGGTGCCCATGGAGGCCAGAAGAAACGTCAGATCCTAACTGGAGTTATGGAGGATTGTGAGCACAACAGGGTGCTGGGAATTAAACCTGGGTCTTCTGGGAGAGGAGTCAGGGCTCTTAACCATCAAGCCAACTCTTAAACTATTTCAAGGGGCCAAGCATGTTCCTACTTTGGAGACTCGTACTCTTAGGGGTTATTGTTCTCAAATGTTCCTTAATAAACCTGTCTTACTTCTACTTTTAACTATCAGGCTCAGGGAGGGATACTTTCATTTGTTGACCTACTAACCCCAATTGATTATGAGAAATGTGAGGTAAAGAGAAGAAAGCTAAGAAAGTGATGAAATCTAGACCTAATTTCCATGCATGTGTTATCTGTCCTTATACTTTGACACCTGGGTGGCTCAGCTTCAGAAAGGTGGAAGACAGCAACAGACTTTGTAATCACACAGATTTTAGTGATTCTTTACGGTTTTCAACCTCGGTCACATATTAGAATTACCCAGGGAGCTATTAGAAAACACAGTTCCAAGACCTCACCTGGCATCTCTGAGAGTAAACCAGACAATGAAATGATTTTAATGTTCCTCCAGAGGTAAGAATTAGCACTTATTTTTGGTAAGAAAAAAACAGGGGAGTACTTCTAAAAGAAATGACTTACTAACTTCATAACAAGCCTTGTTCTAAATATACAATTATCAGTAAAGTTCAGCATTTTATTGTACAAGCAGATGATATTTTGACTTAATCACTTATCAGCAGGCACTCATTGGGTACCACTATGTGCCAAATATGGTGATTAGTATGATTAATATGTGTATAAAATTACTAAGGTATAGGCATTGACCCATGTGCTAGAGGGAAGAAATACGTTTGTGAAATTGGATAATTAGCATGTACTCAACATACTAAGAGTATGTGACTTAAAAGACTAAATGTGGATGAAACACAAAAAGGAAGTCACTAATCCTACTTAATTCTACCTAGGAAAGTCAGAAAGGGGTTCAGAGAGAAAGAAAAAAATAAACTATACATAGAATCTAAGATTTTGAAAAACACGAAAAAGGGTATCGCTGTAATTTCTAAAAACAAATACTTTCATGAGCAAAGGAGTTGAGCAGATGGCATCTCTAAAGAAGATACACATATAACCAATAAGCCCATAAACTATTTTAAACATTATTAATAATTGGGAAAATACAAATCTAAACTATCATAAATTATTACTTTGAAACTTGGTCATGACTGCTGTAAAAATAAATCAACACAATAATAATTGTTGAAGTGAATGTAGTGAAATAAAACAAAAAAATTGTACAATGTTGATGGGAATCTGGAAGATCAAGCCACTGTAGTAAACAGCCCAGTGATGTCTCATTCAATTAAAAGAGAATTACAGCACAATCCAGCATATGTATCTATATACCCAAGAATTTCACGTTTTTAAAAAGGCATTTATACACCTGCCTTCATAGAAGCATTGTTCACAGAGGCTAAAACATGGAGGTGACCAAACTGTCCATCAAGGATGTGTGTATGTATACACACACACACACACACACACACACACATACTATTCTGCCTTAACAGGAAAGAAAGTCTGAAGTGTTCAGCAAGCACTGAGTATATAACCCTAAATGATGTAAGACATACAAACAATGGCATCCAAAAGCAAAGCACTAGCACTTTCTGAAGTCATTCATGGTTGCCTCATAACATAGTGGGAAGCAGAAGGCAAAGCCCAGGAGACAGGACCATCAGGCTGAATTCATCTGTTTTACGGAGTCTAACTCCCAGGCTGGTAACGGTATTAATGGCAGAGTCCATATGGTATAATTCACCTCTCCAAGATTCTTCCTCTTACTGCTGTCAAAATCGAAGTTACACTTCAATATTGGTGATGAAAGGGACTTTAAAACCAAAGTACCCACCAGAGCTCAAAACATTATAAAGCCACAATGATTAAAACCAGATAGACCAAGTAATTGAAAGTAACAGAAGGGACGCTTGGTTTACAGAGAAGAAGATGTTTCCCTCAGTAAAGCAGGTGTTACAGAAGCACGGGGCCTGAGTTTGGATCCTTGGCACTCACAGCTCATCTGACACAAGGGAACATGATGGGGACCCAGCATAAGGATGGAGACAGAGACAGATAAATCCCTGAAACTCACTGCCCACCACCCTAGGCAAACTGCTGAACTTCTGACTCAGTGCAAGACTGGCTCAAACAGGGAGTGTGGTGAGCAGTCAAGGAAGACACCTGAAGCCCAGTTCTGAAGTCCAGGTCAAAGTGTGCATGCACCTGAACATATACACAAAGAAAACTTTGTACACACGCACACCACACACACACACACACACACACACATACACACACACACATACATGCACACACACAAATAGCAGAGAGACAGACAAACAGACATAGAGACCAAGAAAAATAAGCTCAGAAACAGAATTAGAAACATATTTCAAAGTTTAGTATAGTATGAAAGTGTATTCTAGATCAGAGTATAATTTCAAAGGCTTTTTTAAAGAAAGAGATTAAAGTATTTAAGAAAAATATTTTTCATCGTACTATATCCTAAACTTTCAGGTGAATTAAATATAAGAACAATATGGCAAAAAAAAAAAAGAACAAATATCTAGTAAGTCATTAAAGGTCGAAAGGATTTCATAAACTTTAAAATGATGTAAAATCTGAAAACAGAATATGATGCATATAGTTTAAAGTTACTAAAGTTGGAAGGTTTGAAAATTTCACCAAAATTAAAGTAACAAAAAACTATTAGCAACAAAGCTACTAGGGTTAATAGCTGGTGCCCTAGCTTTCTTTCTATGTGATAAAACAGGAACCAAAAACAACTTGGGGAAGATAAAGGTTTATTGCACCTTATACACTTCAGAGTATTCCAGAGGAAAGTCAAGGCAGGAATCTGGAGACGGGAACCAGAGTAAAAACTGAAGGAATGTTATTTCCTGACTGGTTCTCCATGGCTTGCTCAGCTTGCTTTCCTATACATTCTAGGACCAATAGGTGGCATCATCCACAGTGGACAGGGCCTTCCCATACCAATCATTAATTAAGGAAGTGCCTGCAGACACAAGCACAAAGACCAATCAGATGGCAGCAATTTCTCAGTTGAGGCTCCATCTTCCCATGTGACTCTAGTTTGTGTCAAGTTGATGAAAATTGCTTAGCCAACTTGTATTCAATTAAATTAGTTTCAATTAAATTAGCTTGTAGTGAAACTACAAGCATATAAGAAGGAAGCTTGAATGGACAAATTATAAACATAAAATAGTTAATAATAAACATGTTGGAATTTTTTATGTCAAAGACACTAACAAATACAGTCACTGTGATCCAGGGAATGTTCCAAACCCCGTGATGAGGGATGAGAAGTAATCAGGAAGTTTTCTCACACCAAAATTCAAATGTCTAAAGTTCAAAACTCTTGAAGATTGGGCACAGTGGCACAAACCTAAGTCCTAGCAATCAAGAAGCTGATGTGGTAGGTCTCAAGTTCAAAGTCAAAGCCTGGGTTTCTCAAAGAGTCCATGCCTCTAAAGTAGAACAAAATAGTCACCGAGAAAGCACCTTCAGGAAAAGTAAAATGTTTGAGGCTTAGGTTCTAGTCCTAGATGTGGATCAAGTTCAGGATTCTAAAAAGTCACAAAACAACCTGAGAAGGAAACCAGGAAGTTCGGAAGCTCAAGGACAAATGGGAGAGTTTGCTTAAAAGCTAAACAGAAGTGGGCAGTAGGGACAGTTAACAGAGAGAACCCGGGAAGGATCACAGCTAACAGCTGTTCATAACGACTCGTAACAGAGAGGTGGGAAGAGTTAATGAAGGTCTCACTAGAGCATAGAGCAGCATAAAGCATAAAAAAATTATTGTGGAGATTCAATGTGGGCAGAATAAAAATACCTAGTGTAAAAACGTCCTTTTCACAAAGTTTGGTGATTAAAAAAAATACTGCAATGTTCTGAAGCAAAAACTGACGGATTTAAAAAGCAAACACACAAGCTGAAAGCGGCTTGTATGTATAGTGCATCTCTTTGTTGCTATGACACTTAATCCTGGATAAACTGTTTTTATTTTTAGCAATTTGTTTCACATTTCTTAGATTCCAAACCTCTAAACGATTTCCCAGTGTGTGTGAGTCCTCAAAATCACAGGACCTTAATGTCGATTAGACGCTTGTAAGGAGAATCAAATTATCTCATCCCCTGTCCCAGTTCTCCAATGTGACATTTTTCAACATTCATTAATCATCAGTAACTTCATTTCAAGGTCTTTTGGTTTTGTCTCGCCCAGGTAAGCCTCGGGAATGTAACCCTGGCCCTGCAAACCTTTTGTTAGCCACACCCTTCCACAAACAGCTTTGGAGTTATTTTTATATGCCATCTGCCTTGCATAAAAAGTACCTTTGTTTTGAGGATATGGGAAGAAGTTTAATTAACAGAGACAATTTCTTACAAACAAAAGACTAAGGACTCAGAAAGCTCTATGCTTCATGTGTATAAATTTTTATTTTATTCTGAGGCCAGAGAGAAGAGAAAAAATTGAGGGAAAGGTAGCCTGGCAGCCTTTTCTGTTGCCAACATCCATTCTTAACCTTGGTTACCTGTGAGTTTTTTGTCTGATCTCCATTGACTCCATTTCTGCAAGAAGGTATACTCTTCTTACAGCTACTATGTGGCACATTCAAGGGAAGCTCCTGTGCTATTTTTGCTGAGAGCTACCTATCTGGTTTTGACAGGGATGGGGATTCATGTCTCAGTTATCCCTCAAGAAAATCACAATCTATTACTTCAGAACTAGAATGAGAAATGAGCACTCTTTCAAAGTTTCTTATCCAGTTTTCTCCTACAGGATTAGGGCTAGTATATGATCAAACAAGGAGCCCCCAAACCTTTTGATCATCAGTCAACATGACTGAACGATTAATTAAGAACCTGGACTCAAATCCACAGAAATACAGAATTCTCAGCACTACCCACTTCCAAGTATAGAAAGTTTTTTCTTAAAAAGATGGTATATACTGGCAAACCTTAAATCTAGACACTGTGGTTATATCAAAATGCCATTGTGGATAACCAGTCTGAGTCATGGAAAGCTTAGTAATACTAAGTTAGGAGTGTTTTGCCTGCATATGTGCAAATGTACCACATGTTCACAGTATCTGAAGAGACCAGAACAGGGAACTGAATGTCTTGGTAATGAGGTAACAGTAATTGTGAGCTGCAATAGAGGACGCTTGGTGGTCCTCTGCAGAGTAGAAAGTACTTTTAACTGCTGAGCCATCTCTCTAGTCTTCCACACTAATTCTTAATGACATACACAGAGGTGATCAGTTGGTCCACCCATGGCAGAAAGTGAGTGAAGGGTCAATATAACTGCCTAGGTAATCCAAAGGAACACACTTCTTGCTATATTCCCCCAATAGTACTACATGAGTCTCTGCCTCTCATTTATTCTTCTTTTACTGGGAGACCATCCTAGAGCTGAAATACACTGGGATTTCTGAGTTTTTCATTATCTACCTTTCTTACTACCACTTACTCCCAGGCCATATACCACTGTCCTAGCCTTGCTTTAGAGCATCTTATTCAAAGCCATTCACAGTCATCCCAACTTAGCAAATGAAAGTTGGAAGCATAGAATTCCTCCACCAACATACTACCCAAGGGGAACATGCTTGCCCACGTACCTCTTCTGTTGGCACCTGCCTGCAGTATAGCTTTGGCCTCCGGACTGAATTCCATTTTTTATCAACAAAGCCCATCCAATAGAACTTTGCAGACGCTGATCATCCAACTCAGCTCATGGGGTGGAGTGCAGGTCTCCTGATGCTGTCAGACTCTGAGAGAGCTAAACAGAATCTCACTGGCTACTGCCGATGGGAAATCTCAGTGGGTTCTGGCTAAGAAGATGGATCCCTTTATATGACCATAGTTTGTGCACTCAGAACTTCCGAACACCCTCAGAAGCTCTGCAGGTAGGGCCGTCCTCTGGTCATTTCTAGTCCTTTCTCTCCTTCGGCCTTTCTAGTCCTGTCCTCTAGTTCATGCTGTCTCGGCTAGCTTGTTAGCTTACTCAGCCATTTTATCTTCTCGTTCTCTCTGTGCTCCTTCCCTTGGGTGACTGGATTTTATCTTGTTTCTCTCTGTGTTCTGATGATTTTCAGGACATTCCACTCTCCGTCCTCCTCCACCATGCTCTGCCACGGGTTCACTGCCAGAGAGAACACAAGCAGGACCACGCCATGTAACTTTCAAGAATAAGAGAAGTACGGAGGAAAATGCCCCTCTTGGTTATCAATCATCTTTGATAAACTGCCTTTATGAAAGGTACCTCACTCACACACACCCCTCATTCTACCAGATCAAACTGAAAGTAGATTGGCACAACAACACCCCGATACTTCTTGATGTCCCACTTACTTTTGCACTGACTTTATGAGACTTGTGTCTCCTTTGCAACCACTTGCACAAAATATGGACAACGGTACTCGTGTTTAAGGCACACAATCGAGACGATTGAAATACTCAGGAATTCACACAGCCATCACTATGTTGACTAAATTATTAACTTCATTACCACTTTAGATCACAAACTCTTCCGACCAAATAAATAAAAACAGGTGTTTTATGACGCACTTCATAAGTACTGGAAGATTTGCCATAATTTAAGAAAACACAGAGGACGAATCAACTGGACTCCTCTACAACTAACTCATCAATCGCGTTGTGTTTCAAAAAATAAGTCATTTCATACCTAGGAGAATGTCTTCAAAGTTTTAATCTATTTGTATTGTTTCAGGGAACACTGAAACTCTGACTTCCACATTTTGCCCACTTCTGCATGTATTTCTGGAATGGTATGTGTTTTTAATGACCCCAGAGATGTCCTATTAAGTTAATAATTTGGAGTCAAATGTGTCTTTTCACTGTCTTTGTTACTTTGATAAACTACCATGTATCGTTGGCTTGTCCCTAAAGTATTCTATGTTGGATGTCTTTCCTAAGCAAGAAAATGGCATATCGGTAATTCTTCCTCCACTCTACATAAACTGCAGAGGCTACCATGGGAGAATTATGAAATAAAATGAATGCTTTTAAAAGCATTTATGGAGACCAGGGAATAAATGATAGAATTTTCTTATATTTCTTGTATATGCAGATAACAGATACATTTAATGCAAGAAGGAAATAGAATTTTAATAGAATTTTTAACTAAAGATCTTGAAACAAAACTAGACATACATTTTAATTGAATTTCTGGCTCAAATTACAGCAAACCATTATAAATCATTAGGAATCAGTTTTAAAACTGCTTTCACTTTTCTCCGTATTACAAACACAGAGGTAAGCTTTTACAGTTTCAGATAAGTGTTAATAAATTACCCGAATTTCAAAATTAATGGCTGCCCGGCTGCTTTGGGGAGATATCATTGTGTTTCATGAATATTTTGATTTTGTGATTAGATCAAAATGCACTGAATTCCTAAACAGTCATAACCAAGGTCCGCTGATCATAAACTGCTCTTTTTTAATAAATTATATTCCTCACAAATCTGCTGATATGGAATAATTAGAAATCGGTTGCCTGCATTTACTGTAATATTTGCATGACTTTAGATCTCCACCTACTGATCTAGAGGCTGGCAGGAAATGTACATTTTGTACATTTCTAAATATACCTTGCCTGCAGAGATAATGGTTTATATTGTGATGGTAAGGAGGTTTTTATTTGCAAAAAAACAAAGAGGTGTCACTTGCCAGTTCTGGAAGACATTGATTAGGCAGCTTGTGTCATTCCTATTCAGAACTTATTATTTACAGCTTTCTTCTTTCCTCTCCTCTGTAAGAGATAATGATCTGCGTCTTGTAAACTGCTTAAAGAGTGTTATTTTGTCCTCTTAGAAAGGTTCGAAACACATTTTATAGAATGCAAGCATTTTGGAAGTAAATGTAAACTGAATAAAATATAGTGTCCCATCTATTACCCTATCTCCAAGTACAATCTTTAAATTAGTGATAAAGGAGCAGTCATTTACGCTGAGCAAGCAAAGCAGCCAGCCCTGGTGTAAACCCATCCACTGGTACAGAAAGCACAGGGGTCCAAATTTTGAACCTGCCATCAGTCATTATGTAATTGACAAGTTCAGCTGGGAGTGAGGGACCATCGAGTGCAGAACTAAGAGTATTTGTTTCCGTTCTTCCAAATTAATGATATACTAAGTGTGGGAGTTGCATTTTGTGTTTAGAGAAATGCAATATATTTATGAGCACAGCTGCAAAACTTTAAAGAGAGATCCTTCAAACGGGAAATACTTCTTGGTAAAATTGAGAGATTCAAAAGAAAGATTCACAAGAGGATTAGTGTGATCTGGGCTGGAAAGATGGCTCAGGACTTAGGAGTACTTGCTGTCTGCCAAAGGACCTGGGTTTGATTCCCAGCACCCACAGTGGAAAGTGATGACTGCATGTAACTCCAGCTGCAAGGGCTCCAATACCGTTTCCTTCTCTTCCCTCCACAGGCACCTATACACATATACAAATGCACATACAGGCACACACAGAGACATACACACACACATGATGTACACTCACATGAACACAAAAATTCATACATCTCATAAATAAGTTATAAAATAAATCTTTTTGGAAGTGTATTAACTGCAATTTCTCATTATTTAAGGCCTTAGATCGAAGAAGGAAACATAGGAGACACTCTGTCCCCACAATCTGACAAACCCAGAGCTCCCTGCATCTGCTCACATCACTGCAGTGAACCTTCCAAGTTGAGATTGGGCTCAACCAGTTGTTTTTCTTGTAGTTCATAGCAAGAAACTCTTTCTCAGACTTATAAGGTTGGCCAATCATAATTGCACACCTTCCAGAATCGCTCTACTTTATCACCAAAAAACAAACAACAAACAAGTTTAAGAGATATGCTTAAGAATTGATGGCAAGATTTTCAATGAATAACCTTTAACCTTCCTGAAGATTGTACCAGTCTGACACTGTAAGTACACAAATGTTCACTTGTTTATTGGAGAAATAGAAAGTGAGTACCATTTAGAGCCAGGCTTACTCTTGCCTAGAATGTTAGCAAATAAATCCAAGAATCCCTCCTAAATCTTAATTAGAGGCTAAGAACGTTGGTAAAAAAAAAAAAAAAAAAAAGCTCAGAGAATTAACTATTAAAATGCCTTCTATTGCTGTTATGTGAATTAACTGAGACGAAGCATGTGGGATACTGCAGGTCTTAGAATACGGTAAACAATAAACACAAAATGGAAACAAACCAAACAAAAGCCATGAGAGAGATTTGCAGCATCGATTTGGGGTGTTTTCATATCACATCTTCTGCATGTACAATCTGTGTTCATCTGTCTACATGCTCCTTGTAAACTTTTATGTATGCTCCTATTTGGACTGAAAACATCCAGGGTGAGACTGCCAATTCTATTCAAAAGACAAAACACCTACATTCATCATATATAGTATATATAAATATAAATATATGACCATTTGCATACAGAGAGGCATCTTGAGGCTGTGTGCATCTCTATGCCCCTTACTATATGGTAGAATCTACAAAGCAGAACTATACTTTCCCCAAAAAATATCAAATAAATATTTAGGAAGCTCCACCTACTAAGAGAAAATAATTTAGAAATTCCAGTCCAAGTTCACTTAGTCCTCTTGCATTGGTCCTAGAGCAGTGATTATGGGGTAGACCATGGTGGAGCAGAAATGTTGACCTCATTAATTGGAGGCTAAAGAGACAAAGAGGAAAAGACCAGAGGTCACCCCTTCCCCAGTGTCCTAAGAGCTTCCTAAGCCTCATTTTTAAGACTCCACTACCTCCCAATTGTTTCAGACTGGTGACCTTCTCTTTAACATATGCATCTTTGCAGTCATTTAAGTTTCAGGCTCTAGCACTCATTCATAATCACATGCACACTCTACACAAATGTGCTGACGTGCATATGAACATATACACACATGTACAACACACACACACCACGCACACATAAAGAGACACTTTGGCTTGTGAATGGAATGTTATATTGTTCAATATACACAGAGGCATCCTTTTCTTCAGCCTCAGTTAAAATACAAAACATTCCCACTCTCAAATACATTGTGCTTCTTTGTGACGCCTTCAAGGATACGTGCTCTAAGTGCCACGTTCTCCTGCTCCATCATGTGGCACTTCCTCTTCCTTCACAAATTCAAGCATTTTTGTTACAGTGATGTAAAAGTGGCTAGTAACAGTCATCATTCCAAATAGCTTAGGTGTGACTATGAGGTAATGCTCCTGTCTTAGGGTTTCTATGGATGAGATGAAACATCACAACCAAAAACAAGTTGGGGAGGAAAGGGTTTATTCAGCTTACATTTCCACATCATACTTCACCTTCAAAGAAAGACAGGACAGGAACTCAAACAGGGAGGAACCTGGAGACAGGGACTAATTCAGAGGCTATAAAGGAGTGCTAACTTACTGTCTTGCTCCCCATGGCTTTCTCATCCAGATTTCTTATAGAACCTGGAACTACCAGCCCAGTGATGACACCACACACAATGGGCTGTGCCCTCCCCTGTCAATCACTAAGAAAATACCTTAAAGACATGCCTACAACCCAATCTCATGGAGGCATTTTCTTAATTGAGGTTCTCCCTTTTCAGATGAATGTAGGTTGTGTCAAGTTGACATAAACTATCCAGCAAAGCCACGTATCTATAGTAGTTCCAGGGAGACAAACTGTTCAAACAGTGAGATAGACAAAATGGAGTTGTTGATTTTCTCATAAGAATGACTTCTCCCCAGATTTCTTCTCTTAAGTCCATGGCAGTACTACTTACTCAGTCATTTCCACAAGAACCATAGTAATTCTTTACTTCTCTTTCCTTTATATAATCATTATCTATACTTCCAACACAATCCCAACTACAGGCAACTATACTTCCAAATTACACCTCAAATACCCATTTCTCTCAGTTTTAACCAATAGTTCAAGCTATACTTGCCATGTATGAACTACAGAAACAATTTTTGATTTGAAATCCCTATCATCATTCATTTTATTTTGTTTAACATATTATGTAAAAGGTAATTTGACAATATGCCCACCTAGCAAAACAATAGTAATGGGCTCTCCTCTAGAGTCTATGACCTTCCCAGCCATGGGCTTTAGACTATGCTTACTGTATTATGCATGAATTCCTCCTGTGTAAAGGGCCTCAGTTCCAATCAGAAAGAAGTTGGTTATTCCTATGACAGTGATACCACTGCTGCACCAGTAGGTACAGCTTCCTTGGCATGTAGGTATGTATCATGTAGTCTAGCTCCATCCTTAATCATTATAATCAATACGTTCACAGTCAATTTAGATTCTTAATCTAATCATTTTCATGTGCATGTTTTCATGAAATATGTTGATGGTATGTGTATATGTGTTTGGAGGTGGCTATGCAATCCTATGCATACAAGGAGGCCAAAGGAAGAGACTGAGTTTTCTGTGCTATTACTCTACCTTAATCCCTTGAGATAAGATATGTCCCTGAACCTGGAGCTAGACTGGCAACCAACAGGCCTTAATGGTCTTCCTGTTACCGGTCACCATGGATCCTCACACTTGAGTAGCAAGCGCTCTTACCTTCTGAACCATCCCCAGCCCAGCTGACAGCATGTGACTTAAATCCCTAAAGTGTTTTCTCTTTGCTCTGTAAATCAAATCTATATCTTTTTAAGACAGGAACCATCAACTGTCTATGAGAATCCAGTCTCCCTTTTTCTCTGGTAATACAGTTGTATTAGGGAAGGGATGTCTTGGTGACCAGAAATTTACATGATTTTAGGACCCAGACACAAACATTTTATTATGTCCTAATGATCATTCCAATACAAATGGAATGATACCTGCCATTTCCACATACAGAAATTCAAACTCAGAATGGCCAAGCCCTTATTGACCTGCAATCCTGGAAAAAAGAATTAACCCTATTAATCCAGATTTCTGAATAAATTTAATGATTAAATTTTCCTATTGTTTTATGAGAGAAAAACTACACCTTTGTGTGATTTGAGCCATTTCATTTGACTTTGAGGTCTCCTTGTGATAGACTAGATTTAAAGCAAGCAAAAATAAATACATCATAAATACCAGACAAAACTTAGTAGTGAAATCGCTTAACAGTGATGAGATATACCCATAAGGGCCATATCCAGGTCAGAAGAAAAGAGTCCATGTAGAATTCTAATGCTGTCATAGTTATGGAGTCAGGGCTGCAAGTGGAAGCATACAAGACCACATCACATGCACACTATATACATACATCACACATGCACACTATGCCAATACAACATACAATACACACACATATACACATGCACCTATACCACATACACATACATGCACACATATGACATACACAAACATACATCACACATATATGCACACATACACACACAAATGAATACACACATATACACATCACACACATAATCACACACATATACACACACATGCACACACATATGCATACATACACAAACATACATGCACACATATATGCACACACATACACACATGCAAATGATATAACACATATACACACATACATACACACATAAACTCACACACATACATATATACACATGCACACCTATACACAGGTACATATAGACATATATTCTCCTACATACATGTACAATCTGGGTCTTATTAACACAAATCTACAAGAGCTCCCTCTTTTGTGTATGTGTGTGTGTGTGTTTTGTGTGTGTGTATTAAGGGCAAGTTGTGGGAGTTGTTTCTTCCTTGCACAGAGTAAGTCTTAGGACCCACCTTAGGTTGTCTCCTTTGGTGCCAAGAACCTTAGCCCACTGACCCATCCCCCAGGCCTTTTAAGTGTGTGTGTTTCTAAGCCAATTCTTTTCTGCCAGGATCCTAATCTTCATCAGGAGACATGTCACCATGACACACTGTGTGTATGATGCTGCTGAGAACTTCCTATTTCACTTCTCTGGAGCAGTAGGAGAAGATTGCCACCTAATTTATCTCATTATTTTTATATTTATTCTCATCTAAAGCAAGCAAATGGCCATATTTCTATTTAAATTTAATTTTACTTTATTAATTAATGTTTATAAGTGCTTTGCCTTCATGTATATGTGTGCACGCATGCATCCATGGTGTCCTCTGAAGTCAGAAAGGATGTCAGATCCCCTGAGACTGAAGTTGTAGATGGTTGTTCACGACCATGCGGTGCTGGAAACCAAACCTGAGTCCTCTGCAAGGCTATTAGTTCTCTAAACACTGAATGGCCTCTCCATTCCCACTGAATTGACCTTATTAATAGCAAGATTTTATAGCACAGTATGTACTGGTCGTTAGGAACGTGTGCTCTGAAATGTGACACCATGACTCTGAGTCCTGATCCTCAGCTTAGCTAATGCTCCATCTTGGGTAAGTGACTTTGCCTATAGACTTTCTGTTCCTTGTGTAAAACAGAGATGAGGATAATCACATATCTTATGATTAATTTAATAAATATTAAAAGCATCTGTCATAATACCCAAACATACAAATAAATACCTGTTGATTGTTTTATTTCTACAGATAATTTTCATATATGGTACTTTATTTAATTTTCACAGTCAACTTGGATTCTTTTTTAATTTTTTATACTTATTATTTCACTAATTTTTAATTTATTATTTTAATGAAAGTAGATTTTTCTCTCTTACAATACATCCTATCCAGTTTCCCCTCCCTCGACTTCTCCCAACACCACCACCCCCACCTCCCTTCTCTCCAGATCCACTCCTCCATTTCTCTTTGGAAAAGAATAGGCCTCTTAGAAGATATTTTATGCTCATGTGACAAATTTGTACATAGTGACCTAGAAGTTAAAGTTTCTCATATATCTACAACTATGAAACTGGTTCAGACTTGGGTCTCTTCTTTCTGGTACAACGTATTTTGATGCTAGCATTGTATTGGATAGTGGTGAAATACATGGAAGAAAGTGAGTTTAGTGACTGAGGACACTGAGTTTAGAGGCCTAGAATTCTACTTTCTACTTAACATATGCTTAGTCTCCTAGGTTTGTACTTGAAATTATTATAAACATAAGTTTGAAAAAACCCTTCACGTGGTGCCTGTGACACACAATACGATCAACAGATGTTAATGTTCTTCCTTTCATAACTCCCCATAGCAAATAAAAGTTTTCCCTTTTAGAACAAGCTATGCTCAAGGGAATAAGTCTGTGGCTGTCAAACAGAGAGGCAGCTTGGAGGTACTCCCTTGATGCTTTGCAGTGTTACACTCTTAATAAAATTATTGCAACTAAGATGTGCTCATTACTGGACAGGATGAATTTTTAAAAAGGAAGCTTCTTAGAGTAAGGGTTTCATGGTTTTCATTTATCAAAAGACATACTGAGAAGCAGGAAAAGAAAGTTTTATTTAGTGTTTTTGAGCAGTGCAAAATTCATCAATGACAACGACAAAGTAAATACATTTGAAACAGAAAGAAAAGCACAGAGCTGCTTCATGGACCAGGTCTCCTAGAAGGGACAATACATTACAGACAATATTGATATATTTACAGGTAAAAACCTTATAAATTGCCTTTTTCCAATGGATCTTAAATATTTATGCTTAGAATATCACATTGAATATCCACTATCAGCACACACGTACATGGATGCAAGGGGAAATTATTAAAGGCATAAAACAGATTTTCCTAACTGTGCACAGTATTCCTGTCTTCTCAACAGGAGAGAACAAATTTAAACAATGTACTTGCCAAATCAAATAACTGAAGCCAAAGGGGAAAAAAATCTACTCAATGTTATTTTCCAGGAAGGAAATGTTAGAAAGGTAGTCTGAGTGCCCTGCCTAGAGCAGGAGCCTGAAGTCATTAGCATTTATACCGAGCAAAACGGGCATCATAAATGACAGTTCACAGGAAAGGCCATGGGCAGACCGTTATGTTGGAATTCAAACTTAAAATGCCTCTATCAAAAGATCTGGGGAAATCGGGATGTATTAAAAGGTAGTTATCAAAGACTAGAAACTTCAGATTCAGTTGTCAGATTGGGGACCCCACCTACAATCATAAACACCAAAAATCCAGCAAATAGAAGTAATGTTTTTTCTCCTGTGATCATTGACATTAGAGCAGAAGACAAGGTAGCAGTGCTCAGGCTTCGGCTCTCTGACCATACTCCACCAGCTCTAGGAAAATAGGGCTCAGATGGCTATGATATGACATAATGCATTTCACCCAGCTCTCTCGATAACGCTCTCCTTCTCGTCTACATTTCCAAAAGTTATCATCAGCTCTTTACAAAATGGACCAAGAACTCAAAATGACTCCATTTCCGTGGCATTTAACAGGAAATCAGGAGCAGTTACTGAATCATAAGAAGTTAACTAATATTTTATTAAGTTAAACGTAAACTTTATTCTGAAGTATGGAAACCGCTCTTGACATCTCAGGTATACTTTTAACATTGCTTATCTCAGGACTTTAGCTTTCACATTATCTTCAACTGGATTGTGAACTTGAGGATGGCAATCCTGCCTTATGTTTAACAGTAATGGGGAATTAACAAGCTGCTAGATGGCATGCTATCTTTGAGAATCTCTAAAGGTTAACACCACAATATTACATTTATTTCTCTTATAGAAAAAAATCAAATTACAACTTGAAAATGTAAGTAAAAATTTCAGTTGTTACGTGAGTCCCTATGTATAAAAACAAGAAGTGCCGGATTGGCTCAACTCCTGGTATTTGGCTGCCAGCTGTGTCCATTGGTTAGAGTCTTAGCATTCAGTTTTAGCTTCGTAGTGCTCATTCAGATTCATTTTATCTGCAATTCGAATCATTTGTATTTTTCTCAAAGTCCATGTTCAAAAATCTATATTCACGGCAGAAACACACATGGGGGGATCTAAATGACTCTTGTTGTTTGAACGTTTCTTGCCATTGGGGAAGATCATTACTGTTACTAAGCTAATAAAGGTGCTGTGAATAGGATTTATGCACCAATAAGCCAAAGAATTTCAAGTACTCAAAGTAAATCTAGACATACATAGGTAACATCTGAAAGAACTAGGGTATTCCCTCATAGCAGATCATCAAGGCATATCTCAAAAGTAAGAAATACATTGCATATTCTCTATGGGCTTTTGAACTTTCTCACCATTACCCTCCAAATAAATGTTAAAAACATGACATTTTATCTCTGTGTATTGAAACATAGACCTCAAATGCAGTAATATCCATAGAATCTAGTGAAGTAAGTATAGAAGCACCCAACTCTATTGCTGGGGAAGTGTATGGAAAGAGACTCTAGTTGGGAGAGTGAGTATAATACTATCACATCTTGCTTTTGATTTCAAATCATAATTATTCTCATCACACAACATGCTATCCATTCTCATTTCCAATATTTCATTTTTGTCACCTGTAAGTTAGAATACTACAGGTTCTCCCAATCTTTCAAACTATCCAATGACCTGAGTACATCACTAAAAGTAAAAACACCTTTAGTCAGTTAAAAATTAGCAAAGCCCCCAGAATGTAATGGAAGCAATGGTAGACAGGCAGAAATAACTAAAGATATTATACATTTACAAAAGAATAAGATATAGAGTAATATGTTCCATAAAGAAGTACTGTGATAAATGAGGAAAGGTAGAGTTGTCAAAGTCCTGCTCTCATATAATTTCTTCTCCCTGTGAAGAACTAAGAGGTGGATGTCTATAACAGAAAAAAAAAAAACAAATGAATACATTCATTTGACAAGACCAAATGGATAGTTTCACTTTAGCATTAGCAAGGCTGGGGGATCTGATATTCCAGTGCAGTGCTCTCCTAGAAATCGGGTTTTACAAATGTTTGTGACACTGTCTCAATATTTGCTCTCCAATAATTACCAAAAGTGGTGAGATTTTTAGGGGGTTGTGCAAAATCAGAGCAAGAAAAACTTATTTTTTTTTCTTTTCTTTTTTTTTTTTTTTTATTTATTGGAATTTTTTTTACATTTCAGATGTTCTCTCCTTACCCCATTTCCCCCCAACCCTCCCAGGAACTCACTATCCCTTCCCCCCTCCTCCTGCCTCCACGTTGGTGTACCCCCACCCACCCTCCCCCGTACCTCACCTCCCCACCCTCGAATACCCCCCCCACGACGTCCAGCCTTCATGGGACCAAGGATCTCTTCTCCCACTTATATATAGCTCCCTTGCATATGTAGCTGAGCCATGGGTCCCTCCCTAAGCTCTCCCAGGCTGGTGGTTTAGACCCTGGGGACTCTGGTTGGTTAGGATTGTTGCTTTCCTCATGGTGTCACGAATCCTCTCAACTCCTTCAGCCTTCACTCTATCTTCTCCATTGGGAACCCCATGCTCAGTTTAATGGTTAGCTGTGAGCATCTGCCTCTGAGTATGTCAGAGAACCCTTAAATGGTTTACAAATTACATCTTTCTGAAGGTAACCACAAGATAAAGAAAGAAAGCTTGGTCCAACAGCAACATCAACTTACAAGGGTAAATTCCGAAGCTAGTACACATGACCCAATAAAGCCCTCCTAATCTGATGAGACTGATGTGTTGTGAAGAATAAGAAAGATAACAAGAAACTATGTATCCTTCTGTTTTCCTTAAAATGTTCAAGATGTTTGAGGAATGCAGGAAGGAGGTTAAAATAAAAAGAAAGCATGTTTCCGGTGTTTTTCTCCTCTTTCTTTCTCTCCTGTCTGTAGTTCCTCTTCCTCAGCCCTGTCCATAAGGCACCTAACTGAGCTCCCCTGCAAGGCCCAGTCTCTGCCCTTCTTCATTCCCTAACTTCACCTACCGCCAGGCAACCAATGCCATTAAAGCTCACACTTAATCTTTTCTTCCTCTTAATTCCCATCAATCCTGTTCTTCTTGCACCATGGAAGTTTTATATGGATGTGAATTTTCAACAATCAATACAGATGCTAACTTTCTAGATAAAACATCCACAGCAACCTTTTTGACTTGCTTCTTCACAAACATTTCCTAGAAAATTCAACATACAAAAGAGAAATATTACACCTCATTTTTGCTTTCATTCTTCATACAGTAGAAAAGATACAATAGAAACACACACATGTATAGAACATATACATAGTGCATATATATATATATATATATATATATATATAATATATATATATATATATCTCAAAAAGTTCAACTAAGAAACACTAGCAAATTGACAATTTAGGTAAACAATTTACTCAGCATCAGCCATTTCCATACCAAGTATGGAAATTAGTATTCTGACTAATACCGTCCAACAGTGCATAACTTTTTTTTAATCTATTTATTTCACCAACATCCAACCTTTTATAAAAAACTAAGTCACTATTTATTCATGTTTATATTCGTCCCTCCACTCCCCAATCCCTAACATCAATTAATACCAGTTAATAGAAGTTGGAGTGCTGCCAATACTAGCCACTTGTTTTCCCTCCTTTTAATCTTTCGCCCCCAGAATAGTTAATATTTCCAATCTATGGCCCTTGGATATGGTGTTTTCATCCTCAAAATAATAGTTCTATTTGATGTATCTCAAACACAAGTCTGGCCATGTCATTTCTTGGCTAAAACTCATCTGTGATTTCCAACACCCATAAGACACATTTTAAAGTTTTAGGCAGGCAGAACAAGTCCTCCATCCATCTGCTGCCTCCTGAATTTATGTGGCACACAACTCCTGGTGGCTTTACTGAACGCCTCCTTTTTCAGCCAGCCTATAATCATGCTAGCTCCGGAACCAGGAAAGATTCTCTTCAGCAGCTACCTTCGTCTAGACCCCAACTTCTTACAACTATGGGTCCTACCCCACAGAGAGAATTGCAAAGTAGGATATGGGAAACTTAAAAGATTTTTTTCAATAGTGAAAACTTTCTGAATGAACAACATCTAGAAAAACTCAAAAAGATACATCTGAGATGTTTCTATTAGCACTGCCCATGAAAGTATCGTGCATCTTCACTGCAGCCTGGCCCCATGATAACACCAAGCATCTCCACTGCAGCCTGGCTCCTAAACACATTACAGACGTTTTCCCCTGCATCACACCACACAGTGTAAAGCACACAGTCTGCACTGCCTTGGCACAGACTCCAGGCAGGTTTAAGTAAGTGGAGCTTTCTACTCTTATGGAAATACAGTGGTTAATTTCATAACAGAAAATCTCAGACTTTTATACCATCATTTCTCAGTGTGTATCATTTTAATATATGTTTGGGTGTTTAATTTTATATATTTCTGCTTTGAGAGCTGTTTTGAGTTTGTTGTTTTGTTTTATTAATGTTAAAGGAATTTTGTCAAACTACAGAATTTCTGACAATTTTGGAATTGCCTATATTGTACATTGTGATTATGCAAAGTAGTCTTCCCTGTATTGATAATTTAAAAATCAAAATGTTGATAAACCTTGAAAAACATTGAGGGTTACTATCTCTTGTGTTATCAAATATTCAGCCAAGATTAACTTTATGTAAAAATAAGGAAGTAAATCTTCCAATTAATAATGTATCTTTTCTTTCTTCTTTAAAAAAATTGTAGAATTATATGTGCACCAAATAATTGTGTTATGATGATTTATTTATAATATAGTATCAGTAAATACTTGATTTGTATACCAATATAGTTTGGGTCATGTATAAAAATGTCTTTGGTGAAAATGGTTTGTGAGCTGAAAGAGTTCAAGAAGCTATGATCAGACAGTTCTTCATCATACTTGGAGATTTAACACAGTAGCTGCATCCCCCAGAATATGGTTCATGCTTAGTTCTCAAGTGAGCCAAGGAGTAGAGACTCCTTGGCTTTAGTCCTATATTTGTTAGATCCTATTATTTTATTGCCTTTTTCTCCTAGACCATGAGATACTGTGTCTATGAGTTCTTCTGTTTTAGGAAAGAAGAGAAGGAAGGAAGGAAGGAAGGAAGGAAGGAAGGAGGGAGGGAGGGAGGGAGGGAGGGAGGGAGGGAGGGAGGGACGGAAAGTGGATGGAAGGGAAGAGGGGGCGAAGGAAGAGAGGAGGAAAAGGAGGATTTAATTAGAATTTAGTTAGAATATCATATTTTAAATATATAAAAGAAGGGAATTGGAAGAAAAAAGAATGTTCATGAGCAAAGTCATAAAATGAAGAAGCCATTGAAATAAACAGAGGAAGAAGCCATATGAGGAGGAATCAAAATAAAGGGGGAATTTTGATCAAGTTGTCAAGAACCAGAATACCAAACTCAAGGGTCTTAAAGTTGCTCCTAAAATGAACTATGAATAATGTCAAGCCGTGGTGATTCTATGACCATTATAAAGCAGCATTATGATGGCAATCAGTAACTCAGTGTCATGTCTCACACCTGTAACCCTAGCTAGTCTGAAGGTTGAAGATCTCTTAAATCTAGAAATTCAAAGTCAATCTGGACAACATAGCAAGATTCCATCTCCAAAAGAGGAAGAAAGAATATCTACATCTATAGATAAGATACTTTAGAGCAGATCAAAGTCTAGGGAAAGTAGATAGGCGTGCATTGCATTCTATAGAATAGGATAGAATGAGGGATTAAACTGGGAAAATTGACTTGGCAATGTAGAAAAGAAATAGTTTGAAGAGAAACATCTAGCGAGAAAATTGCCAGGGATCGATGATGAGTTTGTCGTAGGATTCTTGGATGACTTTAGAAATGATGGTTGTGCTAGCAGCCAGTGAAATTCACAGATGGTGCAGGTGGAAGACATTGACAATGACCATGAAATGAGGCCTGCACATCTTGAAGGTTCACTGGGATATGTGTTTGGAGATACCCAGAGCTGTAATCAGGAGAGTGACTCTGGCTTCAGAACTAGAATAAGGACTCATTTGTGTAGTCAAGGGACTTGGAAGACAAGTGTGGATATCTGTATGAAGAACCACTGAGTTCTTACTTTAGCCTACATTATATTTTATTACAGTATCTAAAACACGCTGATACAAAATCCTCATAGGTAACATATGAACTCAATCCTCCACATTTACTTCATTGTGTATGTCTAGGGATAAGCCATATCAGAGATCATATTAGACACGCCAGTGTGTTCCATTCTGTGAATTTCATCGCTGATATCTGAAGGATTCTTTATACAAGACTCATATTAATTTTAACAAATGGCCCACAATATTTGTCTCCATGTTACTCTGAAAAAGCTAATTTATAAACAGTTTAAGTGGGGCTGGAGATATGGCCTAGTAGCTAAGAGCAGTTGCTTCCCTTATAGAGCACCTGGGTTTGTTCCTCAGCCTCCACATGGAGATTCACAAACATCTGTCACTACCATCCATGGGATTCATGGCTCCCACATGCACTGAGCAATCATGATACATACATACAGGCAAAACATTCAAACACGAGTAAAAATATTTTTAAAAATGGATTTTAAGTAACCTGAAAGTTACCATATGTGTTAGACTTCAGAGTGCAGCTTAGAACAGACAACACCAGACCAAAAAGTTCCAAGGGGGAGTGGGGGGTTATTCAGGGGATAGGGCAAAGGTGGGGGGAGAGAAACAGAAGAAGATGGCGGAGAAAGAGGAAAAGAGGTCAGGGAGTTCTGCCTGTTTTATATGGGCTATGACATAGCCTCTCCCAAGTAAGGGTGAGGTAGCCAGGTGGATTCTGGGACTGTATGGCAGTTGCCTTGGCAACGATGTGGGGGTCTCCTAGATGTGATGTCACTGGGTTCCAATCTGATACGAACAATATGGGCCTTTATTTCACTACTCCTCTTTCTGTTTCTTTGTCTGTCTGTCTGTCTGTGTCTCTCTGTCTTTCATCTCTGTATCTCTCTGTGTTTGTCACACACACACACACACACACACACACACACGCATGCATGCACAGACACACACACACAGAGAGAGAGAGAGAGAGAGAGAGAGAGAGAGAGAGAGAGAGAGAGAGAGAGTTCTTAAGACCAACTTAAGCCGGGCGGTGGTGGCCCACACTTTTAATCCCAGCACTTGGGAGGCAAAGGCAGGCGGATTTCTGAGTTCGAGGCTAGCCTGGTCTACAGAGTGAGTTCCAGGACAGCCCGGGCTATACAGAGAAACTCTGTCTCGAAAAACCAAAAAAAAAAAAAAAAAAAAAAAAAAAAAAAGACCAACTTAGGAGGATCCTACTATAATTTCAAACACATGACAGTCTATGGTATGTAAAACAATCTTCTGTATTCTTAATCATACATTTAGAAGTTAATACATATTTACTGAGTGGCTGTGATCCATTACTATACTTACAATTCAGTGTAAAGCAAAAGAACTTCTGTTTCTAAATCTCTAAAACCAGAGGATGTGAAATACAAGATAAAAAGCACTGTAAAGAATTGTGTCACCAATTATTAATTGGAAACTCCTCAGTAAAGCATGTTCTCCTTGTGTGTTTTAAATAATAATTTTTAAGCCTGGTGTGAAGAAACCTTAGGCGCTTTGTGAGGCTGGTGGCTGAAGTGAATTTTCTGTAGGGCTCCAGGCATCCTTAAAGTTTGGGCTGCATGGCTTATCAGGCACAGAGCATCTATCGGAGTCTCAGTGTTGTTAATCAAGATAGATGGCTCAGCAGTTAACGCTGCTGTTAGTAAGACCCTGGCAAAGATTAGAAGGTTATCGCACAGATATAAACAGGAGTTCTGGGATCCCTATCTAACGTATGAAATTAACAACTAATAGGGATCTCTCTTTGATAGTTGATTTGATGGAGTGTGTGTGGATAAAAGTCAACAAGTGAACAACTTGATTGTCTGCTGAATTAATAGAACGGAAGAACTTTAAATGGTTCTGAAAGCTAATTCCATTCAGAAGCCTCAGTGAGGTTCCAGCTCCTTTGTGAAATTCTTTCAGTGAATAAGACGCTGGCAATTCACTCTGGGGGAAACAAGAGCATTAGCAGCTTCCCTCTTTGGAGTGAAAACAGTCCTATGTAAAACCGGTCTTTTCAGGAAGGCAGCCTGGAACTCGGGAGTGTGCTCAGATTATCCTCCAAATAAACACTGGAAATTCAAATAAAGAGAAGGCCTTTGGCTTGACCTTCATGGTCCTTCCTGTTTCCATCTCTCTCTTGCATCTGTCTTCACAGACATTTCATTTCTTTGTATTTACTTCCTTAACATTTTTTCCCATTTTAGACTCATTTAAATTTCTATTTGCAATAGTACTTGGATGTTCCATCCCTTGGCGGCAGTTTTTGGGTTCTGAGATGTTATTAAGAGCATAGAGCACGGGAGAGACGGTGCTTGCAAAGGTTCACCTCCAGTGACCACTAAGCTCCAATCACTCCTCGGGTATCCCTCAGACACCAGATAAAACTCTCTTCCCAGAGAAAGCTTTGCCCAGCTCTCAGTGCACCACCACTGTTAGTATTCTGTCTAAACTCCACCTCCACAGCTATCTGGCAACAGCCAGGTATGCTCCTCCCCACAGTTACCTATGCTCCTCCCCACAGTTACTTGGCAACAGACAGGTAGGCCTGGTCCACTATAAAAGGGGCTGCTTGCCCCCTCCTCTCTCTTAATCTCTTAATCTCTTGCCTCTAGCTTCTCTCTGTCCCCTCGCCCCTCCCTCTTCCCTTCCCCCTCTCTCCATGTGGCCATGGCCGACCTCTACTTCTCTCTTCCTCTCTCTTCTTCCTCTCTTCTTCCATCTTCTTCTTCTTCTATTTCTCCCCCACCCCACCTTTGCCCTATCTCCTGAATAAACCACCCCCTTGGAACCGTTTGGTCTGGTGTGGTCTGTTCTAAGCTGCACTCGGATGTCTAACAGCCATCACCTGCCCCAAGACTGACACAGAAGCCTCTGTTTGTCATCCAGTGTGTCCCCTCTCATCTATACTCAGTTAAGCAGGCAGACTGGTTTTCTGGCTTTCTCCCTTCTGGATTATAAATAATAGAAGCAATGGCTATTCAAGTGTCACTTACTGTGCCTAGCAAAGGACCTGGCACAGATAACCCCTTAAACACTGTTGATTGAATAATGACTGAGAACAAGAAAGAAGTATTGCAGAGCAAATTAGCTCACCCTTCCGTATTAGTCCCCTGGTTATCTTTAGAAAGTCTCAGTCCAGATAACTACCTCCTTATTCAGCCATGTTTGGGCAGCCATGTTGGTGCGGAATTATGCTTACAGCTTGTGATATTACGGAAACATATGTACAAGTAACATTATATAAACTCAATAGATTGTATTTGGGAATATATATGTATACACAAACACATATTTGATGAAAAAAGAGGCCATAAATTTGAAGGAGAGCAGGGAGAGGCATGTGGGAGAATTTGGAGGGAAAAAAGGGAAAGGGAGAAATGTTGTAATTAAAACAGTGTTAAAAAACAAGCAAAGGTCAATAAAATATATTTATATCATAAACAGGAAGAGCATGTGCTTCATGAACTTACATATTTGAGAACTAATTCTCAGTATTATTTTTTTAATTCTGAAAACTTTCAGCTCCATTTCTATTTTTCTCTAGAAAAAAAAAACAAACAAACCTATCATCTAGCTTTCCTCATTTCTTAGTAAGTAAAAAAAAAAAAGTCAAATCATAACTTCTTAAATTTTAGTATCTCTTTGATTCTAGCTGAAACAATACAGGAAGATGATGTCAAATGGAAAGAACAGAATTCCCAGTGGTTTGCGTGGTCTGAACCCTGTAGAGTCACTTCTGATATCAATCTATTAATAATAAAAGGTGAGGGAGGAAGACACCCAAATGCCAACCGCGATAACCTCTAATCTGCTCATCACTGCCCTGACTTCTTCCCTCTGTATTTTCTAAGCTCTTAAAAATAATAATTTGGGAGCTGAGACTGTAGCCCAGGAAGCCATTGCCTAGCACGCATGAAGCTTGGATTCTCATCCTCAAAACCAAACACAAACACATGAGAAACAAGATCATGGTCACATAATATTTCTATAATCAGAGACATCTTACTTGAATTTCTAAATAGTTGCTAGTGTGTAGTACATTCTAAAAAGATTCCTGTTCCTTCAAAACTCATATTCTCCAATCACAGAGTTCCTGATATTTTTTTGCATAAAAGGACCGTTAGTCTTGGCAGCAGCCTGTAGAGGTGAAAATACTGCATTTTCCATCTCCAATTTGATGATCTTGAAGTATTTCTGTGACTTTGGCTGCCTCCTGTAAAAGGAAAGATAGGCAATTTCATCCACTCCAACAAATAAGTTTGTATTTTTCCACAAGTGCAAGAAACATTGGTTACTTCCTGGTTTGTGATAGTCCAAGAAGCAATCTTAGGTCCTAACGATCAGGAAGGGAAGAGTCTTGGGCAGAAGTGACTACCACTGCCTAAAGGGGAGGGAAGGTGTGAACTGGCTTGAACAAGTAGACCTGGTTGTGCAAGTGGCTCCTCAGGAACTGTCTTCAGCAGAACAGTTTCCAAAGACTTGTTCCATAACCTCTCTTTTTCCCCTCAGCAGCCCTTAAATTCTTCAACTGAAGATTCTCTAATCACAGAAATTCCGTTAATTTTCATCCCTGGGGAAAGTAAGCTCCCAATCTCTAATTATGTAGACAATGAGACATGTGAATGTTGTTATCATACAGCATGGCTGCTCTACCACTGTTCTCTTCTTTAGGAAATGTTCGTGAATCTCCTACAAGAGTCAACATGACCCAATACACTGGTAAAGAACTCAGAAGTTATCAACTGGCCCAAAGCCACACTGTCACTACACACTCAAGGATGAAGCACAGACATACTGATTATGGTTGACAGTCTGCCTCTCAAATAGAGTAAAGACTTGTCAGACAAGAAAGTGATTTAGGAACACCTCCTAGATGCACGGAATTATAAACCTCTTGTCTGATAAGAGGATTTTACGATTATCAGATTCCTAGAATTATTGAGCAAAAACAGAACTAAGGAAAAAAATCCAGCTAAACTCACAAATCTTACAAAGAAGTCACGTAAAAGTCAGATGTGAAAACCCAGGGTGTGAGTTTGTATAATTCTCAGCATAAAATATGGTCTTTTATTATAAGCAACACATGTATACAGAGTTTGAAATTTACACATAGTTCAAATATTCTGAAGAATTTGCTACTCAAAGACTACTCTCCTAAATCATTCTGTATGTGAAGAATCTTTTTGGCAAAGCAAATGCCCATGATTTATGGTCCAAAGATTTTCAAAATACTCAAATCAGATGCATCAAAATAAAGCCAAATTTTATTTTTTCTTAATAAAAAATATTACAATGAAATGCAGTAAGCTACAATCATTATAAACTATTGTCGAGTGTACGAGTTTTCCATATTTCTTATAAAATGTTTATTAGAAAACACATGATTATAACTGAAGTCTAAATCTCACTGTCATTATTAGCACCTAATCCAACTGACTTATTTCACCAAAAAGAATAAACTGGAATACACAATATCAATGTTATGAAATAACACTCAAAACAAGAGGAAGTTGGTGCTCTGGAAGAGGAACTGAGTCTCTGAACTGAGATGTTAATGAATCAATTTCCAGGCTGTCAAGATGGCCGAGTTGGTAAAGGTGCTAGCATCCATGCTTGGTAACTTGAGTTTGATCTGCAGAACACACACGATAGGAAGAAACAACAGACTCCCACACTACCGTGCCTATATGCAGTGGTTTGAATGAGAATGGCCCCTATAGGCTCACATGTTTGAATACTTGTCTGACATCACCTTCAATCCCAAGGACACAAATGGTGGAAAGAGAAACTGTTCCTGAAAGTCATCCTCTGCCTCCACACCACACACAAGAGCACACCCCTCACACACATACAGACCAACCACACACAAGAGCATACCCCTCACACATACAGACCAACCACACACAAGAGCACACCCCTCACACATGTACAGACCAACCACACACAAGAGCACACCCCTCACACACGTACAGACCAACCACACACAAGAGCACACCCCTCACACACATACAGACCAACCACACACAAGAACACACCCCTCACACACGTACAGACCAACCACACACAAGAGCACACCCCTCACACACATACAGACCAACCACACACAAGAACACACCCCTCACACACGTACAGACCAACCACACACAAGAGCACACCCCTCACACACGTACAGACCAACCACACACAAGAGCACACCCTTCACACTCATACAGACCAACCACACACAAGAGCACACCCTCACACACATACAGACCAACCACACACAAGAGCACACCCCTCACACACGTACAGACCAAGTAAAGAAAGGATAAAACAAATATATTTTGAAAACATTTATATTTCCTGGTTTTTTTTGTCTTCTCCCTCACACAAAGGTGCTTTTTTTTTTTTGCAATTGCTGTAACTTAATAGGCACTATGAAAAAATATGTATCTAAATCGTTTATGAATGTATGTGTGTTTGCCTTCTTCCCAGAATACTCCAGTACACTATCATACCTATATGCAGAGGTACAAATGTGAATGGGCTTCACAGACCTGTGTGTTTGAATACTTGGTCTCCAGTTGATGAAATTTCTTGGAAGGATTAGGGAGGAGGTATAACATTATTGAAGGAGTTATGTCACCAGGGGTGGGTTTTGACATTATAAAATCTGAAAAATTCTCAATTAGCTGTTTCATGCTGATGGATCAGATGTTAGCTCGCACTACTGCTCCAGTGTCAGGCCTTGCCTAACTGCTGCCATGCCTCCTGCCATGATGATCATGGACTCTACCCCTCTGAAACTATGATCCTGATAAACTATTGTTTCATGTATGACAATACACCAATAAATGTTTTCTTTTCTAAGTTGCCTTGGTATCTTATCACAGCAATAGAAAAGTAACTAAAGTGCTATATTAACTTAAACAATACACTTCCACACACGTCTTTCCTGTTAGCATCAGTGTAAAGTAGAAACTGCTAGAACAGAGCCCAATAAGTCTTATTCGTAATGGTAATGATGTTATTAACTTCATGGTCATCACAGTGGTTATGAAGAACACTAGACCCATAAGAGGTAGCATTTTCCTGGAATGAAAGGCCACAACCTCAAGGTCCACCTGAGTGGAATGAGAAACTGCTCAGAAACAAGGGGAAAAAAATAGAAAAGGGGAAAAGAAAGAGGGAAGATGATATAAGTTACGGCTTCCTTCTCTCCCACGCATCTTAGCATATTCCATCTTTTTCCTGTCCCTTTCTTTTCTTTCTCTTCTCATATAAGAACAATAATGCCTTTCCAAATCTCTGACTCGACAGGACAAAGAAGATCTCAAAATTCCCTGAGGAAATACAATAGAAAATGATCATTCCTCATGGTAAATAGCAAGAACCATCGTCATCTACCTTGTTGGGGTTTGTTCTGAGAATTAAATGTTAATAATTAAATGTTAACTCATAAAATCATCAGCAATACACAGATCAAGCACTCAATAATGTTGGCTCCGTAGGATGATTACTCGGGAGTAGAAGCTCCTAGCTCTGTTAGAAAAACAATTCTGTTTCTGGGATGTAGGTACTTTCAGAGTGTGATCTAGTCATGAAAACGGCATGACAACTGATAATAACTTCAGTCCCTACTTTGCTACTTTATGTATTATTACTCGTGTGATAATTTAAAAAAATCTATATTCTGATGTCTCAGTTTCCTGAATTCAAAACTATAATACAAAGTAATCTTTATGTCTTTGTTCTCTGATGACAAAGGTTAACTGTTTTATGAACATTTCTCAGACTTATAACCCAACTTGACAACCCATCCCTACCTAGTATTCTACCAGTGTTCTGGGCATTTTGCAGCATATGCTCGACTACACTCCACAACATTACCACCATACAAAGAGGAATAAGAGATACAGAGAAACCAAATAACTCTCTCAAAGCACAAGGTATTATGCCTAAAATATGAAGCGTCCTCCATATACTAGATATGTTTGAACAGATGACCCAGTCCTGTGAAGTCGTGCAACCGTTAGAAATTGACACCTAGCTGAAGGAGGTGGGTTACTAGAGGGAGGGTTTCTTAGGGTTTCCATTGCTGTGAGGATAGGATACACCATGACCAAGGCAACTCTTACAATGGCAATCTTTAACTGACGCTGGCTCACAGTTCAGAGGTTCAGTCCATTATCATCATGGCAAGAAGCATGACAACGTCCAGGCAGACATGGTGTTACAGAAGGAGCTGAGAGTTCCACATCTTGATCTCAGGGCATCCAAGAGAAGACTCTCTCTTCTTCAGCCAGCCAGGAGGTTGGTCTCTTCTGCTCTGGGTGGAGTTTGAGCATAGAACCTCAAAAAATACCCCCACAATGTCACACTTCCTCCAACAAGGTCACACCCTACTCCAACAAGGCCATACCTCCTAATAGTGCCTCTCCCTGGCTCAAGCATATACAAATCACCACAAAAGAAGGAGATTTTACGACCTTAAACCACCCAAGGTTCTGGCAGATCTCACATCTTCAAAGCTCCTATCACATCCATGGGCCACTTCTGTTACTATACCTTCCCCCACCATGTGGACTCTAACCCTTTAAAAATAAACCAAAATATATCTTTCCCTCACTCAATTGCTTTATCTAGGTATTTTATCACAGTGAGAAAAGTAGTAGCTAAATTAATATAGAGGTGATGGGCTCTCAGAGTCCACAGTCCAGATGCCTCCCTGCTAACCTGCTACCAAGAGCAAAGCATAGAAACAAGTCTGGCTTCTCTGTGGGTTCTCAGAATGTTCCTGAAGTATGAGCAGTGCGGAGGCCAAACCTAAGGACTTCTCATAGCAGTTAATGATGACATCAAGGGAGTGATTTATCCCAGTAGATGCTGTCACTGATAGAGAAGTAAATCTTACAAAGCACTATCCAGGGTGACATGGAAATAGCAACAAAAAGCCAAACATGCATCTTGTCTGTTCCCAAATTACATGTTGTGTGTTTTTTCTGAAACTGTTATTTGTAAGTATTTCCAGAGGCTACAGTCTACATCAGGAGCAGAAGACATGTTCTATGTCTTAGAGTCAATCCTTAGACCAACCAACCAACAATAAAAAAAATCCAGTGTAATTCCTATTTACATCTTTAAATTAGAAAATTTTAATAGTAGTGTTCTCACAGAGTATTGACCCTGCATTACTCACTGGGATAAATGCTTTGCAATCTGTTTTTGTTTTTTTAATTATTGATATTCTGCAGCTTCTCAGTAGAGAATGTATCCCTGTTCCTCTTTGACAATAAGGAATTGAAGTTTAGGTATTCGCGCTTGGTGATGTACACATGTAATGCTGGCACTCAAGAGAAGAAACAGCATCATGTGCTGGAAATTAGCCTGGGCTACACAGAGAAAGACCCTGTCTCAAAGTTCAAAAGCAAGAGACATGTAAGATGCTGAGTCCTTCTACAACTCCGGGAACTTGACCTGATTAAAGACAATGGAAGAAAGAAGAGATTACAGACACTTCCACACTAAGAAAACTAAATTAGATGAACTGGACTTTCAGATGGAAAGAGAACAGCACAGCATGTTTATTGTGCAGAGCTGAATAGAGACAGGGTTATTGCATACACATGAACAAAGTGTCAGGGTTATTGCATGCACTCGAACAAAGCCTTATGGTTATTGCAAACAGATAAACAACCTGGTCAGGGAGACAAGATTAGCTAACCTGGGTAAGAGCAGTCTCTGTAGGGGATAAATGTCTTCAGGCTACAAAAACCGAGAAGGAGAAAGCAATGGCGGACATTTTCTGCACACTATCAACATCTACACATGGACCAGAGAAAGATTTTGCCATCCTTCTGAGTCTCACCTTGGGTGGCGGTGCCATTAAACACAGACCTGGGCCTATGATCCTTAGTATGACCATGGCATGCCCCCCACATTAAGAACCTTCCCTAAGTTTACATATTGAATAAGTGGATTCATTTCTGATCCCTTCAAACACTAGACTTTCCTGAAAACAATTACCCCTACCTTTTATTAGCACTTATCAGTGAAATCAGCACAATGTGAGCTCCGAACAAGATGTTCTTCTTCCTTCCAGCTGAAGGGCCACTGAGAATGTAAAAAGTTCTCTGTAAAAAGAAACAACTGCCACATGTTTCTGACAAGGTGGAGACCCAGCTGGAAGGGACTGCTTGGCATTCTAGCTTTGAAAGGCCAAGTTTCACAAAGTAAAACCTCCACTTTGTGTGTATGTGTGGAAGTGATTAGTCATTTAATACTGGAAGCCCTACCTGGAACACATTTCTTAATACATTTTTTTCCCATGCATGATGTCTTTCCACAATTTATTGCCACATTTTATTAAACTCTTGTTACCTAGCGTGTAATTGGAATCATCACTGATACATGAAACACGAGTATACAAATCTGAAACAGAGTGGAGGCAGGTCAAAAAAAGTCAGACCAGAGCTCATTTTGAAAGTGGAGGGAAGACAGAGACGGTCGTGTAATGAATTACTGCACCCTTCCAGCCCAGGGCACCATCTCCCAGAAAGAAAATCATCTTAAGTTGATTCTCTGTAAGAGAGAGATGATGAACTAAAACACCAAAAAGGAAACAAAAAGAAGTAGGTGGCTTCTCACAATGGATGCCTTTTAGAGCTTTGAGCTTCAGAAGCAGAGACTCTACCAGAGGTGAAGCACAAAACAGAACGTTAAGTTTTATTTTGCGGAGCCACTCTGATGCCAAATCACGAGGCAGCTGATTTGCCTTTGTCTTCACTAGTTCTGGACGAGTTTGGATTTTTGGTCCTAAAAATGTTAACTATCTATTGTCCTCAGTCCTTTCCTAGATGCTAGTGCAATGCTTGGCACAGCATAGAAGCAAATGTTTTATTAATTAAAGGATGGATAAATAGTAAATCTAAAACTGTAATTTTAAATTAAAAAAAAAAAAACCTTCTAAATAAAGCATTGTGGATCTGGTAGGACTCTTTCACAGCAAGTCATGTGCTGGGCTCTTTTTATGAAGGAACAAAACTGCCTCTTTTCCAGTTTCAGGCTTTTAGCATTTTTTTTCCTGAATTTGCTGTCTCTTCTTTCATCTCTGGATTACGGCCTTCTTGTCACCTCAGTCCATTACATCTATTTCCAGGTACATTCAGAGGCCATACTAGACCGTTCATGGTGAAGGTACCGCCACCTGTGAACAGAAAATATTGCATTTATTTTACTGGTTTTACTGAAAGAGAAGCAGTAAAAGAAATGAAACAAAGAAAACAACAGACTTTCCCCAATTCCTCCTGTCACCAGGCACAAGCACTCGCTTTCTAATTACCATGTTTATTGTCATCATTGAGACCATAAATATTAATTATTATCCATTGCTTAAGCATGGCTAGCTGAGTATAAACTATTATATATTTTATTACTAACTATAACCTAGGTATATATGAAGATATATCACCAAATTTATCTCTTATCAAGGTTTTATGGTATCTTAAAACATAGATTCTAAAATGAACAGGTTTATAGGAGAAAATATACAAAATGTAAAATTGGAAAATAAAAATATCTAAAGTACAATTTGTCTTCATCTACAAATAATGATCACTATTGTCATTTTATTCTATATTATTAAAACTCTAATAATCAGAGAGAGGTTACAGAAGAGAATCATCTAGTAAATCCTTCCTGGTGGGCTCTGTGAACAGGGAACTTTAGAGTACATAGTCCATAGTGTTGGACTTGAGAACTAGAGCCAGTCTGCTTAAGAAATATACATTTAAAAAGTGAAAGATAAGTGTTATGAAGAAAATAGTCATGGAAAGAGGGAGACAGCGTCTCTGGAATAATTCATAGGAGAGAGTCTCCAGTCTCTTTATGAAAATGTCACTGGGTTCAGAGCTGGATCTCAGGAAAAGAGCATTGTGGGAAAAAAAAATCTCCAACAGATGCAGGAAGGTTGGTATTTGAGGAGCAAAAGGACCAGTGTTTCTGAAATGTGCCGAATCAGAGTTGTAAGAAAGACAGTGATGAAGGCTTGCAGGAGAGGGAATCAAGGAGAGCTTCTGTGGGGTAAATGTTCTATTCTGGAGGTGATGGGAAGCTTTTGGGGGGTGACGCTAAACAGCATCCTGGGTCTGACTGACCAGCATAAAAGTCCATCCTCTTAGAGGACAGGCAATGGATGAGCCTCATATAGAGCCTAGGACAGGAGTACCAAAAAGAGAGAGAGAGAAATCCTTTGAGCTCCAAACATTGCCTCTAAAAATTACACACATGTCATGTCATTACACCTAAGAATTTAATGTTCTAAAGGAACCCACACCTGGCTTGAAATTGTTTACTTTAATAGGTAATTTTTATTTTGCCCTAGATTCCTACAAGTTTCTTTTATGATGCATTTTTTAGACTTTCTATAGGGCTTGACTAAAAAGGAATCTTTGTTAATTTTGCTAGAGCATAAAGAAAGCACTGTCAGTTCCCACGTACTTCAATGTATCTCTTCATGACATTTGTGGACCTTGCTTCTGTTCCACTTAACTCTGGACTCACATTTAGGATTATGAGTTACTTTAGCCTAAATCCTTATCCCTTGTCCATACCCCAGTAACAATACTTTCTAGTGATTACTACATATCTCTAAGTTCTTTTTATCTTGCAAAAAATGTCTTAATATTTTTCTCCAGCATAGTCTTTGCTTATGCATGTTATATGCATATCGGGGTTCTCTTACTGCATTTGAGTTTACTTGAGAGCTTTCTTTATCACATATAGCATCTTATTTTAATTTATCTTTTTGCACCTATCATAAATTTAATGTATCATGTAATATCTACTTGTTTATCTTTATAAGTCGTTTTCAAAATTATTTTTCCTGTACATCTTACAAATTATTACCTTTATAATATATTTTCCTTCTTTTTTTCAATCTCAAAATGAAGACAAAGCAACCATATCTGCTGTTTATTTAAAGGGAGTTGGCTGAACTTTCTCAGCCCCCTTCATTTTCTTCCTCGGAAATTCTAACACGACTCGATACTTTATGTAAATTGTCAGGTAAACCACTCTAAAAACGAGACAGTGCACACAAAGTGGGAACTGTGGGAATTAATGGAAGAAACAGTTCCTATCCCGAAACCAAGACAGTAAAGAGGTTTTACTCAAGAGGACTAGACCTGAGGATGTTTCAAAGTAAATATGACATGGAGAAGAAAGCAAGCAGAGAATGCAGGGCCGTTCACACAAACGATGGGTGAGGTCTAATCCTTCTACGAGTGTTTCTTTGCTCTACTTATAAATTTACCCTACCAACTATGAACCAACCTTTCCAAGCAACATTCTGTACTCAGAACTGATCCTACGAGGCACTCCTTGTGAGAAACCGAATCCCATAACCAAACAAACTCAGGAAACGTTCCACTTCCTACTCCATCCCCTTTGGGTAGACTCAAGGTGAGCGGCAGCCCTAAAAACCCAGAGGAAAACTTATTGCAAAGACACTTGCTAATCTCAGTTTGAAACTTTCCACAACTTGTCTTTAATATCTATTCTTGTCCTATGACAGTTCTAGGAAAAGATGTTGAAAAGTGTTGCTGGATTTGATGAAGAGTTAGTGAAGGCTTTGGCTAGGGAAGAGACATGATGAGATTCACATTTGTGAAGATTCGCACTAATGCTGTAGAATAAACCAGTGGAGGCAAAACTAGAAAACAGAACGCTAGCAGTTACCTTCCTGTTCCAAAGCAGAAACGTAACTTTGGACATAGAATAATGTATATGTACTAGTATCGCTGTAGAACCTTAGAAAATGGGAAGGGGAGGGATAAAGTGCATTTGTAGTTTAAGAGAAACAGCAAAAGAGCCAGCCCTGCCTGCTTTTGCCTCAGCATATGCTCAGATAATATATAAAGCCCATTTGCAGGGGAACTGTGGCCAGAACTTCAACCTTCAATTTTGTCTCTTCAAATTTCTCCCAGCAAAGCATCTCAGAGCAATTCTGGTTGTTTTTCACTCTTTAAATTGGATAAAGGGCAATTTTGTCCTTTGTGTTTCCACTGCCATTTCCAACTACATTTATTCCTGAATTGTCCCATCCATTTTTCCTTAAGAGAGTTATCTTATTTTCGTTCTTTAAGAGTTTGATGTTTTCTTTAAGGCAAAAGAACAGTCCTGTGGCTAAATAGCCCAGGTCACAAAGATGTCAAAGTCTGTTTTATTTTTCTAGTCAGCTCCGCCAAGCCTTTTCAATATCTCTCTAGCTCCAGTTGATTTGCCTTTCTTCTTCATACTAAAAACTGGAAGGTGTCCTACATAAAATTGATTTTCTTACCACTTCCCTCCAGGCATTCATTCAGAAAAACAATCAATGCTCCTAATAAAGGGTTAAGGAGAGCCACTGAACCATTGCTGGCTTATTAATTTCACTGCATTATTTTTATACTTTCAGGGTCCTCTTTTGCCCATCACTTCCTAATAGTAAATAAGACCCCTAAAAATACACTAGACACTACAAGAAAACTAATTGGTCATTTCATTTTAGGTAAAATTATCAGCATAATATTTTTATACTAGAAAATGTACAGATTGTCCCAAATGTCCTTACCAGAATTTTCAGCAGAAATCAGAGTAAAACATCATTTTAAAAAGAACATGGAATCTTCTTTTATCCTGACCAGTCTCCTGCATCTGATAGAAAAATACATATAATCTAACTTCTAAAAGACCACAGTAAATTATGGGCTCTATTACAGGAGTCCATCAGACTCTTATGGCCTCCATCAGCAAGTAGAGTTTTTTTGTTTTGTTTTGTTTTGTTTTAACTTTACTTTTTTCTTCTTTTGTGATTTTTTTTTGAGACTGAGTTTCTCTGTATGGCCCTAGCTCTCCTGGAACTCACTCTGTAGGCCAAGCTGACCTTAAACTCAAGAGATCCACCTGTCTCTGCCTCCCAAGTGCTGGACTTAAAGAGGTGAGCCACCACTGTTCAGCTAACTGGGTAGCCTTCCTTGAAGGATTTAAGACTTAAGATCATGATTGTCAACACAAACGCTCCTTTCCTTCTTCTTTTCTTATGTCCTTTACATAAAATAAACATTAGGTGTAACATTTTAAACCAGAGTCCTCGCTCCCTTCCTTTCACTGATTACACATTGTCTCTCCTCCCGAATGAAAAGGATTCTTCCGCCCGTCTCATCCACCTGTGCTGGAAGTAGTATTGGCTCTCAGTTGGGGTAGCCAGGGGAACCCACACCTTGAAAAGATGATGCTTGTGTGAAGAACTGATGGAGGTGGATGGCAAGCTGTCCTAGGAGAAGGCACAGGAAAAGGGACAGAAGAGACAAAGCTACTGAGGTAACAAGCAGATCTAAAGGAGAGCCAGGAGAGGGCTGGAGAGATGGTTTAGTGGTTAAGGGCACTGACTACTTTGTCAGAGGTCCCTAGTTCAATTCCGAACAACCACATGGTGGCTCATAACCGTGTCCAGTCTGGTGTGCCTGGAGACAGCGACAGTGTAAATAAAGAAAATAAACAAAGAGCTGTCTCTGTTGGGAGTAGAGCTCACCCAAGAGTGTGGAAGGAAAGGAAATTCAAAAGTAAAGGAAGCATGATAGGAACATAAAATTCTGATCAGAAAAAGAAAAGCTATTCCATCAGGAAAGGATTTATAGATACCCTAGTGGTTATGAAGTCACCAGCAGTTTAATGGAGGTGAGAAGATGTAGCTGGCAACTCTTAGATTTGTTATCGAATTTTAGAGAGTCGCAAAACTTTCAGAAACAGCTGTAAAACTATCAACATAGAAACAGAAAATGTCAAGAAAAAATTGACGGATGGCCTTACAGAGTCTTGGTGTTGGTGTTTAGTCAGGATCTTTTGTGATAGACACTCCAAGGTATGTACGTTCTGTGCCTCTAGCTCCTAGCAGTTACAAAAGTGTGGCGCAGCTAATGTGTCCATAGAGAGCTCTGTATATGTGATATATATAGTCAGGCTTCTATTTAAAGTGTTAATCCAGGGTCAGTGTTGAGAACAGCACATAGACTTGCCACACTTAAAGCAGAATAATAGCTACAAGGGTGTTGTAGTAATCCGTGATAGAGAAAACAAGAAACCTATGCCGCAGTAACTAGGGTGGGGCTGATCATCGCTTAATCATTAGAAGGAAGCAAAGCTTCAAGATTTTCTGGTATCTTATACAGAGGGAACACAGAAAATGAGAATTCTTGAATGACTCCTATGATGGATGTGAAGATGGGGCATGTGGACCAGGAAGACTGCAGGAGGAGTCAGGAGGAAGCCGTGAGTTGCATTGGGTTTACTAAGGGATCGTGTCAAAACACTAGTTGTTTTTTGTGGTCTCACCCCACATTTCTAGTTTAGTAACCTGGTGCAGTGACTGAGAACTTGCGTTCCTAGGAAGATTTCAGATAATCTTGGTGCTCCTGTTTCCACATTTTGAGATGAGTTTTAAGCAGCAGAAAAGCACAAGAACTTTCCACAGGCTTCCTTTTTTAAATGTATATATAGGGAGAAATCTACTAAGAGACCCTGGAACTGTGAGCCATAATAAACCCTTTCTCCTCATATTATTTATGTCAGGTGATTTAGATAATAAACCACCTGTACTGCTTATTAAGAATCCAGACTCTAAGGTCATTCTAAATTTAAAGTCACAGTTTCCAATGAAGGGTTCCTGGAATCTATAATATTTAACAAATAATACAGCTGTTCTTGACTAAATCAGTTAGAGAACAATACAACGCTCCCTCCTTGAGTTAAAAATACCCTAGATAGAGGGCCCCAAACAGAGAGGATAGGAGATGTAGAAACAGGGCTGAAGAAATGGCTCAGTGCTTCAGAGCACCGACTGCTCTTCCAGAGGTCCTGCGTTCAATTCCCAGCAACAATATGGAGGCTCACAACCCTCTATAATGGGATCCAGTGCCCTCTTCTGGTGTATGTGAAGACAGCTACAGTGTATTCACTACATTAGTAGATAGATAGATAGATAGATAGATAGATAGATAGATAGATAGATAGATAGATAGATAAGATGTAGAAACAAACCAGTTTTTTCTATTCTTGAAACATTAATTTTGAAGAATAATTAATATAATGTATTTATTATTTATTGTTCTAAAACTGTTACTCCTTTTCAATAGCTTTTCAGTGATGGTAGGCATTTTTGCTTTCAGAATAATAACTTCCTCAGTTTTATCTAGGCCATTTTTATATTTTTATTGCATTGCTCAAGAAGTATAAATGTTATGGTACCAGACAAGTACATATCATAAATCCATCAGATGGGTTTAAATCCAAAGAACATATTCTGTTAAGAAAAAAATTTCCATAGAAGAAACTATATCTTTTCATGCATCTAGTGTAATTTCTATATAAACATTGAACAAATATTCCATTGCAGAAAAAATATAACACAAAATGAAACACCCTTCTCAGTGCTCGAGGATTAAGCTGGTGGTCTATGAAGTAATGTAAATTTCTCAGTTCCAAACTTACTTCTTTCTTCTCTGTAAAAGAAGAAATATGAGACCAGGGAGAGTGGAAGAAAATCAGCAAGAGATGTTCTAAAACTCTGAAAGTTTTTGTTTTAAACAAGCAGATAGGAGAGGATGAATGGAAAGAATGCACTAGCAGTGATAAATATTTCTTTGTGTCTGTGTGTGTGCATGCGTGTGTGTGTGTGTGTGTGTGTGTGTGTGTGTGTGTGTGTGTGTCTGTGTGTCTGTGTGTGTTTGAGTGTCTGTGTGTATGTACGTGTGTGTGTGTATGTGGGTTTGTCTCTGTGTATGTGTCTCTGTGTGTGTATGTGTGTATATGTGTATTTCTGTTTATGGATTTGTCTCTGTGTGTGTATCTGAGTGTCTGTGGGTGGGTGGGGTGTTTTATGTCTGTGTGTGTATGTGTGTGTCTATGTGGGTGGATAGGATGTGTGTGTGTGTGTGTGTGTGTGTGTGTGTGTGTGTGTTGAGACAGGGTGTTTTTGCATAGCCTTAACTGTTCTAGAACTCACTCTGTGACCCAGGCTGGCCTTGAACTCAGAGATCTGCCTGCCTCTGCCCACCCTGGTGCTGGGGTTAAAGGTGAGTGCCTTTAAATAACCTAGTGAATGCTAAACATTTTTTTCAGTAAGATTTCTAGTGTTTAAGTCAGGAACATAGCACTTTAATTTTATTTAATGAGTGTATGTATATTGTGTGCATATGTGTGTATATGTGTAGTGTATGTATATGTGTCTATGCATGGTGTATATATGTGTGCCTATGTAGTGTATGCTGACTATGTAGCATGTATATGCCCATGCGTGTTGATACCAGAGGCCAAAGCTGGTGTATTCATCTATCATCTTCCATCTTGCCATTTGAGGTATTCACTCACTGAACCTAGTGCTTCCCAATTAGCTAGACTGACTGGCGAGGAAGTTCCAGGGATCCACCTGTTTGCGCCTTTCCCCAAGGTTGGAATTGTGGATATAAAGTACTAGAACAGGCTTTTATGGGATTCAAACATGGGTCCCAATGGACAAGAATTTTACTAATTGAATCATTTTTCAAGGCCAAATATTTTCATTTCTGAATACAGACTGGAAAGTAAGAGTATAGACCATGGAGACATCCACTAGGAAATCAGATGCTCATTGTAGTTCAAGATGTATCTATAAATGATAAAATGCTAAACAGATTATTAAATGAGTCACTAGGACATCTCCTGCTCTGTTATTTTAATGTCACAGACAGAATTAGTAAGCTATGAAGTCATCAAAATATAAAAAATATAAAGCTTATCTGACCATGATCAAACTCTTGATGAGAAAGAGAAAGAAGTAATGTATCATTGAATGAACTGATAATGATAGTTATGTGACTTACTAAAATTATGTAATCAATCCAATAGCTTAGTCTATGATGTGGATGAAAATATAGATCACAAGCTCACCAGTTGGCAGAGAACATGAAACTCAAAATAGTAAAAACTATACAGATGCTGAAAATCATATGCAAAAAAAGAACTGGTTAGGTTGAAGGGCTGAGACTGAAAAAACACGAAATGTAAGCATCATGACTATGGAGTTCTTCACCTGGACAAGGAAGTAACTCTTCAAGAAACAGAGCCTGGGACCGACATGGATAGTGGATTCATGATAAAAACTGGACCTTGTGCTTCATGTGACTGATAAAGTCTGGTCCAGAACTCCTTGTGAGTCAGTAGAGTGTATGATCAGAAAGAAAAGCTCCAGGGTTCGGGTGAACACAAACTGCACATGTGGGCTGCCTGCAACCTTGACGGCCCACATAGGTAATCTGTAAAGGAACTCGTGTCAGCCTGGGAGTATCTGCTGACACGGTAAAAGGAAACTGGTAGCCTTCGCCATGCCCACAGTGAGTCTGCATTCCTGCCACCACGGTCCTGAGTCCACAACCTCAGCAAACTTCAGAACATGACTGTGACTGCTTCATCTATTTTCCTTGTCGTACGACATTTTTCTAATAGGAAAAATGTAGTTAAGAAAATTCCGGGACATATTCTTCCAACCAACTTAGCATATTTGCCACAGCATGGTCACATCCCCATCCTTTAAAGCCTTACACTCGTATACATTTCTTTAAACTTGTATACCTTCTAAACAAAAACAATGACATGGAGCAGAGGGAACGATAACTCAGCAGCCAAGAACATGAACTACTTTAACTCTGCCAGAGGACCCCACTTCCGTTCCCAGCACCTACATTGGGTGGCTTGAAACTGCTTGCAATTCCAAGGACTCTGATGCCCTCCTGTGGACATTGCAGATACCTACATGCCCATGCACACAGACAGACACAGACAGACAGACAGACAGACAGACACACACACACACACACACACACACACACACACACACATATGCCCACAAAATTAAAATAAAATAAATATTTTTTAAAAGACAAATACTTGTTTCTAGCTAACATAATAGAACTGTTCCTCTTAATAATGAAAATATGCAAACTCTATCCAAAAATCATTAGCAAAATGTTTCTTTATCCATCTTTGGGAACTATAGGCTAGTCCTTTGGTATTCTGACTGAGTGCCACTTATAATTTTGTTACATTATAAAGGAGTAGAGGGGAGAAAAATTTGGTCAATAAATAATAGATTTGTCTCTATAGGAGTAAATAGTAAAAACCATATTAATGAATATAGTTATTTGCAATTATATTCCAACTATGTCACATTTTTAAATTATAATAGTTATTTTAGATATAATTATTTGTTTATAAATCTATTTTCCTACTGGGTTGGGAGCTTCTCCTTTGTGACAGATATTGTCCACTGCTGTATCCATAGCAACCAGCACAATGTCTGTCATGTGCTCAATAAATATCTGATGAGCCCTGGTTATCTATAATTTTATCATTAGTTGGGTATAAAATTACTATGATGTTTCACAATGAATAAAGTACTCCTGGCAGAGAGCTTTTAGATATTTGACAATCAGCATAAGACAGAAAGCAGGAGATTGAAGACCAGGACCATGAATATCTGAGGATAGAAACATTGAGATTATCATATTTTGTGATCTGGGATCTCTTTTCATCAGCCTACAAAAAAACATCAGCTTCCAAGAGACAAGGATGGGAGGAAGGGAAGAAAGCAGAGGGAAAGAAAGCATCTGAGCAGACACTGAAGAGTCAGTCCTAGAGTCCAGGTTATCTCACTGACTGACTTTGAAAATTTCCCCTAACTTCTCTGGACTTCAGGTACCTTCTACTTAAGTGAGAAACAGAGCCAGAGATCTCCTTTGATCAGGTCCGACAACAACGCTGTGTACTAGAGTAGATACATATTGTATAGCAGATACATTGTATCTACTATAGTCTCTGTTCCTACTTCTCTATTCTGATGTTAAAGTCACCTTCAGATTGGGCCAGAACCTTACAGGTCTGATCCTTGGAAGTCACTAACCCGTACTTGTGTTGGATTAAATCTATATCCACCGGTGTCCAGATCCCACTACAGGACAACGTTCATGACATCCATAAGCACTGAGGAAAGAGAGGAGCTGTGTTTGACACACAGACAAGAGATAACCAAACTACCTTAAATCTCTGAGGAGGAAAGCCAGTCGTTGGGAGGGGCAGCCACACGGTGTCTGGCTCTAGGTTTCCAGGAACAGGAGGATGGCAGAGATGTAATCAATGATGTGCCAGTCGATGAATGGCTACTAAGGATGGGTCTAAGGGGAGGTGCTCACATACTGGTCTTGTTGCATGTGCGGTCTATGTCTGAGCTTTCCATAAATCACACCCCTTACATCTCTCAAGAACCTACTTAAGTCAGAATTGTAATCCCCTTTAAAGATGGAGGAAAGACTTAGCTGACTTTCTCAGTACCCTGACTATAATTTTTGACCAATCACTGCTAAAGAAGCACACAATCTTTCAGTCCATTTACAATCCTCCAGGATAGTGAGAAATAAAATAAAATCATTCAGGATGAACAAACATAACAAGGGATTCTTTAAGGCATTTTCTTCCTTAGAAAGTCTCCTAAGCCCAAGGTTTTCTTCTGTTTATCATCGGATTGTCTCCTAAAAGGGGTGTGGTCCCTAAATGCTGTTTACAAATGTGAATACTGTGAATTCATAATAGTATGGCTTTAGTTTTCAGGGTTTTCTTGAGTGAAAGATGTAATTGTCACCTTGCATAGTTTTTAAGAATAAACGCATTATTGAATATGACATGATAACCAATTCATCTATTTGAACTTAAATTTTTAAGGCCATTGATAGCTCAACTCACCTTCAACCCCAGTCATTCTGAAATAATTAGACTTCCAGTCTTTTGCTCACTTGGCATTACGATGAAGGAAAGATGTGGTGGAGCTCCATCTGTGTGTTTTCCATAATTATAACAAAACACATAAGACTAACTGAAAGCAGAAAGGTCCATATTGACTCACAGTTTGGATGACTTCAGTCCATGGCCTCTAACCCCTAATATTTATAGGCCTATGACAAAGCATCTCATCGGGACAGGGAAGCAAAGTTGAGTAAATTGCTCACTTCATAGTGACTAAGAATTGAAAAGAGAAAGAAGACTCCACCTCCCATGATCACCTAAGCACCTACCCTCAGCGCCCAGAAACTTCCCAATAGACTCACCTTTCAAAGGCACCGAGCTGAGAATCAAGGCCCTAACACATGGGACTTGGGGAAATGCTCCAATCACATTACAGTGTGTGCTTGTCCATGACACCCATGGCTATGAGCATCACATTCGCTTTAGAACGTGAAGTTTAGTTAAATGTTAGTCACAGTTTATTGTCATGTTTCTATATGAATGCTCACGCATCTAGAAAGGACTCTGCTCTAGCCATTCTCTCTAAAGCTAGAATACTCTTTTACTATAAAGAACTTTAGAATCATAATGTAAGTCTTCATACAAATTATGTTCAGTTCTTAAGCGCTCTTTGTTTTCTAGTTTTTAGAATCTTGTGTTGTGATCAGAGTACTATGGAGAAGGCACCAAAAATGCAGTATGAGGAGAAAAGACAAAGCATTTCCCCACAGATGGAGTGACACGAAGACTTACCCACAGGCAGAGAACAGTGTAAGAGAAATGATAAAGAAGGAAAAGAAACTCCTCCAAGATGACGAAAGCAGACAGCGTGCTCGGAACAGAAAAAGATGTAGATACCATTGTGGAGTGGATGGGAAACAAAGTTTCTCCTAGATCTAAGTCTATGGCTTACATCTAATGAGGTAGCTTTAGAGGCAGCCTGTTTTCTATGAAGAGAGCCTGCAAGTGTTTACTCCTTACTCCCAGGCTCCAACAGAGAAAGGCAAAACTCACTTTCTGGACCCCACCTGAGCTAGTGCTCAGGTTCCCTTTCTTTATGACAAGTTGACAGACAAGCTATGCAAAGGCACTCACACAAGGATACACTGACACACTTCAAAGCCTGTGGAAGTCCTGGCCCTCTGAGACCAGCATAGAAATGCAAAGCAGCCCACGATCCTCCACTCAGAAGCTCTCCAGTGAGAAAACAGCATAAAATATTACACACTTCAAACCATCAGTGTTAGAAATGTCTGCCTCCCAAAAACTGTTCACAAACGTGTCCTTCAACAGGAAGCGCTCACCATGAATCTTTCTTGAAGGCAGTGTACATTTTAATGAATGCTAACATGTTTGCAAACATAATGAAAATAGTATTTCCCACAGAGCACTGTGCAGTTATTTGAATAAAATATCTGCCTTTGGACATGAGTCCGGCGATGATCGCGGTCAGATCTGTGCTTGCTTTGTGGATTAGGAGCAGCAGTGCAGTGTGGACATGTGCTTTATGAGAGCTGGCTGTGGAAACCCCTCACCCGCTGACATCTGTCCAGATTGCCACTGGTTCTAAATCTCTGCATCTGAATGTTAGAAGCTGAAACTTTGGCAGAGCAAAAAGAGCCGTTTCTCTAAATGGGAAAGTCTCATGAGGTGATGAGATTCAATACCAGAATTTCAAATATTTTATCATTGTAGAACAGAAATTGACACACGAAAAAGAGTACAATGAAAATGGCTGAATCACGGGGCCCCAACACGCTGAAAAAATGGTGGCATTTCAATTATAATGGAGCTACTAGCCCTCAGGGAAGACAAACGCTTGTCTCCTAGGCATCCTCCTTGATTGGAAGATACCTTCTTCATTCTCAGAAGCAGGTTCTGGATTCTAAGTCTCTCTAACACTGCACAAGACTGTGTGTTTGCTAAATGCATTGAGAAATCTGGGGTCATGCCTCTTATAAAAGGCTGCTTCAAATAGGAGTCCACATTTCTCTCCCAATCTCTCCTCTTTTTGATACCCTTTATTTACATCTGGATACAGTTGGTGCCCAGGTCTTCTTTGGATAGTTATTTAACTTATTTATAACATGGCCCTGACCTACACATATGTATAAGGAACACTTACACAGTAAGGAAAGGAGGGAGCCTGTTTGGCATCCCGAAGCTTTCAAAAAGCAGATCAATTCAGAAAACCAAATAATTTAACACTATAGAATCTTATCTACCAAACCAAGTCCAATTGGCTAAAGTGTTGCCACAGATGGTTGCTGGGCTCCACTCAGTCCGGGATTCCAAGATAACAGTTATCTCTTCCATTCATAGTTTCCAGAGTCACCCTGGGTGTCAGCATCTAGCCAGCAGGCAAGGTACAGGTCACTGGAGAGGCGTTGTGAGGCAGGACTCCTGTGCTCACAGTTTTCTTACGCATATCTCACTGGCCTCTACTCAGTGATATAGTCAAAACTGAAAATGATGCTGGTGATGATGGCTCAGTTATGTGCTAGAAAGTTTAATGGATCTCGTCGGACCTTGCTATACTTACAGAATGTGGTACAAAGTGTTTGGGGCAAGCTAGATTTAACTAATGATATATGTAAACTAGTAACAAATAACATTAGTGAACTTTATGAGGAATATTAAAATCTAAATCCTTTGAACTAATCCTTTGATTATATAAAGTAAGATAAATTTGAATATGGTAATAACAAAAAATTCAATACACTCATTCAAAGCCAAGATGATGTTCATCTTGCTATAACCAAACAATATTGCTTCTGGGACCTGTATAGTCTAAAAACATAGCCCTTGGGCTTGTGAGTTGTCTCACCAGATAAGAGTACATACTGCTTTTATTGAATATCAAAGTTTGGTTGGTCAGCTTACAACTGCCTGTAATCCCAGCTCCATAGGGGATCTGATGCCTCTAGTTTCTAAGGGTACCCACACTAATGTCTGCATACCTACATACAGGAACACACACTCTCATACACACACAATTAAAATAAAATTATAAAAATGTTATTTAAAATATTACAAAGGCCATCAAAAATAAAATAATAAAAATAAAATAATTTTTAAATTCAGATTCATTTGTTTTATTTGTATGCGTGTTTTTGCCTGAATGTACAGATGTATACTTGCATGCTTGTGCTTAGTGGAAGTCAGAGAGAGGCACTGGATCAACAGTTACAGAAGGCTGTGACAGGCCACTATGTGGAACGGAACCCTGGTCCTCTGCCAGAGCAACAAGTATTCTCCAACCCGCCTCATTGAGTCTGAAAAACAAGAAGAAGAGGAGGAGGAGAAGGGAGGAAGAGGAGGGGGAGGAGGGAGGGAGGAGGAGGGGAGGAAGAGAAGGAGGAGGGAGAGGACAAAAGTAAGAAATTAAGTCTTCACCATTTACATGTCAAAAAAGGTTTGTTTGGCAGGGCAGTGGTGGCTCATGCCTTTAATCCCAGCACTTGAGAGGCAGAGGCAGGTAGATTTCTGAGTTCGAGGCCAGCCTGGTCTACAGAGTGAGTTCCAGGACAGTCAGGGCTACAAAGAGAAACCTTGTCTTGAAAAACCAAAAAAAAGGTTTGTTTTAATTGAGCAAACCTACCTCTTTGTCCAGAGGAGTATAAACCTGACACCTCCATTCTGCATGTCAGAGTCTTATATCTCACAGAAAGGGTCTTGGAATTAAGAGATAAACTTCAGGCCCATGAGCTGTTCACTCAACAACAACAAAAAAAAAATCATTCTAGTGTCTTCGGCTTGAGATCCAACTCTGGAGTCAGGGTTTAGTGTGTGGATGAGACTTCATTAATAGCTACCATCTACAAGCAACATGGTCTGACTTCTCCTGACTCAGTTTCCAAGGCTGTAAATTTGAAAACACGGTTCTCTTCTCACACCATTGCTAGATCTAGCAAAGGAATCAATAAAAGTAAAAGCAAATGGGCGTAGAAAATGAGTCCAACGCACGTACCCCATGATTGTTAGCTGTGATGAGGAGTGCGCCTGCATTCACAAAATCCAAAGGCAGCTCATGCCCACAGCTGAAGCTCCAGGACTCACCCAGGATCGTTGGTAGGCTTCCCTTCCTGTCAGGATGACCTCTTTCTCTAAGTTGACTCCTCTCCTTTATTCATAGAGGTCCAAGGTTGTGAAATGAAAGCTAACTTTCATAGAGGATTTACTGTTATCCACAGAATTCACATTCATTTATCCATTGATACTAATGAAAGTTAAATATTTTCTGGAAGAGTCTTGTTAGGTATTATTGCTTTTATTTGGAGACAGAGACCCTTGTGTTAGGATCTATGCAGTTTTCAAAGGATGGGTATTGTGATTTCTTACACTTTAGGGAAGAAAACAATCATCTTTGAATCCCTACAGATTCAAAGCAGTATCTCACTAAATATCTCTATTGTGACTGGCTGAGTAGATGAATTGATAGACAGAAATCTGATCAATAAACCATAAAACTACATTAGCCTTCCCAAACTGAGGTAGCAGTAAAATTCAATACAAAATATTCCATTTTAAAAACACTAAATTTCTTGAAATGTTACCAACTCAAGAACCAAGCAGAGTGGAATTAGCAAAGAAAAGGCTATTCCAAAATAATGTCAAACTTTTTACTTTTTTTGACTCCCTGATGGTGAAGCATGCGCTTGGTTGTGTAGCACACCTATCTGTTGAATATTCACATTGATGGTGGGGTAGTGATGCAGAAAATACACAACATCAGATAATCCGAAGTCATTTATATTTGGCTCAGGGATGCTTTGCATAATAATTTTGCAGCTGATTGATCCCCCTGGGTTTGTTTGTGCTGGTATTAAAGCAATTTTCATTTCTGAGAAAATACTAACAGAGAATAGTTGAGTGCTATGGCTGAGTGTATGCACAAGCAGTTCACCCAGCCATTCCTTCTGCAGATCCGTAGTAACACGTACCTATAAACAAGCACAGTGGTAGGCACTATGAACGAGAAAGAGAAGTGGGCTGTTTGTAGTTCTTGTCCCAGAGACACTTATGAAAAATATAATTAAGACTTAGCTAACTGTTGTTTTATTCTTCTAGTGCATCCTCCATTCCTCTTGCCATATACCTGAAATAACATATAATTTAATTTATATATTTATATATAAATATAAATATATATATAATATATATGTTATAATTTATATATTTAATTTATATGTATATGTTAATACAGCTGACTGTATTTATTCCAGGTAGAATTCATATGACACATGTAGACTACAGACTAGGAATAGCTTAAATGATTATACATATTAATTGATTTAGATTTGACCAACTGGGAAATCAAAATTAATAATATTCTTCTCTTTCTCCTATTAATGGGTGGTTCACCTAAAGCAACAAAGTTTGTAACTGGACATATATCAAATTTTAACACAGTCAGTCTGTCCCTTGGATCTGCATTCTTAGCCAACACACTCTGCTTCCCTCTTTAATTAAAATGTCAAATTAAATGAAACCTAAAGACTATAAGTAACTTTCATAGGAAAAAAATATTAGATTTCTATGTCATACATATAACAGATTCCATTCATTTAAAAAATGCCAAATATAAGGTATTTCAAAGAATACTATAAGTGAACTTCAAAGAAAAGTAACAAGCTACAGGAAGAAGACATTTAACAAGATACATTACTGGGAAGTAATTAATAGAATCTAACAGAGCAGTGAATCAATGATCCAAAGAAACTCAAATGATTACAATTTTGAGATGAGGTTCAGTTTCACTAGCAAATGAAAATACTCATCACACATGGTCTGAATGTGGGGAAAATGTACTCTCCTGGGTGAATATTGGGTACAGAAATGGGTAGAACTGCTTTGAAGACCGATTTAACAAGATCTGCTAAAAGCATGTATTCTCTGATGCCCATCTCTATTACTCTTGAAAGGGGCTCTACGACGGCAGCCTGCATCCTTCAAGATTTGTGTGATGGAAACATGTCGCTAATGCAGCGGTGTTGGGAGGTGATATCCACTGAGAGGTCCCTTGACTGTGATGGGAGGAGGCGCAAAGGGATCAGTCACTATTGCAGAAATGGACTAGTTGTCTTCTGAGTAGGAGCTTTAAAAAAATATAATTTGGCCCTCTTTCCTCTCTCTCTCTTCTCTCTCTCTCTCTCTCTCTCTCTCTCTCTCTCTCTCTCTCTCTCTCTCCCTCCCTCCCTCCCTCCCTCCCTCCCTCCCTCCCCATGCAATGCCCTCTGCCATGTTTTGGCATAGGAAAGAGACCTTCCCAGAACAAGCTTAATGATCTTGGACTTGGTCTCTGTAGTGATGTGACGAATTTCTGATCATTAGGAGTGATCCAGTCTGTGGTATGCTGTTAACCCAAAACAAAGACAATTCCTCACTGAAAAGAATCCTTATATATTTATCCATGCACACAGTTGCTGATTCTTGGATAATTACCCAATACATTTTATTCTCAGCCATGTTTATTACAACATTGTTTATTATGATGAGAAATTACAAAGAAATTAAATCTATCACTAGAGGAAGAAATACATAAAGAAGAGATGTGGTCTCATCAAAGGATACCAAAACAATAGGAAATAAATGAACTTGTAATGTATCTATTTAAACGTGTATAAGTATCAAACTATTTAAATGAGGAAAATTCAAAAGAGTCTTAAATTTTGATGTCACATTTGAACATTCAGTCAGAAGGACAGAGAAAATGTCATACATGGATATAAATATAAATGTGTGGAGAAATGTCAGTCATTGGATTACCAGACACATGTCAAATTCATGAGAGTAACAGAGACCAGGCAGTAGCCCAGAGGAAGAAATTAGAAATTAGATGAGAGATTAGAGGAAATTTTAACTTTAAAATACACAAGTGTGTGTGTGTGTGTGTGTGTGTGTGTGTGTGTGTGTGTAACATGATTTGCTGAAGAAAGTTCTAATCAATTTCAATTCATTGAGTTGCAGAAATCTGGTGTTTTGAAATGACAAAGAACTATGAAAAGGGCATCCTCTGGATGGGTAGTTTCTGTGAATCTGACTCTGAGCTAACCTTCCTCTGTTAGATGGATCCTGTGACTGTTCCTTTGACTATGGCTGTAGTAATACCACACCTGCTGTTTTAGACTGGACTTTTAGAAAACAGGATTCATGCCGGGTGGTGGTGGCGCACGCCTTCAATCCCAGCACTTGAGAGGCAGAGGCAGGCAGATTTCTGAGTTCGAGGCCAGCCTGGTCTACAGAGTGAGTTCCAGGACAGCCAAGGCTACACAGAGAAACCCTGTCTTGAAAAGAAGAGCTAAACTCACAAAACAGACTTAAAAAAAAAGAAAAAAAGAGAACAGGATTCAGCTCAGTGTCAGTCTTGAAACTCCTTGCTTGCACGCTGAGTACACATACCACATTTGGGCACAAATACACACACTTCAAATTCACACGCATGTGCACACATACACATCGCCTTTGTACATACACACATTGTTGGATGTACAGTAGTGAGTCTGGGAAGAACATCAAACCCCTTCCCCTGGTTCATCCAGAGAGTTTCCTTATTATACTCATTTGTGTATACTTTAAAGTAAGATGTCCCGTGAAAGAATAACTGCTAAGAGCATTGCAAACCTCGAAAGTAGACTATGTCGCACAGACCACGGGATGTGTTAGCTACCTGTTTCTTTCTTTCGAAACAGGCTTTACTATAGCAGACCAAGTGGCCAAGTCAAGTTATTGAGAGTACAAATTATTCAAACTGTTTACTTATTCAACATTTCACCAAAATATACTGTGCACAAGGTACCACTGGTACCTGAAGCTGCTAAAAACCCCAACAATGCAGCAAAGCAGCATGTGAATCACGGCTGCACTTGAGTGAAAATAACATCACATCCTAAAGCACTTTTATCAAGAGACTCCTGCAGGAAATGTTGGTATCCCGCTGTGTCTTTTGCTGCTGTGAGCATTGACTTGGCCCCTCTTTCAGCCCCACCCTGTCTCTCCTTTGAAACCAATTGTGTCCTTGACATGAAAAATGTACTTCAGAAACCCTAATGGCTAATTACATCAAAGGGAAGAGAGTCCAAACCTCAAACAAGGAATGATTAACTGCACAAGCTTTCACAGAAGCTATCACACCCTCAAAACTACTCTTCTTTAATAAAAATGTTTCTAGTCATTTATTTTCTGCCAAAGTTTGTGTTCTCTGCCCAGGAGTGACTACTGTTTTGTTCACTTGAAGGTTGTACCCTATCTACGGCTGGCCCTCGACCATGAGCAAAGCAGGCAGCCACCCCCAGGATGTGATTAATGCAAATTCAGGACACTGAAGGAATAGATTTGACGCCTCATGGGAGAGGAAATGTTGTCTGTTCAATGGTGTCTTCCTAACTCTGCTCCATGGCAGCTGGATGTGTTTTCCGTGGAACACCGTGACACAGGAGTGAGTTTCCATAGTCCTGTACCAAGAAGTATTGGGTTAAATGCAGGTAACTTGTTTAATTGTCAGCTGAGATTTTAGCTTTTTTGTTTGAGTCTGCACCACCACAGGCTGGGAATCCAGGGGTCAGAACACTATGATAGCAAAGGGTAAACAAAATGTCTGAGATTTAGGTCCACCGCTTAACTGTGTCAGAGGACAAATGGCAGCTACAGACCAAGTGCTTGCTGATGATGATGGCACTCTATTCTCTCAAAAGCCCTGTGGAGTGCCTACTACAGGTGACGAAATACTATGTCCAAGAGTAAGCCGCTCACCCAAAGACCCACCACTTGGGGAAGTGACAAAAACAGTAGACACCTTGTGTCTTCTGGCACTTGGCTTGAGTGTAACTTGACTACTCTTTGTTAGTAGGACATCATAAAATATGTACTGGAAACTAAGCCACCTTTATACAAACAAAATAGGCAATTTTTTTTTTTTTTTTTTTTTTTTTTTGGTTTTTCGAGACAGGGTTTCTCTGTAGCCCTGGCTGTCCTGGAACTCACTCTGTAGACCAGGCTGGCCTCGAACTCAGAAATCCGCCTGCCTCTGCCTCCCAAGTGCTAGGATTAAAGGCGTGCGCCACTACCGCCCGGCTAATAGGCAATGGAAAGAGCTGAGATAAATGGATTTGAAAAGATGAACTGAGGAGAGGCACGACTGAGGAATCAACCCTAAGCATTTCATTATTGTGTAAATCTGGATGAAATAAAAAATAGTAATCACAGAATGTAAAGAATGGCACTTGAGATGAACCTCCTTTACGTAATAAAAAGAATGTCACGTAATAAAAGAAAATATCAGATATGGATATCGTGTTTCCTATTTGCTAGGTTGTGCGGTTTCATGTGCATCTTCTAACTGTAACATTTATTGCCATTTGAGCCATCCTCTACCTTTGAATATCCTATTTACACACATAAGTAAACCTGAACAGGCAGATGTCAAGTAACTTGGCTATGATGGCACTGAACAATAATCTTGATGCTTCTTCTCACACTTAAGTAGCACTTAATTTCAGAGGGCAGTGATGCTACACTCTCGTCAGTTTCAGCCCCATAAAGGAAGCAGGTCAGGTGTACAGCTCCAAGACACTGCTTTCAAAGACCATGCGAACAATACCACATATCCATCTTTTCAACATAACACATGCTAGGACAAGAAAGGAGAGAGGTACACACCACTTCACACACAGCCTCACACACGCTGTCTGAGGCAGCACTTTAATAACTGGAATATTCACAGGATCTTAGCTCATTTCTGTGACAAAATTCCCTGCAAGAGCAACTTGAGAAATGGTTTGGTTTGGTTTGGTTTGGTTTGGTTTGGTTTGGTTTGGTTTGGTTTGGTTTGGTTTGGTTTGGTTTGGTTTGGTTTGGTTTGGTTTGGTTCACTGAGGACTCAGGCTCTCCCAGTAAGGAAGCTTGAAACATTGGCTCATATCTAGTCCACAGTTGGGAAGCAGAGAGGTCAGGGCTGCTGCTAGACTCATAGTCTCCTTCTTATTTAGGACAAGACTGCAGCCACAGAATGGTGCTGCTCACATTCGGGGTGGGTCTTCCCGTCACAATTAATCCTCCCTGGAAGCAACCTCATAGACATGCTCAGAGACTTATTCCCTGGACGATTCTAAGTCCTGTCAAGTTGACATCAAGATTAACCACCATAATAACTTTTTCTTATTTCAGACTATTTTCTTATGTCCAGAAAAAGATGTGGCAATGGCTTGAAGAGCTACAGTGTGTGTGTATGTGTGTGTATGTGTCTATCTGTGTGTGTGTCTGTCTGTCTGTCTGTGTCTGTCTGTGCACACACCCATGCACACTCGTGATCAGTCTGTCTTGGAGGATTGAGTTATGAATGATACAGTACAGAGGAAGCCCGAAAGAACACGTTTTGAAATGCAAGGTCTGAGTGCTGATTGACACACTTTGTATGATAGGAAAATCTGGCAGGTGCATTAGCTTGCATCCCTCTGATCTGTACACATCCACACTTGTCTTCTTAGGTACTCAGTAATAAGCTGCTTTAAAGATCCCTGAGTAAGCACCAAGATAACATCTGGAGTGTGTAGCACTCAGTCCTTTTAGAATGGCTTTTTCTCGCTCCCTTCGTTTTCTTAAGAAAATGTCAGTTTAATCATTTCCTAATGCTTTGATAATGTGTTTCTTTACATAGCTGCAGAACACTCACTGACTGTTTTAAAAGCATGTATGTAGATGTAAAAGTGCCAGTTAAATGAGGTTACTCTTAGCTAACGAAACCAACAAAGAGGGTTTGAAGTTTCCTAAACCCATATGATATTTTTTTCAGAGCAAATAATAAAGGTCAAGGCTTCCAGTGTGTCTTTGTATACATATATAAAAAAAATAACCATTCCATAGTATGATGGACATAATAATTTTCAAGAAGAAGGACTTGGTCCATCTGAGTGAGTTTGTTACATACTAGGTGGGTTAGCCTGCAGGTAAGGGGGGCTTGAGCAGAGTGGGAGGAGGAAGATGAAGATATGGGGACCAGGAAGAAGGGAAGCCGTAGATGACTCTGATGGCTCACTGCCTTCGGTGGTGTTAGTAAAAGGTCTAGAAACTCCAGACTAGACTGTGCAGGATCAGGTGAGACTATGGAACATTCCATCCAGCAAGTGAGGAACAAATGTAAGAGAGCAACTGTCAGGAGCCTCTGCCGTGGAGATGCGGCTCTGCTTCTGCTCAGTCTTGGTGCAAATTGACTTCCCTGGGAGCTGGACTAGCCCAGCTCAGAGACAGAAGCCTGGGGCAGGAGCTGGGACAGCATGGAAGCATACGTGCCATAGGCAAGTTTGGGAAAAGCACAGCAGCAGAATCCAGGAGAGGAGCAAGTGACAGTGAGATCAATGACAGGTTCTTGAGCAGAGAGGAGAGACAACTAATGATGCCCAAAGAAACAGACAACTTCTATGATTTCAAATAGTATTCTGCTATTCTCATCGATTGGCATCTAGCCCAATGGTCATCAGAGAACCTTCGCCCAGCAACTGATAGAAACAGATGCAGAGACCCACAGCCAAGCATTAGGTGTAACTTAGGCAATCCTAAGGAAGACAGGGAGGAAGTATTGTAGGAACCAGTGGGGTCAAAGACACCACAAGAAAACCCACAGAATCAACTAACTTGGACCCAAGGGAGCTCACAGAGACAGCTGCCAACCATGGAGCCTGCAGGGGCCTCACCTAGGCCCTCTGCATATATGTAACAGTTGTGTAGTTTGGACTTCCTGTGGAACTCCTAACAGCAGGAGCAAGGGCTGTCTCTCACTCTGTTGCCTGCTTTTGGGACCCTTTCCCCCTACTGTGTTACCTCGTCCAGCCTTAATAGGATAGGAAGTACCTAGTCTTACTGCAACTCAGTATGCCAGGGCTGGTTGATATCATGAGAGGCCTGCCCTTTCTGAAGAGAAATGGAGGAGGAGAGGATGGCAGGGGAAGGTTTGGGGAGCGACTGGGAGGAAAGGGGGAAGGAGAAACTGTGGTAAGAATTTAAAATGAACAAATTAATTTTAAAAAGAAAAAGACAATTTCTTAATCAAACAAATTGAAAGTAAAAGTAACTCAAAAAAACCTAAAGCCCTTTTAAATTCCAGACTTGAATTGTCTCTTGCAGTGAGGTCTCATAACTGGGATCAGTTCAAGCTCTCGGCAATTAAGAGTCATCCAAGCGCTTTGAAATTAGCAAGAGCAGCAGATGAGTTTATTCTAGCTTCTAACTACTGGTAAAGGCAAAGATGTTAAAACACGATCATGGAGTATTCCAGGAGTGTTGGGAGTAGGACACACATCTATCATAAAACATAGCCAGAAGTTAGACAAAGACCTGTCCATGATATGTACTTTGTGTGAGTCCCATTAGTGCCCTAGAACATTCTACCATGACAGGTAGTGTCTTAGAGATGTATGAACATGAAATATTCTATAAATGCAATGGAATAGTTATGCCTAGTCATCTGATGTACTCTGGGCCACTGAGAACTTGCTTTAATCCCCTTCTTTAACTAATAGTCCAGGCGGCCTTGTCTTCTGAACCACTGAAGTATAGAAGTAGGCCTGGCTTCCAGAAAGGAAACGGACATGTCCGTCTTCAAACTGACCTTCAGCATCTGAGTAAATCACACATGCAGATTTCATCAAGGACCCTGCACACAGCCCGTGAGGTCCTGCTGATAGAATGATCACAGCCAAGGTTTTCTACTCTCAACATTTAAACAACTAAATGAAAGCTGATAATCGTCTCATTATCTTACTCCCGGACAGAAGGTGAAGACTATTTTCCAACTATTTACACTTTAAATATCACAAAGAACTATTTCCTAGAAAAAAAATGTTGATTTTTTTTTAAATTTCAAAAGTATTTCTTCTTAAAGCAGGTAGTTTTACTTTGGAATGTAGGAGCTGGTAACAATGGTGGGTGGCCCTTCATCTCTCTCTTCTTTTCTAGACTGGGTTTTCTTTTTGCCTTCTCTGATCCTCTCTCCACCCTCTTTGTTTCTCATCTGCACCTCAGGACACTGGGATCTGTGGACAGCATCTGTAGACTCTCTTTGCGTTCTACGTAGATCTTCCAGTGAGAGATCATGCTACCTAGTCTGACTTTCACTATGAGGAATTGTGGTAGCCAGTGACTACTACGCTACTGGGAAGACCTCACGTGCCATCAAGACCCCAGGGACTTGCTTGATTCTATTCACACATCTTTAAAGGTTCTCCAGAGGAATAAATTCAAGAGAATGAATACATGTTATAAAACGGAGTTTATTAGATTAGATTACATGACAGGGACAAGGTACACTAGCAATGGACAACTGCATACTGGATGTAAAAGAACCCACAGCTGCCCAGTCCAGAAACATGAGTGTCCAGGGCTACATGGAGAGTCACAACTTTTACGTCCATGCTGCTGAAGATGCTGGAGTTTACTGTCAGTCCAAGACGGTTGAAGCAATAGACACACTCTGTAAGGTGTAGGCAGACACACACAGGACTTTTTCTCTGAGCCTCTTTACACCTGGGTTACCTGTTGAAGGCAAACATTCTCTTCTTCAGTTAACCTTGTCTGGAGACTCTGCCAGACACAATGAAAGATGTGTTTCCTAGTTAATTCTAAACCCTTCGGGTTGGCAATCAAGACCAACCTCACGCTCCTCTTGTTCTTTGTCCCCAGGAAGAGGATGACGGGGCCACGGCCAACCCTCTTACCTTTTATCATCCTATAGTTTTCTTTCACCCCTGCCCCCCCCCACACACACACGTTAAAAATTGCTCTTTTCATTGCATAATTTCTAACCATCTGCAGAGGACATCACTTGCTTCCTGCTGGGACCCTGAGCAGATTTTGTCTATTCATTTCCTGGTTTATCAGTAGGTTTGAGGGAAAACTGATGAATCAACATCATTGAGAGGAAAGGCCCTTCTTTCCTGGTCCCCGAAAGGTTTATGAGGAAGTCGGCCACAATCGAGGGCTAAAATGGAGCCTGGGGATTATCTGAGAGTTTCAATTATCCCTGTTCCCCTCACTCTATCTCGCAGAGAGTTGGAGAATTGTCTGTGTCAAGACGAAGTTGACACACATCACAGGAGCTATACAGCAGTCTATCTCCTCATTAGGAGTGTTTGACTATGTCCCACTGATCTCCCTCTTCTTGCAATGCTTTTGATGTGCATTTAATTCTAAGTTCTGACAGAGAAAGGGTCTCACATCTGCTGTTCCCAATGCAATCTTCGCATGACTGTCAAAAAATGCAGCTATTTGTCCCCAGGCTTAGCTCTAAAAAGGGTCAAGGGCTCTCCCTGGAAACATCTACAACAGCCAAGCATATACTTAAGATCTTCATTTTTATCTTGAAATTTCCTTCAATCTAATGTTAATTTGGATATATCGTATTTCCATAAGCCTAATATATACTGAGGACATTCTTTAAAAAAGAGTAATAACTCAATTCGTACTTCTTAAAAACCACAAGTCTACCTGCTGTGCATAGAAATGCTACTAGAACAGATTTAGACACATGAAATGTAATGAACCATTTCCATAAATGAAAATCACTTTTCTTTGGGTAATTTCTGCATAGAACTCTTAGAAGTGTTATATATTTCCACCCTCGGTAGTCTGTGGCTTAAAGAGGAATATAAAAAAATTAGTTTTTAACAAGCATTAAAAATCAAATCTTTCCTCATTACCTACAAAGGAAAGGAAATGTCTCTACATACAGCATAGTTTTGCTTTGGTTTATTATTCTTTGGAGAATATATATAATGTTTTTCATATGTATTATCCTAGAAGTAATAAAAGCCTCTATCTTCAGTGGCTGAGGAGACAGATCCATGGATAAGAATATACACAAGAATCTGGGTTCAGTCTTATGCACCCACTTAAAAGCTTTGACGGGGTACTCATGCCTGTACCAACAACAGTAAGGGAATGACTCCCGGGGACGACTCTCTGACCAGTAAACCCCTATCCAAAACCTCAAACTTCAGTTCCGGTGAGACACCCCATCCAAAAATACCTGATGGAAGTGCCACAGAGGAAGATACCCAGAATCCTCCTCTGGCCTCTACGTGTGCATGCACACCTGAACACACACATGAACGTATACCACATACATGCTGCTACAACACACAAAAAAAAAAAAAAAATGAAAAAAAAAAACAACCCTTGATCTTGCTTTATGAATTGGAATCTCCAAAATGGGTAAATACTTGTAAACATCCATAGAGGGTTAAAAACTTGGGAAATTATGCTTTGATATTTCACTAGGAGATCTTCAGTTCTGATTGTCATGCTTATGTGCAAGCCATAATCCGTTTTCCTCACCCTGCCTCTTAAACTGCTAAGTTTGAGATTAAAGCAATTATGCCGTTTCCATGGGCCTGGATGAGCTAGTGTTGTCTAGGGACAGCTTTCTCAAGTGTGAGCTCTGAAGCCACCAAATTCGGCTCTGCTTCTCCTCATGAAGCTTGTATCGCTGCTGCTTCATAGTTACTCTGCAAGACAGTGACGAGGAGAGCAATCTCACATCTCACCAGGCTAATGACCATGTGTGACGTGTCCTACTGTGCTCTGGCAAGTGATTGCAGCTACAGTATTGCTGATAGCCTCTGGAGTCCTGTAAATAGTTAAGTAATCATTTTCAAGCTTGCTGGTTCTCTTAAAACACATTGCCCAGTAGTAAGATTGTTCACCCCAATATTTGAAAGAAAAGAGCTGTCATGGTTGTTTCTATAATAAATAAAATATATATATAAACTTAAGTAGCTATTGTTTAGGATAAATCAGTAACCAGAAAACTGAATTACAGTACCAGGATTGTTAATAAGTGAACTTCCTATCCTGAGCAAACAAAGAAAAGGTTTTGAGGGACTCAGTTTTCTCTTGTGTTAAAAAGAAGTTAGACTTGGGGCTGGAGAGAGGGCTCAGCTGAAAACCCAAACTCTCAGTTCCCAGTGCCCACACAGGGCAGCTTACAACCGCCTGTAACCTCAGTCCCAGAGGATCTAGCACCCTCTTCTGGCCAGCATGAACAACTGCATGCATGTGATAAATAGACAAATATGCAGACAAAATACCATACATAAGAAATAAAAATAAATATTGAAAAGAAGTTAGATTCTAATGTGCTCTGGCATCTTGCTGTCTCTTTAATGGTACAGTGCATATCACTAGTGTGTACAGACCAACTAAACACACAGAGTTCTCACCCCATGCATTTGTTTTCTCTGAACTTGCAGACTCGGTTTAAAAGACTTAATTTTTCCAAGGTCGGGTCCATCACAAATAAAATGTAGATTGAGCGGTATATTTGTTCACAGAGTCTATAGAGAATTCTGAGCTTCCCAACCAGCTTCATGCTCAATGACATGACCCTGGTATTTTAAAATACATCATGATAGAAAAAAAAAAATATTTTATGATGGAGAATGAGTAGAAACCAGCAACAGAAGACCCTGCCTGGAAAGTCAGATGCTGAGAGCTCAGAAGTGGAGCACAAGAGGCAGAAATAGTATATATTTCCTAAGATTGACTTTTTAGAATTAAAAGAAATAATTCATGCAAATAATAAGTCACTTGACCTACTTCTGAGCCACACTATGCTTTGCATAACAGTGGTTTTTCATATTACTCTATGTTATGGGAAACTGTGAGCTATCCCTGCCAATCACACAGACTCAAGACCAAGTCTGAGACTCTACTGAAATTACAGGAACCTGTTTTGCTCAGCCACTGAGTTCCCAAGCATGAGAGAGTCTCTCTCGGCTCCGCATTTACAGGACTTCGGTTAAGCGCTGCTCCTGTAGAGTCCTCTTCTTTGTAGTTAAGTAAGGATGTCTTCCCTTAGAGAGCAGAATCTTCCTAAGCCTGGTAGCAGCCCAATGTTACACTTATTCTCAGTGTAGAAAAGATAAAAAGGGGGGGGGGCACCAAGGCATCACCATCATCATTTCTGTTTCCTGGTCTGTGGATTTGAACAAATAGATGATGGTGGATGTCCCTCATCCTATACCACACAGAGAAGCTGATAGCCTAGAAATATTTGGGATGCTTCTGTGACAAAGGCACCAGGTAAAAACTTTGCAATGTTCAATACACAATTAGATTCAGGTCTTTTTTGTTTGTTTGTTTGTTTGTTGTGTGTTTGTTTGTTTTTCCCCAGTACAGCATGGATTCCCCTCTTTTACAATCCCTTTTTGAGATAATCAAATCATCTCTTCAGAACTCTTTTTCTTGGGGCAGGAGAGAGATCACGGCAGTTAAGAAGGCTTGCTGCTCTTCTATTGGTCCCCAGCTCCTCTGTCTGGTGGCTCATAACAGCCTATAACTCCAGCTGCGGGGGATCGTGTTTTCTTTCAGCCCCAGGATGCACCTGCACACAGGAAACAAGGGATGTGTGTGTGTGTGTGTGTGTTTGTGTGTGTGTGCACACGCACAGATATATGCACACACACACCTCTCCTTTTATACTTGTTTATTTTACCTACAGATTTATAGAACTGTCCTTTCAACTCCAGAGTATTTTAAACGCTAGCACCCTGGGAATACATGGGAGGGCAGAGTCTGACAGAGAGGCAGTCTTCACTTTCATTTCATTTCACTTCATTTAAAACAAAGTTCTTAATAATTGTTTGTTATTCAGAACAACTTTCTGATCTTATTATGGTTTTTCTTATTCCTATATTGCTAATGAATTTCTGTAAAAGCCCTTCATCTAATGCCCAACCCATTCAGTTCCCGCTCAAATCCTGGGCACCTACAGTCAACCAAAACCATTAGCTGTGAGTCAACACAAAATTTTAAAATGCAAACTAGTCTATCTGCTGATCATAAATACGCCAACCAAAGAAGAACAAGTTGAGATGTTCATTTACGCAGGCCTTTGGGAAAACACGCACCTAAAGACTCCAGCCCTTGAGAATCCTAACGGGAGCCATAATGAAATGCAAATAACTACATTAATGCAAATGCCCAGGCTACAAATTCAAACATAAAAAAGTCAAGAAATGCAAAAGTTAAGGTTTGCTAGAAACATTAGCTCACTCCAATTGTACATATAGAATATTTCCAATTACAGGGACGACAGCAAAATGTGGCCCCTTAATGTACTGCATATGCCACATGGGTAAGTTAATGCTGTTAGGAAAACATTAAATTTCACAACCCATGACTTTGTTTGCAAAGTTATGGCCTGAATACTGTATTGTTCCTATCCCCATAATGACATTTTCTTAAAAGCGGAAGAACGAAAGACAGAGCAAACTTCAGTATGTTTTCCATTAATTTAAGATTCTAAATTTATAGATGCACATTTTTTTTTTCTGGTTAAAGACCTAAATGCCTAGGTTTAGAGATGGTTTGAAAGTTCGGCTTGTGTTAAGTGAAACATACAAAATAATCCAGGTTATGGATTTGTAGAAATGAGTAAGCATGTGTGAAGCTGTTGCTGGTATAAGTTTTGTATCCTCCTTAAATTGTACAAAGAACAAAAATCTCCATTTATAAAGGGTAAGTTGTTATAAAATATAGATTCAGGGAGGAAAACAAATACAAATGGTTAAAGGTTGCAATTCATAGGGGTTTTTTGTGTTTTTTTTTGTTTTCGTTTTCCATCATGGGGAACCAGCCATTTTATTAGTTGTCAGAGGAGGAGGAATGTGTATGTGTGTGTGCACGCGCACGCCCACGCGAGTGTAGGTGTGGGTGTGCCTATGTGATGCTTGCATGTGTATTTGATGCATTCGTACAAAGACCAAAGGAGGACACCTAGTGTGTTTCTGTATCTTACTCTTTTAATATCCCTGCCTTGCACGGAAGTGGAAGGCTGCTGGTTTGGCTGAGCTGTCTCCACCCATCCCCACCCTACCTCAACCCCAGCGCTACGGTTACAGCGGGTACAGCCATTCCTGACTTTTTCATGGGTGCTAGAGATTCAGACTCAGTCAAGCACTCTCTTACCCGCTAAACCCTTTCCCAGCCCACCAGAGGTTTTTTTAGTATAATTTTTCATGGGGGCTCTTCTCCCTTTCTCTTTAGAAGGAAACATAGTGTTTCATTTAAATATTTCTAAAAGACTGTTTTTTAAAAGTATATGCCGTGACCATTCCACATTTAGCTTGCATTTTCTTTTATAAATATTGTGGCAACAAAATGTTCCATTAATTGTTTACGTTTGAAACGGATAAATCTGTCTTAATTAAATTATGCGATGTTGCAAAAACCAGAGGAATGAAAGCGAAAGCCGTAACTGCAGGAACAAGAACACCGCTGCAGCGGAGCTGGTAGGTGGTGACTGTCTGAGGACACAACGGGCCCTGGGCTTCTCACTGAGCGGTTACCCAAGTCCCGTGGCAGAGAAGTGCTCTCCTTGTGTAGTGACTTCAGAACCAGGAAGGAAGAGCAGGCAGCAATGAGCAAAGCCCGGAAGGCAAGGCGGCAGCTACACGGGAGTTCTAGATTGATTAGCCATTTCCCGTTCTCTGCTGAAGGCCTTTGATCGCTACAATTTGCTGCAGTGTTCCTACTCCATTTAGCAGGTTCTCTTTAAAATTTTGAACTCCCACACTGACCTGTATTTTCTTGCCTTCTGATGACAATTATTCAATCAGCCTTTTTTTTTTTTTTTTTTTTTTTGTAAAGACTGCAAGATAAATAAATCCCTCGGCAGCCTGAAAACTATAGTGTCACGCTTGAGCAGCCGGATCTCAGACTGTATGCTATACATAAATCGGGGTATGTTCTTAAATAATTACCAGGCAGTTTGTCTGCCATCTCGCCTTCTGTTGAAAGGCTTCATATTATCTCCTCCAAAGAAGCAGAGCCCCAGCCCCACCCCAACCTGTTCTTTCCACAGAGCAGGGCTGGCCTGGCCACACCACCACCAAAGGTGCGCGGTTAGGACAGAGCTGGGTGGAGTATGAACTCTGAACAATTCAGTTGACTTGTTAGTTTGTTTTTGTCCAAAAGTCAGTGTTAAAATTAAAAAAAAAAAAAAATTAAAAGGAGAATTCAGTGTTTCCCTATGGATTTATGTATGGGTTAAAGGGACATTTATGAGACAATAGATTATGCATTTGTAGAAATGAATAATAAGTATTGTGAAGCTATAGTTAATAGTGTTTTTGTATCCTTTGTAAATTGTAAGTTGATGGTATTCACAAAATCAGGAACCTGTTTGTACCTTACATTCTTTGCTTACCTGGTCGTTCCGCTGTTCGCTGGGTTGTTTTGAATGTTGTGACAGTGTTGTTACAAAAGACTTATTACACAACTCAAGAACCAATGCCACACTGCCTGGAAAGGTTCCAGGGTGGCTAACATCTTAAAGGCTTGAATCAGTGTGATAAATGTTAAAAGATATTTCGCAAAATAGAGGCAAACAAAAATAAATAAACATAGGGTTCAACAGAGAGTGGGGTCCTCTTCCTGCAGTTCTAGGTAGAATTATTTTCCATGGCTAACGAAATATTTCAACATTCAAAAAACATCAAAACAGCTAGAATTCATAAGTCTGAGCGGGAGAAAGAAAGCACTTTGCTAAAGTGAAGTGAATTCAGCATTTGCAATGTAATTCAAATTGTACTTGTAATTCAGGTCCTGGAATTAACCCACTCAACCAAAGCTTGAAAAGATTTAGATTTGCTCAGACTAGCAACAACACAATACCGCCCGACAATTGCAGAACCACCCTGTCTTTCGGTGATACATCCAATACACTCTAAATTATAATTCTAAAACTCAGTTTGTTGTTAGAAAAAAAAAATCTGTGCATCATATCAGAGTCTGTCTTGTTGCAATTTAAAAGAGGGAGGAGGGGGGTCACAGCCGGTTTTAACCGGGCTGAAGTAATACCTGACTCCTTGCTATAAATAATTCTTTAAAATGTGATTTTTTATAATTTTTAACAGTAGAGAGACTAATCTGGAATAGAATTCCTGTATTTTCAGCCCATTGGGCTACAATGAAAAGAATAACTTTCAAGACATTGTTGGCTCAGAGTACAGTTTAGGCCACCTAAGCCCCAGTGTATTTTCTCAAAGTTGATTTCTTCAGGGGCTTCATCTCATCTAATTGGAGGGCAAAGCAGATCTAGAAGATGGGCTCGTGGTGAAACATGTTTAGACTTACTTACCCATGAAAATTAATTCAAGGTTTTCCACACAACCAATTTAGGAAAACTCAGCCGTTTTTACCTTTATTTAGTTAGAAAACATCTCACAGCACCATAAAATCTCTTTATTTATTTATTTTTGTTACAAAGAAAAGAAAAAGAATGAATGAAAGGACAAAAGAAAGAGAAAAAAGAAAAAGAAAAAGGAAAGAAAATAAAATGTTTATTAAACCGATCTAATGTCTTCATTTTTGATGATAGACATTTGCTGGCAATCATGAAAAATATTTTGGTTGACATAATCTCTTGTCATTGAAAACAAACTTCATGAATGTTTGGAGCTGAGCTTTAAGCTAATTGTTGATTTCAGGTCACCAGCGTACAGCAATGGAGAGAGTATCCCAGCCCTGGAGAATGTGTGTACCAGCGACAACCTGGTTACCCACACAGTCAGTGTCCTCAAGTATGTCTTGTGGTTTGGTTTGTGTTGTTTTTGTTTTCTTTTACAGACATTCACAAGGCAGCATTTCATGATATTCTAGAAGATTGATCTAGATAGTATAAAATCTTCTCACCTTATGAATCAGTGATTTGGCAGAAAGAAAGCTCTCCAATTTAGCTTTTTTTATACTATGCAAAGCAGCAGAGTTTCATATTTATTTAGCTTAGCACTTTCTATTTAAAACATTTATTAACCAGAAAGTCCTCTGTGACCTGTAAATTTCATTTGCTATGCCCTGTAGATTATAATACATCTGTTTCAGCCATCATTCAGGAAAGACATAACTGTGGTAGTTCACTTTATTAAAAGGAAAGAATTATGTCAGTATCTGTTCTGACAAGAGAAGGCAAGTGGCTCACACATAATCCTGAGAGTTGGACTTTTTTCTTCCAGAACACCATCCAAATTAAGACAGACTATATCCCTACAAGGTGTAAGGGAAACAGCACCTTTGCCTCCCAGCATGAGACAGCTGATAGACACTTAAAGCTTTTGTCAAGCTCCATCCGTGAGACCGTATCTGTGGTTTACTTCACTAGCATAGAGAAATGTGTAATTAAAACAAGACAGCATTTCTTCTGTGCCTAGGCTTTCTTTAGAACCATGTTTTTTTTTCAGCTTGGTATTTAGTGAACTTTCAGTTGTTGTTCGAAATCATGGCTGGTGTAACGTAAGAGCAAATACTATTTATGCAAAATTTCCAGAACCGGCAAATTTAAAGTATGTTTTAAGGTTATGTGTGTGCCTGTGGGAATGTACGTGCACCATGGGTATGCAGGAGTCCTGGAGGCCAGAGGAGGGTGTCAGAGCCCCCCGGAACTGGGGTTACAGGCAGTTTGTGAGCCACCACTTGCATGCTAGGAGCTGAACTGGGGTCCTCTGATAAGCAGGAGACTCTCTGAACCACTGGGCCTCCTCTTCAGCCCAATAGGCCAACTGAAATGAGAGGAACTAGATGAGTGTGTAAGGGTGGCTGCCCGGTGCTAGGGCAAAAGATGAAGCTAGAGAGGGAAGAGGATGACGGCTAATGGATTTCTGTTCAGGGTAATGGAAGCATCCTAAAATCGAGCAAGGTGATGTTTACACACATCACTGAATGTGCTAAGAACCACTGAGCTGCTCACCTTTTAATACGTGCTTGGTCTGAAATAGGGCTATCATCTTAACACAACTGTTCCATCACCAGGAGAAACCTGGTCCCAAGGCTTAATCTCTGAGAAAATTAAAGTCTTGCTGTGGGAAACTCTTCTCGTGGAAGCAGTGTACGAAAATCACAGGAAAGCAAGGAGCAGGAAGGGATGTCAGGCTTCTGAACAAATCTTAGTATTTTTAATGTAGAGGAGTCAGTACTAAGGCATAGGGAGGGATGAGGACAGCCAACGCGACCTGACTGGAGTTTCTCATTTTAATTCGCTGTGAGGAGCAAGGAGGAACCAAGAGAAACAAGGACAACATAAGAATACAGCACACAGAATCAAGTGACAGGTAATCACAGTGGCTCACAGAGATCATGGGCCCTGCACAAGACTAACCTAGGTCCTCTGCATATATGTTATGGCTGAGTAGTGGGGTGCTCTTGTGAGGTTCCTAACAGTAGGGCAGGGAGCTGTCCCTTTCTCTTTTGCCTGCTTGTGGGACCCTTTTCCTTACTGGGCTGCCTCATTCAGCTTTCATGTGGTGATATGTACCTAGTCTTATTACAGCTTGTTATGCTTTATTTGGTCAATGTCTCTGGGAAGTCTGTTCTTTTCTCAATGGAGGCATGGGGAGGGATATATATATATATCAATCACACACACACACAAAACAAATCCACATCCAGATTCCAGATCATGGGAAGGGCAATGATAAAGGTATCCAACTGAATCTGGGTATAAGTTTTCTTTAGTATCTTGTTCTGATTACATACATAGAAATAAGGGGTATTTGTAGATTTGGCATATGATTACACTTTAGTTAATTTAATACAGAATTTATAACTTTCCAAATACATTATTAATAGTTAAGAGAGAAAGTCTACAGGAGTTTCTTCTTCCTCTTACAGGATTGACTCCACCATGGAGGGACCCTTAAACCGTGACACCACATAGTTTTCTCCACTGGATAACAGCACACACAGTCTAGTACCATACCCAATGTGCTCAAGATCCAGCCTATTATGAGACGGCAGATACCATGTAAGCACTTGGAAATAACTTGAAAGGAGGAACAGAACGTGTGAAGGACTGTCTGCAGCTGCAGCAGGACTAAATCGACTGTGCAAACATGCCCAGTGTTTTAATGCCCACATTAAAGAGGGTTCATTGCATGTCGATCATTTCATTGTTAATGGCGACACACAGCCAACCTCTGAGATCCTGGGTCAGTGGTGCTGCCAAATACATCCCTACTCACTGTCCCACATCCTTTCGGAAGGTAAGCATCATTTCCTCTCCTCTGCGGCTTTCTCCTGTTCTTTGCTCAAGAGTAGGAACAAAGAAAAGACACACAAAGAAATACAACCCAGCTCACTGCCAAGGCTGCTCACAAACCAGTCCTCAGCTAAGTGTACAACAGGCATGGTCCCTCTGTGGGTGATGAGCCACCCTACAGTGTCGTTCTCATTCAGGGCTCATATCAGACATCTTCCCATTAATTCTCCAGGAACCTGACAAGATGGGCATAATTGTTAGCAGTCTAAATACACAGATGAAGGAAAGTGAGGCTGAACCACCTAAGTAGGATCAGATATACTGAGGTGGCTGCCCTGGATGGATGCCCAGACCTGTTTGATGCCCACACTGGTATTCTCAACTACTCATTCTTGTGTTTGTTACCCACAAAGCCAAGCTTCGTGTTGACACACGAAGTAAACCAGAAGAAAAAGGCTCTGAGGAACGAAAAGGCAAGGGAGCAGGAAATAGTAGGATGCTCCCAGCCATGAGACTTCTGGGAAGGGAGTCAAATAACTGACGCCCCCTGCCTGGCCCTTACTTGACAACATTGTTCGCACTCACCTTGGAGCTTCCAAGACTGGAAAACACAATACATCCTTATCTGGTGTGGTTGTGAAACGGCTCACCTCGCCATTTCTGTGCCCCCACCTTTCTGAATACATTCTTAATTTCGTCCGTTTTTTTTTTTTTTTTCAGTCAATGCCATGATTCCAGGAAGATTTATGAAGTCCCTACTATGTGTCAGACTCACATGCAGATGCTAAGTGCATCATACTGAAAAGAACAAAGGATGTCATTTGTCTTGCATTCCAGTGGAGTCAGATAGGCCAAACAAGAAAGTGTTCATCTCATCCCCTCAACTGCCTGGCGTCACAAGTCACTGGCTGAAGGTATCATGCACTCACTCTTAGAAGGTCTGAAATCCAAAGGCAATTTAGAAAACTACTCTATGGCCACCTCCATAATGGAACTGTGGGGTGGAGTCACTTTAAGTCCAGCCCATGCGTCCTTTGCTTTTGAAAACAGTCTATTTCTCATGAAGTCTATTTCTCATCCGTAGTAGTCATTTCTCACCCGCTCACACAACCTACAATAGTCACCGGCTTTGATGGGATCAAACAAACCAAGATCTCATCTGTATATTGTGGGTTTTGTATGGTTTTTTCTGTTTGTTTGGTTGGTTGGGTTTTGGGTTTTTTGTTTTTGTTTTTGTTTTTGTTTTTTGCTTTCGTATCAGTTGTCTTCCTGCTCTCTAATGAAAGATAAGTGAATCACAGTGTTTGCCACCATTAAAGCACATAAATATCCCCGTTTTCTAACGACAGGACAAATAAGCAGACATAATTTCACAAATTCTCTGTCTTATTTTGCCTTTGCTGTTGCTTTGTTTCCCTACATTACTTTCCACTGAACCCAGAGTCTCGCACATGCTTGGAAAGCACAACACACCTGAAATTCTGCCCAGTTCTCTCTTTACTGTTTGTATTGTCTTGCGTTCTGGTTGTTGTTCATCTTTGGGTTTGGGATTTTTGTTTGTTTTTTTAGATAGAGTCTCACTAGGGTGCTTACTCTGGCCGTGAAGTTCACATTAGCCTGGACAGGCACGGAATTTGCCATTTCTCCATCACTCAGTGGATTAACTGGTGATTACAGGCCAGCAAGGCAGCAGACCTGATGGACTCCTTTCTTAAGGATACAGTCAACCTGGGATTAAAAAGATGGTGTGTGTGTGTGTGTGTGTGTGTGTGTGTGTGTGTGTGTAAGTTTCTATAAGTAAACAATAGATAGAAAACAACCAATGTTTCTCACTCAAATTTGAAGGATCTATTTCTTATAGAGACAACATAATTTATATTCTTTTCTATATGATAATCTTAAAAAATAGTTTTAAAATGTATTCAGTATGATTATCTCTGCAGCTGTATCTGTTTTCAGGAAAGGCTAAAGAAAACCGGAGTTCATTTCTTTCACCAAAATGGCTAAGGTTCCTAAGGAGTGCAGGGTGAAGGGGAAGACCGGCTCCCTTCTCTGTTCTACACCTAAGCTGACTGTACAGAGAAGCTCTGTGGAGAAGCCTCAAAAAAGAAAAAAGGTGTTATAATTCCATTTTTATTACACAGCAAAATTGGCATTTCAAAAACTAAGAGCATATTTTTAAACATATAAAGACCATCTCAATGATCTCGGCTTCTAGAGTAAAAGAAGAAATTCAATGGCATAGGGTTATTATAATCCTTGTTAATAGTTTGGTGAAAGATAAAGAGTTGCTTTTGAAATTTTACAAGTAATTCTTTAATGTGAGGCTTTCAGTTTGCCCTTATAGTTTTTTTTTTTTAATCCTTTATAGACTAAGATCAAAATCCAACTTCTCATGTTTGGAACCAATTAAACTACATTTTGAAAGCGTGAGAGACGTTCGTTCTTGCTTTTTAAAATGTAAAGGTGCTTCATTAAATGACACTTTGGGCAGCGTTCCCTATTTTATCTAAGTTACATTTGCTAAGACTGGTAATGAGGGGACACCCACGATAAGGCATGTGTCCCTACTGAACCGCCGTTTTCCCCTCCGAACAAGGAGAGGGATAGTTACAACTAGACCGCCCCTACGCTTCTGTTTCTAGAAATACAAATGTGCCTGCACTAAGTTCTTAAAGGGTTTTACTTAGAAGACAAGACTCTTAAATTTGAGCAAATGAGGGAAAAGAAAAACCTCAACTGCCCTCAAGCAGAAGCATTTTGTCACGAAGAGAAAATGGGCGTGTAGCAGATGCAGTGTGTTGTCCCTTTGAGCCAAGTCCACCAGTGTCTTCTAATCCGGAAGAAAGCTGTTGGCTTCTGAACAGGAGCACTTTGTGTTTCCCCAGGCAGATCTTTAGATATTGGTATCCTCGGGTTTTAGGAGACCCAGCCTGTGGATGATGGCCGGTCACGTGCTCTTGTATGTACTCTTTCGCGGAGTATGACCGATCACGTGCTCTCGTACCCCTTCCCCCATCACTAGTGAAGACTCCGCAGTCGCCCAATTACACATCAAGCTCCCCAGTTTCCAGGCTTCTGTTAACCATTGACCTGTATTGTCATGAGAACAAACGGGATGGCTAAGTACCGTGATGACTGTCAAAACAGATCTAATAGGAGCCATCTGTTTGCCAAAAAATCTTACCACTCACATTCTTGCAACTTATGAAAGGCTGTTTAAAATTATGGCAAGCCCCCATAACAGACAAAAATGCAAACTAAAGGTGTTTAGAGAGAACCTGTAGCTTAAAACACTTTTTAAAAGGAAAGAAAAACAGGGACAAACAAATGCTAATAACTTAAAAGGTAGAGGACAATTCTTTAAGCACCACAATTATCACGACTTAATTTCTCTTTTTCCTAGCTTTGGGCTAACACAATTTGCGGTGGTGATATTTGGGACTTGTGCTTCAGAAAATTTCCATGGACACATTAGCTTAGACGGTTTCATTCTCCGTTCTCATTATTAAGTAGCATTCAATTACTGGGTGTTGCAATGCCAACGAGCATAAAAGAGAAGCGAAATCTCGTAAGATCTAAGGGTAAAATGGCATTTTTATATTGCTATAAAGATTACTTAACTCTAGTGTGGTGCTAATGACCATTTCTGTGACTAAAAACATCCCTCATGATTAATTACATAAACTCTCATCATTCCAAACCCAACAAAGACTTTAAAACAGTTCCATGCATCTTGTGTCCCCTCTAGCTTTTCCATTAAACCAGAGACTCTAGGGATTAAAGTAACTACTTTCCATTACATTAAAATGGTGTACGTGGGATATTTATGTTTGCGCATGTGAAGGGTATCTTCTCATGGAAGGAGAGGGTTCTTTTCTTTATACAAGCCAACGTCTGTTCCCCATACTCTTGTAAAGGTATTCCTTCCACACTGTAAGGGATATCTGTACCATCGGTTATCCAAATTAGATATATTGACATATACAGTAAAACTCCCTGAGTGTAACTTCAGTATTGTTTATATCATCAATAAAGTGGGCATGTTGAAGGCACCTTCAAAAACAAGGGATTGCTTAGCACAGAATACAAGGCAGTCATTAACCGTGCAGCTATAAATTAATGCTTGGTAAGATGTAGAGCAAGAAGACAGCCCCATGTCTTCAAAAGCCTTAAAGTTGTACTGTAAAAATGAGCACTATTCTTGAAATACTTTATGTACACACCCACAGAGCTCTGATCAAAGAGTGTACAGAAAGACATAGGCCGAGTTTGTCTTTACATGATCGGCTTCCAAACAGTTACTCCCCACACCCAGGAAATGTCTGTTTACTACAGTTTTTCCTCTCTAATGAACATGGTTTACTGTTGCTTAAGAAAAAGACATGCAAAAGAAATAAACAATTGAAAATAATCTTCTCTTGCTGAAAAGGATCAAAGTCTGAAATCTGAGACATTTCTTGGATGAGGTCCCATACTTATGAAAACGGTCTTTCACTAATGTCCAAGCCGGGAGCTTCTCCTTGCCCTAGCTGCAGCCATCCCTGGGGTCTGTTTCTCTAACTGGAGTGAGTAGTGAAGTGTGCAAAGACCACAGACAGCTCTCAGGGCCTACACTGCTGCAGACCTCCAGGGTCCCTCTGTTCTTGGAACTGTGGCAGAGGCAGGTGAAGGCAGAAAGAAGTGAAACCCTTATCATTCTTTATCAAGCAGCTTAAGAAGCTAGGAGGCAGAGCAGGGTATGGAAAAGCAGAGATAGAGCCCCCGGCCTGAGCCTTCGAGTCAAGCAAGCCCGGACATCATGCAGTTTGAATTGGGGTCTTTGGGACCACAAGGCATTCAGTCTGGGTCACCGGAGGCATTTCCTCTGGCATGACGCCTCATGGTTTACATTTCCTCTTCTTCCTCCCGTGACTCCACTGGAGCCGGTCTGGAAGTCCGGGAGCTTCTATCTACGTGGAGCAGAATTTCGTTTTCAGAAATTGAGGTCTGGGCACCTTCTGAATGGAGACTGGCAATAATCCCAAATTGCATGTTTTATTATGTGGGCTTTATTTGTGTTTCTCATGAAATGAGCTGAGACACTCAAACTCATTTCAGATAGCAGCCAAAAACCAAATGGCCACATTGTCCCTAGGTAGACGGTCAGCACATTACAGACAAGGCCTTCCAACTCCTGAGTTTGCTAGAAACGTCTTAGGGGGGACGAGCCGCTTCGGCCACTGTTTCCAGCACAGAGTAATTTTATTTCTCAGTCGCATGGCTGCCTTCACCAGCAGAAGAGGTCTTTACGTCGGATTTCAAGATCTTTCTATAAGGTCACATTGTGGTTGAATCTAAAAATCACTTTGGAATTTCATTTAAAATGAAGAAAGCAAAAGGCGTGAGCCCTTGCTGCTAGTGTTTTTTTTTTATAAGCTGAGCCGTGGAACCTGCTTATCCTATGGAAACGAAACCGCTAAGTGCAGTTGCCGGCTGCTGCGAGAGCGATGTCTGGTGAGGATTTCCGCTTTTAATCAGTTATAAGGTACAGTGACAGTCACTGCAACTAACCACACCCTGTGGGGGAAATGTGAATAAGCAGTAGTAACTTCTGCCAGAATTTAGCACAGGATTAATAGCATGCCACAGCACATTGGGGCCCTTCCACCCTACGGAGACCCCAGATGAAAAATTAATTAAGCTCATACATTTAAAACTAAATGCATTTCACTCCAAATTACTGTCCCCAAAAAGTTCAGCAACAACATGAAATGCCAAAATTGTAAACTCGCATCATATGTATTCAAACCCTGGTTTAAAAAAAAAAAACAAAAACAAAAACAAAAAAACCGAGGGTGGGGGGAGCAGGCCAGTTATGATTGACTCAAGATCCCCATCTAGTGGCCATATGTTGAATAGCGAGCTATTTGTGTTTCTGGAGCATTTGTGAATCAAACATCTAAGACATGTGGTTAGTTCATTGTTCAGAAATGAGATTCTTTCTGCCATCTTACCCTTTCAAACGGCATTATAAGAGCCATCCCAAGACCAGGCACCAAAAATTCAAAAACTAAAGTATCTCCAGGAGTCATTTACTGCCCCTCCCACCCCTTACACAAATACCTCGAATCACCTATAAACTCTGTTCCTCTTGCCTTCCACAGGCTGTTTCCCCCATCCACCACTGATTGCTTAACTCTCACGGTGTTGATGAAAAAAGATGGGAGCTTGACATGAGTTCTGTGGCCTCACTCACACAGCCAGCCCACCACAAGCACGTGAAAGTCACAGGATCATTTCGGGGAACAGGGGCTTTCCGTTTCCTTCTGGGAGGTTCTTGTTTTTCCACGTCTCATCTCAGGGCAACAGCTCTTGGACTGCAGGTTCCTGACACCACGTTTGGCTCTCTGTGGGTTCCAGAGATTGAACTTGGATCATCAGGCCTGAGCCGCTATTTATTTTAGCTCTGGGTCGTCTCCCTGACCCTGATTGTCAATCATCCGAGCAAAGACTAAGCTGCAGGCAGCAGTACGCGTAGCTGCAGACGACTCCTGTGTCTTGGCAATGTCTTAGTTTCTATACAGGTTAGCAAAGGAGCCACAGTCAAGGAAGTGGTTGCTGGGAAGAGAATATCCAGCTTCTCCAGACGACGCCATCTAAATGAAGCTTGAAAACAGACAAAGTAATGACAGAAGCCAAAGCAGCTATGCTCTGGGGTAAGAGGGAATATAAGTGCTGATGAGGACACAGAAAAATTATCCTGGGTTCCAGAATGTTCTATGCCTTAGTCCAGGTGATAATTACAACTGTGTTTCTACGTACCCTGAATGCATAGTTCATGAGAAGTTCATTAATGACGACTCTCCATGACTTTTGCTTTTCCCTAGTCCTGAGAGAACAAACATTGTTATAATTACCACACAAATTTCTGTGACTCCTCAGAAACTTGGGAAACTGACTATCTATAAAACCTACACATTAAGAATCTGGGAGCCCTGCAGTTCTGTCATCGGACTGACAGCCTTGAAGGCCTCGCCAGCCCAAGCTTCAAATGAGCAAGGGGAATTTTTTCTCGGCTTCAAGGGTAAGCGCCATTACTCTCTGAGGAGTGCCATCTTCCAACTGTCACCCTCGGGTCAAAGGGTAGCACAAGGCAAAGGAAAAAAAACGAATGGGTGACATAACCACCAGGAGTCATGCCTGCCCCCTTTCAGGTACATCATGGAATGTTCCTGCTAAAGACAACCTGCCCATCTCCAGCTTCATCTCCAGGCCTTCAAAGGACCCTGAGGGAGACTGTGACAAGTCCAAAATCACGTGACCATCTAATAACCTAGCTAAGTCACTCAGTCTTAAAGACTGTAGTCGGGAGGTGCTGGGCACCTTATAACCCCTGTGAGAAGAACACCAGCTTTCCTAATCCTGCACAACTTCCGGCAACCTTGTGTTTTGTTCTTGAGTAGTTCTCCTAGTTTTTCTTTCCTTCCTTTCATTTCAGTCAGTCATGTTTCTGGTCCCCCATCTCTCTAACCACTATTTTTTTACTTTGTATTGTATTTTTGTTTTTGCCTTCATTCTTTATTTGCTTTTCTCCACTGCATATTGTCTACAACCAAGGTTTTCTCTTGGGTTTGCTTATCAAATTCGCAGAGATGTGTGGTCCAACCACTGCCCTGCAGATTTTACTAAGTCAAGACTGACTCAGGCTCTGCTCTCCCTCCTACCTGAGAAGAAAGATGACAAGCAGAACCAGACAGATGTTCAGGAGTCTGTCTCAACATCTGCCCCCGGAGGTGTAAAGGGGGTCTCTGCGATTCCTGCGAGGACAGAGGAAAGACGGGGAGCCTGAACACAGAGCCACTTTTCAACAAGGCTGCTCTGTAGCATTGCCATCACCACCAAGGTCCCAAATCACTCCAGATCTCAAGGCTCTTGGAGAAATGTAGTCTAAATCCAAGATGGCCTTGTTCCCTCCACAAGCTACCAACACCAAATCAGTCTAGAAAGTGTTTGTACAGATCCCTCTGCCTTCTCCTAAGTAGGTAAGACTGATGTCAAACCAAAGTACACTGATTGCCATATCTGGGTCCTAAGGACCACTCCTCCAGATCCAGCTGGATCCCAGAGCTGTGGGTGAGGCAATACAACAATTCACCTTCACGGTGTCATCGGGGACCAAGCTCTTTGAGCTTGATTACACCAATCTGGGTTTCAATGGCCACAGTTGTTTGGAGGAGAAAACAGAGCAGATGAGGGAAGTTTAGCTTCCAGGGAGAGAGAAACCTTGGTCGCCACCTCATTCCACACCCTGATAAAGTACATTAAAAAGATAAAAATAATTCACGTTGATTCTAATGTTACTTCTGAGGGCCGGGCCTGAAGTCCTGAGTTTGAGCCTCAATACTCACATGGTGGAAGGAAAAACTGACTCCAGCAAATTGTCCTCCAACATGTGCGCATGCTTTTTAGAGGAAGACCATGCTTGTCAGAGCCTACAGCCAACAAAAGAAATCAGATGGGAAAGAGGCATGACTGAGGGAGTCGGCTCTTATAGAACCCCCAGGCTTGCCAACAAAACCACCCTAACAAAACCTGCACACTACAAACACACAGGCACGCACGCATGCACGCACATGCACACAGAAAGAGAGAGAGAGAGAAAGAGAGAGACAGACAGAAATGTAATAAAAACTAAATTTAAGAAATGTATAGATAATTCATTAAAGTGAAAAGGACAAAGTAAAATCCAGCTTATCATTTCAATATTACCATTGAGCTCAAAACACCTATCATCCATAATATTTTGTATTATGACCTCTAGAAATTTTATCAATTTATGTTTTTAGTTCATTACCACCAAATAAGTTATATTGCAACTGCTTTTTAGACTTAACGTATCTTAAACATAATATACTAATAAATATGAATCTGCACAATGTCTACATAGAGATACTCATTTGCATATAGATTGCTGATTAGTGCATAGATAGATAGAAAGAATTTATTCCATTCAGTGTTTGTTACTGTTTGCTGAATCCAATTTCTCACCACTATAAACAAAATTGTGATCAACTTCCTTGTGCAGACACACTCCATATTTGTCTGATTGTTTCCTTAGAATAAATTCCTAGAATTATCAACTCAAAGACAAGCAGTTTGCCGGGTGGTGATGGCACATGCCTTTAATCCAGCACTTGGGAGACAGGCAGGTGGATCTCTGAGTTCAAGTCCAGCTTGGTCTTAGAGCAAATTCCAGGATAGACAGGTCTACACATAGAGACCCTGTCTCAAAAAAAGGGGGAAGTAAAAAGACAAACAGTTAACGTGTTGATCATGGAACTAAACTGCCCTCTAGAAAAGTCAGAACGGTTTGTAAACCCCTAGCTGTCCTCGACAACATTGTGTGTTATTCTTCTTGTCTTTGCTCGGATAGTAAATGTTTTACCATTCCTATATGTGTGAACTGTGCAAACACATCTCTAACCATCCTAATTCTTAAATACCATTTGCTTCTTTATTAGATTTTTAGTCAGCCTACAAAGCGATGGGTGTTGTTATGGCATTTTCCAAACAAATCACTGTGCATCACTCAGTACAAATGGCCGGCGGCCTTCTCCCCTTTATTGTATACAGTGTTCCCAGGCAAAATTCAACCTGGCTTCAACGCTGAAGTCGCCTATGACATGTTCCAGCCTTATCTGCATCCCTAACAATGTCACCTTGAAAGACATTGGCTACAGATTGGTGAGACTAAGGAGTAAGTTTCTCATTTTAGAGAAGTCATTTCCAGTCTGGAAAGAGAGCCAAGGATGTGGGCCACCGTCAGGCCTGGCGTATCACTTCTGAGATTATGTTCCCTGTGGGAGAAGCATGACTCTAATCTGCCTCCATCTCCTTGGGTCTACACTAAGTAGAAGAAGGGCAATGACTTCAGTATTTCAGGGATGGGGCATGGTTCCTTGAGTTTTTTAACCTCATCTTCCTGCCCTGCCTACCATCCACATAGATGGCTTCCTCCCATCTGAACTTTAGCCACCAAGGACCACAGGTGTATGTACCCTCTGAATTCCAAAGGGCCATATCTATTGAAGGTGTCTCTGCAAGCCCCTTCTAGACTGCTCTAGAGAGACTGCCATCAGCAAATTCTGAGGCTGGAGCTTCAGAGACGGTTATAGGTCTTACTAGGCACGGAGCTTCATAGCACTGTGCCCTGTGAACAGGAGACCTGGGAGACTACAAATGTGCCACTTCTGTGGGATTGGCCACAAGGTGTGGGGCGCAACAGTGCACCCCGATTCCTGGAATACAAACACATTCCCAGGCTTTGATATTTTGAAGGCTGGCCTCTTGGGAATGACCTACATCAAACCTCTCTTCTTTTCTCGTTTACATCTTTCATATTTTCATTTTCCACCTTGCTCTCCACGGAGGTGCCTAAATGTCTTATTTCCTCTCAGATATAGGCATTTGAAATAAACCCCAGTTGATGATTTCTACTGTGACCCAGCTGCCAACACTGGAGAGAAAGGGGATTACAGAAAACATTGAAGAAAGCCGTTATAGTTTGATTGGCAGAAGGAGGACACCAGTGATGCGAGGCACAGCACAGGAGGAGTGCGGATGTGCTGGACTCAAAGCCTGGCCTCGCTTGCTTCTCCTGAGATCTGGTAGAGTCCATGTTTGTATCCATAGGGTGGATCTGAACCTATAAAACAGTCGGAATCCTGGCGAGGGAGGCGTGTGTTGTTCACTCAGTAAAACATTCTAACGCGAAAGTCATATTAAATTGTGCCACTTATGTGGGTTTTTTATTTAAAGGAAGGCAGAGTGTGAGACTAATAGAAAGTGGGCTATGGGCTCACACAACCCCACGTTTGAAGCTATGCTCGGCATATTATCTGTGACAAGTTCAGTCATCTCATCTGCACAGTAGAAATGAGAGAATCTTTTCTTAAGTGGAAATTTGTGAGTTTATGAGAAGAGACATACATATATGTGTTATACATACACTTACATGTATATACATATGTACATACACATATTTACAAGTATATACATATGTAGGTATACATATTTACATGTATATACATATGTTCATGCACATGCTTAGATGTTTATGCATATGCACATATGTATATTTGCATATATATACATAAACACACACACAATTTATATGATATGCATATGCACATGCACATATTTACATGTACATGCATATGCATATACATACATTTACATTGGCTCTTCTCCAGGGGGAAAGCTTCTACATCTGAAGTCCCTGGGTTCACTTTTCCTTTATGAGCTTTCTCACTCCAGCATGGATGAGAACAGAAACTGGAATTCTGTATCTCCCTCCATCCAGTTAGGTCTGATTCCAGCGGTTCTCAACGTTCCTAATGCTGCAGCCCTTAAATCCAGTTCCTCATGTTGTGGTGACCCCCAACCATAAAATTATTTTCATGTCTACTTCATAACTATAATGCTGCTTCTTTTAGGGATTGTAATGTAAATATTTTTTGGAGATAGAGATTTGCCAAAGGGGTTGTGACCCACAGGTTGAGAACCGCTGCACTACACAGGTGATGGAGATGATGATCAAGACAACAACTAATTATAACAACAGTAATGATGGCACGGGCACAGTAACCACAGTAGCTGCCACGTAAAGTGAACTGAACGCTTGTGCTAAGTACAACTGGCCTTGTAGCCATCGAGATCGGTCCAGGACGCATGGTAATGTCAACATACCCCGATGTTCAAGGTACTCAGTAATGAGTAGCACACTTTAGCTCCCCAGGGTACAGCTGGGAAGTCAAGACTGAAGAACTCATCACATTACATTCACCAGCAGCGGTAGAGAGATTCCTGAAGGTTGTCCTCTTACCTTCACACACATACCATGGTATATGCATGTCCACTCCACATCACATATAGACAGACAGACAGACAGACAGCAGACAGTTATAGGTAGAGGTAAAGATACGATGGTAATAGGTTAAGATACCATAGCCTGGATGACATAAACAAGAAAATTTGCTTTTTCTAACTGTAGAGACTGAGAAGAGCAAACTCAAGGCACAGGATGTGTCTTGTAGTGGCTTCCTCTTTATGCTGGAACGGGCTAGCTAGCACTCTAGAGTCACCTACTAATGGTACTAGTGGCTTTATAGGGATGGTATTCCCATGATTTAGTCACCTCCCAAAGCTGCTCCCCTCTAATACTATATCATGTGTGACTAGGTCTCAGTGTCTGAATTCTGAAGGAGCACAAACATTAAGACCATTTCACAAACACAAGACTAGAGTATGTACACTTGTAGCAGGAACGGGAATATGTACAAAGACGTGCATACACACACAAACCGATATACATGCACACAAGTTGGTTTAGTTATTAAGGTATTAGTACAGGATACGAAGTTAATAAATGCTGATTAGACTCTCTAGAGATCTCAGGAAACAATAACCAAGGTTCACAGAGATTCTCTTGTAGCAGTAGGTTGTTGAATTAATGGTGCAGGTCCCGTGTCTGCCCCACCACCGGGCTAGGGCTGCTTGGGGAGGCAGGATGTGCGGGGAGTTTGTGCTCACCTGCTATGTGAAGCCACAGGACCCCACTCTGGGGGTGGGGGAAAGCAGTCTGAGGTCCCAAGGGAGCTAGCTCAGGGGATCCCCGGGCCTGTTGAGAAGCCAGGGATGTCTGGTTCTCAGTCTCTTGGGCACCCAGGCACCGCTGGAAGCCCACGGAAGAGCTGAGAACGAAGTGGGGGCTCATGGGTTGGACTGGCCCATGGCCGAAAGAGAGAGGAAGAGAGAAGCTCCGGCTACACCCTGCGGGGAAAGTTCTCAGAAGCGGGTCGGCTTGGCTTGGCTAGGTCGAGGGCAGCTTGCTTGGGTTGGTGGTCTCCATGGCTGGGAATGAAGTGAGAGCTTCTGCAGGAGATTAGATAGCAGCTCTGTAGGTGAAGGCCTTCTCTATTGTCCCCCTCAGCGAATCCCAATGAAAGAAAAACAGTCCTTGATTTTAAGATGTTTATTGTTATGGTGGAAAGTAGATGAGAGACTATACCCCAGTTTCTCAGGACCAGTCTGAGGTTAAATACCTTTTTCAGGGAGGAGGGTCTGGGAAGAAAAGCTTTAATTGGCTAAGCCCTTCTGGCTTTTAGGTATCTCATTAATGTGGAGATCTGTCTTGAGACTACGTGATGTCCTCTACCTGTGGAGGGGCTAGGGGGCATTGCCCTACTTGACTGAAGGACACAAACTATGGAGATCTGGGCCTCGTGTCGGAAGCCTGGAGTCTGGGAGCATGGCGAAATGCCTGCTGTCCCTTAGGGTCACCTGCGGTCCCTCCTGGGGCCCCTCAGGATCACCTGGGGTCTTCGGAGGTTTCTAGCCTGTGCTCAACCAAAACCCAGGTTGAGTTTCAAGGTCCTACAGTAGGTAGACATTTAATTGTGTTAGTTTAATGTCAGTGTATATAGCTGTGATGCAAACTGGTGGAAATGAAAGGAGAGGGGATTTGTACAAGATCTTAAACATACATGTTTGTCAGGAGTGGAACCAGGTGAACAAATATTAAAAATGAAAACAGTCCTCTAAAATGCCAGGCCCTGGAAGGCAGCAGTATCACATTCAATTACAGAGAACAGAATGTATTTCTAAAATTTCTGACAGTCATTGAAAAGACACCTGACCAAGAAGTAGACAAGGCATAATAGAAGAACACACAAGAGCAAGAGCACACACGGTGTGAGATTGCTACAGGAAATTGAATTGCAACACGAAAGATTGGTGAGACAGTTCAACAGTCTGAGTGGAGGGCAATGTATTACGCTGGGTTAGTATTTGTTCACACTTACAACCTGTAAGCAGTTTATGGCTGATCATACTGACACTTGTCTCCGCATTCTGAGGTAGCGCCATGTTCTTACTGGAGAATGTTTTTGTATCCTCTTAGCACTCACCATTGCTGGCCGTGTTCATATCTTTTTTCTATCAAATGCCAGATCTACTCTGCCTCTGAATGCTTCCTGGCTACAAGCTCATGTCTGGCTGCAGATGAATGGGGCAAGCCAGAAGTATGGGGTTTTCATTCCTTAGAGCAGCCTTTGATATAATACAGAAAGCATTTGATAAACAGATATCCAATCTTCCGTAAGCCTTGAATGGCTTCAAGGCTTGGGCGTACTCTTCACTTACCTGAGAAGTCTCTGGTGGATGGAACCACACTTGCTCTCAGGGATGGTCTGTCTATTCATTAGCAATCCTGAGCTGGTTTCCTTTTTCTCTGCCTCTTGCCTTTTCTATTATCTTTCTGCTGATTCAAATATCTACGTCCCATCAAAAATGTATGTGTTAAGATACTTCAGTTAAATGTGATGGTGTTTGTTGCTGGGATCTTTGAGAGACTATTAAGTCATGTCTGAGGAGCCTTCATGAATGGAAAGCGTGTCCGTATAAAACAGACCCAAGATCTGGCTAGCCCCTTCTACAAGGTAAATTCACAGTAGGAGGGACTATCAATGAGCCAAAAGGCCATTCCTCACCAGACCGCCACCCGGTGTATAGGATCATTCTGAGAGCAGACTGGGTAGATCTAGACTCATTACCACCTAGGCTCCTCACATCTCTGTCTGGAATCTGCTTTGCAAAGTATCTACTCAAGACACTGAGAAGAGTCGCTGAGACTTCATCGTAATTAACTCAGACAAACCACATGACTATAAAATAAATATTGTCAGATCACAACTCACATGCTACTCTACCCGATCACTATAACAACATCCCAAACCCACCCCATGGACCCCTGGAGGAACTTGAAATGCTTTAGTCTGTACATGGATGGATTCTTCTTCTTTTTTTTTTTTTTTTATTAAAGCAGGTTAGAAAAGTAATGTTAAAAAAAAACAAAAGTCCTGTAGCGTACAGTAGTGTTTTATATAGCGTTTTATCTACCACTAAGAAAGAAAAGCAAAGTAGCACTGGGAGTCAATGTTCTCTCACTTACCATTCTTACTCTATTTTTATAGAAAGGACTCAACTAGGCTATTATTAGCATGTAAGTTAAACATATATAAAAAGAAACACACATGGAAATTTAATTTATCATTTTTTTTAATTTCATTCCAATTAAGGATTCAATTCTTCTGAACGTTTTTAAACCTCAAGGCCAGCAGGGCCCAAGGCTTACACGAGGCTGTCTAATCCGAGAGCTTCAGTGATGCTGCTCCTCTTCAAGGGCAGTCTCCTTCTGTCTTCAAGATGCTCATCCACTTATGGATATCCATTCTTCAAGGTTTGCTCCGGGACTTACTTCTTCTAACCAGAAGGTGTCAGGCAATGACAACTATGTTACGTAAAAACCTGAGAGTCTGTAGTAAGATCTTCCCTGGTGGTGTGGAACCAGGGAATCATGTCTATCATAGATCTAAGGGGAAAGGTATATAAACCATAAAACAGACCTGTGACAAATGAAAGTTACAGTGTAGAGTGAGCCCAGCACTGTGTGTAAATTTTAAATGTGGGCCTATTTCTGGAACTTTTTGATTATAAATATGACAAAGAATATGAAATACTCCCTGTTCATTTCTACTCTATTCATCATATTCAGAAATTAAAAGCAGCCTAGATGTCTATAAACTGGTGAGGGCATATTAAAATGCAGGACCATTTACACAATGGAATACTATTCAACTATTAAGAAAAATGAAATTACGAAATTTTCAGATAAATAGTGGAGCTAGAAACAATCATCCTGAAGGTCATAACCCAAACTCAGAAAGACAAACATGGTAGAATTTCCCTCACAAGTGGATGTTAGTTCTTAAGCTCTAGATGGCGTATGTTTCGTTATTACATCCACAGAGGTTAGGCAGCTAGTGAGGGACCAGGAGGGAAGAGACGTTCTTCCAAGGAGGGGGAAATAGAATATAGTGATATAAAAGGATAAAGGGTAAATTAGAATGGGAATCGAGTGGGGTAGGAGTAGGAGTGGGAGAGGGAAGGAAGGGGAGGGAGAAAACATGAAAGTGATAACTGATACCAAAGTCCTCTTAAAAAGCCATATGGAAACCTATTACTCTAAAAACTTCCTAAAATACTTACACATCAAAATACTTACAAAGTTCAGACCTTAGCCTAGAAGCTATTGATATCTAGGGGTGAGAAAATCTGTTTTCTTCCATGGAATGACACTGAGTATCTCAACCACACGCCAGAGCAGGCCTCATGCTCAAGAGTTGACCAACACAGATCAGACTTCACGTTTTGTCTTGGGTTCTTGTGTGTGTGTGTGTGTGTTGTTTGGGTTTTGGTTTGATGGCATTGTTTTGTTTTGTTCTTGTTGGTTTTATGAAAGAAAAAGATCTTGAAGTTGCATGAGTAGTGACTCATGCTTGGGGAGCTGGGGGAGGGGAAAGAATATGATCAAAACATGTTGCATGAAATTCTCAAAATGATAAAACAAGCAAAGAAAAAATTTTAAAACTGTACAGGAATACACTGATATAATAGTATTCTGAAAACGTGCAATAAATACCCCAATTCGATAGGGAACCTGACCTGGTAACATGCAAAATCTCTACAACCAATAATGATAGTATTTGGCAACCACACTCACTCACAGTGCCACCACTACACCCAGGTCCAGGAGTATCTTAACAGTTGCCAAGCATTTAACCATAAGCAATAGGTTAGTTACTTGGGATTCCACTTGTTTGGGGCTATTCATATACCCTTCTATTAATGCAGGACTGTTACAGGTCCTACACATATGTGATGTTCTACACACACGCAGGCACGCGCACGCACGCGCGCGTGCGCGCATGCACGCATACACACACACACACACACAACTCCTCCAAAAAATACACCTACAACCTGTCAGCAACCTAGGACCCTTACTTGTATGGAATAGCATACGCAAGTCTCTTCAAAAATGGAATAAGATTCTCTCCCTTCTTAAAGATCATCAAATGTGGCCAGTTTCTATTCAATCATACTCCAGTTATATCTATATAAAAATATGGAGGTCAATCCAGCCTGATCTAGTTTTGTATGTGTGCAAAATAAGATGAGGTATATTTTTAAGAGAACTTATAGGGAGAGCCTCTATTTACCTAGGTAGAGACAATTGGGTATGCAAATGACTAAAATCAGATGCATTATGGGAAGGCAAAAGTACAGTTGAGAAAATATTGTATAATGAATCAAAATAGCAAACTTCCCAAATTGTGTCCCTTTGTAACTAATCCATCCTTCCTTTGTATCCCATAAAAGAAGCCCCAGACCATGGCCTGGGCCCTTGAATGCTCTGTTTATGTGTCTTCTGTCACTCTTGACAGTATGTTTCTTTCTGATCTTTACAATTTTGCTTTGCTTTTGATTAACGGTTCCTTGCTACTTTCCAATGTATTTGTGTCTTTATTACGGTGTACTGAGTGATAGACAAGTATTGAGATGGCTTAGCAGGTAAAGACACTTGTAACCAAGTCAGACCAGAATTCAATCCCCAGAACCTGTGTATGGAAGAAGAAAATTGGCTCTTGCAAGTTGTCTTCTGGACTCTACACACATACCATGACACATGTTCACTCAGAAACACACATGCACCATGGTATGTGTTCACTTATAAACACACACACAAGTGTGTGTGTATGAGAGAGAGAGAGAGAAAGAGAGAGAGAGAGAAACCTGCTGCAGACAGCAGCCCCAGATCCCTGACTCCCACTCGCACCAGATGCCTACCCCTGACCACTGGTAACAGTTGTACCCATAAGGTGAAAAACAGTTTTAAATTCCTATAAAACAATGACCGAAATTTGGAGGCAGAGTTTATGAGCACACCTTCCAAACAACCGAATCACAATATTTTAATAGATTCCCATGAGGTTATATCATAGGTGAAATGAGGATTTGTATTCTTAAGTGTGGAACAAGAACAGGCAGCATTGAGTTTTCCAGCCTTTCAGTGGAGCGCTGTTTATGCCCTAGCTGAAATTTCACCACACTATACTCACCACCAAGGCACATGGCCTTGTACTTTCATATGACAAATGTTTCCATGACAGAGGATCTCACTTAGACTCATAAATAGTTATATTCATTATCCTTAATAATTAGATTCAAACAGAACCCCAATTAAAGAATTCTCCCATAGTAGCCCACTTAAGGCATTAACTCAAGTTCGGAAACTCTAACCGACATCTGTTCACATTGAAATCTGAGTAGAGCAACCACTAAAGTGCTTGTGTTAAAAATCTTCAGCAAAGCTGGAAGGAGATAAACTATGAAAGAAAATGATTCCCACAATGTGTGACTGTCCCATCTGCCAGAGATGTTAAGGTCTGGTACCTAGGGCTAATTAAACGAAACTGAGGGAGAGAAGCGGGAGGGCAGGAGTAGTCCGGCCTCCTCCTATTTGAGGTCAAATGTTGTAGGTGTCTCATGGCTCCAGGATAAAATACAAGTTATACATTTCTTCTCTAGTGAAAGGCTTGAGTTTTTTGTTTGTTTATATTTTAAGACTTCTTCCCAGATGCTGATAAGACAAAGTACAAGCCACAGAATCATTTCACTGTAAAAAAATTACGATTGAAAATTCCTCTTCCCCTACATCCAACCTGCAATTGCTTAAAGCTGGAGAATTTCTCTTCCTGAGACTGAGTCCCATCTCTTGCCCACTGGATGCCTAGTCTCATATATATATGGTGAAATTTCAGTGTGTGTGTGTGTGTGTGTGTGTGTGTGTGTGTGTGTGTGTGTGAAATTTCAGCTGTGTGTGTGTATGTGTGTGTGTGTGGGTGTGTGTGTGGGTGTGTTATCTAACTAAGCATCCAATCATTCAAGTGAATAATGAAATTAAAAGACAATAAGGGGAAGACAGATCAAACCCTTTTGTCTCTCCCTATGGCACAGGTAAAGCCAAGACTGTGTCCTCTCAGAGGAATGCTGGCCTTGGAAGACAGATAGAGTGTCCACATCCTCTCTGAGACAGAAGGCACTGCTTCCAGGATACATGCTGTAGGGTGCTTTTCTGTTATCTGACACTAACCTGTCCATTGTTACATACTAGCACCCAGTGTTTCCTGTGCAGACTCATCTTCCTTGAGTCTCAGTCTATGAAACTCCATTCACACAGTTTCACTCTGATTACTCGGTACTACATCGTACCTAGACCTCTCTTACCAGGCCCAGGCATCTATCACTTGCCTTCCAGCAGTTCCGAGCTCCCTTTTCAGGAGAGGTAGTCTTAACCAAACAGTTGCCACCTGCACAGTCACACACACACACACACACACACACACACACACACACGCGCGCGCATGCATGCATACACATGCATACACACACGTGCACACACTGCGTTGGGACCAACCACCAATGACTAGGTTATGAAGACCCATTCTCTTCCTTACCTTCAGTGAAGCCAACCTCATTGCACAATTCTATAGTCTGGGGTCATAATGTCACTGATCCGCTGAGACGGCATCTTTACTTTCTAGTACCTGGTGCTGTTTCTCTCACTTTCCAGAGTCTCCAAGTTTCTGCTCCTAGAAAACTCACCCCAAAGTATAAGCACCCGCCTCTCCTTCACCCTTCTGAAGAGGGGCCATAAGCTACACGGAAAATAAAACCTGGCCTGAGACTCCTCAGTTAGGTAAGCAGTGGGACCATCTTTCTGATTAAATTGATTTGGAACAAGTTTTGAGTTGCTTATGAACTAGAGGATGTTAAAAGATTTCAGAATGCCTGGTTGATATGTTCTTTCTTTCATAAATATTTACTAACCGTCTACAGGGTTTCAAATACTATTTTAGGACTTGTAGACCTAAGGCAGAAAAGATATAGGCCCTGACCTCATGTCTACTTAAACATCACCCTTTAAGTAGACAACAATAATAACTCAGAATGGTGCACTTTAATGAAAATGGAGAACACCAAAGAGAGACAAATAACTTACCATGGGTACATGAGAGAGGACTGGAACCCTTACCAGGAAGATTTCCTGGAGGTGACAATATTTTCCCTAAAACAAGAAAGCAGAGTCATGGAGGAAATATTATTCTGGCTAGGAGAATCTATAAACAGGGTGAGCAAAGGAAAGCAAAAATGTGGTATATTTGCAAGATCCCTAGAATATTAATTAATTTAAACAGAATATAACCACTTGCCCTGCCTGAGGAAGTGTTCTACACACATCCATCCCCTGAGGATGGAATCTGGCCAGCTGTGCACAGAAGCAGCTGGAAGTTTGACAGAAGTGAGCAACCAGCTTCAGGGTCTATCCTCTAGACGGCAAAAGTCAAATCCATAGAGACAGTCTCTAATCCCATTTATTACACGTTCTCAGAAGAACACCACATGGATGCGCACATGATCTCCAGGAACTCACACTTAATTGTGTGTCACAATCACTAGCTCCATTCCAAGCCTTGTGTGTACTTTTCTTGCTGTTCCCGCTCACTCTCCTGGTCCCCTACACTATCCCGTAAAGCCACCGCTCCAGTGGACACCCAATCTTATCCAGACTTCAGCCTGTACTTTCTGGGTGTGGGGATGAAAGGAAATGAGGTGGGGAGATGGAAAAGGAACAGTTACAAAGGGATTCTCATTTGTTGCTTTGTACCCTTGAGAATAATCACCAGGAGACCAGACTTCATGATCTCTTTTATTCACTCACTCAAACGAATGAGGTTTTTTTCTATATGCAAAGTTGGAACAGACATTAATCCAATCATGTAGTACCCACTGCAATGTAAAAGGAGCAACGCAAACGTGTGTGCACACACAAGTAGTCCTTGAGCTACATTTGAAGGGGAAGGGAACAACTACAGCAAACAGGTATGTGACATCGTAGAGGAAAACGCTTCCCCTACCACCTTAAATGCAGCAGGTGGATTTGCCCCACCACCTTAAATGCAGCAGGTGGATTTGCTCCTACCACCTTAAATTCAGCAGGTGGATTTCTCCCTACCACCTTAAATGCAGCAGGTGGAGGCCTGTGAGTTAAACTAATAATGAGAAGGATCCTCAAGAGGAAAAAAAATCAAAAAGGACTTAATTATAAATATATGCCCAGAGCTTCAAAACGTGATTCAACTAATCAGTTAGAATTAGGGTAGAGGTCATAGCATGATACCACACACCTGTAACCCCTGCACAATCTGATCATGGGTTCAAAGTCAGCCTTTGTCTGAAAAGAAAGAAAAAAAAAAAGACAGGTACTTCGGAAAATGATATCTCAGAGTGGGCAGAAAACAAGGTCAGAGTGCTAAGTGAGCCAGACTCAGATTCGTGCTTTTTCCTGCGTGCATCCTGTATTGTAGATATGTATGGAAACCCATTCATACATATGACAGGAGAACAGCGGAGAGCCTGGAACCAGGAAGAAAACTAGCAAAAAACGGAAGAAAAGGGAACGGCAAATATACCAAAGAACATGATACACTGAAAGAAACTGTTGTTATGAAACTCATCTTTATGTTCAATAAATACAATAAATACACACTGTGATGGGTTGAATAAAATGGCTCCATAAGCCCACAGGAAGAAGCACTATTAGGAGGTGTGGCCCTGCTGAAGTAGGTGTGTCCTTGATGGAGTAGGTATTGCTTTGTCGCACGTAGTGTGTCAATATATCAGAGATTTGTGGTCTCAGATGCTCAAGCCATTCCCAGTGTGGCACTCTCTTTTCCTGCTTCCTACAGATCCAAACGTAGAACTCTCAGCTGTCTCTCCAGCATCTTGTCTGCCTGCATGCCTCCATGCTTACTGCCATGGTGATAACGGACTCAACCTTTGAAACTGCAATCCAGCCCCAATTAAATGTTTTCTTTTATAAGAGTTGCCTTGGTCATAGTGTCTCTTCACAGCAATAGAAACCCTAAGACATACACTAATTTTAAAAACATCTAGCAAAAAGAAAAGAGATGGAAGGAAGTATCGGAACTGGTGGAATACATTCTTAGATTGACAGACAATCATGAAACACATTTATAACATTTGGTCCTCTGCCTAGGGCACTGGTTCAGGAACTGTCACTTGGGAAACTGTCCTGAAATATTCTACTCTGGAAAAAAGGAAGCAACACTCTGGCACCTCTAGTTCAAAGGACTGACAAGTCACACGTGTGAGTCAGGAGCACACAGACAGAGCTTTAATCACTTACAGGACACGTTTCTGCACTTCTCTCTACCCAGCCCCATATTTTCAATGTTCCCAAAAGTATGTACTTGTTAACTGGGACCATGGCTAAATCTTCCTTTTAAAGGACAAGACTACTTGTCTATCTTGCCTTCTGCCCCTACAAAGAGTTAACAAGATCGTAGCAGCACATAAAAACATCTGTTTAGAAGAACACCCATTCGCATTCACATATCCACGACAATGAATTAATAAAATGATAGACACCAGACTGAACAACGAGGACTTGCTGACTCAACTCCTCACCTCATTACAGGAAGTAAGCATAGTCAATGCAGATGTATAACCGCAGAATGAAGTTAGGTACTTGCGGAATCACAGCGGGGTCCATTCCTAACCAACGTCTGAACTTCTTTCATTTTCTTTTGAAAGAGAAAGAGTGACTCTACTCTCGAGTGCAGAGGCTTCATTCCATAGTTCTGTTGATTCTGGACCCATGGTCAGGCCGAGCATCTTGCTGGTGAGAGTCCACTCACTTCACAGCAAACGAGAATCAAAAGAGGGAATACAGGAAGAACCCTGAGCAAACGCAGTCCCCGAGTGCGTGCTCCATTGACCTACTTCTTCCAACTGTGATACATGTCCTGCTTCTCACCACCTCCCAACAAGGCTGGTTAACTCATTGGCTACATCAGAGTTCTTTAGGATCCTATCACTTCTGAAAAATCTCTTAAGCTGCCAGCTGGAGCACCAATACCCGAGTCTGAGGGAACATGTCCTGGTCAACCATAATATCCCTTAACATTCCCAAAGACTCTGTGTGAAGCAAATGCATTGAGTCTCTGTAGTCTTAACAGTTCTAAGAGAGCAAACAATAAGTAAATAAATAAAAAATCTCCAAGCTTGCAAGTGGCATGACATAAACAAGCCTACTCGAACGGGGAGGAATCAGGGTTACTAGGGAACCAGTCTTCTTTTTTGCAGGGTCTTCATCCAATTCATAACACAGTTTAAAAACAGTTTCTGGAGCAAGCATGGAGACCATTTTACTAAAATTTGGTAAAGAAGTCATGGGGTGGACAATCTATAAATCTGGGCGTTCCAGAAGGAAGAAGAGGAAAAAGCATGCTTCTGACTTAAAGTCCAAGAAAGTTAGTGTGTTCAGTAGCACGGCAAGAAGTTAGTGTGTTCAGCAGCACAGCAAGAAGCTGCATGGGTTGACGTGATCCTCAGAGACAGTGAGAATGGCCAGGGTCAGGGCAATGCTTTGAGCCAATATCCAAAGAACAGATAGAGAGAGAGAAAGGGGGAGTGGTTTGCTGTTTAAGTTAGAACTCAGAAACCCAGGCAAGGTTAGCAGTGAAGATCTGCATAGAGAACAGATTCCTGGATTCTATAGGCACATTATCTCATTAAGGTGTAATTATTCCTTCCATCTCTTTAGAATGTCTTTCAGGTGAATCAAGGTTCCTGTGGGTGCCCTCCTGGACAAGTGATCAACTGGCCCAACTGGGTCAACCCTTAGGGAAGAAACAGTACTCTAATGGTGGACAATAATCTTCCACCCAGAGTCAAAGGTAGAACTCTGATTCTGAACAAAACCCTGAAACCTTCCCTTTGCATATGGTATTTTAAATCTTAAGGCTGGGCAAAGCTGATGCAGATGGAAGATTGTCCTCTAAGTCTCCAAGCCTGCTCATACCTATCGAGCTAGCTAGCAATGGGACCTAAGTAAGACTAAACTCCAGAAAGGCAATCGTGAAGTCCTGTAGCCTTACATTGTCATCAGGAGCATGTAGTGGTGTGATCTGAGCTCTCTCTCCTCTCTCCTCTCTCTCTCTCTCTCTCTCTGTGTGTGTGTGTGTGTGGGTGTGTGTGTGTCTGTGTCTGTGTCTCTGTCCCTGTCTATCTCTCTCTGTGTGTCTCTCTTTCTGTCTCTGTCTCCTCGCTCTCTCGCTCTCTCTGCATCACTCATTGACTGAATGACTGAATCTTCCCTCTGAAGATGCTTTATATTCCTGGCATCTTTAACTGTATTCAAAGTCCACACTGTATTCAAATTCACTCTCCCAGCTTGACACATTACTCTCTTGGGAACTGCTTGAGGTTGGGAAGGTGGGGTTCCTGGGCCTAGTTACACATTGCCTGGCTTCCTAGGCTTTTGAAACCTGAGTGGCAGGACCTCCATGACCCCACAGCCCCTACATTCTACATGCCTGAAAAATCCATATCACATGGCCATTGCCAAGGCTTGATGCCCTCGTGAGGAAACTCAAACCCCTTCGGATCACAGCTACATTAGGCTCTGCATGTTTGGCTGATAGGAGTGGAACAAATCCTTGGGGAATCAACTGTCATAGAAACATTAAAGGCCCATTTAGGAAAAATGTCCCTCCAGTCAAGAGAATAGAATTTCTGGCCTAGGTAGAGTCAAAACATTCTATTTAGGCAGGTCTATCTCCTGGCTAAGGGACCATCCCTTAGGAAACCAGATCCACTTTAAATCATACTGAAGGGATAATAGGCATAAAATTATCCGTTTAGTGGGATAATATATTTTTCTTTCCCAGGAATCTCTACTCCATCCAGAGACACCACAAAGTTCATTTAGGTGTGCCTATCTCTCTGAGTCCTGACTCAGAAAGGTGGAATTTTCCGTTTTCTTCTCTCTCGTCTTTTTCTTTCAGGTGCTGGCTGGACCCTAAGTGTGCTTGCTCTGGTCCTCTGGGCCCTTTCACTCTGTCTCTTCAATTCCCCTCCCTGGAGTATGGCTGATCTCTAGCTGGCTTCATCCACATAGCATGGCTTATTCTCTTTCTGTTCTCTGTCTTCATTCTCCACTTAGCTGCCCAGATTTACAGCTTAATTGTCCTGGACTTTTTTTTTAACTGATAAAATTTTTCTTTAACTTCTATTTTAAGTTCACTCTTAAATTCTTTTATTAATAAGACTAAGAACTTTCTGATTCCTTAGTAGCACAACTTCAAATTAGCCCTATGTAGGTAGGGTTAATTTATAGACATCCTTTTCTCAAGGGAAACTCTTGTAAGTGATTTACCTGCTTATCTTCCTCAGGCTGACATGGGTAAAATGTTTCTGGTTCTGAGATCCCTCAAGCCACCTTCCCTACTGTCCTGGTGCAGACAATGGGCTTCTTTCACAGTGGCTCTAATCTCTTTAAATGCAATGACATTCTTCAAACATGTTCCTTGCTACTTTTATGGCAAAAATAAAAGTTGGTTAGATCCTTCTGCTCTGAGTTGTGAATTTCTACATCTCATTATAAACCAGGAAGAAATAAGAAAGCAGCCAGAAGTACAAAGAATGCTGAACTGCCTAGAAATCTCTCTGCCAGGTAAAATGGTCCAATATGTTTAAGTTCATCCCCATAAAGTCTGAGGGGAAAAAAAGAAAGAAAAAGAAAATGTTTACAAGGTCTTTGGAAGACTAGAATGTGTGATTTGCATTCCTTGTTAGGTCTGTGTCTCCAGTGGAAATCTCACAGGCACAGCATTTAGTGAAGATTTCTATTGGCGTTCTAAGATCAACTGTAATTGTTCATTAAGCCAAATTTCCAGCACCTTTGTATTCTCCTAGCTTGCTTCTCCCAACTTTTCCAAATTCCTCCCACAAACCAGTTCTAATGATTTAAGAACTACATAGTAGTCAGGTTTAGTCATAGAAGAAAAAACAAACTCAACAGAGCCCACAAACCAGTTCTAGTGATTAAGAACTTCATAGTCAGGTTTAGTGTCAAAGAAAAAAAAAACACACTCAACAGAGTTGAGAAACCAGGTTTCTATGTTAGTCAGACCTTGCATCCTGTGAGAAAATGAGTAAAAAACAACCTTGGGAGAAGTATGTTAGCTCATTTTTTCCAGCCCATAATCCTTGGCTGTGCTGGTTCCAAAGGCAAAACAGAATGATGTTGGGGACATGTGACAGAGGCTGCTTGCCTTATGAGAAGCAGAAAGGAGAGAAATTGCCCCCCTCTTTAATAGGAAGAAAGTGTCTCCTGTTTCCTACACTTTGCTTCCACTAAGTTCTGAAAAGAGCCTCCACTTTCCATGCATTTAGGCCTTTCCAGAAACCTAACAGCTCCTGCCTTATTCCAGCATCTCATGAGCATACATTTGTGAAGGAATGGGTGGAGAGAAATGGTTTTTAACAAATTTTCAATTATTTGATTTTACCAGTGAAAACTCAGGAGCCAGATGCTGGGGTGAAAGCTTGCTGACTCAGAGAGGTAGAGAGAGCACCCAGATGACCCTTCCTCCTCATTGGATACCCCAGAAGGAATGCCCCACTCTCCCACAGTCTCCAAATAACCTCCCTTCTACTTCCTGTGTGTCTCTCTATCCATCCTCCTGACTCCCTCTTACTCTCTATGGTTTTTCCCTATGTTCACCTCCTGTCAACGTGTTGCTTGCTCTGCCTTTTGACATATGGTTAATTTCATTTAATCCTGTTTACAATATTCTTGCAGAAAGCTCTTGGATTAAAGGTGTGCACTATGACTGAGCCACACCACAACTAAAAACATGTTTTTCCAGTAAATAACACAATCTTGGGGGTTCAGAGTGAGATGAAATATCCTGCAACAGGGACTACCAATTTATCATTCACACATTTATATTTATTCAAAAATAATGTTATATACAGATAACATTAAGGCCTTCACTATGTAATCATCTCTCAAAATGACCTCACAGACACAACCAGAAGTGTGTGTCACTAATTCCCTAGACACATCTCAATATGATCGAGTTGGCAATGAACACTAACCACCAGACTGTGCATTCAGTGTAGTACGTCCGGGAGACGAACCGCGTTGCAAACACAAACAACCTTGTGACCTCTGCTCACCAGAGACCTGAAGCAGGAAGAGTGCCGTGAGGACACACAAGGAGAGCCTCCCGCTGAGCCCTCATCCATTGCACCTGCCACATTTATGTTGCTCTGAATATCTCCAGAGAACGTCCTCGTCTTTTTACTTGCAGTTTGCGGTGTGTACCACCAGATGGCACAATTGAAACCTTATACCAAGCAATTAACATCCCTTATTTAGACTACCCAAAAAACAACAGGGCTGAACATCTGTCTTTCAAAAATTAAGTATTCTTTTTGCCACATGACATTAATATAAGCTGAAATAACATTACAAACTTTTTAATATGTGATAAGTATTTAAATAACAGCGAGAACTCGGCTACTATAACCCATGTTCTTTAAGTGAACATTTACTCTCCTGGGCACATTTGCCTTTTAATATTTTGGAGCCTTCTGTGCCTTTCCAGCTGGCAAAAGTCTTCCAGCTTTATTCTTACTTAGGATATATAACCCTAGCAGGAGTCACACACTGCTTTCCTGTCCCGGTTACAGACTTCTGACCTCTTAAGTTGCTTCATGATTTTAATGTCCATCATTCCTATTCAACTCGTGTGTGTGTGTGTGTGTGTGTGTGTATGATGTGTGTGTGTGTGTGTGTGTGTGTGTGAGAGAGAGAGAGAGAGAGAGAGAGAGAGAGAGAGAGTGTTTGTGTATGTGTTTATTGAAAACAAAATATGGAAATACCAGCTCTGAAATCAACTGGAGACAGTCGTGCCTTCTCAGGAGCACTTGGCAGTACTCAGTTGCCACAGCTCAGAGAACAGGCAGATGCTACTGACACAAGAAATAGTAGAGATCCAGAATGTATTTAAGCATATCTGCAGGGTGCAGGACAGATCACCTTAACAAAATCACAACACAATGAGCAATCCCCACTTAGAAACGACTCCAGGGCATCTACAGTCATATCAATAGGACACTGTGGAAGCAGGCCCAGGCGTGTAAGGAAAATGCAGCTTTCTCCCCTCTACAATAGAGGCTGTACAGGTGAACACTGTCATCAGGGTTTGCTTGGTAATATCACTGTTAAAATTAGCCTTGCTTCCTTTCAAAAGTGGAAGTGAAGTCCAAGCCTCCTGGCTCTCATCTCTGTGCGGATCAGAACATCAGATTTTCATATACGACACCAGCTGTGTCTAAAGAGAATTTTAACAGCAGAGGTGGGAAGGGCATGCACAGTTCTTCTTTATAGCTTCTCTGTGACATTGTGGCCTTTACCAGACCTGGAGTTCTTGGAAAGCAGCTATAGTTAAGTAAAGCCCCACCTCACCCTTTTGGATCCCAAAAAAGGGCAGACCTCAAAGGACCCCCCGCCCTCGTGCATATTCCTCATAACTAATAAGGATGTGCTCACTGCCTTGCCTTCTCCTATAATAAACTCCAGGGTGTCTCTCCTTTTTGTTTGAGATGTCCTTACTAACAATGTTTTGCCTATTGTAGCGGACTGAACAAAATCAGCTCCTCAGTGGTCTTTCACCACCCCCACCATCTACATTTCTTTGTTCCACTGCTGCTTAAGGGAAGTCTCTCACTTCCATATCTCCCCAGGCTTTGCAAACCCTGGTGAGTAGAAAGGGATGGATTTCGTATTTTCCAGGGCCATTCTTGATGTTCTGGCAATTACTTATTGTTGAACTTCCTGAGGAGAGAACTACATCCAAATGTTTTCTTCCACATCAGCACTGCCTTGCTGGGTTAAGAACCTTTCACCTTCCCCATTTCTGAAGAGGCGACTAGGCATGGCGTTAAGAAGGAATCCCACAAAGTCCATGGGCGAGAAAAGTGACCTCCACCAAATGGAAGGAAGTATATAGTTGGCAGGATGTATGGCAGGGGGAAGGGTTCTGCCTCAGTGGCTTCATGTCATCTGCTGTCTGACTGTCACCTCAGAATAGTCCTCCAATCGACTGTCGGACCTCCTGCCTAGCTCACCTTCCTACATCAACTGTCACCAAAAGCCAAGTGACCTTGATCCAGAATTCTGTTTCAGGAGATGCTTTCCACAGGTTAGAAAACCTTACCTGCTTTCTTTATAGATTCTGGAGAGTATAATTTGGGAGGCCCAACAGAACCGAAAATTAACTGCCCTGTTTCTTGATACACTTCTTTTATAGTTTACTCCAGTGTCTACACTTTCACGGAAGCCCCATTTCCCATCAAGTGATGTAGACTGAATTAGACAAAGGAGAGTCTAGGCTGGACAGTACTGACAGCTGGAAGACACAGGGTTCAAAGGAACAAAGAAGTGATAGAAACTTGACTCAAAGTGACGAGATGGTCCCAGCCACAGGAGCAGGAAGAGGTACGTAAGAATCTGGTAAGGAGGGACTGGGAAAGCAGGGGCCGTGGCTCATGCTCGGCTAGCCAAGGCAGACATGACAGGAAGACAGCCAAGTGGATGTTAATATTCAATACAGTTGCCTTATTTCACTTTTACCACAGCACCAGATTATGCAAACTACTCGATACGTAACTTCCGCAGTAAATTTAGTCAAAATAGTCTAGAAACAGGAATACTGAAAACTTTATTCCAAATTCTAAGAATTTCAAGTCTTCTGGGTTTAGAATAAACAGAGGGAAAGATTACGACAGTGTGCAGCCCTGGCTTGGCGTGTGGAGTGTGCATAGTTACATCCATGGGAGCATGTATCTATTTCTGAACAGGTTCCTGATGCTCTCATATACACCATAGCTCAGCTATGTATTATCTACAGTGTGAGGTAACACTCCTGGGAACCCTAAACACTCAGCAAGGCCTTTTGGAGCAGGATTGCCCTTAGGTTCTGAGGGAGAGAGTTACCTGCTAAGCCACGTGGGTTCCGATTTAAAAGGGAGAAATCTTGCAGCCTTTAACGGGTGACAAGACACCTCCAAGATGGTCCTTACAGTTTTGACTTAAATTCATTGTCAAAGCTTACCAGATGCCAGCCAGGGACACCAAGTCACTGAATATTTCAGACAACCCAGGATAAACTTGAGTCACTATTATAGTGAACTGAGTATGTCCAGAGGTGTGCCTACCTCCTCCCTTTGATGGACATGTGTTCTATGACCTCATAGTGAGCATGCCCAGAAACATTCCCTCCTCTCCACCTGCATTCCCACAAGAGCATGTATACACAGGTTCTCTGGACAAACACCTTTCTTCTTCCTGGCAGGATACAGCCTTGGGAACTCAGTGCTTGCCTCATATGCACAAGTAATAGACTTTCTCCACTCTTATCTCCTCAGATCATGTTTTGGGCTTTGCACTCAACAAGATATAAGCCTCTGATATTTGGGTGTTTTTTTGTTTTGGTTGGTTGGTTTGGTTTAGTTTTTTTTTTTTTTCTTAGCAGAGAGCATATTAGTTAATTTTCTCGTATATGATACAACACTATGACCAAGGCCGTTTCTAGAGTTGCTGAGATCTGCACCTGTTGACTCCTGTAACCTTGCTAGAGGAGTTGAGGATTGAAGAAAGGACAAACACACAGACAGGACCAGTGAAACTGAGATCAGATAGAGCTCTCTAAAGCTACCACTTCGATGTATATCATCCTCAAGTTTATTAAGTACAGTGGGGCTAGGTGTGGTGTCTCTGTAGGGAAGTCTCAGCAGGGACCAGTCCTAGGCTGTTAACACATGGGAAAAGGAAGTCAGAGGTGCTAGTCTTTGCACAAATTGATCAAGCCTTCACAAAGACTCAGATTCCCGAGCAAAGCTTTGCATTTCTCTTAAGGCCCAGCTACATGAGTAGTGGTGGTTTTGTCAATTGTTTTATGGGTCCAAGGCCTTGGGAGTTCTAGACACAGCTGTGCCCAAGTCATAACACACACGTATACTCAGAGCTTTATTCATTCAGGCTTCCTCCTAGACCTACAAAAAAAAAAGAGTCTGTTTGTCCTTACAGTTCAGTTTCCTGAAGGGGTAAGAGACCATCGTGAACTCCCTGTCACACACAGCAGCAAATGACAGGTCGACAGTGAGGACAGGAAGCTGAGAGTTCACATCCTCAACTGTGAGCACAAACATGACTGTAAACTGAGTAGGCCTTTTACTCTCAAAGCCATTTATCTCCCAACAACTTACTTCCCTCCAGCAAAGTAAGGCTTCACTCCCTAAACGGCCACCAACAGCGCCACCTACTGTCCAAGTACCTGAGACTCTTGGAGATCGGTTTCATTCAGCCCCAGAAGACAATAAAGTACTTTATGATACAGAAGGCAAATGTGATCAGTGTTGCTAAACTGTACAAATCATTGCTCTTTATATAAGGTAATGCAGCTCCAGATCACTGGCAACGATTTTTGAACCCTTACCTACTACTGTATGGGTTTCATTGGAATGTTTGACCTACTTTGTGACTTTAACGTTTATTCTCTTTCTGGCTGGTGGAGATATTATTTCAAAGCCTATATGTTCTGTCCCCCATCCCGGCATCCAGGATTGATATCCAGCTCTGTCTAAAGACTCCATACCTCATAGCTTACTGTTAATGTCACCCCAGTAATCAAGAATTTTGAACAGTTCTTTTGTGTGCTTATTTTCACAAGTGTCTCATTCTTTTGGACTGTTTTAGAACAAGAAATACACATGCCTAGCCTTTGTGAGACCCTCACAATGTCTACACGTGCATCCTCGTGCACTAGAGGCTTAATCAAACAAAGCCAAAGACTGCAGACGGTTTAACAAGTTGCATTTTAAAGTACTTAGTAAAATGTATTATTTAGCCTGAAATTCACAAGAACTGAGCTAAAACCCAAGCTGCAGGGCCAGAACTGAAAACCGTGTCTTCTGAATGTTCCCTTTTAAACAATTGGCCCTGTTCTACTTCGATTTCTGTTGCTGTGATAAACATCATGACACAAAGCCATTAGGTGAGAAAAGGGTTTATTCGGCTTGCACTTCTGGATCTCAGCCCATCGTTAAGGGAAGTCGGTGCAGCCAAGCAGGAACTGAAGTAGAAGTCGCAGTGTAATGCTGTTTATTGGCTTGCTCTTTGGTTTCTCCTAGACACTTTTTTTTTTAAGGATAAAACTTTCTATTTTTCTACTATTTTTGAAATTATAATTATATCACTTCTCCCTTTCTTCCTTCAACACTTCCCATATAGCCCTTCTTGTTTCTTTCAAACTCATGGCTTCTCTTTTCTCATTAATTGTTGCTACATACATATATGTATGTAACACACACACACACACACCACACACACACACACACGGCATGCCTAGTCTGTATACTTGTATTTGTATGTATGTCAGCCTTTTTAATGCAGCAGATAACCACATACCCAAAGAATATTCTGCCCACAGTAGGTTGAGCCTTTCCACATCAGTCAACCATCAAGAGAATTCTCCACAGATAGAGGCAGTTCTTTAGTTGAGGTTTTCTCCTCCCAGGTGACTCTGGGAGTGTGACAAGCTGATAATAAAAACTAACCAGCACAGATTTTTTAAAAACTATTTATTGAGCACCTACTATATGCTAGTCACTTTCAGTGATTTTTGGTGCATGCTGTGTATATAAAGTCAGGTACACCAGTAGGCTAGACATCAGTACATAAGCATAGGAAGGAGAAACTCAGGCATTAATATTAACAATGTGTTTGTGACAAATAAAAAGGGGAAATCAAGGAACAATGGAAATATCCAGCAAAAGAGGGTCGTGTTGCACTATTTTCTTTTATAGTTTGGATCTTGACTGTCCCCCAAAGGCCTGGTCACCATGCTGCCACCAGTGTGCCATGAGTCATGGTCTTTTATCCCCATGGATTGAATATCTCCAGCTTTTTGTCAGTGTAACAAACATAAAACTCCTTTTCTTCCAATATTTCTTTTTTGTTTGGATCAGTTCATTTTACGATAGAAGAAGAAAATATGTCTCAGAGAAGCTCAAGCCCAGGTAGCAGAGGAGCCAAATAATGGGGACGAATATTTGGTTGAAAATCTATTTAACATGTCTCAGTAGGCGAGAACAGGGCCTGATGTAGCCTTATTAAGATAAGAATATGTTTCTTCTTTATTATCTGTTAGCCATAGACTTGAATTTTGATAGGGCAATTTTCAGGGCTTAAACACTTGATTGCTACTAATAGTGGAAATAACAGCAAGGCGCGTTTAGGTTTAATTTATAGTCATTTAACACAACTTTAAGTATGGATTTCTCCAAATGCCCTTGTTATTTCGTTGAAGCTAGTCTATAGAGACCTGAAACCCTGCTGCAGTAATTGAGAGCGATGCAAATGGCCCCATATACTTATCTCAGCCTCACAGACCCCCTCCAACCACACGATGACCAGCAATTGCTATCAACGGGTTATACCGGGATTTTTTTTTCTTACTCTAGAAAACCTGTTGTAGTAAACCCGTGCAGTAGTTGCAAGCTAAATGTCTTAAAATTTATTTTGGTTTTTAAAAGAGAACCGGTTTCCCACTATTTGCCCCCTCAAGGTCGGCTTGGTCCTCGTTAAGCCAGCACAGTTCACATTTGTTCCACCAGGGGCCGCTGTTCTCCAAGCAGTGAGATCTCCAGGGGGCGGCGATCTACCTTCCAACTCCAAATAGGACAGCAGCAAAAAAAAATATTCTTTTTAACTTATGTTTTGCGACCTTGAAAACACTATGCTGAGTGAAAGAAGCCAGACACAAAGACGACATGCTACAAGGTTCTCTTTACATAAAATCTGTGCTGAGATCATAAATGTATTAGATAAGAAACCACAAGTCTGTGATTCCTGTGGCTACAGAATGAAGGCTGCTATCATCCTTTTCGCCCCTTACAGTCACAGGCTTGCAGCTCGCCCACCTCTTTCACTGCACGCAAGAGCTATTGTTAGCACCTTGGTGGCTTCTTTATTATCTTGTTAGCTGTAACTTGAATTCTGCTGGAACGTTTTTCAGGACTGAAAACCCTGCCTGGCAAAGTAGGAGAGGGAGTAACACTTGGAGGAGGGGCAGGGATAGAGACTGAGAGACAGGGCCACCTTTCACTGTTCGCACCGGGACAGTCCTGACACACATCCCTCATACTCTTCAAAAGATGTCAGGGAAGTTGAACCTCAGTTCCTTGCATCAGAGGCTACTTAAAGACCACCCTTATAACTATCCATTTCCCATCCTTTCACAAACCTGCCCGACTCCTAAGATTCCAGGGTAATTTCCCCTAATAAACACAGAGCACTGCCCACTGCCTAAGGGTCTGCTTTGTAGAAAGAATCATATGCTTGTCAGGGAGACTACCGATGATGGTAAAGAAATCAAATAGAAGAGGGACCATGCGGGAGTCACTGTGCACCGTCCCTGTATCAGAAACTATACACACACACACACACACACACACATACACACACACACACAAATACCCCTCCATCTCTAGACTGCTGTGGTCACCTATATGAGAGAAAATCATGGATTCAAGACTGAAACCAAAGCTGCCCACCTGTCCCTACCTTTTAAGGGACTCTAAACTGATAGCAATTACTTACACAGCATACCGTGCACATTGCATTTGTACGTTTCAAACTGGAGATGGAAAGAGTGGACAGCTTCCATTTTCTTCCTGCCTAGTGGTTAACTTCCTTCTTCCCTGCCTGGACTCGCTTTAGTGTGAACTTACAGAACACAAGTTATGACAGCAAATGGGTCTGATTTTGAGTCCAATGTTCCCATTATTGATAATAAAGCCTCAGGCAAATTCTTTACAATTTTCTTTCAGTTCCCGTGTGTGTGTGTGTGTGTGTGTGTGTGTGTGTGTGTGTGATAACATACATACATATGAACACTCCTAGATTTGTTTTGCCTGAGTTTAAGCTACATACCCATCCACCACCTAGATACACTCAAGAGAAATCCATTTCCTTTTTTAGCAGACTACACTAATCCACAACTGGTTCTAGTTTTCTCTAAAGGTCCATGGTCAGAACAGCGTTCTGTACACAGCCATGGTTTTTAAACTTCTGAACATTGAGAAATATCAAGAAGTAATATTTAGCTTCCTGTCTGCCTCATTCTGCCTGCCCCACTCTTTCACCATACATGCCTGATTTTAAGTGCCTTGAGGTAAGGGCCCTGTCTCATCCAGCTGTGTGTCACAGGCTGTTTACCCTACTTCCCTGCACAGCTCCAAGGCAGTGTTCTACTGACTGTCACTGGAGCTGTATCCCTGGGTTTGTGGTTGCATTTGAGATCACACCTATTCATACTCAAGGATCAGTCGACGAACACTCCGGAGCAGGATTTCACCTAGAGGCAGAAGCATTGGGCAGAACGCCATGGACATCTTTTTTATTTGGCTTTTCATCACATTGATCTTCCACTCACGTCCTACTTCTCCGTTATGACCCCCCAACTCAAAGATGGCACCACCCACAATGAGCTGGGCTCTCTCCCATCAATCACTATTTTTTAAAAAAAATGACCTACAGCTGGATCTTATGGAGGCATTTTCTCAGTTGAGGTTCCCTCCTTCCCAATGACTGTGTCTTGTGTCACATTGACATAAAACTCCCCATCACTCTCTCTATCCTCTGACTCTCACGTTCCTTCTGCCCCTCTGCCCAGATGTTCCCTGAGCACGGGAGGATGAGGTTGATGGAGACATCCCATGGTGGATGAACTCTCATTTCTTTTCAGCACTTTCAGAGTTAGCGATCCTCTCCACTAACCACCCACAGCAATAACAAGTGTCGTGGGAGATGGGATTTGAACCTAGATCCCTCATGCACATATCCAGGATTCTGTTGTCCTAGCTTCCCTAGGGTGACATAACATCGGAACTCCAGACCTGTCCCACTTTCAGAGTCTCAGTCCTCCTCCCAGTGCAGATATACTCAGGCTTGATTCAGCATCAATATTTGGTTCAGGAAACGTGGTCAGCCTTGATTACACACCAGATCACGCTGACCACAAAGAGTCCTCGGCGACGTCTGTAGCAAAGAAGATAAACAGGCATAGAGCTATGGATAGCAATATACATATTTAGAATGCAACTGATAACTAAAGACCATTTAGAAAAGCAACATCAACAGATTCTCCCTAGCTCTAAAGACTTTCTTTACCCATGAAGTTTAACCATGTTTATAGTACCAGGCATAAATTCCCTCCTGTGGAGCAAGACTAAATTCAATCAAGAGAACAGTGGGTTAGCCCAGAAGCTGTTTTTGTTATTGCACTGCTGGGCATGTCTTGCCTGACAGGTCAGTATTTTAGGCTCAGCACTGGGATAGGCCACTGATGTCTTTTCTCCCCAGGTAATCTGCAAAGCACCTTGCAGCTTTATGAAGGCTAGCCAACAGGGAGAGCTTCCTGGAAAATTCAAGACTGGCTTCTCTGTGTCCCACAAGCAAGCAGACAGTGTCTTTAGCAAGAGGCTCTTGCCACGTACTTTACAGTGGGAAAACAATAACGACAATAGCTTGTGTTGGTTTGGGCACCTCTGGGGCCTCCCTTCTCAATAACCTGGAGAGAGGTAACCCATGCCTGACACTAAAGATTTACACTTAATAACCCAGGACCATAGTTACCAAACAACTAAAGATTAAAACTATTTAAGATTCCATCTCTGACCCAGCCAGAATGGCCATAATCAGATATAAAAATAACGGTAACTGCAGCCGAGGGTGAGGGGGAAGGGAACCTTTATACACAATGGACAGGAGTGGAAACTGGTGCAGCTATTCTGGAAATCCTTCTGGAGGTTTCTCATAAGCTAGATATAGGGGGCTGGAGAGCTGGCTCACAGATTCAGAGCACTTGCTGCCCTTGCAGAGGACCTAGCTCTCTCAAGGTGATTTACAACTGCCTGTAATCTACAGTTCCAAGGGTTACAGGGTCCTCTTCTGGCCTCCAAAGACATCACGCAGGTGCACTGTGCAATACACATGAAGCAAAAGCACTCATGCCCATACAATAAATGAATAAATGTCTTTTTAAAACTCAAGGAGAAATAGATGTTCCATATAACCCAACAGTACCACTCCTGGGCATATACCCAAAAACCTTTGTATCTTACGACAGAGTCCCTTGCACAGTCACGTTGATTCTCACCCTCTCGGGTCCTAGCATCAAATCTTTTGTTTGTGTTTTAACCTGGAGCACAATGAAGACGCTGAAATAGGAATGGAACACTGACAAGGGGTTCCATTAAGGAGGAGGGATGGAGGAATAATGGTGAAATGAAAGTAGAGAAGAGTACTGGACACAACGGATGCACGTGGATAGTTAAGTGGAGTGATGGAGATGGGGGGGAGAAGGGACTTAGCCAAATAAAATGTGCATGAGTGAAGAAGCCACTTGGGACTCTATGACCTTGCAACCCCGGTAAGAAGTATACTTTGACAAGTGTTGTATATTCGGCCTTGGGTCCTAGGTTCACACCTTTCATTTGTGTGTTTAACGTGGAGAACTTACAGAAACTAGGATAGTAGACATGAGGCACTGGCAGAGGTCTGCATTTCAGGATGGGGAGAGTAGCATATAGGTACAGTGAAGGTAGGAAGGTAGAATACTGACCACTGTGGCCTGAACAGGCCCGGAAGGAATTCTGAGAGTTAAAGGGTTCCGTGGGTGTGGCCGTAATCCTGTGGGAATCATGAGGGGCAGGGGTATAGTAACACAAACAAAGGATGTGTAAGCCCATTGACCTTTGTAAGGTGATTAAAATATATTTTTTAAGTGGAATTTGAAGTGGGGCACTCCATAGCATTAGATTCTCCTCCTTATGTATAGCTTTGGGTCTTAACACTTTGTGCTACCATTTTGACATCATAACTTTCTTCACTGTAAGAATAAGGAAGTTGATGTTCCACTGGTGTCCCTTTCTGCCAGAAGTGGAGGTATCCGTGAAGCCCCTGGATACCTGCCGTGAACTCCTCTCTCCTGCCTTCTGCACAACCCAAGCACATTTTTTCTAATATTCCTGCAAAACCGCATCTACAAATCCCACAGGAACTGTGATAACCAATCTCCATGTGTGTCTCATGGGCCCCTCTTCCTTTCCTTCAATCAATATTTATAGCATGTCTGGCACATAAAATAGTCCAGCAGCGCTGCCCAGTAAGAGCCTGAAGCAATTTACATTTCTCAAGACTTTCTCTCCAACAGGTAAGTCATGGGTGAATTATAGTACCTTCCCAGTGCTTTCTACCTGAATTGGCTCTCCTCCCAGCAACAACGCACTCTGTTGGAAGTGAAGTCTGGTTGGAGGGTTTATTTTACTGAAAATAAAAATTTTTTTCAAGTTCTATTTATCAAAGCTGAGCAGAAATGTCCCTAATCAGAACTTTTGATTTATATATAATAATTATACTAATACAAATAACTTTTGCACTGTATTCTTTTCGGGATAGGGAAGGGGCTGAAAATGTGTAACCATTCTCCACTTTTGTTTGCTTGCTGTGTGTGTTTGACAGGATCTCTCAATGAACCCAATGCTGGCTGGACAGGAATTCTCATGCTTCTGCCCCCCCTCCCCCGTCCCCAGTTGTAGAACGACAATTCTTTTACATATGTGCTGCAGACCCCAACTCAAGCGTTACATACCCAGCACTTTGTCCTGTGAGCTATTCTTCTAAGGACACTTTCACTCTAATGGCCAGCCAAATAGCATGGCTTTCTCTTTGACATAGATGCCTTAAGTGAACAAAGCAGCCCCTGGGATCTTGGGGTGCCGTATCCAGTTAGATGGCTGAACACTAACTACTGTTGGGTCTATTTCAGTGTAGAAAGCAGAACCTTATTTTATACACACACCTGAAAGGATCAATGTCATATTATCTGAGCTGCACCTGGTGGCTCAGGCCTGTAATCCCAGCTACTCAGCTGAAGCAGGCGGTCAAGGCAAGCCTCAGGTATGCAGGAAGTTCAAGGACAACCTAGGAAACTGAGACTATCCCAAAAAAAAAACAAAACGGAAAAAGAGAGATAGGGGTGTAGCTTCATTTTAGAGGGTTTGCCTATCATATCCAAAGCCCTAGCTTCAGTCTTTAATAACATCACCCCACCCCAGCAACGTGTTGGCTAGGCACATTAACAGTGACACAGCATTTTCTTTATTATTATACATTTTAAATTCTTCATACAGTATATTTTGATTATATTCTTTCCATCCCCCAACTCTTCAAGGTCCTCCCCTTTTCTAACAACCCAATTTCATATTATTCCTCGCTTTTAAAAAAACAGTAACAATAAAACATTAAGCCTTACACCAATCAACTGAGGTATCTTTAATCTGTTTTTCCAAATAATGAAGTTGAGGCTCAAGAATACCTTGGCACTGGGCAGACAGTCATAAGGGGAGATGGGATTTGGACCTAGATCTCAAATGTACATGTCCAGGATTCTGTTGTCCTAGCTTCCCTGGTGACATAACACCAGAGCTCCAGACCTGTCCCACTTTCAGAGTCTCAGTCCCTCCTGCCAGTGCAAATATACTCAGGCTTGATTCCACATCAATATTTGGTTCAGGAAAAGTGGTTAGCCTTGATTACACACCAGATCACGCTGACCACAAAGAGTCCTTGGGTGATGTTCTGTAACAAAGAGGATAAATGGCAGCCAGCTGCCAGACATGGGCCACCATCCCTCATCAAATGTGTAGAGGAAAAGAGGAGACAGCAGGATTCCATGGGCCATCTGCTCTGTTGGCTGACCCGGGCTGTTTGTATTCCCCTGAGAGCCTTTTAAATGTTCTGCCTGGTGAACCTGGGTTACACATCCAAAGGGAAGAACAGCCTCTCCTTCATTCCACCTCTCCTTCCCTCCCTCCAGCTTTATTCCAGCTGTGCTTTCTTCTATGGCCAGATTTCTCAACACCACTACCAGTAATTCCTCACAGAGGCACTGCCCTGCAGACTGTCGAATAGTTAGCGCTGACCTTCTGCTCACCAGATTCCAGAAGGACCCTTACAGCTGGTGACGACCAAAAGTGTCTCTGGACATTGCCGATGTCCCCTTGGGAACAAAAATGTCCTCTGGTCCATATGACTAGACTAGCAGGTATGGATACACAAATAATGCCGTCTTATCTCTGGGAAGAAAATTGTTACTCTCATTCCCCAAATGAATAAGATAATGAAAGGACAAAGAATCTACCACCTACACAATACCAGCCACTCTTCTGGCATTGGAAGTATTTTTTGTGTTTACCCCTTCCTGCCAGGATTATGTAGTCAGTCCTATGCTTAAAAATGAGAGGAGGGCTGGGGAGATGGCTTTCTTGGTAAATTGTTTGGCATCCAAGCATGAGGACTTGAGTTTCCTGCACCCATTTGGAAATTCAGGTGTGGCATTATGAACTTGTAATCCCTGGGCTCACCAGCCAGCCTAGACTGATTGATGACCCCTAGGTGAGACACCTAAGTTCAGGTGAGAGGCTCTGTCTCCAAAACAGCAAGAACGTGGAGAACCATCCAGACTCCACAGCAGGTAGAGGAGCTTGCTGCCAAGCCTGACAACCTGAGTTCAATCCCCAAAACCCACATGGAGAAAGAACTCACTTCCAAGACTTGTCCTCTGACCCTCATGTAGATAACGCACATGTGTGCATAAATAAACAAACGAGCAAATAAATATACTTTAATGATAGCTCCTAAGGACCGACACCAAAGTCTAGCCTTTGGACCATATACATACATGCAGGCACGAGGGCGCGCGCGCGCGCGCGCGCACACACACAACACACACACACACACACACACACACACACACACACACCACGGGATGGGGAACAGAACACATATACACACAAAACTGGTCACAGGTCAAAAGAAAAGAATGTGAATGAAACTTAAATAACCCACTCCAAAACCACTGGAAATTAGATCCATTTATGATCTGAGTTCTCTGTTCTAAATCCCTGTATTGAATGGCCTCATTCTGCTGATTGGCTTATTCTCAACACAACTAAACAAAAAAGGATCTCATGAACTCACTATTAATCTTCTAAAAATGGAGTTATCCTCAGATATCCTCAGATGTTGTTAAGCAGCACACTATGCAGATATCTTTTTTGTAGGATGTCACTCTGGGGTATGAGCTTTCTGTGCACCCTGGGAAGGTGATAAGAGAAACAACTGAGATACAAAAACAACCTAAAGACAAGAGAAAGTAAAATTGCTCACTGGCAAGCGCGAGAACAGCATCATTTGCTGGAGAGAGGACTAGAACAGTAGTGGTTCACTAAGCGAAAGAATATCTGTAGAGGGGAGTCTTCTAGAGAATGTGGAGACGATTATAATATACAGAATGTGGTTAGAAACCAGAATGAGGGACCAGAAGGGGTTGACAGACAACAGATGCTTACATCTTGGTTCTTACAACATGAGTTAATAGCATAGAAGAACATGGGAGAGCTATTTTCTTCAGTAACATGATTAAACTTGGACCATACCCTCTCTGGCTTGGTTTGCTCACATGTGAGGAAGAACAGCACTCTCCACTGCATAGGTGGCTGAGCTGATCGCACAAGGCAGTGCTATCTGGGCTGGTCGCGATTGATCAGCATATAGGAAGAGTTAAAAATCTAAGTTCTTAATGATAGAGTTTAGCCAGTATGCCACTCCTAAGTGATTCAGGATTGTCTGTGGAAGTCAGTAAGCTTCTCAAAAGCCCTTTACTCTGTCCACAGGGTGCTCCAACATAGCTACTCAGTTCCCCACTCCTCTCTCCAAATTCCTGGCACTATCCCTATTGATTAAGCTAGTCTTTGCCATTAGCTTCACAAGATAAATCAAGACCCTGTGAAATAGTTTCTCCTCCACACAAATCGGGCATACAGCCCCTTAGCAACCATGTAGACTTCACCACTTTGCAAGGTACCTCTTTTCTACAAGACTAGATGCAATCTAAGCACTGTCCAGCTACTGAGTCCCATCCTGGCTCTCCTAAATCTCTACCCTCTTCTCTTCCCACAGACTTCACCAACAGGTGTGGAAACAGTGAGATGTGCCTTCTAGCTGAATTTACAAAACCATGTAAGTTCATGGTGTCACCACTGACCCCATTCACTCAAACATGTACTGACCACCTACTATGTGCTGGGAACGGTTCACAAGATGAAAATAACTCCATAAATGAAGTCTAGATTCTGGCTAGATTCCTTGTGTTCCTTCCAATCCAATTGGTTTCCCATCCTGCTTATTTTTATATGTTTGTCAAAAAAAAACATTCTAAATTCTGTCCCCCTCTCTATAACCACCACCCTCTTCTCATGACCCCCTTTTCTTTTGATAGAGCGCTCTAATATGTAGCCTAGGTTAATTTTAAAGCGATAGCCTCGTGCCTCACTACAGAAATGCTGGATTCCAGACCTCTGTCACCACATCCAACATTCTCTCGTCTCTACGAGCATATTTCTTTCAGAAGACCTTTATCCTCCAGTTTATTCTCTCATGCATGCCAATGTTCCACAGGAACAAAAAGAAAGTTGTTTATTTTCATTGCCTTGCTTTCAAATCCCTGCTGGTACACCATCACTGGGTGGTAACATTTAAATCCCCTAATTAGGCACTCACAGTTCTACACCATCCGGTCAGCGTCTGACTCTCATGTGTCTCTCCACCCATCACCATCCCACCACGTGCGTGGTCCCCCACGTGCCACGTGCCACGCCCCAGCTCCACCAAGCCTCTCACACGTCTCAACAGGAGAGTATTTTCTTCTCTGCCTTCACATATGCTGAGTTCTCGATTATTAATGCTCTTGCCTGATTCTTCCCCTCACCGTCTGGTCTCATGGTCTCCGGCCCTAGCTATTTATTCCATCCTCCCTCCCATTCTATAAAGCACTTCCATGACAATATACGGCTCTGGGATCATTTTAATAGATGCCCACGTACAAATGTGTTTCTTCTACAAAATATTAAGCTCCTCGAAGACAGAGACTAAGCCTGGTTCCCTCTTGAGATTCCTAGAATCTAGGCCAGTGTCAGCATTTATGAGAATCTACTGAGACGGACTCGAGTTGTTGGGTTTTGTTTCAGTTGCGCTTTTAGATAGGAACTATCATTACGAATTTATACATAGAGTGATTTATAGTAGATATTGGATGATATGCAAGATTGGTGAAAGTACTGAAAGAACTAGCTTTCAACTAAGCTTCCAAATGACCACGGGCCCCAGAATTGCATGATCTTTGTCACATTACAATACAATACAATACAATACAATACAATACAATACAATACAATACAATACAATACAATACAATACAGCAGTTGATGCCACTGCAGAAAGCCACATTCTCTGGCAGCTGATGACAGCACTCACATTGTGTTCACTGTAGCTGTGTCTGCAAATGGTCTCTTTGCTCACTGCCAATAGCTCTCCCTCTTAACACTGTCCACAGTCATTTCACTTGAGCACATCCACTTGATGAACCTACATGATTTCCAGAAGCTACGCTGCAGGGAGTTTGATAATGCCCCTTTTAGCTTTCTAACCTCTGCAGTCAGGAGTTTAGACACACAGCGCTCGGAAGAGATGTTAAATAGACTAATCTAGAGTATCCACGAGTGTCTCCCAGTAGCAGGCATTTTGACAGCTGAGTAGGATAAGTAGTCTCACTGTCTCCACTTCATTAATGAGAAGACAAGCTTACACAGAGAGAAAACCTTGTCTTGGTTTTATATAAATGGCTTGAATGGACTCTAACAAAAAATCAAGTCTGTCTGATTCTGAGATTGCATTCTTTTGACCCATTTGCTGTGTATGAATGCTTTAGTGGAAGTATCTCACACGAAAAAAAATCAGGAATTTAACAAAGTCTATTCGCCTCATTACCATCTTCGTTACTGTTGGTCTAAATTGTGGAAGATACGTGTTTGTGATAGAAGTTTTTGTCTCTTTAGTGTGTCCAAATAGATTGATTACAGCTTGGATAAATGTAAGGTTGTAGAGATCGTGGTTTGAAATACTATTTTTCACTGGTATCTCATAGTTCCCAAATGTAGATGAAGTGACGATGGTCTCTGATAATAGCCTCGTCTCCCAGATCCTGAGGAATGTTCTAAATAACAGAAAACCCTTATCTGACCCAAGTAATGCAAAATTACCCAGATCAGCTACAGCATCAGACATGGACCAAGCCTCCTCCTTTGACACTGAATGTCCCCACTCTGGTGTTCTGAGTCAGATAATGATCTTGCCTAAGATCAGGAAAGACACCATCAGCTGGCTCCAGACAGCAGCATCAAGAGAAAATTCTCAGAAAGACATTGGATAAATCCAGGTAGATGCTAACTAACTGAAAAGATATATAAACAATCACCTTAATCATGCTGGGTCACTTCATTCGGCCTAAGCTTCTTGAGACCATGCCTCAGGAACATAAACAAGAAAAGAAAAACATAAGTGGCTGGAGAGATGGCTCAGCGGTTCAGAGCACTGACTGCTCTTCCAGAGGTCTTGAGTTCAATTCCCAGCAACCACATGGAGGCTCCCAACCATCTACAAAGGGTATGAAGATATACATGCAGACAGAGCACTCCTACATTAAAATAAAGAAGAAAGAAGGAAGGAAGGAGGACAGGAAGGGAGGGAGGAAGGAAGGGAGGGAGGAAGGAAGGAAAAACAGAAAGGAATAAAGAGAGAGAAAAAGAAAGAAGGAGAGAAAGAAAAAAGAAAAGAGAAAGAGAAAGAAAAAAGAGAAAGAAAAAAGAAACGATCAGACTTTTCCCCCAAGGCTCCAATATTGGGTAAATCCTATAGGCACAGTAATTTCTCAAGGGAAGGGGTGAGGCTTATTTTTCCTAGCAATAGTTGAAATTGAGTTTGTCCCCAGACAAACCTCTGGAAGGTCTGGGCCAACCCAGGTATCATATGATTTGATAAATGTGCTTGCTGCACATGGGTGAGGTGGAGAGATTCCCATGGCTGTGTGTGCAGAGCTCCACAGCCCATAGCTCACTCTTAGCAAATGTCCAGCACATGCTAGATTCATTTTAGGGCATTTCTTCCTCTAATTCCATAGTGATTAATTTTGTTAACTTTTTCCTTTCTCCCTTTTCCCTCTGTCTGGAAACCTGGCTCATGAGAGGGTGCCGGCCACCTTTGAAGGGAGTCTTCCCTCAGTTAAATCTCTGTAAGAGGTATGTCTCCTAGCTAACTTAAAATCCAGGCAAGTTGACAATGAAGGTTAGTCACCACAAGGCCAAGGAACTGGCCTATTGCTCCCAGAGAAAGAAAGGCATTCAAGCCCCCATTGTTAACTCTCCTTTTTAACAGCACTGCAGTAGGTCTACTTTCCCCAAAGACTGCTATAAATCCTATGTTAGTCTGTCTTCCTGGAGCTCACCTGGCCACTTCCTATTCCTCTAAAGTCCTTTCACTCTCCAAGTAAAGAACCTGCCATTTTTAACCCTACACAAACACTTCCAAGTACCTAGCCTATACAATACAAAATACACCATTGCCAGTTCACAGAGGCTCCTTTGGTTCACACATAGTCCTTGTTCACATATCCATGTATTCATTTAACAGGTGTTTGAACATCTAAGTCTACTATATTCCAAGTTTCACAAATGCCAAAAATTTTTGACGACTGTGTTCACTACTGTGTTCTCAGTGCTTATGTATTATCTACTGTTTGGATAGGTAACATGAATTGTTGAAAATGAATGAATGAATGGATGAATGAATGAATGAATGAATGAAAATTGGCTTTACAGAATGAGCCAAAAAAAAAAACAAAACCCATTATTCATGATATTTTCTTGTTGAGATAACATTTTTCCCCATGTCTCATAAATAATTACCCAGTGCTGATTCTGGACAGTCTGCCTTCCCTGCCCCCACCCCAGGGGCATATCCCTTCCCTGCCCCACCCCAGGGGCATATCTCCCACCCACGTAGCTTCATATCTTACACTTTGATGAAAATCGCTTTTTTTCTGATTAAGAATTAAATGTTCTTTCTGGAGAAGTGTAAAGTCAATCTTAATTTATGTCACATGAGCGAACCTAAATAGGAGAAGCACATTTCAGAGTTAAGTGTCAATGAAGACTGGAAGTCACTTCCTAGTTTCCTCGGGCACAGAATGGAGGGGGAGGAATAAAAGCAGCTCTGAAGACAAAAATAAATAAATAAATAAATTAGGATTGCTTTTCTTCCTCTCAATGGACTCAACCCCTGCCTGCAGAGCTAGAGCCGCCCTGTGTGGTTACAGATAGGTAGACAAGGAAGCTCCTTGTGACAGCCACAGCCATGAGGTCTAGCCAGAGGAGAAAATTCACTTTCCTTAGCAGATCCCAGCAGGTCCAGGAGCAACCTGACTGGGCATTCCATGCATACTTGTGTGGCGGTGGGCTGTGGGAAGCAGCTGGGTGCCTGGTTGAGCAAGTCTTGAACCCTGGATCTTTATCAGGACGGCAGGTGTTCAGCGCTGCCCCCAGGCCCTGGTTCTTCTCATTCAGCTTCGGCCCTCCACAGCCTCTCCCAAAGGGAGGTCTATGACTATCAGTCACGAGGAACAGTGCCTCAGGCCCTCCCACATGTAGATGAGGTATCTCTAAGCTCTCAGTCCAAGCCAATAGGCGTTATCTGCCAGACCCTAACCCAATTGACAGCGGAGACTAGAGCAGAGGCAGCAGCGGAGGCAGGCAATCTCTCCTCCCCGCTTGCACTCGCACCCTTTAGCCCAGACCTCTCACACTAGGCTGGGCTGAAGACCAACAGACAGTGGAGACGGGGTAAAGGACCCTCCCTGCTCTCACTCTGTCCTCAGCCGGGAGATCATCGTGGGACACCCTCCAGAACCAGGGACCCACACATACTAACTTGGTTAAGAAAGAATCCTGAAACAATTCCAGCTTACAAATGTAGAAACTGAGGCACAGAGAACCTCGGTACCATGTCCAGTGTTAACAGAGGGTGAAGTTGGGCCCAATGAGAACCAGAGTGATTTTGTTAACCACAAACCCAGAGGACACTAGATGTATGGACTGGTACTTACTTGGGAGACTAATGTCTCCAGGCCTGGCTCTATCCTAGGCATGTTCCATAAAGACAGTCATCAGGAAAAACATTTATTGACACATTTGTCTTCTCATCTGAGCACTGGATTATTTTGTCTGACATCAGTTTCTTCTCCTATAGCCGTCATGCCCATTAATGGCATCCCGACCGCTTCCGTTACACTGGAAACGTTCATATCTGGGTTCACCCCTGCGCCTCCTCTGTGGCCCAAGATAGTTTCCACATGCTCTATGGCCCCCAACTCTGACCTCTGCACTGTAGTTCCGGTATGTCTCCTCTTTAATTACTACAGATTTCAAGCCTGATTCCTAACCTTTACAGACACAAGTCTCCACCTTCCTATTGTCTGTCTTGAGTCACTGTCTCTCAAAGCCATTCAGAACACACAGTCTTCCAGGATGTGATTCTGATCAAATGGCTGCCCCTGGATGGTCACCCCCCCCCCCCCCCCGCCCCCCCCCCCCGTGTGCTTTACTGCTTACCTCCCTCACCTTCTCTTCACCTCAGGACACTGCCTAGCCTTCCCCTGTTTTGTCTTTCCATGAGCACACAGCTCTGACCATATGGTATTGGATGAATGTTTTACTTCCTGCAGGTCACTTGCTCACTAAGGTTGTTCTTTCCGTCTGTCTCTTGGAGCTCTTCTCAGCATATGAGAGGTTCACTGCATTTCTGCCTTAGATTCTAACAGCCTTCTTCATCTTTAGTCCCACCCATCCACACCCCATCCTGAGGTTAAATGACTTTTCCAAAAGGAACAGGGATCCTGTGAAAATTCTTCATGGACACCTCTGTCATTTTTTTAAAAAGGATTTATATATATATATATATATATATATATATATATATATGTTATATAATTATATATTTACTATATATGTATATATATTATATATTATTATCTATATATGGTTATATATATTATTTTATCATATATATGTAGTTGCTGGTGCTCACCAGCAACTTAACCTCTTAACCATCTCTTAACCTCTTAACCTCTGGGCCATCTCTCCAGCCCTCATAGCCTCCTCTTTTTGGACATCTTTCTTGAGCTTTCTTTTTCATGATGACAGAATCACTGATGAGTGGCAGGGAGAGCCTGTCGCTCCTGGTAGACTCACAGTGACTCCTGCTCTCCCGCTTACTGAGCAACTTGCTTTCGCTTTTCACCATCCCTTCCAAAGGTGTCTGGACAATCAACGTCAGCACTGTGCTTGGAAAGTCCAATGGTTCCCCTCACTTTCATTTAGGAAATGAGTCCCTTTTCCACCCTTTGCTGCTGCCCCACCTAGCGTACCTTCTGCCCAGGCTTCTGTCTGCAATGGCTGTGAATTTTCCTTCTATCTGAAATGACCTAGGTTTGACCATGTGAGGTGGACCTACACTCCACTTCCTTAACCCCACCCCATCCCCTGTCTGAACCCTCTTACAGTATATGACACATATGGCTTTGTCCTTTAATATTGTAATAAACGTATATCACATTTTTAGTTGAAATTCTTCTTTCCCCACTGATTATCCATCCCACCACACCACCACTGCCACCAGCACTGTCACCAACACTGTCACCTCTCTATTGTTTCTGTTTCTTGGCAGAAGATTAAGTCATGCTTAAACTCATTTTCACATTAACCAATTTGGAACCCTATTCTCATTTTCTCAATAGTGTGTCTCTCCAATACAAAGACTCCCTGACAGACTTAAACCCCATCATCCTCTTCTAAAACGTAGTCAGGAACGCCAGTGGGTGGGAAAGCCTGTGTGTTTAGTGCTTCTTTCTCCACATCAGACAGCTATGTAGGTAGCCTAGGAGGCTGCATCTGCTTCTGATCTTGCTGAAGTAACAAAACTTAGCAGCAACAGCAGAAGATCCATGGAGTCAGAAGGGAGTAGAGTCTCCTGAGGCTCTTCCCTAGTTACCAGGACTCATTGCAACCAGAATTGGTTTGAGTTTCTACAGCCATACTCTCTAGTAGGTCAGGAGATAGATAGGCTATTGTCAACCGCACTTGTGATGTAATGATGTCATCTCTGGGCGCCACACTAACCTCCTGTGGTTGTCCTCTTGCAAACTTCACCTATATACAGCTGTCTTCGCTCACAGACATATTAGCCTGCCCTACATGATGTAGTGATTGAACCTTCCGTACCCTCGTCTCTTCCTTCCCTCTGAGCACTCTTCTGCTCGCTGTCTAAATTCTGCCATCACCAAAATGGAACCTAACCTCTTATTTTTTTCTCTTCAATTTTTCTTTACGAAATACAGTAACTAGTATCATCCAAAATAAATCAGAGCCCCTTCCCTCAGGAACTCAGTGCTATCAGTAACTGATTACCGACAGACTTTCTCAGTTCAAAATTGCCTAGAGTACCATTCATTACATATGCAGTCCTTCAGTGACTCCTCAGACAATTGATCCCAAATGAATCAATGACTATAAATCAGTTTCCCTTTGATTCAAGTGTCATCTTTCTACACACTGGCCCTCTGAAATTTCTTTTACATTTCAGTACTGTGTATTATGGTATTTACAGATATACAAGTATATTGTCACCTCACATTGAACTTGGAGATATTGGCTGTATGCGATGTAAAAAGACTGAAATCCAGGTAACAGAATTTAAAATGCTTGGTTTTTTTTAAATGATAGGGAACCTGGTACTTAAATTCAAAGCAATGAAACACTAATTCCAAGCTTTATCAAGACTACAAATTCAGCATATTATAGACCAAGCTGCTTCAGAGCAAGGGACGGCTCTGTTCATTTTCTTTCTCCTTTACCTTGCTGCTGGTAAGCCTTTTATGGCTGCAAGGCAGGAGCCAGGTCTCCATAAACGCTGTATGAAATCAGTTCCAGGCTGGAGAATTTTCAAATGCTCCTTATTTTTCACAAGTCACATTTCAAAAGAGAGAGCATTTGCATATTCAATGTGAAGTCCCATGGAAAGACGCCTCCTTGCCCAGTTTTAGAGAGTAATTATTTCTACATTTCTGAACTGGCAACACCTTCAGAATGTCAGCTCAGATGCACAATAGACATAGGTATTAATTAGCCACTCTAATTACGGGGCTTGTTTAGACTAATCGAGTGACGCAACAAACAGCTTCAATCTGTTGGTTGGATTTTTTCATGACCAACTTAGAGTCAAACAGGAACTTGTTATGACTAGTGTATTGCACAAACACAACTTGCAATTGAAAGCCCTTCTGTGTTCCCTGAATACAGGCCCTCTCTCACAAAAGCTGGCTCTACAGCCAAGTCCGCCTCCAAAGGTGCTGAGAAGAAAGGCCTTTCTGTATCGCGGTGGAAAATCAATACCACATGCTGGAGGGAAAGTGGAGACTTAAAGCGTCTTCTTCACACCACACAGGCGAGTAAACACCACCGTGGGCTTGGGCGCTTGGGACGTGCAGCACAGACCTATAGGTTGGTAGACGAATAGAGGCTCAGAACAGAGCCGACCTGAGCAGCCAGGCAAGCCGGTGCCCTCAGCCCTGAAGCTGGCATGGCTTAGCCCCGTGCCTCATCTAATTTGATTTTGGGTCTGATTTCAACTGCGGGTCTGTGTGCGCCTGCAAAATTGCATAATTTGCCATTTCCCCAGCTGTTATCCAGCAAAGCTATTCTTTGCACACCGATTTGCCTGGCTGCTAATAAACCCCACAGGCAGAGGCGGAGGGAAATTTGCACATCACTCGGTGTCCTCAGCTTTTCCTATCCTCAAGATACCCACCTTGCCCACGTTTAGAGACAAGCAAAGACTGGTGAGCCCTTCATCTAGCCATCTCCACTTTCTGAGAAAGACTAGTTTTTATGGCCCTTTTGTCTAAACTGGCTATGCCTCTTGCTGCCCCCACCCACCCCACTCCCGGAACATACTTCCCTCCTCCTCTTTGCCTCTCCAGGGCTGGGCTGTTCTCTTACTTTTCCTGAGACACCCTGGTATTTCTGGCTTCTCCCCATGTTGAGTCAGATCTCAGTAGGGTTGAGGAGAGGTTCTAGAGTCATTATCAAAGCCAAAGTTAGGCAGGCTCTGACAGCCTTTCACAGCCCACTTCCTCGGGCTAGTATTTTTCCGTTCCACTGAGGATAAAAGATAAGGAGTCTCTCAGATGTCCCTTTGCCGGGAACAGTCTGAAAATGGGACTTTGAGAATCTAACACACTGCTCATTCTCCGGGAAGGAGACATTCATTGCTTCCTTTGTTCTACCACAAAGCTCCCAGTACCCTGGAGGTAGATGGAAGGCCACACTGCTCAGGGCATACTCCAGATAACTGAAAAGCACAGCGGGGCAGGGGCGCACACAGATGACTGACTGGGGACCCAGCGGTGGCCTGGGCTGAAGTCAGGACCAGCCCCTCTCCTGTGGATTCCATCAAACTCCCCGAGCTCAGCGGGAGCCAGAGACTTTTCTACTGATCTTTTCAGCTATTAATCAGTCAGTGTAAAATAAGATGTAATACGCCTTGATATTAAACTATGCTTAAGTGCTATTGTAGCATAGGAAAAAAGGGGGAAATAAGTATCTGTTCTCAGATGTATGCCATGAACATACTTTTTTTAGTTTTTAGCTTTTTAAATGCAAACTAATTGTATCCCCTACCACATCCCCACCAGAGTACACACACACACAAACACACACACACAAACACACACACACACAAACACACACAAACACACATATACACACACACACAAACACACACATACCACACACACACACAAATACACACACACAAACACACACACACACACAAACACACACACAAACACACAAACACACACACACACACTACACACAAACACACACACACAAACACACACAAACACACACACAAACACACACACACACAAACACACACACACAACACACACACACACAAACACACACACACAAACACACACACACACACAAACACACATACACGCTCTACGACCTAGCTACATCCTCAGCCTGACTTCCACTGTAAAAATCAAATCACCCTGATAGCTTCAGGACTGCAAGATACTTACGATGTTTTGCAACACACAGCATTTCTAGCTGCTACAGTTTACTTATGCATTTCTTCAAGAATGTATTTTCTCGCTTTAAAATGGGCATGCATTCACATATTTCTGCAGATAGAATGTTCTGAAAATGATTCTGAACCAGTCTATGTCATTGTTCTTTAAGTCCAGATTTTGAATATTTGTACCAAAATTCTAGGATACGCCAGTGTATAACTATTGAATCCCTTACAAGACCTTTCACCTTCCGATTATTCATGAAAATAGGTCTGCTTTACTTTACATTAGAGCAATGGCAAGCCTTCACATATCTGTCCTTGCAAGATCACTGCCACTTGCTCGATGCTATACCATTTCTTAAGGAAAGGGATTCTGTGGGGGAGGATACACATTTCATCTTAATTTCTGGGGAAGCCTTCCCTCTCCCCATAGGTAGGTAGATAGAGACATTTTAATACGTTTAATACACTTTAGTACTGAGTTTCCAGTGGTTGTTGATTTCTATAAGTGAAATGAGCTTGCTTTTAATATGACATTTCCCCTTTGGAAAAATATTCACATGTAGTCCAAATGATCCCTTGGGTTTGCTGAAGAAGCTCCATAGAGATTAAGTTTGTATTCACCAACATACACAATGACTATTTCAGTTTGTGTGTATAAATGTGCTTTTCTTATTCTAGCAAAATGTCTCCTAGCATCCATTAAGAATGACCCTGTCTCCTTACTCCACCCTCGTCTCCTGTTCTGTTTCCATGGATTTGTCTATTAGGGATATTTCAGGGTTGTCTCTCCTGCATCTGATTTCTCTCAGGTGACATCTATAAATCTCTAGGCAGCAGCATTTCTGTGACCTGCTTCAAGGACCATCTTTCCTTTCTCTCCAATGCCTTTCCTGGCCTGCCATGTGTTGTCTACATTGTACTCAGTGTGAAATTGCTGTACCAGGACTACCTTCTCGTAGAGCTCCCACAGGCCTGGCTAACAGCCTCCGTCACTAGGCTTCAAGCTCAGGGACAGAGCAGCAAAAGCAAACTCAAACTTTTCCAAGGTCCTCGGATTCTAAATTAAAATGTAAGGAATAAATTTAGGTGATAATTGACAAGCAGCAGAAACGTACCGTAAGGTAAGTCGGTGGGTTTATCTTATTGGGATTTTCTGTTAGGTTCATTCCAAGATGGATGTTTGCCTTGGACCAAAGAAGATGGCCATGCTCTGTCATTCAAGTGTCTGTACTTACACACACCATCCACACTGCATTTCCTTCTTGTTAGCAGAGAATGAGAACACACACTGCGGTGGGTGCGGTGTATGGGAAACAGCCCTGGACACCAAATGGGAAAACACTGCTGCTGTTTATTTGCTAGTGAACATAACCACGGGCAAGGAATGAAAGAATCTAAGCCTGAGATTCAAAAGACGGTTTGTTCGAAATGTCAGCTCGCATTACCAAGTTGTTGCCAAGATTGAAGCCAAGGAGAAATTCAATAAAGAGGAAATTCAATATCTGACTTTCTGTGTAAACTGGACCATAGTCCCCAAATATTCACTAACATGTTAGCGTCATGTTGTGGATCTAATTGTGTCTCCTTAAATTTGTGTGCTAACGCCTGGATTTAGACACAGGCATTTAGAGACAGGGTCTACAGGATCTATAAAGGTTAAGTTGAATGTCTAAGTGTGGGACCTTAACCCCATAGGTCTGGTATCCACATAAGAAATGGATAAGTTCTAGGCACCCCCTATCTCTGCACATTGCTAAGACAGAAAGAGCGGTCCAATAAAAAAATGGATTCTTCCAGGAACTTGAACATGTATTTCTAATTCAGTGAGGAAGTAAAATTCCTCTGTGGAATTTTATTTGGCAGCCTCAGTAGACTAATAAACAAGTTGATATAAGAACTTTGCCATGATCTGTCCTTCTAGCCTTCATATGTAACTCAGAACATAGTAGGCACTTATAAGATTTTGATGAGGTGTCTATGAAAATGATGTTATTTTTTTTCTTTTAAATGCTATTAGATTTAGAGAAAAATAAAGAAAATTGGTCTGATAATGTGAAAAGGAAGAAATGTGAAATGGAACTTCAATTACATTTCAAATGTTATTATCATTTTAAATTTATCGTAAGCCTAAGAAATTGTATACAGAATCCTACATCTTCCAGGCTTCATCTTGTGTAATCTCTATGTGCCTAGGTGAAGATATGTTTTTACCTCATGACTCCATCCCTCAAGGGCAGGAGAAACATTACGAGCAGTTTATATTTTTATTGCTAGGAACTGTGACAGTGATTGTCAGGTGGATGGACTTGAGAAATATGTAGAATGTGAACAATATTCTCTGTGTACCTACTGAGCCTACGTATCACTGACATTAAAGTTTCAGACTAACCAAGCTGGAATTCCTGCCTTAACACAGCGGCACCTGCAAATGGACTTTGCCTATATAAGCTGACCATAAAAACACCTTTCCATATCTTTCAGAGAAATTTGAATGAGCTGAGTGCTAGACAAAAAGAGAACACATTTTGTAAGGTTCAATTATGTCATTGAGATTGTGTGAGGAAATAAGAAAAAATAACTTAAATTTTAAATGCATAATCCAATGTCGGTCAGGGATTTCTATCAAAGTTCTGTGTGTATACTTTACAGAGCTGATTTAAAAACAAGCACCCTCAATTACAAGAGAAGGTTAGGACTAAAGAAGATGGAAAAGAGAGGAGGGGTAGGCAGGGGATGAGGAGGCGGTAAGGTATCAATGCAGAAGGAGCTTCTAGACTCACTCCACACTGCTCGTAATGTTTCTCCTGCCCTTGAGGAGGTAGAGGTTGTTTGACTTGTGACTCAGTTTCCCTAAGGCAGAGACAAGGTCTAGCAATAGGAGACTTCAAGAATTCCTTGACAGAATTCCTAGCATAAATGGGATTTAAGTTCATTGATAGTTTTGAAATTTTAAAGGGAAAAGATCACGATGTTTGGATCTACTTTAGACAGATTCTGTCAGATGTTCTTCATGTGGAGGATATCTAATGTAGCCATTTCATTTTGTGACAGGAGAAATCAAAGCCAAGAGCACAAGAAGACTCACAGACAATCCTATGATTGTTGGTAGCTTGCTTGGTATGATCATGCTGAGAGGGTTGGTTGGTTTGTTTGTTTGTTTGTTTGTTTGTTTAACAAAAGGATATCTAGGTAAATAGAGTGTGGGCTATAGGAAGAGGAATGTTTCTGTGAGACCAGAAACAGCTGGTGACTGTTCTAGGCCTAGGATAGCAAGCACTACCCAGTTTTTTCAGAACTTAAAAGTTTTAAAACTCCAAGTCCCATGTCCTGAGAAGTTCTGCGTTCCCTCAGCATCTGAAAGTCAGGATAACAGATGATCGCTCTCCCTAGAGCCAGGGAGGAAGACAATGGTTCTGAAAACTGAAAAGAAAGATGCTCCTCTTGAAAGGAAGCAACAATTTGAGACAAGGCCATATTTGATGCAAAGTTACCAAACAGGGAGAAGAATTAGGGGACTAAAAGCCCTGATCTCACTCTTTTGCTTTTTAACCCTAGCTATGGCTCAGCACTGAAATCCCTGTGAGCCAAAGACATGTCCAGCCATACTCCATAGATGACCGAGGATGGTAGACAGTTTGCTCACAGAGTCAAGCAGAGTATCCAAGCCAGACTACAAACACAAAGAATAGCCAAAGCTAAGACCTCTGACTCTTTGTCCAGTTTAGACTTCACAAGCCTGTTCCAGAAAAGAAGATAGCATCTCTCAAATTCTCAAGCCAGCCTCCTCATGCTTTTCAAATATCACCACCAAAGATAGTCTGAGACAAGAGGATACGTTCCCGTTTTTCTGCTGCCAGATTTGCCACCACTTCCTCAGCCTGCTTATCAACTACTGGTTATTTTGCGGATAACATCTCTAATCAGTCATAGCACCAGTCCAAATGTATATACTGTTGCTTCCTCAAAGAATTCCACTCACAAAAAAAGCATTTACTGTGTGCACATGTCAGATCCCATTAGACATTGGACAGAGGCTGAAAAAGACTTGCACAGCACTAAACCTCAAATTGACCACGAAAGCTATCTTTACACTTAAACACTATAATAGCTTGAATATGAAATGTCCCCTATAGGCTCACATTTTGAATGTATGGCCCACAGCTGGTGACACTACTTTGGAAGGTTCTAGAAACTAAAGGTGAGCCTAGCCAGTAGGTCATTAAAGGAGGTCTTTGACGTTTCCACTCATCCCCTGAGTCCTGCCTTGCTCTCTGCATGAAGTCTACATGAAGTTGAACAGTCTCTGACACATGCGCCATCACCATGACATTAGTCAGTTCAGTCTACTTCTCCACTGTGACAGGCTAGGCTCTCTGAAACTATAAGACCAAATAAATTCTTTCTCTTCTAAGATATTTCTCTCTGGCCTGGTGACCACCGTTACACAACTCTAATTAGTATAGATGCTGTCGGCCCCTTCCCACAAAGTATCTCATGGACTCGCATGTCCTGTAGTTCCATGCCTCACACAAGGGTTTCAGAGCTCAATTTCCTTTTTTCTTCTTTCCTCACATCAGAAAAGTATCCCTTGCTGTGGGCTGAGCAGTTTTCCCTTTTTCTCCAAGCCTCTGATGTGCTAGTGAGCACCCACCCTTGATGCTGCCCCTTCCTCTCCTAAAGAACTCAGTCCCTTGGAGTAGTTCTTCCTGTGATGGGGTCTTCTGCCTTACCTGGTTGGGAAGGTTCCACTTCCTGGTGACAAAGCAGTTGATGTGGGTGAAATCATTTAAGTTTATTAATCGCTGACATAAAGCCAGCATCTCTGGCTCTCCCGTCTCATGAAATTCAGTTCTTCCTCTGAACATGTCCCAGAGCATTACCCTGCCGGAGTTAGCACATTCGAACATCTTGTCATCGCACGATTGTCACAACCGTGGCATAGCTGAGCTCATCTTTCTCGTTCAGAGGCTGATTCTGGCAGCTCTGATCTTGACTTTAAAATTACATTGCAATGAATCTCACTTCATACGTACTGTCTGTCTGTCTAAAAGTAATTTTGATTCATGAGTCCTATAAGATGTTCTATCTTTAAGAGTTATATTCAGACTAGCTAATGCACATCTAAGCCGTTTTCCAATTTTATATTTGCCTTTAATTTATGCACAATTGTGAACAAATGGCCTAGTCCCTCTAAGCAAGCTCAGAGTGCCTGGAGCAGCTTATTTTAAGCCCCACTGATTCCAGTGTGGACAGCAAAAGTAAAAGGAGGGGCTTAGCCCAGAGAGCTAGGAACTATATCCTTGTTTTTACAAGAGAAGATTGCCTTCTACAACACCCTCGATAAGTGACACAGGACATAAGAGAGACTCCAAAATCAAAGGATTTGATAACTTTGACATCATGTTGAGTCATTAGTGTTATATGCTATGGAGTTTCTGAGTTCCTACTTGATTTTGCCTTAATCCAAACTTCAGTGTTTTACAACTGAGTATCTTACTCATAATCCTGATTTTACTAACTTTTTTCTCAATTTGATCTGTTTTCAAGATTGTTATGAATCAACCAACTGTGGTACTCAGGACTCAAAAGCATCAGGACATCAACAAGCTCTAGATTCTAAGATGACATACATAATAAGTTCTAAGCCTCCAGAGCTACACAACATGACCCTTTCTCAAAACAAAGCAAAGCAAAAGTATTGTTATAATTAAACATCATTTGAAATTATGTTTCTTTTGATCCTGTTATTCATTCTTCTTTTATTCATTTGCTGAAAAGCTTTGTATTTCTTTAATAATATAGATCACACATACAGAGTTAAAGAACCATAAAGAAGGAGACCTGCTACAAGTCAAAAACAGGTGACTTTAGCATTAACTTTGTGTGTATGTGTGTGTGTGTGTGTATGTGAAGGCCAAGCTGGGTCCTATCTGATTTGGATGATGGCTGAAGAAAACCTTTCTATAAGAAAATAACGCAAAAAAAAAAAAAAAAAAATCCAGGAAACTAAATGTGGGAGGAGATTCAGGAGAGTTTAAACTCTTGAATCAATGATATCCTAGGCTCTCCATCTCCACAAGATCTTACTAATAAATCAAAACTAGAAGGGTGAGCAGAAAGCCTTCCACTAACTCATTGCATGCCCGAATTAAAAATAGAGTGTCTGGGTGAATTTAAATCAGAGAACAAATGGATGAAAGTCTTTGGATGTCTCATTCTAGAGATCTTCTTGCCCTTCCAGAGCCTACCCTGAGCCCCATTCCATGAGCATGACCTGCAGATGTTTCCATGAGCATAGCCTGCAAGCTTTGTAGCCTAAAACAGAATTAGTCAATGCAGAAATTAAACCACAGCTTAACAATAAGCATTCAGTGATTCACAGAGACATGTGCCATGGGAGAAATGTCACAGACTTGGCAGATATAAATGTCTGCAAGAAAACATTCCAGTAGAATGTACTGAAACACACAGAATCAAAGCAGCAAGCCAAGCTTTGCAAAGCAATTGCAGCATGTTCAGAGGCCGCTGAGAATATATATGATAGCTAAAATAAAATTCCAAATATGTGCCTATTCACCTATGTGTATAAACAATGCGTGTGGTGTTAAAGCTACGATATAAAGCAAATTCAAGGGAGATAGGTATTAAACACATTCCAACTAGTTGGAGTTGAGAAGTTTTCTCAACAAATGAATAACAATTAGCTTATCTACTTGGTTATCCTATTCAGAGATGAAGATGGTCACATCTAATGTATAATAATTTCTTTGCAGTTTTGATAGTGCTTCCACTCGCTGTCCATTCTGCAAATAAATGTGGAACCAGAGAGCCATCATCAATGTGTCCTTTGCTTTCCTCTCTGAGTGAAAGAAATTTGATGGAATGTGTTAAGGAACATGGGAAACTGAGGCAAAGAAATCAGAAGTAGGCCAGGAAGAAGCCCTAGGCAAGAGTGGTGGGGACTCCACAGAACTGGAAATGCCACAGTATGGTAACCCAGGGACCCCAGAGACTCGATGTGGAGTGAATACTACCCAAGACCATCAGACACCCTGAAATGTCCCGCTGTGAAGCTGGTGAGGGTTCATGCCCAGCTTCGAATGCTCTGAGTCAAGAACATTTTCCTCCCTCAACAGACATTTGTCAATTGCTAGGATAAAATTTTTTTATTGCTACCCTGAGGAGTGCAGAATGACTAGCGTCTCTCATAAGTGAAATGAAAACTACCACTAAGCACCGTGCTATCACTATCCATGCCAACAGCCCTGGGTTGAGCAGACATGCCTAACACCACAAAAGAGAGACATTGACTCACGCCATCACCATCATTAAACTTAATGTAGTAATTGAAACCCCCTGGTTTAGGGGACACCAGAAAATCATAGAAGTCAGGCAAGTCTAGAGCTGCAGCCCTTTGGAAACCACTGAGTTCATTTGGGGGATCAACTCCTGAAATCAAGAAAAATCCAGAAGTTTCTTGCAAGATAAGATGAGTCCATTTGTTCTTATAGAACAATGCCTTGGAGAATCTGGCCTGAGTCTTGTGAGTTGGAAGCAAAGGATGATCAAACATACATTGAAGAGGTTGTTTTACTCTACCTTAGTATCAGGATTTGCTCCTAATCTTGAAGTAAAATGGAAAACTGCTATTAGGAAATGAAAACACTAAGAACGGATGGTTATAAACACTATGAGGAATGTTAATACTCTTTGAAACATGGTATGTAGTAACTGGAGCAACTGTATTTTCTACTCAACGGTTAATACTGAGAATGGACACACAGGTCTGATGAGTAAGCCAGACCACCTTGTACCTGGAATACATCAGGCACACAGAGGGTCCAAGACACAGAGGATGCTATCCTCAAGCCAGAGTTGAACTAAAGAGAACAAGGAGGAAAAGGCAGAAACTCCAGTTCCTCAGAGCTGGTTTTCAGGAGCTGAGAGCAACAAGTTCTAAGGTTGGTTTATCTTCACTCTCAAAGAATGTGTAGACACTGTTCCTTGTCTTCACCTGGTTCCTGCCTTATATTCACATCGTTGGTAGCATGAGAAGGCAGGAGTCACTCACCTCGGTAGCATGGGAGGGCAGGAGTCACTCGAGTTGTTGGTAGTATGGGAGAACATGTCAGTCATTGTTGTTCAGGCTGACATGGGAAAAGTTGCATCTATCCACCTTTTTGGTCTTCCTGGGGACATCTGATCTCCCCATTGCTACCCAAATTCTCAGTATGGTTAGGTGTGATTTGTAGAGGCATTCCCCTGCATCTTCTCCTGTGGCCCAAAGTATGTCCATTAGAGGCAGCCCCAAAAGTCAAGATTGGAAGAGAAGACGAATTTCTAGCTGGTTTCTTCTCCACTCTACCAGACACTCCATGCTGTCATTATCCCTGAGCACATCTAAGAGAAGATGATTTTTTTTAACATCATTAATCTAATTTACAGATTCTTTTCAATGTCTTGCCTCCTTTTCAGCCCCATTTCTCTTCCACTTTTCATCTTTTCACTTTCTCCAGGAGAGAAGCACAATAGACTACATGTTTGGCTTCTCCATAGTCTGAATGTTAAATGCCTGATCCCAAGTGGGGCTCGACATGGAGGTAAGAGATTTGGGAGGTAATAAAGTGTAAGGAGGCCATGTCGGCACCCTGATCTTAAGATTCCAGCCTCCAAACCTGAGAGCAGTCAGTGTTTGTTGGTTAAGCCTATCTAGTGTCTGACAGTGTTAGAGTAGCTCAATATGCCATCTAGTCTTCTATGACGGTGTTAGAGTACTTCAAAGCCAACTGAGACAATAAGTCCTTTCAATCTGCAATCTGCTCAGTAGGATTGTTTCATTTTGGAAAACATCACAGCTCTAGATTTTATTATACTCTATCTTCTTCCATTCACTGAAGTAGCCTCACAGTCTGAGTTAATTAGACTAAGGAAACTCGGGGCAGAGACTCTGTAGAACATAGGCTGGGTGGCAGACACTCTTTAACGTTGAGGCGGGTAGTCTTCAAAATCTGGTCCTTTTCCAGTCTTGTCATTTGTCCCATGCCATTATCACTTGGACCTACTCCAAGGAGCCTTTCACTTCCAGTTTCACAAGAGCTCCTGCCATCACAGACTCTGAGTGTCTCTCCTATAGTGGACCCAAGGGCCAAGTTCCAGCCTTAACTTATTTTATCTGTCATCAGTAACTAACCCTACTCATCACTGTCTCTGCAGACATTTTCTTCTCTGCATTTCAGACATTGCCACTCTCACTTTTGCTCCTTTTCAGTGATGTCTCCATGCCAATTCTTGGTTCTTCCTTGTCAATCTGTCCTCTCAACTGTGAGGTTCCTGGAATCCCACCCCCACAGTCTACCTCCATTTCTAGACATATGAAACACTCTCAAGATTTGAATACCAGTCAGTCATGGTTGTTCAGACTTGTAGTGTCAGTACAAGAGAGTCTAAGGCAAGAATATTACTATGAGTTCAGCCAATCTGGGCTACTCTAACCTGTGTGATAGAGTGAGAGTCTGTGTTAGCATTTCTTCTAGGCTCCACTCAACAGTTACCTGGCATAGTTACGTATGCCTGACTCACTATAAAAGGAGCTGTTTGCCACTCTCTTAACTGTCCTACTCTCTTGCTCTCCTACTCTTACTCTCTTACTCTCTTACTCTCATACTCTCTTATTCTACTACTCTCTTACTCTTATCTCTCTGCTCCTGTCTCCATTCTTCCCCTTGTCTCTCCATGTGTTCCTGGTTGCGTACTCTCTCTCTCTCTCTCTCTCTCTCTCTCTCTCTCTCTCTCTCTCTCTTTCTCTGTCTCTACTCCATCCTCAACTCCCCTCTCCATGCCCTAAATAAACTATATTCCATACTATATCTGTCATATGGCTGGTCCCTCAGAGGGCAGGGATGCCTCAGCATGGGCCCACATAGGCACCCCTTCCACCTCACCATATCTCACTCTACCAAACATATCCTGGTTCTTTCTTTTTTATAAAGCACAACTGTCTGAATACTGACAGACAGACGACAGATGTAAATGGACTTGAATACTACTGTGCATCTACTCAAATTTTATCTCTAGTCCTTGCTTTTTACTGAATTACAGACTTCTACTTTGCCATTTAAGTGTGTAATTGACATTTCATAGTTAAGAAGTTTACAATTCAACTCCTGGGCCAAGGAAAGATTGACTCTATAACTTAAGGCACTTAATCTCAAGCCTGATAGCTTGAATTTAATCCCTGAGCCCAGATGGTACAAGAAGTGACTCTTGCCACAGATCTCCACATAGATACACATATGCATGCACCAAGCAACCAATAAATGTAATTTTAAAACATAAAAGTGAAATGTAAAACAGAACTCCAGATCACTGCTAAATATTAATTCCAAAAAACTCCAATATTTCAGACCAAAAATGTAGCAGTCATCTTTACCTCTCTCTTTGTCTCATATTCCACACTTAATAGCTCAGAAACATACCCAGAACAAATCACTTCTTGACCGTTTTATCAAATGTATCCTGATGCCCCCTTTTTTAAATTATCTCGATGATTTCCCTTCAGATTATTGCAATAGCTCTTAACTGACCTCTCTATAGTTGATTTCCATGAATCCACCAGAGTAGTTCCCTGACAATACAAGTCAGATCGTCCCATTCCCCTGCTGGCACCCCCGTGTTCCTGTCCCACTTAGTGTAAAACTCCAGTTCTTATTTCCTCAGTCACCTTCCTGCTTATCATTTAGCCTATTTTCTTTCTCACTCCACCTTCACTTTTCTACAGTCTCTCTGGCCTTCTTACCTTTCTAGAAAACCCCTAAATGTTCCTCCCTCCTTTGTCTGAGAGACTCAGGCTCCAAGTGTTCCTACCTCAGTGTGTTTGAAATTGGAACCCTCCCTCCACCTAACAACAAAGTTGCCTTCTCTGCTTTGTTTTTCTCCAAAGGAATGCTTTCAAGCAAAAGCTCTACCAATGCTTAACTCTTGGTTTGTCTCTTTCCTTCATTACAATGAAAAACAAACAAAAACCCTCCAGGATGCTGGAGAATATTTCTTTTGTTCTTTATGATTCTCACGAAGAATACTATTATGCTACATAATACACTGAAATGAATGGATGGCCTATGAGAACACGTGAACAGCTTTCAGTGAACCTCCAAGAAACAGTTTGTCTTTTTAATGAAGAAGGAAAACTGTTCACTAATATAACCATATTTTTTCCATCTAAGGAAAGCTGTGTCATATAATGCTGTTTCACAGAACAAATAGAACAATTTCAGTTTACCTTTCTTGATTACATATAATGTCCAAGACCCTGTAGATAGGAAAAAAAAAACAAATAAACAAACAAAAAAAACCCCATGGTTCATTACAATACTTTTCCAAGGGAATGTTAGCCTTTATTGTATGCATTTGAAAAAAAACTAAAAACAAAACAAAGAAAACAAAAAACCAAAAAGCAGTAACAGTCCATTTAAATTATTCTGTTTCTTTGGACAGATCATATTCATTAGCATGGTGTGCTTTTCAATGTTCTCCAGCCAGCCTATAAGTTAAGAGCTATAGAATAAGAATATTTTTAGGAAATGTGTTTGAAGCATTGGGATGGAAGGAGGTTTTCTGTGCAGTGATTTGATCACAGTTCTATGTGGAATAATGGGTGCTAAGTGTTAAGCAGCCTCAGATCAGCATTTCTGTTCCAGCAGGTAATACATGTGTCCTGGCAAGTTGGAGGCTGGATTCTTTAATCTCTCTAAACAGTTTGTTCATCTGCAAAAGCTAAATAGTCTGCTATTGTGATCTCTGCCAGGATAGATGTGACTCCATCTCTACACTGAGTCAGAATTTTATTTCCTTCAACTGAAAGAGAAGAACTTTGTGGAACTCTAGAAATAAGAGAACACTCCAGTTTCTTCTCTTCTTCCAGTTTTGTTACACAAAATTCAGATAGTGCTCGTCTTGCCCCCAGCTCTCTGCTAATGTTTTCACAGAGCTTTTCTGTTGAGCTTTTGCAATGGAATGGCTCACTTGGTCAGAAAGAAGGGCCCTGGGAGTCCGTTGCAACTCTCAGACAGCACAGACATGAACTACCAACTGTTTCTAAGATGGGTAATGATCTTGCCCTTTAATAGGAATCCCACTGGGTACAGTGGGCCAATGGAGACAACCCAGCCTGACAACCTGTCCCTTTTCATCTGGAGTGTGTGTTACATCATTTCATAGAAAAATAAAATTTAGTAAAGTTTGTGAATCAACCTAACTAGTATAGCTTTAGACTGAGAGATACTCCCAGGATATTTGCAAGCAGCATGTTCTTTCCCCCATTTTAAATATGTATGGTATATTTCTGAGATAAGGAAAACACAGATCTTTATAATATATTTCCCAAGAAAATAAGCAAAGCAACAACCAAACCAGAAAAATAAGCCTGCTAACTCTGCTTTCTACAAAAGAAAAAAAGTTACATGATGAGTCTGAGAAGTGGCTCAGAGGCAGGAGGTGTGAGCCTTACTCCCAAGAGAACTTTACAGTGGAGGGAAACACATTTCTTAGGAGGACTACTTGGCTTCAGCAAAATCAACCTTGAAATGTGTACACGATGTTTTTACAATTCTAAACATTGTTCACTTAAAAAAACTACTGCTTCTCGTCTGTCTCTTGCATTCATATCAAAGTGAAGCTAGTGAAAAGATTGTTTAAACAATTCTGAGAGCCCCAACACTGCCTCTGAACAGGAAGCAGACATGATAAGGCATTCTACAAAACCAGAGTGGGAAGGATTCATTCTCTCTGTATACAACCTCCAACATAAGGTCATGTGGGCACTCCAGAAGAGTAGCTGGTGTACATCCAGCCTTGAAGATATTGTGATCCACGGGAATGACTAACCTGTGTTTAATCAGCAGAAGGGCAAGTAACTAAACTGCAGTGGATTCAAACCCTGAAATTGCCAAGAATGAGTTAGATCTCCCTGTAGACAGTTGTTCCTATTTTACACATCCATATAACTCAAATTATAAAATTACATACACTTATTTTTAATAACAAAGCTCACATCATAAAAACACACAGGTATATAACATACCTATGCTACATGAGATACACATGTATTGTTATAATCATGAGTACCATAATATTGTTCCAGTCAGCAAAGGACCATAATATATGAGTGCTCCTATAAGGTTATAACATGAGAACTGGGGAGATGGGTCAGTCAAGAAGGCAATTGCTGTGCAAGCATGAGGACTTGAGTTGGATGCCCTGCTAAAAGACTGGGCATGACAGCACGTGCCTGTAATCCAAAAGCTGGAAGGGTGGAGACAGATGGGTTCGTGGTGTTCACTACGCAGCCAGGCTACCAAAACAGTGAGCCCCAGGTTCAGTGAGAGATTCTGACTCAAAACCCAAAAGAGATGAAGAGTAGTAATTGAAGAAGATATCAACACTGACCTCTGGCTTCCGTATGCATATGCACAAATGTATAAGCACACCTGCATGCACATGAACACACATACGACACATACATATACTCATACAAGCACACACAATTACGTATCCTAGTGCTTAGTAAGAAGTACTATCTAGATTAATGCAGATACACTCTATTATGCTTGTACAAAGGCCTAACAATGTATTTCTCAAGATATATTCCTCTAAACTGACACATGACTGTGCATGATGTACATTCCTATGTGCTTGTATGAGAACTATATGCATCTTTAAGAGCAATGCTCACATAGCTGATCACAAAACATTTGATGGAAATAAGAGTAACATTTCAAGGTCTCAAATTTGATCTTCATATATGCCCTCCCACCCATTTCCCATGCAGCTGATGAAATGGTTCCAGACCACGGAATATGAAGAAAACTACAAACATCACTTTCTGCCTGTGACACTTAAAGTTGTGAGTCTTCAGAGAAATCCTCTCACCACAGCATGAAAGTAGCCTTGATTATTAAATTGTTTAGGTGCGGGATGGGAGGGGGGTTATTGTGCAAACCCACTGAGAAGTGAAAGCTGATCAATGTAACATATCAGTTGTCTGATGGAGAAGAGCAAATTACCATCAACTTTGAAGCTAGAAGCAACAACTATTTATCACAATCCAGATCAAAATCTTGGGAGTGGTTCTGAGCCAGGGCCTCTCATAGACTGCAACCAAGGACTGGACATCTTGGGTCTAAGACAGGACTTGAAGAATGTGCATTTGAGTCCACACGTGTCTACTGAAAAGTCTCAGCTTCTCCGGGAGTGGGGGCTCTTTACCAGAGGAGAAACATCACTGGCTGGCTCACCAAGTTGCACATAGCATGCTAGCTTGTTCCCCAAAGTGAGAGGCGTGAAGGAGAAAAATAAATAGAATAAAGGAAAAGTCTAGAATGACTACAAAATAGATGCCAGAGTTGTTTCATAACCTAGCTCCAGGAGAGAATTTCTAGTTTGTTTCCTTGTTCTGTCTGCTGAGAGTCTGACCCATACCTACTGAGGTGTAAAATACCCAAAGAACATGCACAGCAGCAGTTGGCTTGCACAACCATACTTGGGGCTAATTCTCCTACCAGTACCACACCACAGCTAAACCCAAGCCATGTCTGAAACGTTTTATGAAAACATAAATTAATTCACTATAATAATATATCTTCATATGATATTTTATTTGTTTCAAATGATCAACCTAGATTATCTCTAAATAAGCTTCTAAATTACTCTATTCTCTCTGAATGGTCACAAGTTGTCTATTGTTGCTCACATAACTCACTCTCCCCGGAAAAGAGGGAAAAAAGAAGACAGAAGGAAAGAAAATCCCTCCCCTCAGTTCTCTAGTCTGGATTTTTTTTCTAGATGTTGAGTCTAAAACAAAGATCTTGCACAGGCAGCCAATTAAGGAATCGATTCTGTAATACAGTGGGTGTAGTGGAAAATGAGCAATGGTGAAACACTCAATAGCCAAACACATTTTCGGTGTGGCCAACACTGGGCTACTGGTGCCTCTGTTGTGACTTTCTGAGCAGCCTTATAAAATGCTTGTTGTTATTCACTTGGAGGAAAGGGAGTGTTCACCTTAGGTCATGCAATCGTCAAGGTGTCTCTGAAGCAATTGTCCCTACTCCACTAGCTTATGTTTGAATAAAGGTAGACCCAAGGGTCCCCACAGACACCTAGGACCAAAGATTTAGAGTAGCCACAGGATAGGACTGGAACATACAGTTCTGGTGCCCTGAGAGAGCACAGCCACAGCACTGTGCATGGACACATGCTTGCATGAAGATAGTTGCTCTGACAGAGGGGACAGAGAGAGCATGAGGGGACGTGCTAGAGCATCGGCAACATGCCATTTCACATAACGGAGGAAGATTTTTCCTGAAGCCCTCAGCAGGTGCTCTCTTGTGTGAAGCCTGGTAGTTTTCCTGTCCATAGTGAAGTGACATGTGTGCTCGTAAATGAAAACAAGCCAGTATTTGTCGTTTACATCCTGTGGAGTGAAGAGCGGGCTTTGATAGCAAAATACAAAGAGGTTGTGCACATCCTGATCTGTGTGAGGTGCTGTGTTAGTGACTTTTCCCCCACTGGCACCTTAAAAGAGGAAGGGTTCATTCAAGTCCTGGCTACAGAGGGCTGCGCTCATTGTGGTGAGGGTAGGGGTGGACCAGGAAGCAGGAGAATCCCAGCATTCACCAGCTTTCACCCTTTTCCCTTTTATTCATTCTGAGCCCCAAACCCATGAAATGATGTCACACATATTTAATCCTCCTGAAAAAAAAAAAAAAACACTCACAGAAACTTACGCAGTTGTAGTCCAGTTCTTGTAAACGTGTTGAAATTCTGTGTCCAAGGAAGCAAATGACCAAGAAGATGTACCAAAGCCTACTGGTCATCCTTTAGCATCCTATCTTCTTCCACAGTTACAAAGTAGGATCATCACACATCTGCCAAAGACTACACTGTCCACTCTCCACAGCTTGAATGGGATGTGACGGAGAGGTGGACAATGAAAAGAATTTGAAGTCTGTTTGGAGGAAGAAGAACAATAAGGAAATGGCAAACTTTTTTCTGCTCTTACCTGGTTCCAAGCCAAATCTATTGCTTAAGGTTTTGTCTTCATATTAACCTGGGGGGGGCATTATTTTCTGTTTTATAACCTAAGAAACTAACCTTGGCTCTGCAGAGAATGACAGCCTGTTGCCTTTAGTCTCTGTCGCTGTGTCTCAGGATGTTGCTGTCATCTCCCCCTACTCAGAGTGTCCTTAGAGCATTTACCTATTTTCTAGACATGTCTACAGCTGTCAAAGCTGTTCACTTAATGGGAAACCACAAAATCCTAGTTCCTCAAAGCAAAAGATTCAGAATTGAATGCTTGCTTGACCACAGAGGTTTTTCTGTTACTGAATCAGGATTACTCCTAAAGGAGAAAGGAGATAAGAGTTGAATGGGTTGGTGGGGTGCTTGAGAAGGGAGTGAAATTCTCTACAACCAGATACTGGGAGCAAGTTAAATTGTGTCAGGTTCTTTTCATCCCAGTTGGCAGGCATCTTCCACAAACCCCCAAGCTAGCATCACAATGTCATGGGAGGGGCATCCTTTGTGGAGAATAACATATGAGAACCATACTTTCTGTTTTAAATAAGTGAGTTTATTAATCCTGTACCAAGCAAAAGTAAAACAAAAACCATAAGACACTTAAAATGTCTATCAGAAAAGATTGGGAAGCCCTACTGAGTTCTTGTTGGAGTCCTTGGCTAAGAGATTCTTGGACAAAATGTCTTCTCCATGGATGGGCTTCTAGTTTCTTGTTGGGTTGAGTTGTTGGGTTGTAGTGTGGGTGTGTCCCACGTCTGTCTCTGCACCGGGCTAGGGCCCCTCATGGTGACAGAGGCATAGGAAGTTTGTGCTCTCCCCACAGTGGCCCCGGGTGGGTGTCAGGCTATGTGAAACCTTGGGGTTCCACTGGAGCTAGCTTGCCTAGTTCTCAGGCTCTTGGGCCAGGCACAGCTGGAGGGTCGCGGAAGAGCCTAGAATGAAGTATGGGCGTACGGGCTGGATTGACCCATGGCCAAAGGGGAGAGAATGGGAGAGAAGCTCTGGCTGCACCCTGTGGGGAGGAGAGTTCTTGGCTTGCTTGGGTTGGTGGTCGCTGTGGCTGGGAATGCAGAGAGGTCTTCTGTGGGAGATTAGACGGTGGCTCTGTAGATGAAGGCCTGCTCCACTGTTCCCCACTGAGGATTTCGATGAAAGAGAAATGGTCCATGGTTTAAAGATGTTTATTGTCGTGCTGAAAAGTAGATGAGAAACTATACCTCAGTTTCCTCAGGGCAGGCCTGAAGTTAAATACCTTTTGCAGGAAGGAGGGTCTTGGAAGGAATGTTGAGTTGGCTAAGCCCTCTGGCCTTTAGGTATCTCATTAATATGGAGATCTGTCTTGCGGCTCTGTGGCTTATAGTCACTCAGTCTCCCTATGGAGGAGGAGCTAGTAGAGTCACTGCCCTTACATGACTGAAGGACTCAAATCTATGAAGGATTGTGGCCTCTTGTCAGGAGCATGGAGTCTGGGAGGTTGGCAAAATGCCTGCCATCCCTTAGGATCACCTGGGGTCTCTGGTGGTTTCCAGCTGTGCTCAACCAGAAACCAAGCTGTCTTTCATGGTCCTACAGTTTCTCATTATGATTGCAGGTGTTTGATACAATGGGATAAACAAATGTAACCTTGATGGAACATAGTTTACCTTTTATCTGCTCTCAAGGGCATGAAACTGGCTACTCAGCTAGAGTTATGGAAGATGTTCACTATCTTCTCCATATTATTATTATTATTATTATTATTTTTTTTTTTTTTTTTTGGTTTTTTGAGACAGGGTTTCTCTGTGTAGCCCTGGCTGTCCTGGAACTCACTCTGTAGACCAGGCTGGCCTCGAACTCAGAAATCCGCCTGCCTCTGCCTCCCAAGTGCTGGGATTAAAGGCGTGTGCCACCACCGCCCGGCTAATCTTCTCCATATTATAGAGACCCCACAAAAGACAATTAACTAAGACATAGGTGTCTTAGGGTTTTATTGCTGTGAAGAGACACCATGACCAAGGCAACTCTTACAAGGAAACCATTTAATTGGGGCTGGCTTACAGGTTCAGTGGTTCGGTTCATTATCATCATGGCAGAAACATGGCAGCATTCAGGCACAAATAGTACAGGAGGAGCTGAGAGTTTTACATCTTCATCTGAAGGCTACTAGGAGAAGACTGGCTTCCAGGCAGCTAGAATGAGGGTCTTAAAGTCCATGCACACAACGATACACTTCCTCCAACAAGGCCAGACCTCCTAATAGTGTCACTCCTGAGTCAAGCATATTCAAACTACCACAATAGGCAAGTAATAAACTTACCCATGTTGCCTTTAATCAAAATAGCCAATTACTCTCTAGATCTCAAAGGTACAGCTTGGAAATGACTCATTTTAGCCCTGCTCCAATCATTTTTTGCTACAAAAAATCGTTTTGGTTTTTTGTTGTTGTTGTTGTTGTTACAATTTTAATCTACTGGAAAGTCTCTTGAGCATTTCTTCAAGGAAAGGAATAACTTTCTTTCCCATTTCCTAGGTGTTAATTGCACAGAGCAGCAGCCTCTGAAGTGAAAATACAAAATGAAGCAGACATCAGCCCCTTTCCACAGTCTTCCAATAGGTCCCCAAGTTGACATCAAGCTTAGAAGTGGCTGCCCCATAGTAATTACTTCTCCATCTGCCCAAGGCTGCTACTGAACTGCCACTTTTGTTCACCTTCATCTTCACCATGGTTCCTCAAGATTCTGAGATAACAAGACAACAGGGGACACTAGGCCATGCCTAGGATCTGTCAGCTTGCCTCCACAGCGGGGTCTGAGTGATTACCACTTGCCTCGGGTGTCTACCTTTCTTAGTGAATCTGAAAACGGAATAAAGACAGAAAATGAATATAATTAAATAATGAACATCTTTAAAGAGTAAGGATGAAAAGAAATTCAAGAGGTTGCCTCTGTCTTTGAAATAAGGCTCTAAGAAACCAAACTCAGAGTTATCTTCAGTGAGGAAAAAAAATTCCAATGCAAAACAACATTGATAGGAAAGAGTATTTAGGAGAGAAAAATTGAGAACGAATAAAATATGGCCTATGGGGAGAAAACATTGATGTGGATTTCAACTTTCTGAGGCACAGTCATCAAATTCCACACCATTTTGCAGGGGAGACGGGTTGACCATCTGTATTCATTTTAAGAGCTAGGTAAGGTTCAAGTGAGTCTAACAGCATGGTAAAGATGGCGAGTGGCTGTAAATCGTTTTTAATAGTTGCCGTTTGTCAAATAATGGGTCCTGCGGGAAGATGCCGAGGAGTTTCACCACAGCTGGGTAGTCCCCATAATTTCCCTCAATTTTCCTCTGAAAACCCCACATCAGCAATGTAATTGTCTGCTTGGCTGTTTCCTTTTCCACCCCAGCTGGAAGACAGAAAGCACAGAAGAGAATAACAAAGTAGAATTCAATAAGTGTTCTCAGTAAAGCCCTGGGCTGGGAAGTGGAGTTCAGAGATAAAGGACACAGCACCACTTCTAATACTGTCTGCCCCTTGCCTGGCCACAGCGAGAAGCAGAAAGGCCTAGAACGCTCCGCTCTTCCGCCATTTTTCTTCCAGGGCTCTGGGATCCTGTTGTCTTCATGCTGGCTTCCACTCTGGTTTCATTTGAATGAGTTTACAAGGGGAAGGGAGAAACACTTTTTTTCAAAGAAACTGTTGTGTGGTCTAGTTTAACAATTGCCACTAGTACTTTCTTTCTTTCAAAGATTAGAGTTTTTCAGGCACAAAGAGGGAAAAAAATATTCAAATTGATGCAATTTAAATGAATGAATGAATGAATGAATGAATGAATAAATGAATAAATGAATAAATAAATAAATAAATAAATAAATAAATAAATAATGGCCCATGCATCTTCTCCATAGTTCCTATGGGAAGATAAGGAAAATAACTGATATGAGGTTTCCCGACCTGACTTCTTCAGATCTTCTAGACTTAGAGACTATGGGAAAATTAGAGCTCAATGATCTCTCAGTGAGGACCAAAGGTGGCTCTGTGTGACAGATGCTGTGACAGATGCTCTAGACTGACAGTGGCTTTCATCCATGAGCAGAGTGACCCTCCAAGTCACTTGCACCTTCCAGCTCACCAAGACACACTATTCCTAGGGTCTAGCCTTGACCTTCCTCACCACTTATGGGCTAGCACTTCAGGATCAAGTCTGGCTTTACAGATACCAAAGAGGGCAAAGGAAGGAAAGTCTGAGCTCACCCTAAGATTTTTCTCAACCAAGAGACTACTAGTAATACGCCAATCATCACCCAAACACCATTAGCAAAGCAGGAAAAATGCTGGTGTTCAAACGTATTCATTTTACATATTTACCAAAAAATATAAAATTGATAGTTTCCCAGCTTTCAGGTAAACATATTCATGCAAATAGCACCCTTGTCACAAACTAGACCCAGATGACTCTTAAGCCTGATCTCAGGTACTACAGGCCTCCAAAGGCAATAATTAGTGCGGTTTCAGGAAAATTCTAGCTTGTTACTATTGTTGGAATATATACAAATGGAATTATATATTGTATGCCCTTTTAAAGTCTGGGTGAATTTATCATTGTGCTAATAATAGTCATTATATATGTACATCATATATGACCATTATCTTGCAATAGGGTTACATTCCAATAAGCCCACCCTGAGTTGAAAATATTATAAACAAAAATGTATTGAATGCTTCTAACATATTGACCACCATAGCAATAGCAGTACAGTGCATAGGAGAGTATACGTTTTTTTTCCCCTTATGCTCATCTGACTATCAGGGAGCTGTACCTCGCTGGTATATCACAAAAGACTATCAGACTCTGCTATACTCATAGATCAGTGGCTTTTTCAGCCATCACCAAAGAACCTGCCTCCTGAGGCAGATGGGTACAAATAGTCAGACATTATGCAGAGCGGGAGAGAGAGAGAGACGGGGGCAGGGGGAGGGGGTGGAAACCTTGGAACACAATTCAAAGTGGAATGTCTCCATCAAATCCCTCCTCTCAGAGCTCAGAGAAAGAGGAGATGCAGGAGCCAGAGGGAAAGGAAGAACCAGGAGAACGAGGCCCTCTAAAACAACTGGGCACATGTCATATGAACTCCCAGAGAGTGAAGCAGAAAGCACAGGACACCACGGGTCTGTACCAGGCCCTCTGTGGATGCATCACAGCTCCCAGTTTAGTATTTTTATGGCACTCCCAAGTATATGAACGAACAAGTGGATCTCTGATTCTTGTGCCTTCTCTTGGGGTTCTTTTCCTTTTGTCGATTTGCTTTGTCTAACTTTGATACAATAGTTTCTGCTAAGTGTCATTATGTTTTATTTTGTTACGTTTTTTTTTGTTACTTCTTAGAAGTCTATTCTTTTCTAATGAGAGAGAGAGAGTAGATCCAGATGGGAGAGGAAGAATTCAGAGGAGTGGAGGAGAAACAGTAATCAGGATATATTGCATGAGTCAAGAATCTATGTTTAATGAAAGAGGGCAAAAAGAAAAATAAGAAGAAAAGTCAATCAAACAAATATCGTTGGTCTGAAAAATAACAGAATTAAAAATTAAAAATTTGGTTTTTATGGAAGGTATGTTGTCCTTATACCATCTTAAAATGAATAGGAACTTGTCAAACCATCACAAATGAAATAAAATCTGTCCTTGTGGTGTTTGTGTCATGATTGCTAATAAAAGCGAATCCTCCAAACACCAGATTCTGCATCTGCAGATGTAAGCACGTGTACATATTGAGCAGATAGCTTCCTTCATATAGTTCTTCCCTTGTCAAAACGGAATAAAACTGTTTAATGACATTTACATCATATAAGTAATCTAGAGATGAGTTAAAGACTTAAAATGAAGTGCAAATAAGTCACTAAATAAGGAACTAGAGAAGCTGCAGATTCAAATATCCTGGGTTCCTGGGACCCATCTCCGGCAGATACACGGGATGCCTCGTTTCATTGTATTAATATGCACAGTGCAGTGATCCATTGCATTATTTATGGACACTTTGCTATTCATAGTTTGGGTAGGGAGCTGCTACAAATAGTGCTGCTATAAAAATTCTTGTATTTCTGTTTTGATGAACATTTATATACATTTCTGTTGGGTACATACCTCAAAGGAGAATCGCTGGGCCAGAGTAGGTATTTAAACTGAGCAGGAGCCGACTTTACATTTCCACCAACAGCAGCCGAAAGCTGTAGTTACTTGAGATGCTAGCATCCTGACATTATCTAGCCATTCCTAGCTCTACAGTGGTCCAGAACACGGTTTTATTTTGTGTTTTTTTTCTGATGTGTAATGAAGTAAAGCACCTTCATATGTTTTTTGACCATGTGATGGCCTTATTTGTGATATTTCTGTCCATGTGATGCTGCCCTCTATTCTGTCAGGTTATGCATGTTCTTATTGTAGCTTGGTAGATATTTATATTGTAAAGAATACAGCCTCCTATTAGATAGAAACTTTAACAAACACTATCTTCTACTCCTCCACTGGCTTTGTCACACTTCTAGTGCTGGGTTTTAATGAAGATCAGCCCTTAAATTAATATGATTCAATGTATTGTTTCTTTTTTTTTTTTTTTTTTTACAACTGAAGTCTTTGGGGCCTTGCACAATAAGCATGAGTCCTCAAAAATATGAATCTTGTGGAGATGGTTTTGTGTGTTCTCTTGCAGCTAAATTCATTGTTCTACTGTCACATCTGGGTCTGTAATCCATCTGGAGTTGATTTTGACTCGGGAGACAATTAGAAGGAGGGATATTTTTCTTCTCTAATTTGGTCACCCAAAATATCATTCTTTTTCTCACCACATACAGTTTCACATCTGTTACAATCACTGCATTGAATTTGTTTGTAATTTTTGACCGTGTATTTTTATAGCTGCACACATCTGTAATTCTATCATTTTGTAATGTGAACATATCAGATATGGCATGTAAGGACAACTAAGGCTGCCTAAGTGCAGGGACTGGACTAAAATATGAGATTCTGTGCCTCAAAAATAAAATAAAAAAGTAAAAATGAAAGATGAATTTGTAAGAGCTCTTGTAAGAATATGTGTATAGAGCTTATTGTATGAGTGTTGTTTGCATGCATTGCAAGAAAAATAAAAGCAAAATGTGGAGCCTAAACCAAGTTGAACTTTTTTCCATTTGGTCTTTCTCTTCAGTACTTCAGTGACTCAATTCAGAGTCATTAAATGATTGTTCCTACATAAATTCAGTCCCCTGTGCCATCAAGAATTGATGATCCAGTAAAGAACAATTGAAGAAATGTCCTGCTGTTATCTCAGGATTTTCTTCAAAGCATTGACCCTTAGTGTGTGTGTGTGTGTGTGTGTGTGTGTGTGTGTGTGCATGATTCAACTTAGCAAACAGTGATTGAAGGTACAAGCTGATTTCAGAATTGTTAAATGACTAGAGTACATGTGCCTTAAAAACATGCTTCCTGTGTCAGGTCTTGTTTCTAGAAGCCTATGACAGAATTACGTGTATGTCATTCAGGGAGGAAATGCTTTTTAGGGAGGAAAAAAAAACTTCTAATGGAGAGAAGAAAGCAAGATGGAAGAAAGACAGAAGCAGAACAAGGATGGGACCTCAGGAAGTCTAGCCCTAGCTTGGTCTGTCCTGAGGCGAGGAAAGGCCTGGGGCCTTTTGTAACAGTCAGTCCTTGGCTGCCAGCCATGTATGGCAGAGTAGGTAGCACAAACTTGTGAAACAGTAAGTTCTCAAAGAAGGGATTAGCTGAGATATTTTTGCATGAGCTTTCAAAGCAACTGGAAGGCCAGCACTGAGTAAAGGGATCAGGGGCTTGGCAACCCCGTTAGCCTTGTCTTAATGCCTGAGGTAAGAGCACTCATTGTACACCAGGAGCTCTTTCTTTCCTTTGGAAGTGAGGATGCTGAAGTCTGGAGAGGTGAATGGAGTTACCCAGGGTTACACATCTGGCCAATGGCAGTTTGAACATACGTTGTCTGACTCCAGAACCATCGAATTATAATTTGGATTTTAAGTGACACTTCCCAAACAGGTGAAGACTTAGTCCCAAACTTGCATGTGAACATATTAAGAGATCTGAGTGTTCTGAGTCTTGTTGGTTGATGGAAGAAAGGGAGGACACTGCAGGATGTATTACAGCCTGGCTGGCAGCAGGGAGATCCAGCCTCTGTGGACTGAATCTGGAACAGTCTCACAAAAGTGTATTTATAGACTGTTACACAAAAGTTGCTGTATTGGCTGGTTTTGTGTGTCAACTTGACACAAGCTGGAGTTATCACAGAGAAAGGAGCCTCCCTTGAAAAAATAAAATCCCTCCATGAGATCCAGCTGTAAGGCATTTTCTCAATTAGTGATTAAGGGGGGAGGGCCCATTGTGGGTGGTGCCATCTCTGGACAGGTAGTCCTGGGTTCTATAGGAAAGCAGGCTGAGCAAGTCAGGAGAAGCAAGCCAGTAAGCAGCACCCCTCCATGGCCTCTGCATCAGCTCCTGCCTCCAAGTTCCTGCCCTGTGTGAGTTCCAGTCCTGACTCCCTTTGGTGGTGAACAACAATGTAGAAATGTAAGCAGAATAAACCCTTTCCTCCCCAACTTGCTTCTTGGTCATAATGTTTTGTGTAGGAATACAAACCCTGACTAAGGCAGTTGCTTGTTGGGTAAAACTGGTTCCTCACATCAAAGCTCCTGCTCAAATCTGTATGTTTTGTGAAGGAAAACATCACGACCCTGCAACTTTAGCCTTGTGCACCACTTGCAGCACCCAATAATGCAAGACATTCCAGGTATGTCAGGACTGTGTGTGGCAAGAGCCAAGCAAAGGCTGTAAGCTCCTTTAGAAAAACAACTCTGTGAATCACAGAAAACAATCACTGTTTTCCACAAAGAGTTCTTCAAGGTCGAAGCACTTCTAGAAAACTATTCATTCCAACATCTACCCTAGATACAAGAAAAAAACCCAACTATTTCATTCTAATGTTTACCTTAGAGACAGTAATTCTACTAGAATTCCACTATAACAGGTAGAGCCCAGAAGTAGGCATCACATCATCAAAGGACATGCCTTTAAGGGCTATTAGGACTATAGACCTTCTCTCTCAGCAATAGATGAAGGGTTTGTTATCTATACATTCCCATCAAGATGTTCCCCAAAGGCCTAAAAGTCATGAGTCTGTTCCTATCAGGGCCTCCAAGCATGAGTCAAAATGTACCTTTTCTCTGGATGAGTAGACTGATCTCAGGTACATGTTATAGTGATGGGCAGCTGGCCAACAAACTTTGCTTTGTATCACACTATTTCATGCTAGTTCTACATAAATAAAGCAAACAATAATGAAGCTTTTATGCATTGTTCTGTATGTCTGTGCATTTGAATCTGAATAAATAAGCAAGACAGAGAAATGATACTCAGTTTTAAAATGTTGGTGATTTTTCTCAAACCCACACTGTATTTGTGGGTTTAATCCAATTCTCCTAGCTCATCTTTGGAGACAAAGGAAATTGACAGAAGCTGTCAGTAGGTCTTCTCTGTATCATTCTTTCCCCCACCCCATCCTCTTAGCTAGCAGGAGCTAAGTCTGTGACTTAGGATCATGAAGGAGCTTAGTAATTCAAGGTGCCGATTTTCTTGTTGTGACAGTGATTCCTTTGATTCTTGTGATCTTGACTTCCACTTACTACCTCCTTTGATGTACAAAACAGTTAATTTCTTCTACATTTCTTCTAAAGTTTTGCATTGCATTTTTTATAAACAGACAGCGGAAAGTTTAGGATTGCTTTTGAGTTTTTTTTTTTTTTTTTTTTTAGTTGAGTCCCTCGAATTGGGCCTTTGTAAAATGCTTTAATCTTATATAAAATATAAAATCCTCCTACTTTCCATATTTATATCCAAAAGAAGGAGCTGTAATAAAGAGAAGAGCACCTAGAGATCACCTCTGGGAAGGAGATTTCACACAGTGCTGGCAGCTTATCAGGTCACCTTGCAAGAGAGACTGGAAACAACGCTTATGACAGAACCACACCCTGACCTGGACTGCTAAGTTATGTGTATCTCTGGCCTTTCATTTAAACTTCATGTCACATTCCCCAAGATGGACCGGAGGGTGGCTATCTGTCACTAGGCCTGTTTGTTCCTCTTTCCAGTGTGGCCACATTGAATGGATCTCTCCTTTTTCTTCTTCTTGCTATTTGCTCAGTTAATTGTCCTATGAAGCAAGGGTGATGAATCTGACTTATTAGTGCTGCCATAATTTCCAGGAACAAAAATATCTGGGCCTATTTATTCGAAGGTTAAGGCTTTGGCTGTCAGTCTGGCTCAATGCTCTTTTGACATCCTCTATATCAGAGAGCTGCTTCATTGATAATTTTCACAGCGAATATTTTTTCATTCATTAATTTATTTGCCCACTTTACATCCTGATCAAAGCCCACCCCTTCTCCTCCGAGTCCCCCCTTCTACACACAGTCCCTCTCCCTTCCGCATCCCTTTCGCTTGTGAGAAGGGGAAGGCACCCCTGGGTATCAACCCACCGTGACCCTTCAAGTCACTGCAGGACTAGTTTTGCAGAAAATGTTATTAACTATACTGGAATTCTTGATTCTTAGCTGGCGAGAAGTTTCAACCAGACTTTCTTCCCACAGCCCATATCTCAAGCTGATGGCTGGATTTCCCAACTGATGGTCATTAACACCTGAGAATGAAAAGGTTACTTCCTCTGGCGTGGGTAAACAGAATAATGTTCAAGTTTCTTGCTGTTGTTTTCATGGAAGTGCAAATGCATCTCAGCGGCCAATCAGCAAATCTCTTTAATCCTGAAATTTTAAGTGATTCCAATATCCACAAAATACAAAACAAACCGCTTTCCTAAAGAATTTTCTTTTCTGTTTTCCTACAATGCTGGGAAAGTGAGGGCTTGGGTGTCATTATTCCTACTCTAGAGACTGACAGATCTAGATCTACACAAAACATGGTGCTGGGTCAGCCTGAGTTTCCGTTTCTAAGCTTCAAACCCTATGGTCCTTCTTCCATATAGTTATGATTTGTAGAGAAGCATCAGGACTCAAAATCAGCATGTTTGCCTCTGATTTTGAGATTTGAACACATATTAAGACCTGTGACAACAGTTACCACAACCTCCATGTCCATGAGCCTAATGATACTGGTTGGCTTTGTGGACAATGCTGTTGAAACTAATTTCGTGCATCTTATCCCTCCTTCCTGGTTCTGCTTGTTTTTGCCTAGGTGTGTTCACTTGATCCTCTTCCTCCTTCTGTTGAGATAAAATAAAAAAGCTTGTCTCCTTCTGCTGAGAAGGGAGTAAAATGAGACACTGAAAGTCAAATAGAATAGAACAAGAGGAAAACGAGGCAGAACCTTTTCCTATTACCTACATGTGGAGGGAGACTGGTTTTGGGATAAAAACAACTCTATGTAGCTTCCTTAACTCCTGGTAAACAACAGTGGAAGATCATGTGAGTGAAAGGACCACTTTGAAGAATTCGAGAGCAGATGTGTGAGTCGGAGTCACATGCAAGCAACAATACTGCTGTTAAGGGAAATGTGTTTGATGGGCCATCTTTTATTCTCGCACATCCTGTCTTATCTTATGGCAGGTACCGAAAACAAGGGCAAGCCATGTCTTAACCGCACGCTGAGTGCTTAGCATAAATCAGTGAACAATGGAAAAGTAAAAAAAATTCCACCCTCAGAAAAGCATGGTGAACTAGAAAGTAATGGAAGCTTTCATGGTAAAGTGTTACCGCTATACACAAAGTAGAGCAGGATACAGGAATTGGATACACTAGAATTTATAGTGCTGTTTTAAATGGGATGGTGGGTGGACCTCTGTAAGAAAGTGATGGGTGCTTAGGCAAAGAGCTAAAGAAGGTGAGGTGATTAATCAGAGCCAAGAAGTATGAAAGCCTGAAGCAAATGCGTGTTGACAGACTTGGAGACTGATAAGGAGGTTACTACAAGGAGGGTAAGGAGAAAATGAGAACGGCTTCTGTCAGACATTAGAAGGCAGTGTGTGGTTTGGGGCTTTAACTCTCAGTGGGAGCCATGTTCCTTGCGAGGCGATGAGAAGGCAGGGTTGACTGCAATCACTCTGGAGGCCTTGGCAAGTAAGACCACCAGCAAGACCATGAAGGAAGAATGAAGCGTAGGCCCAGTCTGTAGACTATTTCAGTTAATGGGTTCTTAATCTTTTCTATGGTAATCTCGATACTGCTGATAAAATGTGTTTATTACTCACTGTGTAAATTCTACACAGATAGTCAAACAACAGCTTTAAAATGTGGAAATACTTAAAATTTACTGTTTTCAGCTTTGAGGTTCCAGAGGAAACACAAAGACAAGAAGAGGGTGGTTATGTATGTATGTATGTATGTATGTATGTATGTATGTATTTCTTGGTGTTATTCTATAATCCTGATCCAGAAAGAATGCTCCTCCTATCCTGTCTGTCCCAAGGGTGCCACTGCAGTGTGTGTCCACCACAGGAACAACTGGGTAGTCTTAATAGTTAACAAATTTAACTCTCTACAGACCTTAATAATCAAAGCCCTGGTAGCATCTCATCCATTGTCTGTGGGGTACAAATTATCTGTAAAAGTATTCTCTACATTTCTAACAAAACTGCTTGATCTTAAAGAGCTTAGAGGCTAGCAACAGAACAATGGTAACATGTAATCAAATGGTAACATGGAGAATCATAAAAACTGTATTTCAGAATTCCAGGAATTACCCAGAAAATGAAAAATGAACTGAAAAACAGAAAGGACCAATCACTAAACTGTCCTTTTCTATAAGAATAATTGCTGAGACAATCAATTCCTTGATAGAAGAAAAGTAGGAGACAAAGTCAAGGGAACCTTGCAGATTGAATATACATAGAGGACTATTATCATGCAAGTGGGAGGAGAGAGGGGATTCAAAAGCATTCCAGGAATTCTAGAACACTGATGCCACTAGCAAGCTAACAACCAGGGTGGGTGGATCAGACCATGGGGAGGGCTCTGGTGATGGTCGGGGTTTCCCCATGAACATATACTACAGTGCTCGAGAGTAAATCATCACTAAGTCAGTGACCAGAAAGAAAAGGCAAAAGTGGGAAATTTCTGTGAAAAGAAAAGAAATTTGTCAAATGTGTCAGTGTATTTAAAAGGAAAGCTTCAGGAATTGGGCAGTTTTCAGAACCAGACGTCCTGAGAGTTCCACCCGGCAGCAGGAGCAGGAGCTTCTCCAGGATGAAAACAGAAGGAAAGTAGAGGCCACGTCTAAGTGGCTACAGGCGGGTGCTTGCCTCATTTTGAACACAGAAAGATGTGAGATTTGCCTTCTTGGGGCTTTGATCTGTTGTGTGAGTGTAATTGGTTGAAAACTGTTATAACATGAGCTAGGTGGACTCTATATTATGATGAAACCCTGACTATCTAATTAAAATGCAAAGTAAAACCCTGACAAGCTAATCAAATGCAAGACAGCCTCGAGTTCAATGGATTTCTGATTATTTGATTCAATAGTGGAGACAGGTAGGAGGCTACATATATCCATAAATTAATCTCCGGTGCCACTAGAAATATCCTAGGCAGAAGTCCAAAGTCCACAAGGAGTGTTCAATGCTAACCCAAAATGCTGTAACAGTAGATTCATCTTCCCTGATCTGATTTATGCTGCCCTCCTCAGGGAAGAGCCCTGGGGACCAGATATTTGTGGAACCTCAGGATGCCACTTCCCTTTGACCTATGACTTCTGGGTTCTTTCTAAATCTACTTTCTGCCAGACTCTTTCTTTATACAGACCACATTCTGTCATGTATTAAAAGTATAACCTTTAGTTTTGAATATTTTAAAACATACTGTCATCTGTAGGAAAAGAAAAGAAAAACAGAATAACAATTTTCCAGATAACAATTATAGATACTAGAGAACACAGAGACTCAGGTATCCAAACTGTGCAGTTTCCTTGCAGTCCATTTTTCCCTTTCATCATTGAAGAGAGATGTGAAATGGTCAGAAAGGATGAAGTACTTTGAAGAGAAAAACATGTGAGTAGATTACAGGCGGATGGGAAAGCAAATCAGAGAAGAAAGGGGCAGAGTCAGAGGAGATGGCAGAGCCGAGTGCTTGAATCGAAGAGCAAAGAGCAAATCCATCAGAAGCTGTAGAAGAGGAAGGTTGAGGGAGGAGGAATGAGGGAGCTTCTCTGTATAAAAGGAAAGTGAGAGACGGGGTGCTTCTTCAACAACAGACTCCATTCATGGGCATCTGCTCTGCAAACTTGGAGATGGGTGACAGGTGGGACCTGTGGCTCTTTTTAAATGGCTCCCGAGTTTAGACAAGGCCAGCAGTATTGTTTAACAGTGTCAAGTCAATGCTTTCCATTGCATGCTTACTTCTCTTTTCTCAACTACTTTAAAAGCTGCTTGATCTCCTAATTTTCACTAGACTCTTTTCTGATACTTCTGGCTGGTTCCTTTGTTCCAGACCTGGGAACAGTCCCTTTAAGATCACTTAAGCATGTGATGGGAAAAACAGTCAGACATATAAAGATCCCCTTGGCTCAAATAGAAGATACAAAACACAGAAACACCCACCCAAGTTTTTAGCTTTATGTTCTAAAAACTGAATACTTATAGGATTTATTTACAGTAGCCACCCAAGGGAGATCTGGGCTTCATACTAGATTACACGTACCTCTTAGAAGACTCCAGCCCAGCTGTGGCCCATTCTCTTGGCCAGATAACTATTGGGATTCTTCTTAGGACCAGAACAAGTAGGCCACTGCCCTTGGCAGTCTTGGCTTGACTTCCTTGACTACAAGGTGGTGATGGTGGTGGTGGTGGTGATGATGGTGGTGATGGTGGTGGTGGTGATGGTGGTGATGGTGGTGATGGTGGTGGTGGTGGTGATGGTGGTGGTGGTGGTGGTGGTGATGGTGGTGGTGGTGGTGGTGATGATGGTGGTGATGGTGGTGGTGGTGGTGATGATGGTGATGATGGTGATGGTGGTGGTTGTGGTGGTTGTGGTGGTTTGTGGTGGTGATGATGATGAAGATGATTAGGGTTTTTTTTTAGGATCCAATGCAGAAGGCTATTTGAAAATGCTTTGGAAACTGAAAACCTCCTACCAAGGGTTAAACTTTTCCACAAAGCCGGTGATTCTCCAGAAGGGCTTTAGCAGGTGGCAGAGAGAGACCTTGGAATGCTTTTAGCCAGGAATGCTTAGTTTTTATTAGTTTAGTAGATAATTTAATTCAAAGAAAGAAGGTTTTCTAACCCTTAAAAACTAGTTATTATACATTGCAAATTATTTTCTCCCATTTTTTTTTATAATATTCCCCTAGAAAAGTCAATCCTTTCTCCTACTATTGCACTATTTTAATTAATTTTATTGTTGTTGTTACTGGTGTGTGTGTGCTTGTATGTGTGTGTGTGTGTCTGTGCATTTATGTGTGTGTGCATGTGCTTGTATGTGTGTATGTATTTGTATGTGTGTATGTGTGCGTGTGTGCGTGTATGCATGTGTATATATATGTGTGTGTGCTTGTATATGTGTGTATGTGTATGTGTGAGAGTGTGTGTGTGAGTGTGTGCATGTGTGCATGTGTTTGTATGTGTGTGTGTGTGCTTGTATATGTGTGTGTATGTGTGAGAGTGTGTGTGTGAGTGTGTGTGTGTGTGCTTGTGTGTGGTGTGTGTGTTGTGTGTGTGTGAGAGAGAGTGTGTGTGAGTGTGTGTGTGGTGTGCTTGTATGTGTGTGTGTGTATGCGTGTATGCGTGTATGTATGTGTGAGAGAGAGTGTAATTATATTGTGTGTGTGTGTGTGTGTGTGTGAGAGCGTGTGTGTGTGTGTGTGTGTGTGTGATAAACTTGAGCACATATGACATGGAGAGCATGCAGAGATCCAAGAACAACCTTTGGCACTGGCTCTCTTCAGGTCATTAGGCTAGAGCAGCCAGTCCTTTGACTCACTGAGCCATCTCCTCTATATTTTAAAGAAGACAGTACCTCACAGCTACCACTAATGTTCCATCCTTCTGAGTGACCCGACAGAGGATTCAGGAAGCCATCGTCAGCCCAAGCAGAGGGCCTGTGCATACTGCAGACATTTCCTCCACTCTCCCTCAGCTCTTCTCCTCAGAGAAGCGTCCTCACTCCTGTCCTCTCATTTGGAGTTACTGTTAGACAGCCAGGTCTCCCAGACAACCAGTCCACTCCCCAAGGGTTACCATACTAGGAACAGAAGGGCTATCTCAGGACTAAGTGGCCGTATGGTCAGAGAGGCCAAAAATAAAATGCAGAAGAGACTGGACACCAAAGTAGAAGGAAGGTGAGCTGGAAAAATAGAACTCAAGAGGCCTAGGAGCAGGGAGACAGGCTGGGAAGTGGCTAGTCTTTAAGTGAATAGGAACAAGACTGCATCCTGGCCTCTCTCTCCTAATCTAATTTGCCACTGTCTGACAAGGACACGCCCTTGGGACTCCACAAACAAAGAATGAAATGATAGTTCTGCCAGGGATCTACCCTTTTCCCATGCCAGAATTAAATATTTTATATCCTTCACTTGTTCATGTCTTGAATGTTTGGTCTCCATATGGTAGTCCTCCTGTTTGGGGAAAATGTGAAAACTTCAGGAGATGCGAGCTAGCTGGAGGATCCCGGTTACTGGAGAGTGCCGGTTACTGAGAGTGCCGGTTACTGGAGGTGACGGTCTTCAGTGGCATGGTGTCCCTTGCTTTCTCCTGACTCTCTGTCTCCTTCCTTCCCACCATGCTATCCCACAACAGTGGCATGGACCCTCTGAAAGTTTGAGTTAAACCAACCTCCCTCCCCTCCCCCCCCACACACACCTTAAATTGATCAAAGCAACAAAATCCGATACATTCTCTGACTTAGACTAAACCGTGTAACAATTTATAGTTTGATCTGGGAATGCTTCCCATACAGCCTCTCTTGTCTGCTCGCTCACACTATAGTATTAGTGGGGATAAGTGCCTCTCCTGAGAGCTTAGCCGGGAGAGGGAGGTCTGAAGAGATGGGTCAGCTCTTCCAAAGGACCCAACCATATTTAACTCCAGTCCCAGAGATCACACACCCTCTTCTGGACTTTGGAGACACCGCATCCACCTAGTGCACAGACACATATGCAAGCAAAACACCCATAGGCAAAGAATTTTAAAAAAATGTAAAAATTAACACAAGGTATAGACATGGACTGGGAGAGGTCAACACAGGCCAGTGATGGAGGTGGAGGTGCCACCCTTTTGCTGAAACACTCTGTGCAGTCATTTCTTCTTGCCTCAAGCTGCTGGTGGAGCCTGCCTTTGACACCAGTTCCTTTGTGACAACTCTTTCTGTATCTTCAGTTACACCTCCAGACCTTTCTACTACCTTTCTCGTGGGGGAAGCAGGTTGCCTGGGCACCCATCTGCTCCTCCCTTTCTGTCTCTGAATCCCACCGGGCTAAGAAACGTGAGCTGCAGCTTCTGAACGCACGAAATGAAGTAGTGACCAAAAGAGGGACGGCTTGATTGTTACTCTGATGAGAGTGCAATCTTTATAATGCAAAGAGCTGCAATAGGCGCTGGAGAGCGTCGCATGACCTTCTCTCTGACGCATAGGACAATATAATTAACTTGCTTAACAGCCTGGCTTCCCTGAAAAAGATTTAGAACTCTGGTCTAGGGCGTATTTATAGTCCTTGGAATAGACAGTTGTTATTTTCCATGAGAATTGCAAGCATCTTTATGTTTATTTTAAGCTGTCTATTCTATGAATCCATAATTCTTTAAGTATTAGTTATGGCTTATCTGGGACTTAAGAGGAGGAAAGAGGCTAGTACTCCAAAGTGTGTTAAATAATGTAAGGTGTAAGCTCCAGCTGGGGAAAGAAATTGTAAAGCTAAAGAATTCAATTTAGTTTTCAACTCCCTCTGGGCTATGTAACCTTCCAGAGCCTTTGAGGAATGCTTTCGAACTCCTGCAGCGTTGAACCAAAAAAAATTTTTTTCAACATTGTTTGAATTAAATGGAGATGGGGTCCCCAGGATTCCATAGACTGTTCACAGCTATGCAGTAGTTTCCCCCAGGAAATATCATCTTGATCCTCCTCGAAATGAATGCTCTCAACCTGTCAGAGAATCCCAAAGAAGCCACTTTACCTCAGCCTAGTCTCTTAATAGAGTCCCACTGAGCTGTTGTCCATTAACATGGGAGCTTAGAATCTTAAGCTCATTTAAAATTTTCTGTACAGACTTCCTCCAAGATGCCTTAAATGACCTAGATGCTAATGTCACATTCTGACTTCAGTTGGTTATCTGGGAAAATCCCAGCACAGCAAACTGAGGACAAATAAGAAATTCGTTCAGACAGTGGTCTGGAAAGTGAGGAGAAACTGTTCCGCCCATGGGGTTGGCACAGCAATTTGGCATCTGCACTCCATGCCTAGCTAAATTGTGCTGTCTCTAAAAGATGCCTAATGGCGTGCCCAGAAGTGGAACAAACACAGTCCTCTGTGCTCCTGTGTTTTGGATGCAGCTGTAAACATCACTCTGTAGAAGAACCAAAAATATTTTCAAAGTAATAGTAACTCCTTGCTCGCAAGCACAAAGCAATGACCTATAATAAATAACCTATATTACTGTCATAATTCTGCCACAGCCGTGGCATACCAAGTATGTTCACATTCATTACCTGACTTGGGCCTGAAAAGCAACCCATGAGTGCAGATGTTTGGCCTCTATTTCACAAAGGAGGTGTCCAGAGTCATTATCAGAAGGCAAAGCTGACTTTGATACCGATGGCTTCCTATTCTGACTTTCTAGTCTGTGCTACTTATTATTCTTCATTGCTACTCAGCCTTTGAAATAATCTCCTTAAGGAATCTGGAGTCAGGGGATGGAACGCTTTGCCACGTCCCTCTGCACAGAGTTAGCTAAAGGCAGGAAGAACATGGGCTGCTGTGAATTATAATTCTAGATGCTCAGAGAGACGTTTTGACTAAATGAGCAAGGGAGTCAATGCCTACTGGTGCTGGGGATTCAACACAAGCAAGATGCCAGCAGAGCCCTACAGACGTCATGACCAGTCAAAATGTGATCAGCAGCTTAGGGCCTCCTAAAAATGTCGTGTTTAGGAAGACTGTCCACTTCAGAAATGGTGTGCAGCAGAACAGGGACCAGAGACAGCAGCATCAAAATGAACAAGTCAGTGTAAAAGAAACCAGGTGGCAGAAACCAGAAACCCTTCCCCATCTGGGTTACATTTAAGAAAGGGCATGAACCAGCCATGCCACAAGACAACCACACTTAGGAGGTATGGATGCTGTGTAAACAACCATAAGCATGCATAACCTCATGCGTGGACCACAGCCTTTTGAGTCTTCCCTCTGCTCATAGCCCACCTCTATTCTCAGAAGTGCTCTCCTTCTCTTAATAAACTTCTATTTACAGCCATGTGGCCCTGGTCTAATGCTTTGTCCTGGGACACGAGAACCTGAAAACTTCAGCAGGTGCCTTCTGGATTCAGATCTATAGCTCTAAGAGTAAGACCAGTCACAATGAACTAGGCAATGAGAATTCTATTATCTCCTTCTGAGCTTATCTTTCTGTGTGCAATAACTGAGAACTTTCCACTAAGCTAATAACCTAGAATTTTACTGTGTAAGATTTTCAGATTATTTCCAGTAATGGTAATATCAACTGATAGCATGCAGGCAATTGCCTTAAGAATATTAAATTTTGTAAAGTATAGTATGCACTCAGCAAAGAATAATAATATACAGTCGAATTTCATGCATCCTATACTTTGGCACTCAGGTCAAGACCATTCTGGACATTGGGGCCTCACCTTGTCTCTTCTTTCTTTTACATCTTCCCTGCCATGGCCATCTCTCTCTTAACTTAGAGACTTGTGCTTTCTTTCTCAAATAAACTCTTGTTAAAATAATTCATTCATAATCATTTCTTATCTGTATGAAAAAAGGAGGTTACAAACTTACAAAGGACAACTGAACACCAACTCAGCGAGATCTGAAGAACAGAGGACCCATTCTCTAGGACCTTTTACTCTTCATGGAGACCCATGGTGAGACAGTCAGACCAGACACCCGAATCTTCAACTTCTCAGAAAGAATTATTTTCTCAAGACAATAAAAAAAAGGGGTGAATATTTCAGATGGGTTCAGGAAATGCTTTTAAAATCTGCCATAGAAGCTGAGTAGAGCTCTTCCTCCATTTCATCTTCCTTCATTCTTGCTTTGAAATCTTGATCTATTGTTCAGTGGAAGGATTATTCGACTGTCAAACCCAGAGCTACATATGTGTTGTGAGAAAAGTAGTTAGTATTCAAGGCACTGGGAGAAGCCCTTTCTAAATTAAATGAAATTTCAGTGTGGTTATATAATACCAAATCAGATTGCCTGATTTTTAACAGAGATTTGGTTAAACTCAATTTTATATGTAATTTTCTATTTGTAGAAACTAATAGAAGGAAATTGTAATCGACATGAAAGAGAACAAGAACCTTACAGTTTGTCATACTCTTGTTATGCATTAAAATGATAACGCTGATTTCATGCTCCACAATTTCATTAAGTTTCCTGCTGTCATTAATGCTTTTATAATTAAAATAACCTTAAATTTAACTCAGAATCAAGTACATATTTACAACTCTACCCAAATACTTGCAGTCAGATTTTAGAGGGTTTCCCCCCTTAAAGGCACAGTGTGATTAACCTTTCCACCGGAGTCTGCATTTGATTTTGGCAGGCAGGCAAAAAAAAAAAAAAAAAAAAAAGAAGCAGGTTACTCAGTGGGAATTCTAAACAAAATACTTCCTAGTAAGTAAGGTTATAGATCAAATAAGGGCTGTGTGCTCTTTGCTGTTTCTTTTAAATTAGTTGTTATTGGGAGTCGTCTTTCCATCTTCACTGAAGACAGTGCTAAATCTTGATCTTTTGAAGTTGACAATATTGTATAGATAAGTTTTATTAAGGTTTCTATATACACATATATGAATAATGTGTATTCTTAAGTGATACTTCCTTTATTATAAGCATGTGTATATACATGTTTATCACATATGTGTGAAAATATTTATACATATATACTTGGACAAACGGTTGCAGATATGGCCCCTCTCTATCCGTGATGTATTTCTTTGTTATAAATTAAATTCTCTATATGAACAGATGTAGATATGTGAGTCACAGACAGTAGTTTCTGATCCAGTTATCTAAATCTTATGCCTTTTTAGAAATAGCTTTATAAATAATTTTGTTATCAATTAAAACTAATAATAACTAACATTTATTGAGTGTTAAGTGCTAAGCATGTTGCTAAGTGCTTCAGTCTGTACCAACACAAAATGGTTGCTATGATTATTGCAAGCCCCATTTCACATACAAGAACACAAAGACTTAGAAAATGTAAGGACCTTGGCCAAGTCCCACAGTTACACATGGAGGAGTCAAGGCTCAAAAAATCAATGTTCCTAAAGACAAATGCTCACAATTATCTGCTCAGCTAACTTGTCAAGTTCCATGTGGTACAGAGCTACCCTCTGGTCTCTAGAATATCATTAGCAACTCCTTGAAAAGTTCTTCCTCACTCACTTTAGAGTTAAGAAATAACATCTCCAAGTACCATAATTGTATTTTGATGGAAGTTTTACTTGGCTTACATGAATATTGGGGGATAATAGATTTTTTTCATAAATATTTCTTCTTCCCACGTGCTCTTTTTAAATCTCACTTTAAAATCTCAGTAAAATATTGTAATTTTCATACATAGGTTAGAAGTTGTTTACCCATAAATACTCTTATCTAATCTCTAATTTATTTTCTAGTAACAGAATGATCACACTGTATTTTAGATGTGACCCAGACAATCCATGTGTTAGAAACATAATCTCCAAAGTCAAATGCTGATGGTATTTGGAGGCAGGAACCTTTGAAAGGTGGCTGGCCACAGACGATCAACAGGTGGGTGGATTTGTGGACTAGTGACTTTGTTATAAAAGCAAACTCTGTCTAGCGAGTTCCTCTGTCTTACAGGGGAAGGTCTCCACCACACTGTATTTAGCAATAAGGCTCTCACCAGAAGCCAAGTAAGGACCATCAACATCCTCTTAGGACTGTCCATCCCCAGAACTGAGAGCTAAACAAATCTCTAGTCTTTATTATCTTCCCAGCCTATAGCACTTAATAACAGCAACCAGAAAAACAAGAGGACTGGTGGCTATTAAATATGTATTATAGTTATTGTCAAGCATCATATTGACTTGAGGTTTTACAGTAATGATAAGCTAATAAGCCATCCTATAACTGGGTCATGAATGTTGGAAATAAGAGTTTTGAATAGGAGAATGAATGTCACTGTTAACAGCAAAAGCTCTAAGAGTGCCAGTGCCCCATCCTCCTGTGTGCTGGAGTAAAAAGGCCATTATGGATGCCTCCGAGTGCAATAGGCTGCATCTGAGAGTAAACCCTGATCTTCGGGGACTCCGCTTATGTAGGGAACAGAAGCACATGGGTGCTTTGCTTGAGTGGATATTAGATCATTCTTCAAAAACAACTTTACAAGCAGAACCTGAGAGATGACTAGGGTAAGCAAATGATCAGGTTAAGGTCTTGTATTCCTGTCATATCCATTTACTGTCATATCCAGTAAAAACATGAATGGCCACTTATGGAAGAAGACAAAATCCCTCAGCCAAGATACATGTGAATTACATTGGGTTTTATACATTTGCCCTGTATTCAGAAAATTTGTTGGAATCATTATTTGGCATGAAGGGAAGATGGAAGGAAGGAAAGAAGGAAGAAAGGAAAGAAGGAAGGCAGGAAGGAAGGAAGGAAAATGATGAATGGATACATGTTCAATGGTTATTTGAATATATATTTGCTCTACAAAGTCAGTATATCTGAGAAGTCTCTCTTTCTTTACCAAACATACTCCCAAGAAATCCTGTAAATTTTGAAATTTGGGGCAAACCAGAATTCTCTGCCATATGTTTCTAAACTGCCAAGGCAAAAGTCAATTGGTTTGCTCAATTGTTATGACTATAACAGACAGAGTTAGTAAATATGAGTCTTTACATTTACTCCTACTTAGTTTGTAAAAAGCCAATATGAAACAATGCTAGCCTGTGTTTGAGTGTCAACACATGTAGCTTTTGTGTCCGAAGCGTATAAGGTATCTATGTACATGAAAACGATAAAGTCCCACCCCTCCAGCACTTTGAAATTGACCTTAACTTACTACTGATACACACTGCCTTGGTGAGTTCTCCGAAGTACAGTGATGTGATCCTGTCACCTTTTCTCTTTAAGGAGAAGGAAACACTCACACATACAAACACACAAACGTGCACAAGTGTAACAAACTCAAAGGGTGCGTTTGTCCTTTACCTTCAACATAAAACTGAACCGCTTGTGATCTGCACAAGCGATTGTGATCTCTTAAGCTTTGGTACCTAGCACGGCACTGTGCTGAGCCAACACTCTAGGAAACATCACAAAGATTATAGTCCCTCACATAAGACCACACTTTGGGGCTTTTGTGTACCCTGCCACTTCTGTCTGGAACACTTATCCCTAGCGCCTTTACTCTTGCCAATATTTTATTCTTTAATTCATTTTGAATTTTGTATTTCATCCAAGATTTTTCCTGAATGATCCTCCCAGTAAACTGACTTCTCTCCTTGTGATGTGTTTGCAAGTACAAGCCTCTCTCCTTTCTTGTCCTTCCTTTACCTCTGGACAAAGTCTCTTTGTCAATAAGGGTGTTTGTGGGCTCTTAACCTTGAGACTCAATTCCTGCAAAACTAGGCAAAGAACTGGCATCAAAAAATTGCTTACTTGGCCGTTAACACTCCATCAAAACTAGGAAATTTGGAGCAAGAGCTAGGAGTCTCTGTAGAAGAACACAGACCTGGAGGGATGCTAGAGTGTCTCCATGTTTCTGAGAAGCTGGACTGTGAGTGACTGCACAAGAAGGCCAGCCATCAATGGCTGCTGCTGTGCATCGCCAGGTATGTGTAGCTGCTTGGAGTGGGGAGGGGCTCCAGGCTCACTGGCATCCCTTTCTGTAAGTTGCTACCATTTTGAAAAATCATCTCAGCCTCTGATTTGCCTTTTAAAAAAGCCTGCTAGGGAAAGGCAATGTTAACTCAAAGGAATACATCAAAGCTGTAAGTGAAGAAGATATTTTAGGACAAATGGAAAACCCATGTACCTGTCTAGTCAAGCCTTACAGAAATCACTACTTCATCAGCTCTTTGAAGTCCACTGATGCAATTTGAAAATTCTCTCTCTCTCTCTCTCTCTCTCTCTCTCTCTCTCTCTCTCATGCACATATGCATATGCACGCACACATGCACAGGCTAGTCATTTTTTGAAAAACAAAACATGATGCTATAATTTTTAAAGGAATTCTTCAAGAGCAAAATTAAGTAGAGTAAAGGAAATTTGGATGCTCAAAGACAGACAATCTAAAATGGTCCTGGTCATGCAGCACTGAAGGAGGAAGTGACAAGTGACAACTGCTTCCCTAATGACTGACACTAGATAAATACTCTGTGTTCTAAGATGGCTACGTGCTTCTAACTGCCCACACCCTGATGCAGGCAAACAACACCAGGCTTTAGTACCAGTTGTTAAAAATAAACCGTGAAGGCACACAGAAGAGACATTATTGAATAGAAAATACATTATTGCATGGAGAAGATCTGGATCCCTGGCAATGGAAACCCCTACAGAGAACCAATTGCCCCCAGACATTCAGCTGACCCCCAAGATACAAGCCCAGTCAGAGATTACAGCTTGGAAACCTGGAAAGGAATAAATAAAGGAATAAAGCTTTGGTTCCCAGTGGGAAGTCCTGTTAACCTGGGATAATTCGGAGGCAGCAACACTAGCCTGCATGGGGCTTAGTAATCAAGCACCTAGCAATTTCTTGTATTTGACACGGGGTCTCAATAAAAATCTACACAATTTTCCAAGGGTATTTTTCCTTTGCCTCTTGAGCTCATGGGTAGTTTAAGTGAAGATTAATCCAAGGACTTGCTATGTTATACTTATGTCGTTTAAATATTGCATTGGAAGACGCGTTTAATACCCAAGAATCCCACTGATCCTCTTTGTTAAGCTCGTTTAAAGAACTCTTTAGACAGTGAACAGAGCTGAGTATTAGAGTTCTCATTTAAGCTCAAGCTTTTCTCTGCCACACGGTACTTATATTCAAATTAGATGGTCCCCTAGGTCATTTTAGCATAGGCTCTGTGGTCTACACATACACACACACACACACACACACACATTCCTGAACCCTTCAAAACAGAGAGAAAAATTAACATCTCTCACCAATCACTCTGTTCATATAAGGTAGGAGCCAGAAGACTGAGCTGGAGAGATGGCTCAGCAGTTAGAAGCACCCACTGCTCTTTCAAAGGTCCTGAGTTCATTTCCCAGCACCAACATGGCAGCTCACAAAACTCTGATGTCATCTTCTGGTGTGCAGGTATACTTGCAGAAAAGTACCTGTTAGCATTTTGTTAAACTCCACCTCCACAGTTACCTAGCAACAGCTAGGTATGCTCCTCCCCAAAGCTACCTGGGAACAGGTAGCCCTGCCCACTATTATAAGAGGGGCTGTCTGGCCCCTCCTCTCTCTCTTGCTCTCTTGCCCCTTGACCCATGCGCCTGCAGGTTGCATCCCTTTCCCTCTCCCCTCCCCCCTTCACGTGGTCATGGCCGGCCACCACCTTCACCTCTCTCAGCTCTCCCCTCTGCCCTAAATAAACTTCTCCTCCTGGAACCCGCCTCCGCCGGTTTTTCTTTTTTTAAATAACAACAGTACCCATATCCAGATAAATACACAAATAAATCCTTTTTAAAAATCAAATAAATTTTTTTAAAGACAGAAATAAACATTTTATTTAGCAAGGAGTTTGTCCCATTGAAACTGTGCAAGTTGAGAGGGAAATGCTACTTGGATAATGGCACTTGTCTCACAGATAGTGATAGTAGGACTCACCCATCTATCCTGAGGTTATCCAGGTTGTAACCGACTCTAATGCTGAAAGGCTCTTCAGTACACTTACGACTCTCGTGGTCCCTCCTCACTCTTTAAGCTATGAGTTATCAAGAGGAACTAGAAAATAAAAGCACAGAAAACTGACTGCTTGGCTTCAGAAGAACCTGCTCCTTTTCCATCTGGAGCACTTTTCGGCTTTTGTTAGTGGTTATTACAAGACTCATATGTAAAAATAAAACTGTAGCTGGCAATGTGTTAACTGGTATTAGTCATAACTACCAATAGAATATGTGAAGCACTCAATAGTAATGAAAGACATGAGAGTTCTGATATGTCTATGGATACGGTGGGAAAGGAACGTGCCGAACACCAAGCATGAAATATGCAGTAGATCGAGTGATTTAGTCAGTGCTTCCCCAAGGGGCTGCTATAAAACCCTTAGAAAGATCAAGGACCAGATTGTCTCAGTTAGGATGTTTGCAGCTATCAATAAGATATGGCATAACCAACTCAGGAATTCATAATCTTGCATAATAAATAAATATCTAACTTATAACAGGCTCTGTAGAGGTGTTACTCTGTAGAGGTAGATTAGTAGAGGTGTTAATATATATATATATATATATATATATATATATATATATATATATATAAAATGGTGATACTATTATAAATTTTTGCTATCATTATATACATAATATATATGTGATATTATTATGCATATATTATATATACATTATGTATATCTATTACTGCTGTCTATGGATTCAAGGCAGGGTATTTTCAAGGTTGGTAAGATGGCATTGAAACTCAGGTGATTTTCTTTATTGTACCTTAGCAGCTATACCGTGACATTGCTTCCTCCCCTCGTAAGCTCAAAAGGCTGCCAAACTTCACAGGCCATTTTCAGAAAAAGAAAATAACACCCCAAAATGAAAACAGCAATGCTTAAGAGAAGGCTTTCCCCCAAATTCCCAGCAGCCATCTCGTAGTATTGCATGAGTCAATACTGAGTCACTTGTTATGTCTGCACTAGCTGCAAAGGAGGTATGGGGAAATGCAGACAGTTTCTGTATTGCAAGGACTTACTCAACAAAGACAAAATAGAGCAGCTCCTGAGAAGTCAGCTTATAGTGCCAGTCAGTCATGCAACGAGGCTGCTTCCCCAGCAGACTCTGTTCAATGTGTATAGCAGCTCCCAGAGCTTTCTGAGATGAGACATTCTTATAATGTTACTAGATGATTTGAGATTATTGTAAAGAAATTTATAATTTGAGGTTAACCCTTTTCCTTTCTGTTCACATAATATATATTAAGGGCTTGATAAGGAATCTGTCCTCTCTAGCAAGAAATCAGAGTAATATGGGGATCAATATTTCTTGAAGAAATGGTATCTTTAATTATGGAGGCCTTCAGATGCACCACACATTTTAGCATAGCATCTGCCAGGCATCATAGAGCTGGGGCATGGAGCTGGGCAGAGCAGCTAGACGCCACAGAATATGGATGAGCAGGACGTCATGCACACTGAACAACAGATGTGGCCACCACCTGTCAGCAATGGGAGTGGCCTATGAAGGGGACAGCTATCCCTGCAGTGCCCTCACTGTCCCACGGCTTGTAGAACTTTGCTGTCTGGAGAGCAAGACCAGAACTCTACATTGACAAATAGGGAAAGTGAAGCACTCCCTTGGAAGAAGGTAGGTTGTAAATGTTGAGCTGGGACTGAAGGAGGCTGAGCCACTGAAGTTGAGTGCAGATTTAGGGTTCTGAGCTGGGAGCACTGAGAAGGGCAAGCTAGCCGAGGTAGATTAGTAGTAGCCAGCAATTGAGCCAAGAAGACAAGTTGGAATTGAGCAACTGTGTGTGTCTGTGTTTTTTCATCCATGGATCCAGTATTCTCTGGGTGGGGACTGATAGCAAGGTCAGCCTGGATCTTAGGCCGGGTAGCTAAGCTACACACAACAGATGACGTCAAGCAGAACCACTAACTTTGTGTGAACTCGGTTAACCAAAGAGCTCAATAAAAGAGGCAGGGAGATGATAAGAAGAATGTCTTGCAAATGGGATACATTTACCTTTGATAAAGCCTTTGTTGCATTAATTGGCTGTTTTATTAGACAACTCTGAATGCTGAAGATAAAGGCAAAACTTTTATGAGACAGTATTTAGAACTTCTCTGTAATGTATCGACCAAAGAAGCTGAGTAGGGAGGGCTGGGTCATTTGCATCTTACTCACACTCTTGCTAACATAAATGGACACAAAGCAGACATCTATTTAAGTTCTTTTACGTCAATTTAAAGGATAAGATGTATAATTTAAGGATGGACATGGAGAAATATCTATGAAACTTGGGAGTACCTGAAATCATGAGCTTTCTATGAAGTCCCCTTGCTCAGGAACTAGTGTGGGGCTTGGAATCCAAAGCAGCTCTCTAGGTCCATCATCTTGTCATCCACTCCTCCCCAGAAGTCCACAGAACTCTTCAGGAATCACAAATCACATCATTTGTCATGCCTTCTGTGTCTGCTACTCATGCAAATAATCGTTCCACTTACCTTCTGCCCACTCATTTCGACTTACTCATGACTTCTGCCTCCTCACAATCTCTGTCTCTCACAACCCATCTACCTTAAAATCTCACTGCCTTTGTTCACTAGGTTTCTTCTCAGAAATCCTGATTTATGCCACTTTAATCTCCATTGTTCTGCTTGAGCAAGTTATGGCCTCCTAGCTTATAGACTATCTTCAGTCAGATGTTCAGATCTGGTCTAATCGTGCATACCGAGGACAAAGTCCTATAGTGCAAACATGGTCGTATTTGCTAAACCACTGCTTTATGGTCCCTTAGCAAGTAAAGGAAGTACCAGCCATCTAGGAGAAAGCATTCTGAAGCTAGATCTCTGCACCTCAGCAAGTGCTGCAAGCTAGACTCAGGAAACTGGAACTGACTAGAAATAAATCATAGAAACACTTCAAATTCAGAAAATGTTCAAGTTTTACAAAGAAAAGACTTTGGCACTTGATTGGGCATAAAAGAAACATCAGGGAGCCACCAACATAGATAGTGACCATAGAAGACAGCCAAGTCACCTAGAAGGGAGAAAAGCTACACTAACTTTATAATAGAATAAAAACACTAGGAGTTTAGTCAAGCATGCTAAATCTTTCACTGATATAGTAAATACTAATGCCATAATTCAAGAGAGTATGTTTTTCTGAATTATAACCCAGATGTCTTTATGGTGTTAAAATGTAAATTAAGCAACTAGGAACTTGTTAGGGAAAAATGTTAGCATCTTAACTTGTTGAGCGACTACTTGACCTTGTCAACACTCATGTAGGCAAACTGACATTTTTGGTCTTCAAATACACTTAGCTCACTCCCAGAAGACCAAGGGGAGCTAGATGCAAATGCCATAACTCTAAACTTCAAATCAGAACGTGATAGGTTGCTTCACTTGAAAATGAAGAAGGAATAGAAACTACCAAACAGATCATGTGACAGAGGCAAGAGCAGAACAGTCAGTTCTCTGTAAGGAGAGAGCTAACAGGAGTTACTGCAGAGAGTCAGCTCTAGACAGGAACCCAGCAGCACAGAATGAACACTCTAATTCAATTTATATTATTATGTCGGTGATGCATTTATTTAGTCCCTTTTTCGCCAAGGCTGTCAAGCACATTAGGCAAAGCTCTGCACAATAGAATTCAGAATGCTGAGTTGGAGAGCTGCATTGTAAAACTCCTCACCTTGAAGCATCTCTACAGAAATTCACACAACTATAGTTGGAGGTAGGAATGAGTCAGGAGTTCATTTGCTTTAGAGAAACATGTCGTTTCTCTCATTTTGTCCTACCAGTTCCTAAACGGGAATTTCCATCCCCAGTTCTCCGTGTCCAGTGTGTCTTCTGCTCTGGCTTGAATGTTTCTGTCTCTCCAAAATTCACACTGAAACTTAATCTCCAGTACCAGAGTAACAGAGGGCGCAGTTGGGCTAGGAGGGCTTCACTATCACAGATAGCCTTAGCGTCCACATAGAAAGACTTTTGGAAGAAACTTTATCCTTTTTCCCTCCTGCTTTCTACTGTGTGAAAATATGCAGCAACAAGGTGCCATCTTGAAACTGTACAGAAACTCTTCCCAGGGCAGGGTAACAGACTCAGGTCAGGTATTAAGCCAGGCTGTATAGAAACTACCAAATGGGCCACGTGACAGAGGCAAGAGCAAGACAGTCAGTTCTCTGTAAGGAGAGAGCTCACAAGACCATAAAGAATTGCTTGGCCCCAGGCTGACTAGTCTACTCCAACTGCAGAAACAACATGCCAGGGTATTGCACACAACCCTGCTTCCATTCAAACCACAACAGAATAGCTACAACTCCCTGCTATGGCTGTAGGTGTGCAAGCTTGTGTGTGTGCATGTGTATGTGTGTAAGTAAACATATCCCTCAGCCCCTCTAAATGGGCTCAACTTTCATCCCACAGAAAGGTTGGGGCCCCTCACTGTTCCAATAAAGTAGTCTGAGCCTATTGAGATCAAGTCTGTCTGCCTTTCTGTTCCATTTTGCTTACGTTGGGTACCTTAGCATCTGTACCATGATGTTTTTTTTAACTTCCCAACCTCCAACTGTAAGAAATACATTTTTATTATTCATAAATGAACTAATCTAAGGTATTTTCTAGTCACCACAGGAAGATATTAAGCCACTCCTGAACATACTGGAGGCCAAGGGCAGTGGTAGGTTACTGGCAACATTCAGATGGTCTACTCTTGTGGCCCTGCCCTACAGATTCTTTCTGGGTTTATACCAGTCACTGTAAAAGCTCTCTGCAAACAGAAACACTTCAATCTACTGTGAAAATAAAGTGCAATTTTATAGATGTTCTAAAAGTTGCAAATGAAATAAGGTTGGGAAGAGGAATTGAAGGCATGCAGTAAAGAGGCTGTGCCTCCCGTCCCTCAGGTCTCCCTCAGTCTCCCTTAGCTATTCTGCTCCTCTTGAGAATTCTCCTTTGCCCACCCCACCCCCACCTCCCTTCCCAGCTTGTTCTTAGCCTCTTCTCTCCAGACTTCAGTTGCAGGAGGGCTTTGAGTTATCATGGTGCCAATTCCAGGTCCTGTTCTGCTTGACCTCTCAGTTCAACCATTCATCATCCAGCCCTGCCTGTCAGTGCCCCAATTCCAGATTCCCAGGAGAAAGGCCTGGGACAGAGGCAGGCCTGTGATTCATAGTGCGCTCAGCAACTTCAGGAGTGGAAGGTCACTAAATATGAGGTCTCCTAGAATGGAAGGTGAAAAGAAAAAAAATCACTTGTCAATGTCTCCAATCTCCCCTTCAAATATTAAGTCAGTTTATATTATTAGGCTAATAACATTCCTGAATGGGAAAAAAAACAAAATGCCAAGATAAACAGATATGTTTTCATATACCTGTAATCTGACCAATTAGTTATAACTACTACAAACATCTTTTTGGTACAACCTTTCAGAAATCTTTAAACCATAAGTATGTATATGTACACTAATATTTTTAACAAGATTGTTTAACAAAGTTACTTACTACACTGTATTTGAAAGTATTTATGAAAATGTTATATATAGTTCAGTGACTATAAATCAATATGACTTTTAATTACTTTGTAATGTTCATGTTAACAACATTCTGTAATTTAACCAGGCAGTTCTTATTAATATTAATGCCTTTCATTTCATTTTCTTTCTTAGTATGTAAAACAGAAAAATCAGATCCGCCTTCCTGTGCACCTCCATCTGCAGACACCTGGAGGCTTTTCTTAGCTTAGGTTCCTCCCGGGGATGCTCTTGTAGGAGGCAGGAGATAGGAGCAGCACATAGTGCACAAGTGTGCTTCTGATGCACACTTCCGTGAGTACTACATCTATCTGATGGGCAGTTTTTCTCGTTTCCTGGGTATTATCATTCTCTTTAAATTACCTCAGTTTCCTCTTAACTGCCTTATTTCCCCCTTGCTTGCCATCTGCGTGTGCAAGTCGGGCTAAAGTCGTCTGGGTTATAGCTCCCGTTAGACCAGCCATACCTCATCTGTGACTCTCCCTGACCACGTGTGTCTGACAAAGCATTCTTTCCAGTCTGACCTTTTCCTTCCTCGCTGTCTCTACAACTTGCTAAAATATTTGTTCTGAGCATCTGCCTTTTCTTACCAGCTGGGATGGATCCAGGAGGGCTGCTTTCCTTCTCTATTTAAAGCTGTCAGATATACCATTTCCAGGTTGAGTCCAGAAAGCCTACTGAATATTCATCTTTGGTCAAAATGTGTAGTCCTGGCAATCTGGCCAGTTATCCAAGGGCTTTATTTTAAGTCTGGCTTTGCCTTATGTGCTTTCTACTTCCTTTTATTGTGTCTTATTTTTATTTAGATGTATTAATTATACATAATAACGGGATTCTGTGTAGTACCTCAACACATGCATACAGTGCATACTCAAATCCAGCCTCTCCTTTTGTCCGCCCAACCTCTAGCACTCAGAATCCTAAATTTGTTTCTGGTTTGGAAATCTTCCTCATGTGAGAGAAGACAATCTTTTTTGCATTCAATTTATTTCACTTCATGTATCTTCTGTCTCTATTTTACTGCAGTAGGGAGGGCTTCTTTTTAAAATATTTCTATTAACTCTTCGAGAATTTCATACAATGTATTTTTATTGTATCCACACCCATCTTCTTCCCCTAACTCCTCCTGGACCCACCTCCCTTCACCTCCATAGACTTCTGGATGTGGGATAATGCACTAGAGTGTGACAACCTGCCAAGAGTCACGTTCTTAAAGGAAACAGACTCTCACACCCAGCAGAAACCGTCCATTTGTTAAGAGTAGCCCACCAGAGATGAACACTCAGACACAGTCTTCAGCCAATTGAAAGTTTTTATTCCAACTGTCTGGGATGTCCCCCAAGTGTTTTGGGACCTGGATGGACCCCCCTCCCCGCTCCAGAACGCCAGGGGTTTTTAAAGGCAGAAACCACATCCTGGCATCTCACTAGGCAGCTAGCTGCAGGGGACTTTGCTGACGTATGCAGTTTGAAACAATTGGTGGTTTTAACAGATAAGTTAGCTAGGACATCCTGACCTTTGGTTCTTAGAATAGAGTTGGGTAACTTCCCGGTGGGATTCTCTGTGATGGAGATCAAATTCTAGTTAAATCTGAAATGGCCTCAGCATGAATGCAAGATGAAGGAGCCTCTGCACTGACTCGCCTTGTCACATAATATCCACAGTTCTCAGTTAAGGATGAGGGCTCATGACTCCCTTCCCATGCTAGAATTCGGACTGGTTTGCTCCTGTATAGGTCTTATGCCGGCAGCCACAGCTGCTGGGAGTGCTTGAGTTCAGAGGTTATATAATGTCCAATGACACTTCTTTATTCTTCTCCTCCCCAACCTCTGACTCTTAAAATCTTTCCACCCACTCTTCTGCAATGGCTTCTGAACCCTGCTGGGAAGGCGTGATGTACATGGCCCAATTGCAGCTAAGCACTCTGCAGACACTCATTTTCTGCACTTTGACAAGTTGTGATACAAAGGCAGGGAAGAGAATAATGGGGGCGAGGGGTGCTGAGGTTTGGTCTTGCTACCTATTGTAAGTCTAAGTGCACACCCCAAGACCTGGAGTCTGCATGTAGACCTGTGCTCCTGTTCCCAAGTTATTTCTGATTGGTAAATAAAGATGCTAACAGCTAATAGCTGGGCAAAAAAAAAAAAGTGGGGTTTAGGTTTCTCGGGCTTGGGGTCAGAGGAGAATGATGATGACTAAGAAGAAGGTGCAGGAGGAGGAGAAGCTGCCACGGGTTAAGTGAGCCATAAAGTGGCCCTGAAGGATGGCCAATTGGACTTAAGAGCATCCCAGATAAAAGATACTAAGAAATAACTCAGGGTTATGAATAGGAAAGTAGATTCTAATACTGTAGAGCATCAGTATCTGCTTAATTCTCATGCTGTTTAAGGCTTATTGGAAATATAAAGCATGTGTGTGTGTGTGTGTGTGTGTGTGTGTGGTGTTTGTGTGTGTGTGTGTGTTTCATCCAAGAACTAAAAGGTCAAAGATAGTGTAGAAACCCTGGGTAGAAATTAATAATTTCTGCAAGGGAGCAGGGGTGGTGTTAAGGATGGAAAGAAAAGGGGCTTGGGGAAAAGATAACTAGCACTATGGATGTTTCAAATCATATAGAAAACATGAAAACATAGAATCTACTGTTTTATAAGCTTCTTAAATATATATGCATATATTCATGTAAAAGTTTCATTGGGGTTACCTGACATGTGGATTATGTTCGTACCGGAAGCCATAAGTTACCAAATAAAAAATCACAGTACCAGTCTATCAGATTTCAGAAACAATATAAGCTATTGTCATTGCTCCCGGTTACACACCAGAACGTGACGGTAAGACCCTATTGCTAAAGACAACACAAACTATGGTCATATGACATGGAGAAATCAAGTTAGCATTGATGATGGGTATGTAGATGTGCTGATTTTCATTTCTAAGATACAAGATAGCTAGGAGAGTTTCTATAGATACTCATTGAGGGAAACTTGTTCATTTATCTTATCATTATTTATCTTCCATTCACACTCATCATAAAAGTGAGTCTCTTGCTCACTTTTTGGTAAATTCATTTTTAAATAATTCTCTTAATATTGAGTAGTTTCTCAACAATGACAAATGAAAGCAAGTAGGTGGCAGATTTAGACTGTCAGTAACAATATTTTAATGGTTTTTAAGAGGGAAGTTACATTTATAAAACTAACTTCTGTGGCTGGAGAAATGACTAAGCAGTTAGGAGCACTGGATATTCCTGTAGAGGGCCCAGGTTCAATTCCCAGCACTCACATGGCAGCTTACAACTGTCTATAACTCCAGATCCAGGGGATCCATGGCACCAGGCATTCAGGTGTGGGTGTGTGTGTGTGTGTGTGTGTGTGTAAAGTCAAAAGACCCATATGCATAAAATAAATAAATCTTTTTTTAAAAAAGTAATTTTTTTTCAAACATGTGGGAAGCAAACAAAACTAAAATCATCTGTAATTATATAACATACATGTAATCAACAGAAATCACATTTTTATTTCTATTTCCTGAGTCATTATCTATTATCCAAATAATAGCTAGTAAAGAACACTTCCATAAAAGCCTGCAGTATCCTTATAGATAAAATAGTCCTTTGCATGGAATGAGTGATGATTAACCACTTCAGTTGCGCGCCATGCAATTGTGTAACTTTGATTTTAATATTAAGTGTTGTTGTTCTTCATCAGAACCAACTGATTCCATGAGAGGAAAATAGGCACATGGTGGGACAACCCAGCCAGCCATTGGAATTTGAAAGTGTGGAGCTGGCATGGCAGGGACCTGCCGATGGGAACTTAGCGAGAAAGGCAGAGAGATTTCAGAGCTCTGGGTCAGAAAGTCTCCACGGGATGAGAACAATGACCGCAGCTGGTGCCTTGCTGGGGATTGCGTAAATTGCATTTTTTAGTATTTCAGGCTACAAGGTACTGCTTACTGGCTTGCTCCCCCTGGTTTGCTCAGCCTGTTTTCATATAGAACCCAGGACCACCAGCCCAGGGATGGCACCACCCACAATGGACTAGGCCCTCCCCCATTGATCACTCATTGAGAAAATGCCTTAGAGCTGGATCTCATGGAGGACTTTCTTCAAATGAGGCTCCTTCCTCCCAATGACTCTAGCTCATGTCAAGTTGACACAAAACCAGCCAGTACAAGGTAGGAGGGAGAACTTGAAGGAAGTAGAGAGGAACTGAAGTTAAAAAAAAAAAAAAAAAAAAAGTCGCACATGAAAGATTCACTGCTGGCCTATAAAAGCCAAAGGAAGGGCTGGAGATTTAGCTCAGCTGCTAAAGCACTTGCCTGTCATGTTTAAGGTCCTGAGTTCAGTCCCCAGTACCACACCAAACCTAGTACAAGCTTATGACTTTAGGATTCGGGGAGGAGTCAGGAAGACCAGAATGTCAAGGTTATCCTGGACTATATAGCAAGTTTGAAGCCAGCCTGGGTTACAGGAGACACTGTCTCTAAAATGGTAGTGGAGGGAAGAAAGAATACAGAATATAGAAAAAGTATCATAATGGTTTTGGTGCCAGAAATGCTTTTACCAGAATTTTTAAGTATGAATGACAGCTAAATATACAACACAACAGACACATACATATAGAAGAGACAGAGACAAAAGAAGAGAGACGAGACGAAAGAGAGCAAGATAGAGACAGAGAAGAGAGAGAGAGAGAGAGAGAAAATTATTCTTTGGAATCATCTGGAGTGATCCTAATTAACAGAGGAAAAATTAAGCAAACCTATGTATAGTCGAACTTATCCTTTCAAGTAGTAGAAGCTGTAAAGCTAAGCAGCACTAAGACTTCTGGCATGTAGCTCCTGCCTTTGCTCTTCTTATACACTCACACTGTAGACTTGCTGACATCCTGTGTTAGAAACCATTACTGCCAAGGACTGGAAAGATTTCCACCCCAGGATGCTCCCAGCCTATGTAGAAGTTCCTTTCTGGCCTCAGATTTCTCAAGTTTCCTAGGAGAGCCCTTGGGTTTCTTGATCTGCCGACTTTAGATGGTTAGTGCACTCCGGAACTCCTCACCTGTGCAAGATGGGCTATGCCAAGGACAAACGCAGCAGCTGACTGTACAAGGGCGCAGCTAGGGAAGGAGACAGAGCAACTGCTTCCAGAAGATTCTAGAGAGGATTATTAGACACGCTCTCTCCTCCCAAGAGAACATCATGACCAAACGTGGTAGCACACCCTGGCTATCCCAGTACTTGGGAGATAGAAACAAGAGGGTCTGGAGTTCAAACCCAGCCTTGGCCACTGGGTAGAAAAACAGAATAAGTAAATAAAATAGGCATGATTCTAAACCTTTAGGGGAAAGTGTAGAGATAATAGATGATTTTAGCTTCCTGTCTCCTGAAAACCATAAAACTGGAAAAGTCCTGATTGTCAACCTCCCCAGTAGCTGCTTGGTTTGGGGGTTCTGTTTACCTGTTGACTCTGGTACCCATACTTCTGCCACATTCCCAAGAATTACTAACTGCCCAGACCAACACAAGGGCTTTCTTAGTCCAGCACAAATCTTCTTATGACACTGAGCCTCTAATACTCTTATTCATGAGCTAGCCCAAGCAGCATAAGGCTTCTGTGAAACATGGAGGACGTGAGGGCACCACCTTTGTTGCACAACTCCCAAAGCCCCACAGAGGAACTCAGCAAGAGATGGGCAGGCATGTACTGAGTCAAGATAACACTGGGAGATGAACAGAGCAGACTCTTTTGGGAGGAGTTACAGCCCCAGAGATGTTCCTTTGTCTTCAGAAAACACTTTCCCCCCATCCTGGTTATCTTCTTATATATTATATTTTATGTTAGTTATTTTATATGTAGCTTTTGAGGCAGAATACTTCTATGGAGCCCACACTGTTCTTGAACTCACCAACCTTCCTGCCTTAGGCTCCCAAATTCTGAGATTATAGGTACATGCTGCTTTGCTCTGCCTTCACGTTCTTTCATCTTATGCTTGTTGCTTGCTTGCTTGCTTTCCTCCAGCTTCCTCAAACCACAGGCTCTGATCTTACTCTTCCTGCATTGGTCTAATACTCTGGGTTTATAAGACAGAACTGTGTTTAAGGACATCCCCACTATTTCTATGCAACCTCTTAAAGCAGAACATTATTCTGGTCCACCTAACACTCTTGACTATAAGCTATGCAAGTAAGAGATCTGTTTAATACAAACTTATACAGTGTCTTTCCTCCTTCTCTAAACTTTTAATGAATGTTCAGGTCTTGGTAAACAGTTGTTAAATGGATTTTGTATATAATGACAAAATACTTGGACATAACAACTATGCCTACAGTTTAAAAAAAAAAAAAGGAGGCCCAGAATACCTTCTATCAATAAGAAATGCTGCTGAACCCTTTTGTTACTTTTCACACCGTATTTAGTTCACTTCAATCAATATTTTACTGAGTGGCCAACTCAGTATATCACATTGTACTGGGCACAAACATCAGCTCGATAAAATTATCACATCTGAAAGGACAGGAGTCCCTTAAGAAAAGTTAGTCTGCTACAGAAATAGAGTAGGCAAAGTTTAAGCATTGTTTGCTGATGAGACGCGGGGGTGCCTCTGACAGCATCAAGCCTGCTTCCCCATCTGAGGAGTCTGCGGCAGCTCTGTGTGTCTAAACCCAGCATCTTGCTGCTGTGGTGGCTGTTGCTGTTTTAGGTAATCAGAGTGACTCGAAGGGCTGTTTTTCTCTTCTGCGCCATCACACTCTCCAGAGGAGGCATGCAGAGTGATGCTCTTTGAAAAGTCCCAGTAAATAGAAGCTATTGACATGGACTAACTAAATCATTCAGGAGCTGTTTACAGACTTCTATATCCATCCACTGGGCGTCACTGAGCATTGGACAATTAGCAGCATGGTCTACACTTATCCTTCGCCCCCACTTACTTGTTCTTCCCTTTTCTGACAATTTAAGGTTTTTTCCCAATGTGGTAAGCATAACATGGTTTGTGTGCTTAAAAGCTCACCCCAAGAAAGGCTTGGGGCTACACTGGAATTCTGAACACCCGGTATAGTCTCTGGCTGGCTAAGAAAGATTTTCTATTGACTTAAATCCATGTCTAAACAGTTTCTCTGCTAAATACCTCACCACCTTTCTAGAGGTCCAAAGAGATTCCCAGAGACCTGACTCTGAGACACAGAGGTCTCAGAGCTTCTCAGAGCTGGGAAGAGAACAATGGTCAAAAAAACTTCTAGGGGGGGTCACAGCCTGAGGTTCAGGTCTCTGGGATTCAGTTTGATCAGTTGCTGCCTAACATTTCTGAGCAACTTGATACTTCCACCCCATATAAAAACAAATTAGGATGGTCTGTCACCTTCAAGGAAAGTCTGATAAGATGCCTTCTATTTGAACATATAGTAGAGGTTGGACAAGGTTGATGATCCAGTGCACAGGGTCCATATGACATGCCATAGATCTTTCTTTCTGTCTGTTCAGGTGCGTGAATATGTGGTAGCCACCCCTGGTTCTCTCTCTCTCTCTCTCTCTCTCTCTCTCTCTCTCTCTCTCTCTCTCTCTCTCTCTCGTGTGTGTGTGTGTGTGTGTGTAAGAGAGAGAGAGTGTGTGTCTATGTGTCTCTGTGTGTGTGTGTCTATCATTTTTGTTTCCTTGTATTGACCAGTGGCTTACTCTAGTATGAGACTCTCTCTTCCTCCACTTGGTTTAAGACCTGAGTCCCCTCTTGATGGGGACCTGAATCCTTTTGGTTCTTTATTATTTTCTAAGAACTATAATTCCCAACATTGCAGGAAGTTACCTTGTCCTTGGGCAGGTGGGGCTTGCAGGTTAATTTGGGGCATTATACTACCACATTCCAAATTAAACAATACTCAACGATCCTGGATACAACAGAGAAATTGCAGTCTATATTGCCTGGCTTGAAGAGACAGGCATCCTGGAATAAGCCTTCCCTATGAAGAAGCCTGGAACTACTGATTCTCATGAGTCTGATTCTTCCAGAGAAATGGGTGTTCACTGTCTTGGACCTGAAAGATGCATTCTTCAGCCTCCCATTGGCAGAGGTGGGTCAACCCATCTTTTCATTTTAAAGGAAAGACCCAGTCGGAGATTATAGTGAGCAATATACATGGACTAGGTACCCCCCTCCCATAGATTTGAAAATTCACCAACCCTGTTTCTAACCAACTTGTTAGAAAACTAAGTGCCAACCTCTCACCCTGTTATCAGAGGTTTTTGGAAAAACAGATTATGAAAGGACCACTGAGGGACTTCTGCAAAAGTTACATACCTTGGTCTACAGAATGTTAGCTAAGAAAGTCCAACTTCGTACATCAGAGGATACCTATCTTGGCTACCAGCTGAAGGGAGGCAAAGGGATCCTGTCTCAGAGTAAGATTGCTGCCATCCTTCAGACTCCATGTTCACAGGCTAAGAGAGAGGTTTGAGAGTCCCTACGTGCAACTAGGTACTACAGCTTTGGCTACCAGAGTTTGTGGAAATAAGGCAGAGTCAGCATGAGGAAGAGGGGACACTGAATCCCTAATCTGGACTAAGACTAAACAAAGGATATTACAAATGAATGGGTTTTAACCCAAACTTTGGGGCCACGGAAATACCCTGTGACATACCTGTCCAAACGATTGGACTCTGTAGACACAGAATGGCCCACCTGTCTAAGAGCTAGTAGGCTTCTATGAGTTTAATGAAAGAAAACAGGCAGGTTAACTCTGGGTCAAGATCTATGCTCACAGCATCCCACAATGCAGTTGAAGCCATCCTCTGAAGCTTACCAGAAAATTGGCTACCTAATGACTGTGTCATTCAGTCAGTACCAGGTTCTACTCCTGGCCCACCCTTAAGTCTGGTTTGAGAAACCCACCACTGTCTATTCTGTTACCCACTTGCCTAATGGCACAGGTGCTCATTCATGGCTGTCAAAAGATGAAAGATAAAATCAGGTACATGAGAACTACAGTAGTTACTTTAATGGAACCCCAGCCAGGACCCTCAGCCCAGAGAGCAGAAGTGATTTCCTTAGATGAGGAAAAGGAAAGTGACACCCAGACTGTCAGCTAGTATGCTTTTACTAAAGGGGAAGGGCACAGTATGCTCTGTAGAAAAAGAGGGCTCCTCACCACTAGGGAAAAAATCTTGACCCTCCTAGAGACTATTTCACTTCCCCTACCAATTGCTGTCCTCCACTGCTTGGGCTACTAAATTAGCTGCCCTACAAATAGCCCTAAGACCAGTGATGGATTATTGTTCTGAATACATATAAATGTTCTGATGGTATAACAGGACCCAGCACTGCCCGAGACTCCATGCTAAAGAAGAAATGGACAGTTCAACCCACAGGTTGATGACGGACATCAGAGGAAATTATCATTCTCCCAGAAACAACTAACTAACTTCAACAGGCTGCACATCTGAGGTCCACAAAACCTTCTGAGCTGCTCAGACCAAGGTATATTATACCTAGACTAGATAGCCTACCACGGGGTGTCTCAGCCAGATGCCAGGTTGGTGTTCAAATGAATCCAAAACAGAGAACTCTTTCCCAAGAAGGGGTCCAAATGAGAGGCCAATGCCCTGGCAAACTCTGGGAAAACTGATTTCACCAAGATCTGGGAAAGGATAAAATTACTTGCTAGTTTATGCAGGCAGATAGAAGCATTTCCCTCCAGAACTGAAGCTGCTCAAACAGTAGCTCAAAAAGTTCCTCCGGAAACTGGTTTGCTGATTTGGCCTTCCCAAAGGAATGGGGTCCGACAGTGGCCTGGCTTTCATAGGCAAAACCTCTCAATTAATAGGTAAAGCTTTAAAATTTCATTGTTTGTATAGACTCCAGAGTTCTGGCCAGGTTTAAAATAAGTAAGCAAACAAACAAACAAAAACACAGAATATTAAAACAAAGCAACAACAACAAAATCTAACAAAACCCTCAATGGGTAGGCCTCCTTCCTTGGCTTGCTTCAGCCTGCTATACCCCTTATAGGGAGGGACCTACCCTTTGAGATTATCTTGGAAAGGCCTCCCCCACTGCTTCCTCAGAGACCAGGAGTTGGCAGGACTCTCTCATCCCTTTCTTAATTCACCACAGGCCCTCCAGTCCTCCATAAAGGCTATGCACTGGACTATTTGAGAGACCCAGCCAACCTCTGAACCCACCACCAGCTTCCCCTTGTCTGCTTCCAGTGACTCTGCCTGGGTTAAGCAAGTAGCCAAAGGAACACTGGAAAGGACTTGGCTCTGTACTGTGATGCTTTCCGCTCCTTCTGCTGTAAAAGTAGCCGGAATTCTGCCATGGATCCACCACACCCAGGTCCAGAAAGCAGAGGCCACAGAGGCCACCACAAAATGGACTGTCTCCCAGACTAAGGACCAATTAAAATGAAGGTTTTGTTGGGCCTCAGGGCTCTTTCATTCCCTGCTCCTTTACCCCCTCCTGAGTTTTATACGAACACAGGAACATAGTTCAATCTTCACTGCCTCAGGCCTAGGCTGGAACTTGAGGAAGACAGATACAGGAAGGTATCAATCAGCTAGCGTGACTACAAACCAGCAACCCACTTTAAGTGTCTGGTTCTATGGAGAAAAAGAAAGATATGGGAATTTATCCTTCGAGATAAAAATAACAAGTTTGCAATTCTATGCATGCCCTGCAGCTGCCCCCCCTACCCCGCCCCCGCTAGTTGCCAGAAACAAGGAAGTCTCTATTGCAAAAACTGGGGTTGCAAAACTGAGACTTCCTGGAAAATTCCTTTTAAAACAATCTGGCCTTTGGGAAACTGGAAAAACCTGAAGAATCAGACTCTATGCCACAGGAAGAGACCCTGAGGATAGAGTTATTCATTTCCAGCCAAAATCAACTAGGATTGCTGGTTATCCTTAAACACTCGGCCCCTGTACTATATATGGATAGAAACCAACCAGATAGCCAGCCTATTGACTGACAAACCTCACTGTGACTGGGGACAGTCCAGAGAAACATTAGAGGATTTATAAGGGGCCAAAACTTGCCTAATATCTGAAACCTTTAACCTAGAATAAGGCACCCCCCCTTATTCTGATGCCTGCTATTCTGCCTTATGGGATAACTCATCTGGATAACTACAATATTATCAAGCCCATGAGACTACTTGGTAGGCATGGACCAATGCTTTAACTAAATACATCTCTTCTGATGCTTCACAAACTAACTGCACAGGTTGGTTAGGACCTAGAAATATTAAAACCTTGAAGAAATGATCCTACAAAACTGAAGAGGTTTACACTTCTCATGAGATAAAGAAAATTATTTCTGGATTTTGGGAAAAACCTGTTGTTTCTATGCTAATTGATCAAGAGTAATTAAAAAAAAAATCTTGCCATGATCCTCCCTCTAAAAAAAACCTCACAAAGAAAAAGAGACAAAGACATAAATAATTGATACCCATCTCTGTTCTCTTGGTCCCTCTGGCTAACTACTCTTATCATACTATCAGCATTGATTGGGCTTTTAATTCTCGACCTGCCTGGATTAACAGCACCTTAAACTAAAAGAACACATGTCCATTATTTGACTCATTCACTAAGACCACTGGGGAATGTAGCAGGGCTCCAACCCTTAGTAGTCCCGCAGACCTTAGCACAACAGACTCCATGATGGAACTGCCATTCAGGCTGTAAAACTCAGCATGTAGACAGCACCATCTGCCAAAAGTTAAGACAAAGACCTAATGAAGGCCCATAGTTCTAGGAAAGTCTCTAAATTTACTCTAAATCTTACTCTTTGGCTTCTGTAGTTCTGCTTCTGGCTAACTGTTCTTGTTAACTGAAGTATGACAATCTAGGACATATATTTTGTGCTTAAAAATCACCCCAAGAAAGGCTCACGGCTTTACTGGGATCCCAAACACCCAGTGTATTCAATGGCCAGCTAATAAAGACTTTCAATTGGCTTAAACCCGTGTCTAAGCAGTGTTCTGTTGTGAACACCTACACAACAGTAAGTGTGCATTTTACTTAAAAAAAAAAAAAAAAAAAAAAAAAAAAAAACGAAAAACTTGGTATTATGTACCCTGTTAAAAAGAAGTATTCTCCATTCTCCCCAGATATGCTTCTCCCTTTGTTGAAAAGAAACAATGATGCTACTTTTTTCTCAAATGTTTTGAAGTAGTAAAACCAATCCAAACAAGTCTAAACGTTATTATCTAACCCTGGGAGCACCAAGCTTTGGTTTCAATATCCTGGGAATAACCAGGTAGTGCACCGGCAGGACTTTAAGAACACGGTTCACCACACTGACCATACATTCTGTCATTCCTGCAGACATGAAGAACAAACACAGCCACTGCCTAACCACCCCCCCCAACTCAAACTCTGTCCCTCTCTTATGACAGCCCAGTGCTCTTTTGTCTTAGTGACACACAAAAATACCAGGGTTGTCTTCTCCTGCCCTTTTTAACATGCAAGGAAATGGTTTCTCCTGTTTTCCCAGCAGGAAAAAAAAAATACTAGAAAATCAATAACGACTCGGCCATCATTGGACACAGAATGCTTTCTCTGATTAGACAGCAGGTGCCTGACCTCTTCATTCAGGCTCTTGACTACACAGGGATGCCTTGTTCTTTTACACAACGTCTGCTATCCTCACTCTCAGCTGGATGTTTTTATTCTCCACTTTCCACATTTTGTTTTTCTTGTTCCTTCTTGCGATAATATCTCTTAACTCTTCCATTTATAAGGACTTCTCTGATAACGTCAGCCTGTCCAGATAACCCAGGCTAATTTTCTACCTCTAGCTTAGGGGACTACCAACTTCAATTCCCCTTTGTCAAATGTTTAGATTTGAGGATTAGGAAGCAAACATCTTTTAAATGTTTAGAGTGTGTGTGCGCATCGCATGCATGCCTGTGTGTGTGGTGTGTGTGTGTGTGTGTGTGTGTGTGTGTGTGTGTGTGTGTGTGTGTGTGTGTTTGGAGACTGAATCTAGAGTCTTGTACATACTAAGCAAGAAGCACTCTGCCACTGAGCTATATCTCAGCCCTACTTTTTTATTATTACATTTTGAGACAGGATCATGTCAAGTTGCCCAGGCTGTCTTTGAATTTGCTACATAGCCTAAGCAAGCATTGAACTTGCATAATCCTCCTGCCTCAGTCACCCTGACAGCTGGGATTACAATGTCCCACCTCATTGAAGTGGACATCTTTGATATCCATTAGTTTGCATCCCATAATGCCTTAGTTCTCACTCAGGCTTAGGAATGACTCTCGTCTTATTTTCTGTTTCTTTAACAAAATATATGCCAAGGGGAAAAGAAAATAGTGCTTGGTATCTCACAGGTTTGCAGGCTAGACCTCCAAGACTAAACAGTCTTATCTGTTTGGGCTTTGATGGGGACACTCTTGACTGCATAGGGCACATGATATTTGGATAGAGTTATAATCAAGAAGGGGAGATTCACTGTGAGAACCCAAGAGCCGAGGAGGCTCAGCACTCAGTCTCGCTCTTTCTACAGTAGCTTCTCCATAAGTAGAAGGATAAGAAACATCCAGAGTGATCTGAAATAGTGGCACTAACCCATCAGAGCACACCTGACCAAAGACCTAATGTCATTCTACTAGGTATCCCTTTTTAATTTTTTCTTATTAAAATATTTTAGTTAAATTATACCACTTCCCCTCCTTCCTGTCTTTCCAGTCTTTCCCAGGTCAGCCTGTTGACTCCATTTATAAGGACTCCTCTGATAATGTCAGCCCGTCCACATAACCCAGGCTAATTTCCCATCTCAAATCATGGCCCTTTTTTTGTTACTATTATTATGGATAAATCTATAAATATAACCTGATGAGTCCAGTTAACATAGCTTGCTCTATATTGCTTCAGAGCTGACCACCTTGCCTTGGATAACCAGTTAGGTGCTCACCCCTAGGAGAGGAAGTTTCTCTCTCTCTCAGCAGTCTGTAGTTATCTGCAATTCTTTGGCTAAGGGTGGAATTCTGTGACTTTTCCCTCTTTGGCCTAATTGTCTGTTAGTGTTGTCATTGCTCAAGTCTTGTTTAGGCAGCCATCTTGTTGAGGCATTATGGGCACGGCTTCTCTGACATTTCTTGGAGTTACACTCTCCACCAGACTTCCTAGTCCTTTGGATTTTAAATCTCTCTACCCCATGTCCAGTAGTTCCCTAGCCTTACTTGCAGTTGTGCTGCAGGTATATCCACTGGGGCTGGGCACCGAACCACTCTCTGATCTCTAAAGTAGGACCTGTTGTGGTTTTCTCTAATGCCCTCCATCTGCTGTAAAGAGAAGCATCTTAGACTAGGGCTGAGGGCTACATGGATCCATGAGTATGAGGGTAAGTTTTAGGATGCATTTTGGACAATAGTATTCTACAGTCCATGGCCTCACTAGACCCAAGTATTTGACTAGGTTTCTAGTATCAAACACCTCCTACTGAGTGGTCCTTAAGTCCAATTAGATAACTGCTGGTTGCTTCCAACAAGTAAGCCCCACTTACTGCATCTTTACAGATAATTTGCCTTGCTGGTCCTTGTTATAGTTCATAGGCATCAAAATAAGAAAGGATGATTAATTGTGTTCCTCCCTTGGTAGAAGTACTTTCAAAGTACCTTCTGATACTATGAGAATGAGAAGACTTTCAGCTGGAATCTTCTGAATCCTTTGTCCAAAGTTATAGTGTCTTCCATGACAGGATTCACCTTCAACCTCTATAGGTTCCACATTGTCAATTGGAAAATCAAACCTCCAGCACGTGAACCTTTGGAGAACAGACTAAAACTATATCTCAACCATAGCAGGGGGTTAACAAAACCAATGCTTATCCTCCTATGGACCAATACTCCTGCATCTTTAAGGTAAGGTAGGAGGCCTGACAATCAATAACTGCAGACTGAAGGTTAATGCAAAACTCCTTGAGGAGAACTTCAATGAACTCTCTTGGATTCATTTATCTATACTTTCACCTATTCATCCCCATAAACATCTGGTACATTTACCAGGTACATTGGTTTCTGTGACTTTAGAAGCTTTTGTGGAGTACATTAATTCATTGGGTTTTTCCCTGGCCTTTTCCACTGCACATTTAAGAATGGGGTTCTTAAGTGATTCTAAGTTAAAGAATGTCTACTCTTTAATTTTCTTTTCAGTTTTCAAATGTCATTACTATTATCTTCTGCTCTGCTTGTCCTTAAGGATGTACATTTTTGTGGTAGATTGATTATAGACATATCTATAGACAATCCCTTCGTCATTTGTGAGTTCTGCTATTTAAATTTGTACCTCTTGTAGTTAAGTAACAGAGCCAATTTCCCACCCCTAAAATCTCAGTAGACTTTGCTACTTACTTGGGTCAATAAAATGAGGCAACATGTCAAGTCTGAGGAGCAACCTCACAGAGATTTCCATAAGTCTGTCCACTTTCTAGGGGTCCACTTCTCCATACGTGAGGCCCAGCAGCCTAACATGGCCCGATGGAGAGAAACCGAGCAGCTCAGTTGTCCCCGTTGAGGTCCAAGACACGTGAGAGGAGAGTGCAGCCAAGATCAACAAAGCTGCGCTGACCTGCTCCTGACAGCAAACGTGTGGACATCACCATCACTGTTGAGATCAGGGAAAAAAAGACGATTTGCACCAAGCACACACTGTGTAGAATCTGAAAATGAATGGCTATGGTTTTAAACTACTGCATTCATGTTATGCAGCAAAAGCTCTTTTGTGTGGTCCTTTAAAACCTTTTATTGATGTTGAGTGAAAATCCAGCTGGGTGTAGACGCTATTGCTCAGTCCTCCATCTTTATGCAACATGTGTTTCACTGTTTCAAGGGTCATGCATAAGCATCACCTCAAACCTAGTTATTAAAAGACATCATTTCGTTTCCATTCATTTGGCTGTTATGAGACAGGAACTTCATCCGACAAGACGGTCTTAGCTGCTGGTCTGTAGCGATCCTGTCTCTCAAGGATGCCATGACTGTGATATCTAATGCTCCTTTAATACTTATGAAGCTTATTCTCACTTCCAGTTTCTGAACATTGAAACCGCTTTGCCCTCTGTCTCGGTGTATTCTTAGGTAGGGAGTCCTGTAGCTTGGCCAATAGTTGAGAAATTTCACAGCTAACATTAAACTGAACTCCAGTAACACAAGCCTTTTTATTCTTCTTTTCTTTCTTCCTTCTTTTATTCCTTCTTTCGTTTTTGTTTCAAGACAGAAGTTTCTCTGTGTAGCCCTGTCTGTCCTGGAACTCGCTCTGTAAACCAGGGTGACTTTGGACTCAGAGACCCACTCTCCTTCCACCTCCTGGGTGCAGGGATAAAAGGTGTGAGCCACCAAGCCCAGCTCATGGTTTTCTTGTTTTGTTTTGGATTTGGAATATTTTTGGGTTTGGTTTTGGTTGGTTGGTTTTGATTTTGTTTTGTTTTGTTGGGATTTTTTGGTTTGTTTTTTTTTTTGCTACTTTTCAACAAACAGCCCATATAAATAGTTCATATGTAGTGGGTGAGGGGTAAGGTTTTTTAATATAATAATAGTATGCAGCTCACAGTTCAATGTCTTGAATCAAAATACTGAGTTTTGAGATCCAAAAACATAATTTTTATTTCCTAATATATACAATAACTTACTTTGTTGGCATTCATTAATTGATTTTATTTTTATCAACTCTCAAAACATCAGTAATTTTCATCAGCTGAATACTTACTTTCCAAGCTAGATTCTAAAGGAAATTATTGCGATAGTTCTGTGTCACATTCTGGAAAGACAATGGACTTTGCATAGAGTTGAAGAAAAATTGTTGTGTCTTTGGCTCTGTTTGTCAAACTGAAGCAGGAAACAGCACTAAGCCAATGCAATAATTATTGAATCCCAGGCTAATTATGAAGCTTGGAATACAACCATCATTACACAGATGCTTTTAATAATTTTTCTCAGCACTTAGCTTTTGTTTAATGGTTTATAATTAAATATGCTTATTTTAGCTGTAAATTCAACAGTAAGAGCTAATTCACGGACTTCTCAGACAATAAAAGGAATTCTAAGCAATATAGAGAAAATAAGTAAAACCAAGGGAATGCAGTCATCCCTGGCCTTGGCTATGAGTAGACTTGGTCATCTCAGGCCTTGGCTATGAGTAGACTTGGTCATCCCTGGCCTTGGCTATGAATAGACTTGGTCATCCCTGGCCTTGGCTATGAGTAGACTTGGTCATTTCAGGCCTTGGCTATGAGTAGACTTGATCATCCTAGACCTTGGCTATGAGTAGACTTGGTCATCTCAGGCCTTGGCTATGAGTAGACTTGGTCATCCCTGGCCTTGGCTATGAGTAGACTTGGTCATCTCAGGCCTTGGCTATGAGTAGACTTGGTCATCCCTGGCCTTGGCTATGAGTAGACTGGGTGATACTTCTGTACCCACCAATGCCATCATTTTCATTTCTTACCACAAAACAAAGCACTGGTATGGCATATTCAGCAAGTGAACAGAACCATATAGAAGACATGGAAAACATACAGAAAAATGACATCCCCATGAGAATACATACTAAAAAATGCTTTGAAAATAGGATAAGCTTAGAGTCCTGGAAATAACTTGGTGAGTACCTATAAAAGCCAGCAGTTGGGAGAGTATGCTGTGTCTCTCTCTCCCTGTCAGTTCTACCAGATGGGTACCATAATCATCCTCACTTGAAAGGTAAGGCAATTGGGAAATGGAGAGGTTAAAATATTTCTTCACATTATGCAGCTGGAATGGGACAGAACTGGTTCTCTGGCAGCCTGGTTCTAGAACCAGAATTTTTTTTTTTTTTTGGTTTTTTTTTCAAGACAGGGTTTCTCTGTGTAGCCCTGGCTGTCCTGGAACTCACTCTGTAGACCAGGCTGACCTCGAACTCAGAAATCTGCCTGCCTCTGCCTCCCAAGTGCTGGGATTAAAGGCATGTACCACCACTGCCCGGCTGGAACCAGGTCTTAGGCACCACCCTACAGACCTCTGAAATAAACCTTTGCACACATCATTTTCTGTAAATTTAATCTTCTCTAATATACTTTCCTCTGGTAACTCTAAGAGTCTCCTATAGGACATTATGTATTTACAATTATGTCATCTTTACAAATGTCTCAGTCTAGTCCTTAGATCTTATCACCTGCTTTTTCATTCTTTTTGATCTGTGAAGACTCCTGTAATGGAGGATAAAGAATCTGACCTGGCAGTCTTCTACAATCAGGCAAACCTGATTGGTGGGACTGGGACACAAAGCATTCAACCCACAACCTGCCCTGTGTGCAAGGTGTGCTGGGGAAACGGTGGGCCAGAGCTTGTGAATATAGCCAACCAAAAGACCCACATCATGAGAGGGAGCCCGTGCCCAACACAACCTAGATGATCAGGTATTGGAAGCTGGATAGCCCGAGACCTGGGGTAGAACCAATCACAACAAGCTAAACAAGAAGCAAAAAAGTCAATGAAATGATTCCTAATGATATTCTGCTACACTTGTCCAATCATCATCAGAGAGGCTTCCTCTGGCAGCTGATAGGAGTAGATATAGAGACCCACAGCCGAACATTAGGCAGAGCCTGAGATACCCACAGAAGAGGGGGAAGAAGTATTGTAGGAACCAGCAGGGTGTAGGACACCAGAAGAACATGATCAGCAGACTCAGCTAAGCAGCACTCATGGAGACTGAAGCAGCAACCACGGAGCCTTCGTGGGTCTGTGCTAGGTACTCTGTATATATGTTGTGGTTGTTGAGCTTAGGGTTTTTGTGGGACTCTTAACAGTCGGAGTAGGGTATCTCTAACTCTTTTGCCTACTCTGGGGACCCTTTTCCTCCTACTACATTGCTTTGTCCAGATTTGATACGAGAGTTTGTGCCCAGTCTTATTGCATTTTGTTATGCTGTGTTCACTTGATGTCCCTGGGAGGCCTGCTCTTTTCTGTAGGTAACTGGAGGAAGAATGAATCTGGGGGAGAGGTGAGATGGTGGTGGAACTGGAAGGAGTGGAGGGAGAGGAGGCTCTGGTCAGGTGTATTGTATAAGAGGAGAATAAATCAAAAGAAAAAAATAACCTATTTTGTTGGCCTATTTAGCTAACTTGTGAGAGTGATATGCTTTCGTTATTACTGCAAAAGTCGCGACTTCTTTCATGTTGTACAGTTGTGTAATCAATACATCCTTTAAATTCTATAAAGTGGGCTCTTCCTTCTAATTACAGGAAATTAGTTACACTAATCACTCTGAATTGCTGGCCAATATATTTATAGATTTGTACCAGGTGTCCTACCACAAGATAATTGCTTAATACTACAGTGTGTTCACAGTGCTGATTATAAAACTAATCCAACATCAACCTCCATGTGCAGGTCTCATAATTCATTTATTTATTCAAAAATATATCTGTGATGCATCAAGTGTGTGTCAGGCATTAATGGTTACATTGGAAAATTGAATGGCATAAGATAAGTTCTTTGCTTTTAAGAATACAATTTAGTAGGTATTATAATAAAAATCAAAAATATTATGCACCATTAGGAAGGAAAGGATTGTATAAAAATTTCCATAAAAGTCTACAGGAGTGAAGGCCTGACTCAGCTCTGGAGTCAGGAAATCAGTCACAGAGGAGATAACAACATTTGAGCTAAGTCTTGAGGAAGTTGCCAAAACCTCCAGTTGTGGGGAGTGATACAGAACCCGGAAGGATTATCACACTTGTGTGTCTGACACATAAGAGGAACTTAAGGGAAGGTCCCGTATTGGGGCTGGGTTGGCAGGGAGGATTCAGTTACCATAGAGAGAGATCTTCAGAATTTTCTTTATTAAGAATAAAGAAGCCTGAAAGTGATGGTGCAAACCTTTAATCCCAGCACTTCAGAGGCAGAGGCAAGCAGATCTCTAAGGTCAAGACCAGCCTGGTCTACAGAGTGAGTTCCAGGACAGGCAGGGTTTTAGAGAGAAACCCTCTCTCAAAAAACCAAAAATGTAACAACAAAAATGAATAAAGAATCTTGGAATCATTTCAGTCAAAATAATTGTACCTCAAATAAAGCACATCTGACCTTGTCTTGTGTTCAGTTCTGCATAAGTCTGACTCCTCTAGACTTGACATGGAATCTGATACGCGCTATTCTAAAAACCTAAGTGGAACCTGGATAATAGAATTAGTAAACTAATGTTTTGTTTCTGCTTTTTAAGGCATTTGATTAAGTTAGGTGGAAATCACGCAAAAGTATGCATATTTGTGCAAATATGAGGTCAAATAAAAATCATGGTATGAAGACCCCAAGTGCAAAGCTACTTAAGCGTGGTGATGGAACAAACAACTCACTGTCCTACAGTTGACCCCATGAAATCCTCAGAACACATGTGAAGTCAGCCTACCCTGAAATCATATGGTGCAGTTAGTGATTGGGGACACCTAACTGCTTTGTGTCTTTGATCCTTCCATGATCCTTGAGGCTGATGCTTTCAACCTTGTAAATAAATAAATGACATGAACAGCATTTTCTTGAACTTAAGACCATACTCATTGTTATAACCCTATGCATCTAGTCAAGATTTTTGGTATAATTGTATTGCTTTAATATAATGTCTATCAATTTGAACTATTAGGAAACTCAGCTTTATTTTTTTCTGGCCTAACCACTGTGTCCTTTAACATCAGCAAAATTCTGTAGGAGCAGTAAGAACAGTTATAGGTAGCAAAAGAGCTTATAAATAAAAGAAGCGCTGAATGTTAAGGTGATACAGAATGTAGATAATAAACTGTAGTGAGGGCTTTGTGTACATTTGAACACTATAGTTTATAGTAGGGGCAGGAACCTTAGATGTCTCAAGATCTAAAGAATATATGAGATGTTTGTAAGGAAAGATTTAGAGAGGGGGGCTGGTGAAATGGCTCAGGGGTTAAAAGCACAGACTGCTCTTCAGGAGGTTATGAGTTCAAATCCCAGCAACCACACAGTGGCTCACAACCATCCATAATGAGATCTGATGCCCTCATATGGATGTCTGAAGACAGCTACAGTGTACTTTGGGCCAAAGGGAGCAGGGACTGGAGCGAGCCAGGGAAGAGGGAGCTGGACGGAAGCAAGAGGGAGAAGGGAAAGGGGAAAAAAGATTTAGAGAATATAATAGACCAGTGTGAGAAAAAAAAACCACAAAAGGAAAACTATACCTTATAATGCCCTTAGCATCGTAAACCCCTGTAGACCAATAGACATTATTATGTACCTGAGATTCAGAAATATCTCTTGAATCAATGACACCAGAAACTCATTTTAAAATTATGTTATATTAATTTTTCAGAGATCTGTCTGTGACTCAGAATTTACCTGTTAAAGATTTTTCTCCATAAACTCAAACTAGGGGAATAAACAATTATTTTCCTCATGGTTTGTCCCACACCAACATTGGAATGCTAAAGGGTATTGACAACATTACCATACATCTTAAAAGCGACAAGATTTTCCTAAATGGGAAAATTATAAGTAGAAGAAACCAAACAGTAAGAAAAATATTTTTTTTCCATTTTAAGAAAACATGATTAATTCTTACATCATACATTCATAAACAAAAGTGTGATCAATATTATACCATGATGCTTAGACAGAGACAAGCAATATCTGAAAAATCACTAAGCTAGGAATAACAACAAGAAATGAAGAGAGAACAGCTGAGTTTGTCTAAAGGTGATGGGTTTTGCCTTGGGCCATGCATGTTTTGAAGGAAGGAGAATATCTATGTTTTGATAAATGTCTTTATTCTTATTCAGTTTCACACGAGAGTTTAATAAGTTATATAATAAAAGTTAAAGTACTTAAAATCCATCAAAACACATTGTTTCACTTTCACTTTTTAAGAAATGAAATAAGAATTCTATAAAACAATTCCAGTCAGAATGACAGTTTTCATAGAGGATGCTTGCTATGGTTTGGGTAAGAGAATCCCACAGATTTACATGTTAAAAGTTTGACCACCAGGCTATTAGAGCATAGGTGCAGTCAGACTTTAACAGGTGTGGTCTGGTTAGAGGAAATCAAGTCTTTGCAGTTGCCTCATTCCTGTATATTTCTGTTTCCTGGTCACCATGTAGTAAACAGACTCCCGCCTCTATGAGTTCATCTTTTGAATTCTGCTTTACTCTGGTCCCAAAAGCAACAGGCCAACTGACCTCAAGCTGAAACCCCATGTCTGAGAGCCAAAATAAACCTTTACTCCGTGGAAATTGATTTCCTCAAGAACTTTAACACAGTAATAGAATCTGACCTCTTTTGAACAACATGTGTCCTTCCATCCTTTTTTCTTAAGGTCTGCCGCTTGGTATGTCCTCTCCAGGACACATCCTTGAAGAGTCAATGGAAACAAGACATTTCAGGCTTAAAATCATACCATTCAATGACTTAAATCTATACATTGTGACAATTTAAATTGATGGATTAAAAACAGGAGTACATATCCAATAGGCATTTTCATCTCACCCAGATCGTCTGGTAACTTGACAAGCTATGATTTGGCAGGAATATCACATATTAATTCTGGAGCCAAGAGAATACCATCTCTTTCATCTATCAGTAGCACATGTGGTTTTTAACCCAAGTCTAGAAATAGGTTAAGAAATTCCCTTACGCAGCCATTGTAACAGCATACTGCTTCTCAGTTTTTGTTTTTCTCCAGCTGTAATGATGCCTTTAATCAGTTTTTGGTGAAAGGGTCACACTGGCCTGAACACATGTTGACTTGTTAATTTCTTATTTTTGTCAGTAAGTCAGATGATATGGGAATAGTGCAGTTATATGTCAGCAATATGCTGCAAAAATGCCAAGAATTCCCGAGAACCATCTCTCTTTCACATCTCTCATACACACACATACACAGAGAGACAGACAGACAGAGACAGACAGACAGAGACAGAGACACAGAAACAGAATTAAATATTGTTTTTTTTATTTTGTTTTTTTCATTGATTATTTGTATGTCTGTGTGTCTATGACATGGACATCAGAGAGAAAAGATATTTAATATCCAATGACAGTGAGAGAGAGAGAGAGAGACCAACAACAAATGTGATTTTTGGCTCTAAAGTTGAGAGCAGTTCAGTTAGGAGCTAGAGCTACATATACACAATTAATAATCGAAGATATGCCAGGAGGTGTCGTGGAAAATGAAGAGAAAGACTCCTTGGTGTGCATGATAAACTAAACCCAAACCACCCTGAGGAGATCTCAACTCTCACTGAAAACTTAAGAGATACTATACACCATGTTAAGTTTGTATTTTATTAAGTTGCTGTGTTAGCATGCACAGGAGTGGACTTCATTGTAGCATCTTATGACTGTCATTAGACGTTTTGAATTTCTTCTTCTTCTCCACTGTTTTCGCCACCCCCACCCCACACCTCTGTTCTTGTCCCTGTCACTGCCACCTCACACCCCCTGCCCTCTGCTCTCTCCTTTCCCCGGTTAGTCTCCTTTTGGTTCTAAAACCCCTTAACAAACATCTGTGTCTCCGTCAATGGTAACAGTCCAGCTCCAGTCACTTGTGCATGGCCAGCTGGCTGCATTCAAATGAGCGAAATTCTGAGCTATAATCAATCAGGCTGTGTATGTGTGTGTGACAAAATTTCAGCATAATCGGTACAGTCTACCTAAGCTGTAGCCTTGTTCACTAGGTAGCATTTAGGAAGAGTACTACATTATTAAACCCACAAAATAGACCAAAGTAGAGGCTCTTTGAACAGTGCCCTGGCCTCAGCAACAGTCAGTCAGGGCTTTGACCTTGAAGCTGCACAGCACAAGGCACTACTCAGGAAAAGCCTGCAGCCTCTGTACCTCACTTCTATTTCCTGTTCTGCCCACTTTCTGGAATAGGTTTCTCAGAACCTCTGCTAGTTTGAAGGGCTGCCAATGAGCAAATCATCATTTGCTCAATTAAACTTTTAAATACGACTTGCCTCAAGTTTCTTCTTACAGTTTTAGTATCTTAAGTGTTGTATAAATATCTCAAGTAAACTAACTGAACTAATTATGTGATGAACTTTAGTTCTGCTATTGTGGCTGTTTGCTTGGTTGTTTTGAGTTTGGCCAGTCTAGCATTTGGCCTCCTTTGAGGAATCGATGAGCAGGAAGCCTCCCCCTTCAGGGGTGAGCATACTTACCCACCCCAATCTGCACTGATGGAAGCCAGCTCAGACTTTGCTATCAGAAAAAAGTAGTTCACTTCAGCTGCAGCAGCTGAGCGGGAAGTCGCTAAAGCCTAGAGCTGTTGTTCAGCCTTATCTCTCCCACCCCTGTGGGAGTGCTTGCCTTGCAATGGTGTTAACACCGAGGAAAGGAGCTTAGAGTGGGGGAGAAAAGGCTTCCTGGTGGCATCATTTGTTCTACAGATCAAATCATGCCTCAAGCCCAACTACCTCTGCACTTATTTGCAGTGGGAAAAGATCTTCATTAACTCAGACAGCAGTGAGCATCAGAAAAGAGAGGAAGAAATGTAACATAAATACATGATAAGTATTTAAAGAATGAAAAAAAATCTCCTCCTAAAAGGCAAAGTTGCCATTCCACTTTGTTCAGGATTCTTTCCGTTATTTTGAAGTGTACTATAAATATAAACTGTCTCTTGCAAGATCAGAGCTACGAAAGACCCAGACGTCAGAACTTGAAAAGGGGCCAGATGCTGGAGCCTTCAAAGAGAAACAGAAGTGGCTAATGATTAAATGGAAGTCTGCTGTCATGGTCCTTGGTCTTTCAAAGTGGCTGTGTCTTAGCATTCCCCCACCCCTTCTATCCAACAAGAAAGATCACAGCTAATCAATTTCTCCTCCAAAGAACCTTACTGTGATTGCTAATACAGATAGGAGACTTTTTTTTCAACTTTCAGTTTCTTGTTTATAATTTTTCTTGATCCTCAATTGATTAATCTATGCAGCCTGTCGACAAAATCCATTTAGGACATTAGAAAGTAAAGTAATTCATAAGAAATGTGAACGTTTATGGTACCTGTATTTAGCAAATGCTCAAAAAATAAATAATCAATTTAATTTATATGCCCTGACAGCAGTTGAGGCTTTTAGAAATGCCTCCAAAAAAAGTACTTCCCTCATATGATGACCCCCTGTTATGTGTTAGGGACCACACTACATGTTTTAATTCTAACACTCTAAAGAGTTGACAACTTTATCCTCTTATCCAGACATGAAAAATGAAACCCGAGTTTGTGTACTGACTCACAGGGGAAAGATCATCTCTGTGTCTGCAGAGCGAGGCCAAACCCCACGTTCTTTACCAGTGGACTGCCGTGCCTGCGAAACCCTGAGTCGACACATTTGTTACTAGGACTTCATTTATAAGGCTCCCCCATCCCCACAACACAGGAGGAAATGTCTGCATCTCTCCAGAAAGAAACATAAAATGTTTTCCAAACCTCCAAGTGACAAAAGTTATTGTAAAAAGTGAGTCATTGGATCCCATTTGTGCTCAACATCCTTGACTCTTTAGCCCTTGTAGTAAGAGTCTCTTGCTTCAGCCTGGCTAGACAGCACACACCTCTAATCGCAGCACTCAGAAGCCAGAGAGGCAAATGGATCTCTGAGTTTGAGACCAACCTGGTCTATAAAGGAGTCTCAGGTAGGGCTACACAGAGAAGGTCTGTCTAAAAAAAAAAAAAAAGCGTGTTTCCCTTTTTCTTTCCCAAGCAGAACGATGAACAATTCTACTCCACTCTTCCCTAAATCCCTTCAATCTGGCTAAGCGTCTTCCATGGAATGTAATGGGTTTGGACAGTAAATGAATATGCCATGAATGGTCAGTACAAGGGTGGATAGAAAACTTCATAACAAGTTCATAAGGAACGAGCAATAGATTAGTTAACACTGAGAGATTAAATGATTTTGAGTACGTTTTTTCCTTTAATCCATTGCCAAAGGAATAAAATAATTTTTAACCTAAAAGGACTGGAGAGATGGCTCAGCAGTTAAGAGTGCTTTCTGCTTTCCCAGGGGATCTGGATTTGGTTGCCAGCACCATGCAGCAAGCCACAACTGCAGTTCCAGGGAATACGATGCCCTCTTTTGACTTCCCCGGTATCTGCATGCAAGCATAACACATGAACTCATGCAAGCACTCACATACACACATAAAAACAAAGACATTTTTGCCATCAAAGTAAGGCCTTCTTTACTAAAAGAAAAATTTAGGTAGTGAATATTTCTAAGTAATTTATAATCTCATACCGGATATGGTTAATATTTGATACTTTTACCTCCAACCTTTTACAAATATGCGTAAACATGACTCCCTCAATACTTATCTAACATACTCTCAACATTGCCCATGTCTCTAAAGTTATTGAAGACATCATTTCAATAATTATATTAAGTTCCGTAGAAAGGTACCTCAGAATATGTTACTCTCTTAACAACTCTATCTGTAGATACGGGACCCCTAAATCTTAGGATCCCCATTTGAAGAAGGACGCTTAGGCGACTTGCTATCTTTTGCTATTTACAAAGCAGACCAGTGAGTATCAATCTATAAACACCTTTACAGACACTTTTTAGTAAGTGTAGTATACGTGAGTGTTGTGCATGGCACTTCCTGGGGAGACTTGAACAAATATCTGTTCATTCTAATCAATAAATAAACCAAAGACATGGTCCCACCAAGTTTTTTTTTTAATTGGATATTTTATTTACTTTCAGATGTTCTCCCCTTACCCCATTTCCTCCCCCTCCCTCCCAGGAACCCCCTTATCCCATCCCTCCACCCCCCTCCTCCTGCTTCAATGAGGGTGTGCCCCCACTTACCCCCCCACCTCACCTCCCCACCCTCGAATTCCCCCACACACGATGTCCAGCCTTCATGGGACCAAGGATCTCCTCTCCCACCTATACCTCCCTTGCATATATAGCTGGAGCCATGGGTCCCTCCCTAAGTGCTCCCAGGCTGGTAGTTTAGACCCTGGGGGCTCTGGTTGGTTGGTATTATTGCTCTCCTCATGGGTCGTGAACCCTTTCAACTCCTTCAGTCTTCACTCTATCTTCTCCATTGGGAACCCCATGATCAGTTTAATGGTTAGCTGTGAGCATCCACCTCTGTATATGTCAGACTCTTGCAGACCTCTAAGGAGACAGCTATGTCAGGCGCCTGTCAGCATGCACCTCCTGACACCCACATCAGCATCTACCTTTGGTGACTGCACATGGGATGGATACCCAGGTGGAATGGTCTGCAGACGGCCCCTCCTTCAGTTTCTGTCCTGCACTTTGTATCCATATTTGCTCCCTTGAGTATTTTGTTACTCCTTCTAAGAAGGACTGAACCCCACCCCCAACTTGGTCTTCATTCTTCATGAGCTTTATGTGGTCTGTGAGTTGAATCTTGGGTATTTCACCCAATCACAAAAAGAACTCACTGATTATTGGATTTTAGCCCAGAAGCTTGAAATACCCAAGATCCCACCAAGTTTAGCTTGGGGAACCCAATGAGGCTATTGGAGTTACTGGCAAGGAGCAAGGATCAGGGTTACTTACAAAAGCATAGGTGACCCTTAGACAGCGGCACCCACAAAAAGGTCATCTTTGCACAGGTAATGAGTCACAAAAGTCACATCCCAAGAGCTCCTTGCACAACTTGCAACCAGCCGAGCTCCACCAAAGAGCATCACACTCACCCAGGAGTTATTGCTGCTTATATGACCTTGGAGGGGGCCTCCAGAGTTTTATGATTTTCTGAGCTCCATGGACCATGTGAATTTGGTTAGTTTCTGGGCCTTTTGAACCTCTTTCCTTCAGGGAGGTATTTTTCAATTTTTTTTTAAGAGAAAACAACTATACAACAGTCAATAAGGAATATATATTAAAGGTAGATAAGACAGCTTAGATAGGAAAGAACTTTCCACTCCAATCTCTAATCTTAAACTTTTTTAAAAGATTTATTTATTTATTTTATGCATATGAGTACCACCATTGCTCTCTTCAGACACACCAGAAGAGGGTAGCAGACTCCATTACAGATGGTTGTGAGCCGCCATGTGGTTGCTGGGAATTGAACTCAGGACCTCTGGAAGGGCAGCCGGTGCTCTTAACAGCTCAGTCGTCTCTCCAGCCCTCTAATCTTAATCTTAATTTGAAAAATGAATGTATACACATAGAATTCATAAGCTTCTTTTATTCATATACCTAGATATGAATATATATAATTTATAATATAACATGTATGTTTCATGAATCAATATTAATGCTTACTATATTCAATGCATTCCTATTTTCCAAGTCTGATTTAATCTTCTCAATGTACCTTTCAAAATAACTGATTTGACTAACTACATTGACTTACAATCCACTAATATGTGTATGGTCCTATAGTGTGAAAAAGGTTGCCATCACTAACCATAATAAAGAGCCTAGTTTGTCACTACAGGATTTAATAAGAACATTATCACCTGCCAAGCATCAAACTCAGCTGTTGTCTACAAAGGAAACCCAGGGCTTTCTGAAGAAGCCAAAGTGCCCTGTGAAAGCTTCAAAAAGCTGCTGTCAGTAGGGTAAAAGAAACTAATAAAATCCAATAGATGCATGACTATTTCTCAAATACATTATCAATAATAGAAGCAATCAAAGGGATGGACTTAACAAAAGGGGAGCTTGCTAAAAAAAAGTGGGGGAGGGAGCAGTAAGTGCAGGTGCTGGGAGTCTGTCCCATCAGGGTCCTTTTTCTGCTATGAGAAACCACTCAGATCATCTGAGACATCCCTGGCAGATGATTAAAGGCTAACAAGAACCATCGTTAGAGCAACAGACAGAACGCATGGTGGAAGGACTTAAACGCCCAGACGCCTGACCTTTCTTCCCCATCATGGACCTTGTCGTTCTTTAAATCAGGAGGAATTGATGAATTTTCAGCACAATCGTCACCAAGGAGGAAGAGTAGCAATTTTCTGCCTAGAAATCCAATAGAGTTGGAGCCTAGAAAACCACAGAGACATGAAGTTGTCAGCCTTTCCATTTCCTGTGACCTAGAAAAGAGAATCAACGGCCTCCAATCTCCCGTGAGAATCTCACAGCAAATGCTATAGTGAGTGCATCTTCAGGTTTGATTGAAACCGTGGTAAAAAGAGGTGAGCATTACTGGATAATATGGATGACTACATATTTTAGGGAATGCTACCTGTTTTATAGTATAGAGGGATAATATAAAAGCGTATACTCTCTAAAGTCAGATCCCTAGGGTAACCAACCATCCTGATTTGCCTGGGACTGCACAAGTTTTAGCCCTGAAGATCTTCCATCCCACAAGAGTCCCCAGTCCTTTGCAAACTGACATGGCTACCATCCTGAGTTCAGTTGGTTTCAAGCATTTTGATTGATGGTTACGATTGTACTGACACTGTAACATCCAATAGTGTGTCTCAGCACCTTGGAGTAATTTACTCAACATCAGGTCTCTCCTGTATAACCTGGGGGGAAATAGGTGCTTACCCACCACCAATAGAAAGGTAGAGGGCTTTGTGGTAGTTCATTCATGCAGGGGCTGGACTCAGCCAGTTTCAAGTATAACAGAACTAAGGCAAGAACACAGAATGAGCTGGTGAGAAACAAAACAAGAACCAGGATGGTGGTCCTTGGCCTCCAACAATGATGAGTCTTTTGCCTCTTCTAAGTGAGGAAGAACCTAAACAGAGCAACAAGGGACCTAGAAGCCAAGGTGCTTTCAGAAAGAAGGAAAAAACAGACATTTGTAAAAAGGAAAACAAATCTATTGTAATTTTATACATATGTGCTAATATATAAGCAACAAAAATGCAAACCATAAAGCATGCTCTGCCTTCAGAACAGAGTAAGTTTTATAGACACAGCCTGTCAAGGCTAAAAAAGTTGATGTTGTTCCAGAAAAAAGGTATTGGAAACTATCTATCAATACCCATTTTAATATTCTACATTGTCTCTCTTTTGTTGTTGGTAGCTTCTTGCTTTGCTTAAATTCGGATATATTATGTGAATAATTGCATTCTGGGATCCGTATGTTCCAACTGACTTAACCCTGCCTGCTTGTGGATACAGGCTGTGGATTAGACACTTCATATTTGGTTTTATTTTGACTTTTTTAAAACATCTTTCTACAATTTTATAGCCATAAAATTATTTAAAGAAACATATCCTTCCTAATGTAATACCAGGGACCAATAATACCTTTCTTCTAACAATAACGCTCTTTGGTGGCTCTGTCCCCCAAAGCTGTAGAGGGACATTTTAGAACAGTGTCAAAAGAAGCTTTGTCATATGCTCCATAAACAGTTAACCAAGGTAAGTGTAAGCCACTAAACAAAAGGTCTTGTCTGGGGTGGAGTCTAGGAGGATTCACTGAAGGAAAATATTGAGCCTTACCAGCCAACACCAAGAGATTTTCCAGAGCAATGAAGCACAAGTCAGAAGAATCAAATTAAGACCTTTAAATTGTACCAGAGGCAAGGGATGAAAGAGAACAGAAATAAAACGCTACCATGACTGTGAGAACAGACTGTTTAGGAAACAAATCTTCACAACTAAAAGACCTCCAACTGTAGCAATTGAACACTAGCAATGTTGTGTGCTCGTCCTGTGCGCCAAGCACTGAATTAGCTGCTCTCCTTGCACACACTTTGTGAGACAGGTGTTAGAACCCACGTTAAGTCTGGAAAAGATAGCAAATGTGTTGAAGGCTACATAGCTATTAAATATCTGTTGAGCTTCAAACCCAACTCTGTTTCCAAAGTATGTGTGGTGTGTCTCTCTATGTGTATGCGTCTGTGTATATGTGTGTGTAACATTGTGAATATAAGTATTCGCAAATAAAGATTAACTTTTTAAAACTTTATTCACAAGAGACTTTCTCAAGACTTCAATAGAATACTTTACATTGGGTTCTTTGCTAGCTTTCAAACAAAGTTTTCATCAATGTTTCTTAGTCTGTCCCCATATGGTGACTATTCATTCACAGCAGGTTAACATACATTTCTCAAAGGTTGTACATAGACTATGGTAGAGTAGGACATCACATATCCGTGGGTAAGTATCGACTTTGGAAGAGCTCAGTAACTCACAAACATCTGGGAGTTAGGACATTTACAAAGCTGTCTGTATACATCCTACACTGAAACAGAAGGCCTCGGTATAAGCAGAGCCATCCAATGTTAGAGACACTGTGAGTACTTACGGAGGCTGTTCTGGCTTTGTACAACCCAGAAATGGCAATAAGAACCTAGTCAGAGATGGCTTTCTCCTGGGATTTGGGCATTTGTTTGGACAGAGTAGAATTCATTATACCTTCATATTCACTGACCTGGAAGAAAGCACCAGCAGCTGGCAAAGCAAGTGCTGCCATGCATCTCCCATTTACCTGCCACCAAGTCCACTCATCCTTTGCCCTTGCGAGTCTCCTTCAGATTCGAGAATCCAGGCCCTGCCATTTACCTTAGCCTGCATCTAGACAAATGTACAGTAGTTTATCCAAACACTGTTCTGAGGATTGGAAAGCTATACACACATAACACAAATAAGTACTGTCCTCCTAAGAAGTTCCCATTCTAGTTAGGACTACAAATAAAATATAGAGTCAGGATGGAGAGACAGCCATTGGAAGATCAAATACAAGGCTGACAAGATGGCTTAGCAGATAAACGGGGTTGCTGTCGAGCCTGAATACCCAAGTTTGTTTGATCCCCAGGAACATGATGGAAGAAGAAAACCAGCTTTTCACCCACATACACATATACAAAATACATAAAAATATATCAAAATTCTTTTTTAAACCAAAAAAGTGAAATTATATTAAAAGCCATAAAGAAGACCTTGGATTGGCTTGGAGATACTAGTATGATGCTAAAATAAATGCACTGTATCATATCATAATACAATACCTTAAATGATTAAAAGGAAAGCTGACCATAAAAGTGTGTTCAGTACTAAATATTTTGCCTGGATGGATCATTCTGCCTCCTCTTTGTTGAGAGATTTTCTTTGTTCTATGTTAAAGATGAAAATACTGTCCTTAAATGGAGGACTACATACCTACATTAATGGAAACAACAATTCATACAAACAACTTAACACAAAGTAACCCGGTCAGTGACGGCAGCCATCCACAGGCAATGCTTCCAATCCATCTGAAAACGAACGCCAAGTCCGTGCAACTGCACAGATGTGAGGGAGGCTCCACATCATGTTTTTTAATGCATCCTTATGAGACTTCCCATGAAAATTAAATACCTGAGATTTTTTACACCAAGAAAATATGAGAACCACAGGAATCAAGGAAGGCAGAAAAAGCAGACGAGCAATGGAAGCTGGCCAAAGAATGGGGAATAACATGGAGTGTAGTCGAGTCTCACAATAAAGAACGCAGGTTCACTGTCCAGGGAAACTGAGTTTCGAGTCCTGGTGAACCTGCTCCTTAAAGGTCCTTCAAGAAGACCTCCGAACAACGAACATAATCATGTTTTCTCATACCTAGCATGACTTTCAATCTCCCTCGGGTTCCACTGATTTAGAAAACACTTTCTGAACAGAAATTATGTGTCTTTTTCATTTACCTCACAAGCCTGCACTGAGCCCTTTGATGTTGCGGTGCCTTGCAGTGCAGGGGCCCTGGGCTTGCAGGGACCTGGCAACTCCCTTTTCCCTCAGCTCGCAGCATGTCTAGGCAATGTTTCCTAGTGGAAGTTCCTGATGAACTGAGCTCAGCTTTCACAGGGCTTGTGCTCAAGTCCTTGAGTGAACTGCGGATTAGAAGAAATGGAATGTTAAGCCATTGCTATGAAGCTAATGGTGAATCCCTGTACTCCCTTTGGAATGTGGAGAGGAAGGTGAGAAGTGTGGTTAGTCTGCAGCTTCCCAAAGAACTCTTTGACACATAATCAGCTACCCATAACCCTGTCCAATGCTGGGTAACATTACACGGCTGTGCAAAGAAGCCAGCCCTGGCTACTGCTTATTAAAACTAGCAGCACTCCTGAGAAAATTTTATGACTTTAAAATCAAAACAAACTTTTTTTTTTTAACAAAAATGCAAGTTAAATTGAAGCAAACAAATGCTAGCAGTGACCTAGCAAATATTTGATATCGTTTGTGATTCACACTACAAAACATTTAAAAACACAAAACATACACTAAGCAGTGAAATGAATATAGCATTCGCCATTTTATACTATGCACTACAAGAACCTCAGTCTTCCTCCTGGTGGTTTGTGTCTGCATTTCAAACGATCATAATGACTGCCTTCTCAACTTGAACCAGCAGTGTTGAAACAACACTGCAGGAAAACCTCAAAGATGCCTGATTTTCTCCAGATCTGTACATGACTCAAGAGTTGGAAGGGATTCCAGAAATGATTTGATTAAAGTTCTCATCCCCAGTGAATCTATGCCATTTATCTAGAAGGCTCACAAGTGATAGTCAAATCACTGTAAAGCTGGGGGTTTGTTTTTTGCTTGTTTGTTTGTTTTTTGTTTTTTCTTTTCTGTTTTTGTTTTTGTTTATTTGCCACACAGTGTACCACTGTTTGACCATCAGATCTACTATTTGTTGTCTCCATTCTGAGACCTCGTTCTCATGCATAGTCCCCCCCTTACGGTTCTTAATCTCCGGCCCAGTAAGAACAGTTGTGTTTTGCCTTTAATGAACAACTGAAACCTTTAGAAAGCCATTATACAGGCACATCACTCAAGGGACCTATAAGTCAGAGATGCTATTCCCTTCAGGGCACGCTTGTTCTTAGATTGGTTACCAATATCATTAGTCAGAAGCCCCAGCATCTCCAGTCTTATTTAGTAAGCCCTAGAGACTCATGCCATAGCAAATGAGCTCATTCCATTAGGTATCCTTGTTGGTTAGGGCTCATGCCTCATTTGCATAAGCCCTCTCGGGAGGAGCTTGAGGCTGACGCATGCGCAGTAGGCTTATACAGGACGCTGCGCCAGCCATGTTGGAAACCGGCGCCATCTCTTTGGCGCCTACAATCTACTATTTAGAGTCTCCATAATTCATGAAAGACCTCATTTCAATGATAGTAGACTCACCATTAGATTTAAAATCTCCAGGAGCCAGTAAAATTAGAGATTTTTTTTTCCTTATAATTAACAACTGAAACCAAATTAAGCAAAAACAATAAATGCAATCACTCATGTGACTCTATAGTCAGAGGCTATGTGGCTTTAGGGACAACTTGGTTCTTAATGAGTTTTCCAATATATTGTCAGGAAGCCCACAAGCACTTCCAAGTTTATTTTGTAGCAGCCTAGAGACCATGACAGGACAAAGACATTCCTTAGGTTCCATCTTGAAGTTCTCATCCCCAGTGAATCTATGCCATTTATCTAGAAGGCTCACAAGTGATAGTCAAATCACTGTAAAGCTGGGGGTTTGTTTTTTGCTTGTTTGTTTGTTTTTTTTTTCTTTTCTGTTTTTGTTTTTGTTTATTTGCCACACAGTGTACCACTGTTTGACCATCAGATCTACTGCCGCGTCCCCTCTCGTTGTCTCCACCGGGTCTCTGCCGCGTCTCTCTCGTTGTCTCTCGCCATGTCTCTGCTGCGTCTCTTGCCGCGTCTCTCTTGTCTCTCGCCGTACAGGCCACCAGTTGTGGCGTCTTCTCGGCCGGCAAGTTAAGACACGACACGCCTGGATTCTTCTTTGACAGCTCTTTTATTCCAGGCACAGTCTTCATCCATCGAAGGGGGGCCCCAAGCAGCAGAAATGCACTGCTTATATACCCTTCCAAGGGGGCGGGCCAGGCGGCCTGTTCTCTCAGGATTGGTTAGGCAATACCTCATTAGCATAGCCCCAGATTGGCTGGCCGTGCCATTTAGCATAAGCCCATGTGATGTTAGGGCTCATGCCTCATTAGCAAAGCCCTGTGAGCTCATGTTCTTAGCATAAGCCTGTGATTGGTTAGGGCTCATGCTCATTTGCATAAGCCCTCTCGGAGGAGCTTGAGGCTGACGCATGCGCAGTAGGCTTTATTCAGACGCTGCGCCAGCATGTGAACCGGCGCCATCTCTTTGGCCTACAATCTACTATTTAGAGTCTCCATAATTCATGAAAGACCTCATTTCAATGATAGTAGACTCACCATTAGATTTAAAATCTCCAGGAGCCCAGTAAAATTAGAGATTTTTTTTTCCTTATAATTAACAACTGAAACCAAATTAAGCAAAAACAATAAATGCAATCACTCATGTGACTCTATAGTCAGAGGCTATGTGGCTTTAGGGACAACTTGGTTCTTAATGAGTTTTCCAATATATTGTCAGGAAGCCCACAAGCACTTCCAAGTTTATTTTGTAGCAGCCTAGAGACCATGACAGGACAAAGACATTCCTTAGGTTCCATCTTGAAGTTGAACTTGACTAGTTCAGGTCTCTGTTGATCTGTGTGCCACGCCTAGCCACTGAGCATGCTGATTGGCTGTACTCAGATTAGGCTAGAGTCACAATTGAGGGAAGTAAAAGTCTATTTTAAAAGTCTTGAGATACAGTTAGCATCCTACAAAGTTCTTACTTTTACTGTCTGTTAAGATACTGTTTTTGTGCATATACACTTGCTATTAAGATAACAAGTCAGAGAAACTTAAAATCCTTCCCTGAATGGTGTCTTCTCACTCTTCAGACAGTGACATCAATGCAGTTAAAGAAGCATTTGATGCATAGCATACCTTCAGGCAATAAACTCCCGGTTTTCAACATTGCTGGTGCTAAGCTCTGAGTGCTTCCTAATTGAATGGAAAGAAGTAAGAGGAGGAGAAGACATCTCCTAAGGGGTTCGGGTTTTTCTAATAGATGAGGTTTTTCTAATAGAGGCAGAAGCCTCTGAAAGAGTCCAGACTGAACATGCCTGGCAAACTGAACAGTGCCCTGTGAGGAGAGGAGGGAGAGAGAGGGGAAAGCAATAGGCCAAGAGGCCAGGAGGCTATACCAAGAGGCTAAAAGAACTGGTGTAGCCAATATGGCTGGGTTATATAGGAGTGGGTGAAGCTGGGGGAGGGGCAGCACAGCCCAGGCCCTGTGCCTGAGAGTTTAGGGTAGGTTACGGCAGGGGTGGGATATACCAGGTACTGGCAATGTTGAGAGAAACTGGTAGACAGCATCTGCCTTGATATGTTAAATAGGCATCTCAGCCATTTGTCTGGGGTTTGAGACCTAACACTAATATTACTAACCAGTAAGTGAAATTTCAACCGTTTACTACCAATAAGACCATAAGGGCTAAGCAAGATCATCAAAAGTGTAACCTGGAATTTGAGGTCAATACTCTGATGTTAAGCACCAAAATCTTATTTTGGCCTTGATTTCTTTCTGTTTTATATCTTTAACAAGAATTCTAAATTTTGTGACAACAGGTCAATAGTCAAGGAATAAATCAATACGAATGCTCAGAGGATGAGGAGACTCATGTAGTCATCCAAAATTGAACAATCGGAAAGTAAGGCCACTACTAGGGCATTCTGTCTCCCGGTGTTCCATAATGTCCAGCCAGCAGCAATCTCAAAGTATTCTACTGTTTTTCTAAGGACACATAGAAGGTTCTAGAAAAGAAAGCTATGAAATAACTGTAATTCCCTGGGGCACTTAAAGTGCTATTTGGGAAGACAAGGCAAGTTTGGAAAGCCAAAAGAGGATTTACAGCTGTCAGCTTTTCCCACACTTGACCTGCTGTGTTTGCTTTGTGACAGGACAGTTTCTGCAGCTGTGGAAACCATAGAAATCATTTGTACGACAACAAATACTGTGCGTGTTATTCACGCTATACACTAAGATATGTCCTTGGCATGAAAACAGCAAAGACAATGAGGCCCGGAAGACTAAATAGTTTGCTGAAGGTCAAAGATGTGTAAGCATTATGGCCAGACTTTTAAAACAGGTCCGTGTCTTTCAAAAAGCCAGGGTTCTCCAAGGCAGCCATGATTTCTTCCTGTGCAGTCTGAGATTGTCTTCTTGTTGCTTTCCAACAAATTTTACCGATGCCAACCTCTGTCCACAGCCTTCCTAAGCTTTGGGTATTTTATGCTTCCTTTGAAAAATAGTTACATCTGTTTGTTTATGGGAAGGAGCTGATGCCATAGAGTGTATGAGAAAGTCAGAGGAAAACTTGTAGAAATCTATTCTTTCCTTACACCATGTGGGTCTCGGGGTTTTAACTCAGGTCGTTCACCAGACTTGGAGGCTAGCATATCCATATGCTAAGCCATCTCATCAGCCTGCATCCTGTCCTTTGCAATCCTCTTTTTTGGACCTCAACTGCAGACTTCTTTGGTCCAGTCTGCCCTACCTTCAACTGTCCTATTGAATGAGCCTCCTTGCTTCTGTGACCCATCACCTGGACTACATAAATTGGTACAATTTCTTTCTCCTCCCAGGTTCTAATATCTCTTGACTCTGTTTGACTGAAGTTAATAAAATTAAACCTTGCCAGGTCCCAATGACCATCCTTCTGTTACTTACAAGATTTGTAAAACAGGGAAAAAAAAAAAGGTCTTTAGGATACTTTCTTCTTTTGGCCCACAGACTCCAAAAATGAGTGTGACTTAAAAGATGAGCTTGTAATCTGTACAAGTTTTTTTTTTTTTTTTAAAAAAAAAAATCTGTAATTGAGAAATTTTCCAAGACATAAGAATTCCTGCAGCTACTCTGAGAATTAAAATAGCAATACAAATAAATGGAATTTAGATAGATAGATAGATAGATAGATAGATAGATAGATAGATAGATAGATGATAGATAGACTCTCTGGGATTCTAAGACACAAAAGTTGCAGAGCTTAAGAGTGCATATATGTTTGCTATAGCACTGGAGAACTTGGCAAAAGCTTTTTCTGACAGAGAGGTTGAATAAATCTCTGTGCACTCAAGCAAAGAATGCAGCCTTTAAAAGAGTAAGCTGGATCAATAATAACCTATGGGAATGCCTGCCCCTTTGGGCCAATCTGACACGCCCTTCACTGTGCACACACGCACTGACTAGCAAACAAACAAGCCAGGATGAGTAGTGTACATTCCTCACTGACCCTGTTCTAATTCAACATCCTCTAAATCCTTAAGTTATGGTCTTCCTTTAAGTTTAAGCTTGATTCCTGTGACCTTTGATACTAGTCACTCTAAACTTCTAGCACTGCCTAGTGAAGCCCTTTAAAGACTGAGTTCCATCTCAGTGGATAAGGGTACAACAAGGTCCAGGGTTTTGAAGAGAAATTATATAACCTGATGTTCTCTATTTAAAGTAAATGATGTCCAAAAATCAGGTAGAGAAAGCTATGAAGACTCATATTTATATAACTTGAGTAAGATTATTGGTTTTTCTTTCACCAAACAGTTTTTATTGACAACATAAGATAATTAGGATGGAACAGAGACAGCTGACGGTACTTTTCTGTATTTAAATAAACAGCTACTTAAAAGCCATGAAGCCTTTGGTTATTTCTATAGTGAAATCATCACCACATATACTTGAGACAGTTGTATTTATTTTGAAGTTTTCATATTTATTTATCATGTGTGTTTGTGCATATGGATGTCCCTTATGGAGCTCAGAGGACATACGGGAGCCTAGTCTCTCTTTCCACCATGTGGGCTCCAGGGATCAAACTCGGGTCATCAGCTTTGACAGTGAGGCCCTTTGTTGACTGAACCAGCTCTCCAGGCCAATAGTATAATTTTAGGACAGGATTTTAATTTAAAAAAATACAATTTTTACAGGAAAAGTTTTCATACATATGCCCATGGAGGCGGGCACAATTGCAAAAATTGTTTCATAGAATGACTGGTATCAAAGGTCACAGAAACCAATCATGAAATTTAAAGGAAGGCCATAATTTAGGGATTTAGAGCACGGTAGAGCTAGAGCAGGTCAATGGGGAATGTACACTACTCATCCTGGCTTGTTTGTTTATTCCTCAGTCAAGGACACCATTCCTGTATGACTGTCATTGTCCTCCTCTCTCCTTCCGAAGCAACTCAAGACTGTACTGCAAATGCTGCTGTCTGGAGTTAAACAGCACAGCAGCCTCATGTAAGCCTTTCCTGGCAAAAAAAAGAAAGAGATTATCAAATATAAAGCATAGGTGACTCTGTGGCAGTCTGAAGAGTCTGCCACACCTGGAAAGGGGAGGCATAGATGGGGTGATAAGCAATAGCTCATATATCTTAGGATGGATTTCACCTGCAGATCTCAACACATTTTCCTCCAGCAGAGACATGACAGGTATTATTGTTCACCATACAATTCAGCGGGCACACCACCACAGGTTGATAAAGCCCACCGGCATTGTAATCCATTATCATCTTTTCATAGTAGCTATCAGCACATCAGGAATGACGGGAGTTCTCAAAGGATTTTGGTATTTCTAAAATAAGCCCCAAGTTATAAGCCACTCCCCAAGAAGTACTGGCAATGCTGCACCTTTCACTTTTAATGAAGAGAGCACCTCAAACATAAAGACTGACAAGGTATGAATAGGAGAATCAATCTACTCTAATTCGTATAGAAAATAAATCTTCATAAGCTTCAGTATTTCATCATAAGCAATAAAGTACATGAGTCACACCAAAATGTGGTTGCACAGCCTCATTAATCACAACACAAGAGGACCTTCTAACTCAATACCTGAGAGCATTATAATAAGCAACGGGAGTTGTATGTAAATTCTAAACGTGTTCATTTGAAAAGGAGGAAACCCGTGTTAACAACAGCAAACGGAACTGTCTACCATGCCCCTAGCCTGACTCTTTAACCACAATGCACCTGCTAACCAACTGACAGACATGTGCCATCCAGCACACTGCAGCTACCCTTCTCAAATTCTTGGTGCATCCTCAAACTGTACATCTGTTTTTGTTGGTGTGTGTGTGTGCGTGTGTGTGTGTGTGTGTGTGTGTGTGTGTGTGTGTAATATTAATAATCTGATCTCTAAGTAATTATTTCAACAAACCTAGACAGCTTCTTTCTTGGACAAGAGAGTCGATGCTGGTCCTTTCTTCTAATACTCCACACCTACCCACCACTCCAACTTCAAGTCCCTTCCCAAGAAAACAATCAGAAAAGATGTTAGAAATAGTAAGAGCTGTGGATGTGAAGGGTGGTGGACATAGAATGAGAGCAAAGTTACAAGAGTTCAGACCATAGACAAATGAAGAAACTCTATATTAAAAAAAAAAAAAAAAAAAAAAGACTTGCGTTTACAATGGCTAATTCTATTCTAAAAATTGGATTGCATGAAGTTGCTACCTTAAGCACATATATACATCAACACACATAAAATAAAAATCTGCATACATTTGAGTTTTGGTGTTTATTTTAATCCCTCCACAGTTAGTGTTGGAGACCCTTAGTCATGCGTACTTTTAAGATATAATTCTGAGGTATATGTTTTGTATCTTGCTTGTCTCCATTAGAAAGAATAATTTCTGGTTTCCAGGCTTTTCTGGTCATTGTGGAAAATTCTCTCCCTGCATGTGACGCCTCAAAGTTCAAACTTTAAGCACAGTCCCTTTATGAGGCACAAATCAACCGCAGTGTGTTTTATAGGATCATTTTTTTTTCTTTTAGCTCCAATTGTCTCTTAAAATGTGTCATAACTCAATGAGTCTTGTGCTTGCTTGCAATAAAGACAGCGGTCTCTTACTTGTCGATGCATCACACTTTTACGGGACATTCGAGGTCCCAGTTCACATTTATTTGACTTGCCCGTCTTCTGTGTGCATTTTCATTTACTATCTCCATACTATTTTCATAGCTTTACCTTTTTATCGATCTCAACCATTCAGACCTCGGTAATGCATGCTTTAAAGCAGCTTCATCCTCCTTTCGCATCTACTTTCCAAAGTTGCCCGTTGCTGCTGATGCAAGGGATTCTCCCACCCCATCTTCTAGCCTCGCTGTCCTTCTATCTATCTCTAGCTCCCCTGCAATCCTTCAGACACATTACCCAGGAAAATCAGGAATTTAGACTGAGTAATTCCTGAGACCTGCCCCCTGTAGTTCCAAAATCACACGCTACCCTTCCTGCTGCAGCTCCAAGATGGGCTGAGGCAACTGAGGACTCATCAGTCATTTCGTGACCTCTCATTCACAGAGCCTGAATAAAACCACTTCTAAAAAGAGATTAATTCATTGCCAGGAAAGGTGGCACATGTCTATAGTTCCATCCCTTAGAAGGTGGGCTTAAGGAAAATCATGGCATCGAGGCCAGTTTAAGCTACATAGTCTCATTTATAAATAAAAATACATAAATATAAATGCATTCAAAAATAAACAAATACACAAATAGTTAATTCACTATGCCTCTTCACAACCTGCCACCTACCTCCATTTGTAAATCATGCGGCTGGACAGGAATAGACATGTTTCTAATCAAGCATCTAATGAAACTATATCACATACAAGCTATCAGTATCACAAATTACTTACATTGCTATACTGATAGATAACTCTATTTTAAAATCCCCAGTGTTCCACATCTCCTTGCTTGGGGAACAGAAAATGTGGCATGATCCACAACATATTTAATTTGGGTGAAGATGAGACAGACTATGTTTACCAGGGCAATCGCTCTACTCTCCCAGCATATGAAAGCTCAAGTTTATCTTGGCCACCCCACACCCGCCACTCGCCACCCCCTACAAACTCATGGATTGAAAGATTCACTCCCAATGCCATGCATTTGAATATGAGGCCTTTAGGAATTCACTAGATTTAGATTTGATCATGAAAGTTAGCCCTTCACATAAAGGTTAATGTTTTCAGAAGATGAAGTAGAAGCCACCCCTCCACCATCTCCTTCTGCCCAATACCATGCACAACCAAGAAAAAGCCAAGGAAGTACACAGCAAGAAGACAGTGGTCTATAGCCAGAACTGTGGGAAATAAATGATTCTTGTTTAAACTGTCCACTTCATGACATTTTGTTACAGCAGCCCCAGCTAGACTAAGTCACCCAGGAGCAAATGCAATAATCGTAAAATTCAAAATTAATAAACTGTAGTTGCACATCTAAGGACTAGTCATCAGCACATTAATTTCCCTCTGTGCAGAGTCAGACATGCTATTTACTCATTGGTGACTCCGGATGAAATGGGCTACATTAAGACAACCATCTGTTCTCTTTCATTTGATGATGGAACCAAGACAGGAAACAGCAAGTTTATAGTCAGTGCAACTTAAACTTAGATAGCAGAAGGTAAATGATCTTTCATTGGAGAAACTGAACAGAATCGCCTCCAAGAATATTCCTTAAATTGAGTCTCGTTCTGTAACAATCCAAGTTGAAATCTCATTTCGATGCTTTTGTCTTCAATGGGCTTAATAGGTGCTAAATGTTTACACAACTCCACGGCTCCAACATCGAATTGTTTTATTTGATCATCACTCTTCCGTGCTTCATCCGTGAGAAGAAGCTACAAATATTATGCAAAGATTTCAAGGCCAATTAGGTTATTCAATGATTATTTTTGCTTTCTGGGTGCACAGACTATTGATGGCATCTCGTTTATAGAGCTTCCAGCTGTGGAGGTTTAAAGGATTCCTTGATTCTTTCGTAGCGCGACTAAAGCTCCCACGGTACTTAACAAGAGTGGTCATCCTACAAGCTCTTAAAATGAACGGTCAGTAGCATATTCCAGCAGAAATGGAACCTAAAAGCATTAGGTGCTAACTGCAAACAGCTGCCTTCCTGAACCAAACAGTATACAGCGTTCAGAATGAAAGGAACAGTGGACAAGAAGCACTTCTGATGCTAATGTGTTCTCCCACACAAGGAGACCCAAGAGACACACACAGAATATTCAGGATTATTGTGGTTTTATTTCTTCATGACAAAATACCTCCAGACCTTTTAAAATTATGTCTTTTTTCTACTTTCATGAATAATTCCCTATTGCTGCATGCAAGGGTAATCAAATTATTTTTATCACTTCTTCCAGGTCATTAAAAAGAATATCCAATGTACATGGTCTTATAATAATAACCCAGCTGACATTCTGCTACAGAGCCTCTTCCTTGCTTGGTTTTAAACAGGAGCATCTTTCATTATAGTTTATGTGCCTTTGTTCCCTTCCCAATCTGTTCCGCACACAGCGATACAGACTCGTTCTAATGCATCATCCCTCAGTGTCTAACTATCCTCCATCAGATTGAGGGGAAAGTCCACAATTGCTAATTCATACCAGAGACCTTTCGGGGAGCTTGTCCTAACCCAACCCCATGGCCTTGGTTGCCCTGGTTTCTTTTACATTTTCTACCCTAGAAATCAAGCTAATTCTAAGCATCTCAAATATAAGCATTTTGCTTGACGGCCTTTGCACATTTTCAACAAATAGAACTGTATAGGAATTGTATCCAGAAGCTTGGGCTTCATTAACCTCTTCCTCTTCCTCCTAAACCTCTTCATAGTGTATACCAAAATTAAGTCATATTTGCCATCACTCAATTTGTGAGCTTCTTGGGGGCAGGCCTGGATCTGTCAAGCTCATGCCTGGTATAACTCATAGACTTTTAGGAAATGCTTACAGAATGAGAAAATAATTGTGTAAGTATCATTTTTCAAAATAAGCTTATTTCTGAATCATTCAGCATTTTCTGCAGATTTGATATAACAAAAGAAGAAAATATCGCTTTGATTGTGGTAGTAACAGGAGTTTCACTTCAGGAAATCATAGATTTTTTTTTCCCCTTTTCAAACAGCTGAGATGAAATGAGATGAAAAAGCCAAAGCAAAATTGACAATATATACAGAGCAAGTTTATGTCACAAAGCCAGGATGATGCTTCTGCTATATTTGATAGCTTCCAGTTTTAGACATTTCCCAAGGAGGTTGTCTGGTTCTCACAATTATCAAATCCCATGCCCGGCAGAGTGCCCTGAAAATCACCTCCCATTTCTCATCAAGTTACTAAAGACATTACAGTTTGATGAATCTTTGACACAAAAATTCTTCTGAGATAAAAGACTCTATCCAGTGATCTGGCAGTAAATGTTTGCAGTCCACTAAGCATTGGGGTAAAGCCTAGATATCTGCCATGTTCCATGGTGTAAGGACTCCACTGCAGCTAATGCTAAGCCATGTTTAATACCCAGCTTATAAAATTCCTCAAAATGTAACCATCTGCTTTTATAAAACCATGTGAGCATCTCTAGTAACTCATGGCTTCATAATTTCACAAAAGCACTTTTATAGATTTGCATGTTTACAATTACATGGGGTATAAAAATAATTGAAATCACTTTTAAACTATGTGTGCCGTTATAGTAAAATATGGCACAGAAAGAAAGAAAAGTGATAAGTGAAAAGAATGAATTCATTTTATTTTACTGTGAGAAAGTTGATTTTTTTTTTCAGTTCATTCCTTGTTGCTATTGCCATCTGGAGTCTGCCCCAAAGCTATTTCTCTGTCGGATCTCATCCACATCACTTTGCTGCAGACTCTGACATCATCAGACAGAAGGAAGATATTTAGTACAGTAAGAGCCTTGTCCTCCTGCCTACTGAAAAGCTCACCAAATAGCTAACTACTGTTATTTATTCATCAGAGGTCACACATAATTGGCACCATGAGCTACTATCTGAGCTGGCATCCTCTAGGGATACAGGCACAAACACCTTTATCCTTAACAGATCAGTCTGAAGAAAACCAAAGAAAACTGCAAGCAGAAACTCTTAGGTAATCCTTGTGGCCTACAGAACACAGAGTACATGAACATAACACAGTGAGCAATGAAAAAAGTAACATCAAAGTTTGGACGTGAAGCATGAGTGGACATCAATCAAGGAAAGAGCTAGGAGAGGGGCACTCCCTGAAGAAGGAACCACAGGTGGGAGTTATGTAAGGAGAGGCCATCTTTCCTCATGACTAATGCATTCAAACACAGAACATCAGAGGAAGTGAAGGAGTCCTAAGGCTTTAAGGACAGGTAGTGGAGCAGTAACACGGGCTTCTGTGATATCCAAAGGGCTTGGATTTCACACAAAAGGCAGAGCATAGCAATGAAGCCCACTACAATGTTTGAGCACTCTGTGTTACAGTGGGTTGAGAAAGAGGTAGAAAATCCTGTGACAATGACTTCAGCTCAAGAAGCCCAAGTCTCCATCCATAATGGTTCACTTCAGAGGTCTTGGTACATCTTAATTCTTTGTAGTTGCCAAATGATTTCTTTTTTTAAAAAATGGTGATGTTCTGCTGTCTTCTTGATCCATAAATGTCTTCTAGGTCTTCTCTTCTTCTTCTTCTTCTTCTTCTTCTTCTTCTTCTTCTTCTTCTTCTTCTCCTTCTCCTTCTCCTTCTCCTTCTCCTTCTCCTTCTCCTTCTCCTTCTCCTTCTCCTTCTCCTTCTCCTTCTTCTTCTTCTTCTTCTTCTTCTTTTCTCTTCTTCTTCTTCTTCCTTCCTCCCTCCTCCCTCCTCCCTCTCCTCCTCCTCTTCCTCCTCCTCCTTCTTCTTGGAGTAAACATGAGTCATCATTTTGTATCATGAACTTAATGGAAAAAATGAAAATAAAACTTAGCAAAGCAAGATCTGATAGCCAGTGTGAATTTAAGTTTAAATAAGGCAATCTACTGCTGTGGAAGTTACACACTGTACACCCTTATAAACCATCATTAACACGGTATCAAACTGCAGTGACTGCCACGGTTGCTGTTTGTTGAAGTGTTGAACAGATTCAACCATGTGGCTCTGGTCTCTCATGCTGTGGCTGGATGTGGAATATCCCAAGAGTCTCTCTGCTGGCACATCTGGTGGCTATTGCTATCTGCTGGCTGAGACCTCAGTACGGGTTCTCAACTAAACCTCTGTGTGGTCTGGGAGTCCTCAGGGCATGGTGTGGGATTCCATAGTGGGCGATCTATGAGAGAGTCAAGCGGGGGTGGATTGTTAAAAAAAAAAAAAAAAAGAGTAAAAGTCCATATTTGGTGATGGAAAATGTCAAAAAAAGAAAAGAAAAACAAGGAAGGAGGGAGGAAGGAAGGAAGGAAGGAAGAAGGAAGGAAGGAAGGAGGAAGGAAGGAAGGAAGGAAGGACAGATTTCTTTAGGAACTAGCAGAATCTTGCGTGTTTATGACCATTCTGGTACAGGAAGCAGCAAATAAACCACCATAGCTAACAAATTGTAGAATATATCAAAAGGTAATAAAACTTCCCATCTATATTCTCTGATGAAAATTCAGATCTTAAGCGACTGAAGAATACATTTCTATGCAAATGCTGAGATTAGGCCATAGGAGTCCTTCCAAAGAAGCAAATCTCCCGGAGGTCAGATGAGGGCACAGGACTACTACGCCCTCAGCTTCATGGTACAGTCAATTTCCAAAGTGAGAAGAATCTGAGGACTCTTCATAGAGTCATAAATAGTTCCCATCTTAGACTATGAGTGGGATAATTAAAAAAAAACATTTCCATCTTCCAAAGGTGGTAAGGAACATATTCAGCTATGATGCATATGGATACCTGGATTCAGGAATAACAAAACAAAACAAAAACCTTCGTGGAAGAGTTTTCTTTTAACAAGATTTATTTCTGTCTGGGTGTGATGCGCTTTTTCACATCTATCTTATAAGAGGAAGAGTATTTGAAATTCACACAGCTAACAACTAGGTTAGACTAATGTCATTGACAGTATCTATGTGGCAGGTTTTTAAACCCTGTTCAGAGCACAGGGAAATGAGCACAGCGGCTATACATGCAGAGGGGACGAACCCACTGCTCTGTCTTCATGGGTTGAACCTACTACTGGGAGACCAGAGGAAGCATTTGCATTCTCAAACCTTTATAGATCGCCATATATATCTATCTCTTTTTCATTCTGGCAGATTAGGGTAAAAGAATAGCATCAGAGACTGCTCCCTTAGAGGCAATGTTTGATAACCCTACAATTACTAACCTAAGAGTGATCATTTCAACAGGTAGTTTAAAATTTTAACCCCCATAAAAGTCATCCATAGAGTTCATTTAAAAGTCCAAATTCTTGGGTCTCACACCAGGAGGATTCCAATTGAGCAGTAGGTTTGGGGTGAAAACTGAAGTTAATGTGATCATCTTCTACAAGCTTATCGCTGTTCTAGGCACAAAAGACGCACCCTTAAATAAGATACAGCCTCTACCCTACAGAGCTGACATTTCAGACAAGGGGACACATAGTAAATAAACATTGTTTCATGCAAAGAAGTGCTGTAATTGAAAAAGAGGCATTGTTAAAATCCAAGGATGTAAGTCTGTGGTAAAGCATTTGACTACCATATGAAGCCTTGATTCAATCTCCAGCACTTAAAAAAAAAGGAAGGAAGGAAGAAGGAAGGAAGGAAGAAGGAAGGAAGGAAGGAAGGAAGGAAAGAAGGAAGGACATAGACAGAAAGCAAGCAAACAAGCATAGATTGATTCTGAATAAACAGAGATAATACTGTGATATACTGTATTACTTATTTCAGGCAGAAGATTCTTCATTGTTTATTCAAAGTGTAGCATTCCTACATGGAAAAAATAGTATCATGGTGTAAAATGGAAAATAAAGTCCCTAGAGAGAAAATTATTAAATTATGCCAATTCTCCTATGCAACACCTTGTACAATATTATACAGAGATCCTCCCTCATATATTCATTTTACAAATATTTATTGAACACCTACTATATTCCAACCACTGATCCAATATCTGAACCTTCTTCTAATTTGGACAATCTGTCTACCACAAGAAATAAATACAGTGTTGAGTTGTAATAAAACTATGGAGAAAGTTAAGCAGGGAGGGACTGCTATCCAAATCTGGGTCAAGAAATGATGATATATAAATGGAATTCAGACTGGAAATATCTATTAGAAATAAAAGCAAAGAAGTTTTATGCCAAGGACAGAATTGGGGAAAACCAGGGTCATGGGAGCAATAGAGACGGTTTTAAGTAGAAGAAGGAAGTCGTTCATGAGAGTCTCTCAGCTTCCTCACTCCAATAAAGAATCCTGTCCTCAGAGCTGATAGGAAACTAGAATAGTTCTAGGTGGAAGAAAAACGTTGATTGAGTATTGTGGAGAAGCTGATGGAAAATCAACAGGAAAGAAATTAAGAAGTCAATACAGAATAGAATCATTAACTACCTGATCCACTTGTATGGTACACTCCACATCCACCAGAGCACTCCCTTGTTGGCTCTGTGTCTGCTCTGATCACATCTGGGCTTGAATACTGTGCCTTGGTAGGGTCTATGCTCATCCGGCATGTAAATTTCCCTTTCAATTCCCCCCATCCAGAAATGTGTGACCAGTCTGATGGTTGGCTGCAAGCATCCACATCTGTATTGGTCAGGATCTGGCAGAGCCTCTCAGGAGACAGCTGTATCAGGCTCCTGTCAGCAAGCATGTCTTGGCATCCGCAATAGTCTCTGCGTTTGGTGTCTGCATGTGGGATGGATCCTCAGATGGGAGAGTCTCTGGATGGCCTTTTTTTCAGTCTCTGCTCCACTCTTTGTCCCTGTATTTCCTTTAGACAGGAGTAATTCTGGTGGGTGGCCCCATCCCTCAATGGGGGGCCATGCCTAACCTCTGGACATGGTCTTGACAGGTTCTCTCTCCTCTTTGTGGGGTATTTCAGCTAATGTCATCCCCTTGGGGTCCTGGAAGGCTCTTGCTTTCCTGGCATCTGGGACTTTCTGGTTGCTACCCCGCAGTTCCCCATCCCCCATTGCTACTCACCTCTGTTGAATTTCCTGACCTTCTGTACATCTCCTCCATCTCCTCCCATACCTGATCCTGCCCCTCTTTTCCCCTTCTCCTTCTTCTCTTCCTCCCAAGTCTATCAGACTGAGCACAAGGATCCCAATGGAAGAGGTAGGGGAAGGACTAAAGGAGCTAAAGGGACCTAATCTGGCATTAATGGGAGGGAGGGTCCTTGGTCCTGTGAAGACTTGATGCCTTAGTGTAGAGGAATGCTAGGACGGTGAGGTGGGAGTGGGTAAGTGGGTGGGGAAGCACCCTCATAGAAGCAGAGGAAAGGGAGATAGGATAGGGGATTTGCAGATGGGGAACCAAGAAAGGGGATAATATTTGGAACCTAAATAAATAAAATATCCTATTAAAAAGAAATAGCAATATAAACAATAAAATAATATTATAATTATAAAAAATATAAACAGCAAAAATTGAAAAAATGTGCAACCAGATTAAAAATAAAACTTTTAGCTAATATTGTAAGACTTCCACATACCTACATAATATAGAAAAGAATTTGATAAATGTACAATGACAAAATTATAGTAAGGATAATTGTATCTCCCTAAATATTTTTCATTTATTGTATCATGTAACATCTTTTTTGAAGTTTTTCTTGTTGTTTTCAATTACATTTGGAGATGTTAGGAAATTCCATTACCACTGAGATACATCCTTAGCCACTAAAAACCTTTCTTACGTATATGTTTACTATGGAGCATAATGAAAGCCAGATCATATGTTTATAAAGCAGCAAGCTCTTTAGCAGCTGTTTAAGTAAAGAACTAGAAGTGGAGGCTGGAGAGGTGGCTCAGCAGTTATGAGCACTGCCTGCTCTTCCAGAGAACTCCTGTTCAGTTCTCAGCACCCATGTGGTAGATTACAACTCTCTATAATTCCAGACTCTGGGGATCAAACACCCTCTTATCTTTCCATAGACATCAAACATGCATGTAATACATACATTCAGGTACTCACATGTACATGTAAAATATAAAAATAAATACATCATTAAAAAAAAAAGAAAGAAAGAAAAGACTAGAACTCCATCAAGATACTAGAATCTTCAAAAGGTGATCCAGGGAAGGCCTCTAAGAAGAGAGAACACTGGACAAGAAACCATGAACCAAACTTAAAAATCTGGATTGGTGTATATCATGGCAACCATGGCAACTACCTCCAAAGTGGTGTGAGGAGAGAAGAATAGAGCAAATCGGTTCTCACTCCTGCATCTGGGGTCTGGGACCGGATGGTGTCTTGGAACCAAGACATTCTTCCCAAGACATGCCCAGCGTGCAGCTGGGGTGGAGCTGGAGATGATCAGAGAAGGGAAGATTGTAGCTGTCCTCATCGCTAGCCAGTCAGGCACCGGGAAGACAGCCGCTGCCATGGGCATGGAGCAGCCACTAGGACCCGATACACCATCCGTTCACAGCCATCACACGCAGTGAGATTATTTTTCTGGCAATGACCAAGACAGAGGCTCTGACTCAGCCTTCTGCCTGTACATTGACATCCTTACCATGAAGGAGACATAAATCATTGAAAGTGAGGTGGTGGAGACCTAGATTGATCGGCCAGCCACAGGCACGGGATCAAAGGTGGGTGAACTGACCCTTAAGACCATCTATCATCTGGGTACCAAGATGATCGAGTCTCTTATCAAGCACAAGGTCCAGGCAGGGGATGTAATCACCACTGGCAAGGCTACCAGAAAGATTTCCACACTGAGTGCTCTTTCTCATACGCCCGATACAATGACACCATGGCTCGCAGACCAAGTTTGTGCAGTGCCCAGACGGGGCAGGTAGCTGCAGGTACGCAAAGAGGTGGTGCCACATTGTGTCCCTCCATGAGATTGATGTCATCAACTCCGGTATTCAGGGCTTCCTAGCCCTCTTCTCAGGAAACACTGGAGAGATCAAGTCAAAAGTCCGAGAAAAAACAATGCCAAGGTGGCTGAGCTGGGGGAGAAATGCAAAGCAGAGCTCATGCCTGGAGTGCTGCTCACGGACGAGGTACACACGCTGGACATTGAGAGTTTCTCTTTCCTCAACCAGACCCTGGAGAGTGATATGATCCCTGTCCTCATCATAGACACCAACTGAGGATTCACCTAGATGCGACGTGCCAGCTACCAAAGTCCCCGAGGTATACCAATTGACCGCTTGCTCATTGTGTCAACATCCCCGTAGGTACTGTGCATCTGCTGTGAGGAGGAAGAAGTAGAGATGAGAGAGGATGCCTACACAGTGCTGACCCACACTGGGAATGGAGATCTCCCTGCGCTACGCCATACAGCTCATCACAGTGGCCAGCCTGGTGTGCGGGAAGACGAATGGGCACAGTGGCTCTGACGGATGGCATCAAGGAATGAGTCCCACTCAGCACAGTGCGTGAAGGAATACCAGGATGACTTCCCTCTCTTTCAGGAGCTCAGAGGTGAAACAACGGGCATCTGAGCTGACACTCCGCCCAACTCTTCCCACTCTGTTTTCTACAAGTTCTGACACTGTGCTTTTGTATACAACGGTTGAAAACTGGAAAAAAAAAAAAAAACAAAAAAAAATCCCATAGCATTCTAGGCAGAAAAGGTGATCATGTATTTTAGAATCACTAAAAAGGAAAAGTCTGTACACTGTACCCAGAGGGATAGAGACAAGTGACACTGTGGTTGAAGAGGTCACACAGATGCAGGAACAGATCAGGCCATCATGGTGACAGAATAAATGAAAAATCAACTAACAGGAGGCGGGGAAGGTAAAGTCACGCTGAGACCAGTTCCTATCGATGGCTGCTCCAAGAATCTAAATTTGCTCTCTCGATTCCTGCTAGTCCACCAGGAAGCAGACCTAGGACCTGGATTCAGTTGTGACCCAGCACCTCCCCAGCAGCCCGGTTTCTCCAATGAGGCCACAATTCCACAGCCTTTCTAAGCAGTGCCACCATTCGGGGACACCATTCTGTGTTCAAGCACAGAAGACTATAGGGACATTGTATATTCAAACCATAGCATATGGAATTTGAATTTTAAGTTTGATGGAAACTATTGAAAGATTTTGAGTCACATCTTATAGCTACTGACAGGCTTTCTGAAAGGCTGTTCTAGTTACTATATGGAAGCTGAAAGAGCGGGCAAACCGAAAGCAACAAGAACAGTCAGGAGGATATTTCAGTGATCTAGGCAGGAGACGGCTGGGGCAGGGACTGGAGATGAACAGTGGTCTGAAAGGAGAGGCCTGGAGCTTTGCTGATGGAGTAGGCATGGTGAGTAAAACAAGAGAGACAAGGAAGACTCTAAGGTTCTGAACCTGAGAAAGTGCACGCCTAGCTTTGTCACTGGAGCTCACTGAGGAAAGAGCACACTTCAAGGATACTTCAGACATGAGTTAAGTTTGAAATGCATCACTCAGTCCAGTGACTAAGTTGTGGAGGTTATTGAAAGAACGTAGATGTGGGGGAAAGAGCAAGGGGACAAACTGCTGAGTACGTGTTCTCCTAGCAAAGGAAAATAGATTGTTAAAGGCGGGAATATTAGTCCTCTGGTTCTCTGAAGTCTACAGGTAGGAATGAAGGTTGGGGTCATGAGAAACAATAGTTTCTCCAACAGGGAAAAATACTGTGTTTTCTCTAGAGACAAGTAAAGACCTTTTTTGATATTTGAAATTTTATTAAGAACATTTTCTCTTAATTAATGTATTTATTCACTTTACATCCTGATCGCTGGCACCGTCCCAGAATCCCCCTAACATAGCCCCTTCCCGGATCTCCCCGTTCCCTTCTCTGAGAAGGTGGAGCCTCCCCACTAGGTAAACCCCTATTATCTCCTCATGGTTAGGCATATCCTCTCCTGCTGAGGCTAGACAAGACAACCCAGTTAGGGGCACAGGATCCACAGTGGTGCAGGCAACCACTTTAGGGAACAGTTTTCCCAGAATAAAAATGACCAGCTTGTTAAAGGACTGCTGGGAATGGAGGAGTCAGCCATTGAGCTTGGCAAAACTGAGGCTGTCAGTCAGTCACCTCAGTCACTCTAGAGTGAGTTTCTCTGATTGCAAAACAAAAGAATTAGAGGCTGACCCAGGGAAGAAAGCAAAGAGGCGAGCACAGAGACACAGGTTTGCATTCTGCTGGACGTGGAGCTGAAATGTGGAGACAGTCACTACCTGGGACTAAGGGTTCTAAAGGCATTTTAAGAGTAGAAATAAGACAACAGTTTTGTATGCTCAAGGGGGTGAACCAACAGAGGAGTCTGATGTGCGAAGGAGGAGGGCAGGATAACAGTGGTGTGAACTTCTTAACCAAGTGAGAAGATACGGAATGCGATGCTGGAGTTATCTTATATAACACCATCCAGTGTTGCACTCATGAGGCCAATCAATTACTTCTTTCCCTTAAAAACTGAGAATGAGTTACCCTCAGCAGAAATGAGGCTAGTCCACCCAGGGTAGCAGATAAGAGAGGGTAGACAAATGGGTTTGTCACCCACACCTTAAGTGATCTGTTGTTGATCAACCCCTAACCACATATTTTAAGAGGCTAGTTTAAATGAAAAAAAATATATCTTAAATGAAGAAGATAAGAGATTCATTTATGAGCAAACATGACATAAAGAATGGGAAGGAGTGGGGACCACCAGCCATCAGCATCACAGAGCACAGAGCACAGCACCACAGTGGACACAGAGCAGAAGCAAGGAGAAAGGGTGGGGAAGCTCCTAACCACTCCTGTCTACGCTTCAGCCTCTGCTCACCAGCGGCTCCCTAGACTGCCAGACCTCACCCAGTTTCCTGATGCCAGTGAAGACCCAGGATCATCGACCTGAGTATTTGAATCTTCTCCCCCAAAGTATTGCCACATTCTCTGGAGCTCTTTGATCGCAAGCTGCAGAATCCTTTTTCATTTAGACCAATAAAAAATCATTAAGAAAGCATCTGGAGAACATGATGCTTTTTTTTCCTGGCATCTTCCCTAGGTCAGTCTATGTAGGTACTATTCTAGATGTCTTATGCACTGTATGCAGATGTCTTGTGGATGTGGTTTTGGTTGCTTTGTCTTGTTGGGTGGGGCTGATATTTGAATCAGTTTGTCTGGCCTCAGTGGGAGAGAAACCACCTAGTCTCGCAGAGACTTGAAGTGCCAGGGGTGGGGTGGATGCACAGGGAGCCCCTACCCTCCTAGAGGAGAAGGGGAGGGAGAGAGTGAAAAGGTTGTGGGAGGGGTGGCCAAGAGGGGGACAGTGAGCAGGATGTAAAGTGAACAAGTTAAAAAAATGTTAAATTAAATTTTTTAAAAAGCATATTGTACTTGGTAATTTGGGTAAGCTTATCCTGGTTTTGAAAAAGATCAAAATCTTGTTGTGGTTTATATATATCTACCAGAAACAAATATAGGAAAGTTAATCCCTGGTGCAAATGTTAGCATCAAGGCCTTTACAGGCTCTCTGAACCCCATACATGTATCTTCGGGGATTTCTGCTCACCACCAGGCCCAGAACGCCTAGTCTAGACATAACCACTATATAGCTTGGCTGTCATTTCACCAAATGTTAGATTACTAGGTTATTATGGAAAAGGGAAGGAAGAAAGGGAGGGAAGAAAGAAGGAAGGAGAGAAGAGAACTCTGTTTCTCCCACTCTCACTGGCCTCAGTCTAAAGAGATCCATTGTTCACAGAAGAAGAAGAAGGAGAGAGGAAGAGGAGGAGGAGGAGGAGGAGGAGAAGAGGAGGAGGAGAGGAGGAAGAGGAGGAAGAAGAGGAGGAGGAGGAGGAGAGAGGAGGAGGAGGAGGAGGAGGAGGAGGAGGACCCTGCTGGAGAGCTGGCAGACTTTGCTGTGGTCCCGATTAAAGGGTATAGATCTAAAATGAGAAGATTCAAGTTGGCTCCAGTTCCTACCAACTGCAATTCTAGATATCTTCAGCTTTAGACGTTTTATTTATTTAAGTGACTTGTCCTTAAAAATATCCCTCTTACCTTGATAACTACTGTAGAGCTCATGTATTTACCTCAGAATATCTTACGTACAACTGTGTACACACATGAACCAACCGATGAGTCAGTGGGAACAGGGAGAGACATCAGTGGTTGTTAAACCTGGTTAACAATAGAAACATCTGGGGATGCTGTTAAAATGTATACTTTCAGATTTCTCCATGGACAAACCAAATCAAAATTTCTAGGGATGGCAATATATACATAAACCTATGCAAAAATTTTCCCATATTGTTCTTAAAATTTACTTGGTTTGGGATCCCAACCATATTTAAAATCAAAATTATTCAGTGATATGCTGTCCTAGTACTTCTCTGGTTCTAATTAAGACTAATATTAGACTATAAGAAAATCTAGATTTTAATAAAGAAACAAAGGGTTAACTTCTTCCACATTGTGGCATGCTGGCACTTATAGGTGGCCAGGATGCTCAACAGCCCCACTGAGGCAGTGCCAGGAGAGCGACAACTGGCTTCGAACAAATTCTGCTCTCATTTACATGCTCAGAACCATTAAAGGGAGATTTTACAGCTCACGATCATTTTAAGCACCATGGATTTATGAGTATAGCTGCTTCCACTGTTTCAAAAACTTTATTGAGAATTCTATATCTTCCCACAGTCCTTTAATATGGAGATGATGTAATGTATTCAACAGGGCTGGGGGAGGGTGAGAAATTAGAGAGAGTGTAAAACACAGTACAGCTGTGCCAGCCTTCACAATAACATTCCTTTAACATCTGTTGTGATTTTATAATTGAAGTATGAGAATTAATTTTTGCTCTTCAGTTTTCTCCTAGAAGAAAAGAGAATTTAAAAGGTATTTAAAAAAAAACAAAGGTAATGAGACTTTCTATAAATATATCTCATTTCTTCCATCTCTCCTGGTCTAAGCTTTCACTGTTTTATATCAGATCTTAATAATGTCCTTAAGACGTGCCACTTTTTCTAAAATGTTAAGTCATAGTATATGCCATGCCTAACATGACTGGGCTCCTTTCTGAAGGTGACATTGACTTTAGGTTTGTTTTTATAAGAGAATTAAAGCAATATGCTTCAGCTGAGGCTGCAGTTGGCTGCCTCTAACTGACAGAAGGACCAGTTCCTTCCTTGACAGATCTACTGAACAGGAAAATCATCCTAGGAACACCGATGTGACTTCAGGATCACCACTAGCCAAGATGCTGCTCCTTCAATAGACTACAAAAATATTTAAGGTTTTTATATCCAAATCCAAGCTCAACAAAAATAGAAATTACAAAGCCGATTTATATGCCTTATATTCTTCTAGAGATATGACAACTCTCCACGCTTTCCTAGACAATCTCATGGCCTATCACCACTAACAAGAAAGACTAGAGAATCTCTTCTGAGGTCTTTTGAATGTTTAAAAAGCTCCCACATGGCTTTCTGAATTCCAAAAGCCTGTTCCACTACTCTCAAATCATACTGAAATTTCGTACTTACAACTGCTCCTAAAAGCGGACAAGATCCTGGCAGTAATGAATGTCACATTTCTCCAGGTGTTATCACAAGGCTACATTTATTACTATCTCACAAAACCATCCACTGATTCCTGACTTATGACTAATTTCTACTTGTGGCGGTCTGAATGAAAGTGGCTTCTGTAGGCTTATCTATCTGAATGCTTGGCCCTCCGTTGTTGGAACTCTTTGGGAAGCATTGGGAGGTGTGGCCTTGGAGTCACTGGGTGGGCTTTGAGGTTTGAAAAACCCAAGGCATTCTTAATTCTCTCTCTTTCTCTTCTCCTTCCCTCCCTTCTTCCCTCCCTCCCTCCCTGTGCCTGTGTCTCAGAATACAAGCTTCAGCCCTGTTCCAGCATCATGCTTGGCTTCTTGCCATCTGAGACTGTAAGCTCTCAATAGAGTCTTTCTTCTAAAAGTTGTCTTGATCATGGTGTATCATTCATCATAGCATTAGAAAAGTAACTGAGACACTGCTTCTGACATTAGTACTAGAGTTCAAGTACTAACGGTTCTCACTTTGTTGATAGATTAAAATAGAGCATCTATTACCTCTATGGTGGATCTACAACAGTAGTCCCAACCCCTAACCTGCATCAGAGTGCCCTGAAGACCTATTGAAATACAAGTGCTTGCTCTCCTTAGCAGAGATATAACTCAGTGGTTGTAAGAACATGCCCCCACAGTTTCCAGGGCTGGGCTTCCCCCAGAGCAGCAGCCTAAAAAAAGGCCCTTTCTGTTTCTTCGTGTGTGAAGAAATGCCCCATTTGTTTCTTTGTGCTGCTATTCTAAGGGCACAAATAGAACCCGCACATCCAATCCCAAATAAGAGAGCCGATGAGAACCACTCCTGTGGGAGGAAGTACAGGTTCAGGGCTCAGCAGAGGAGAGCGTATTCTGGCATGCAGTTCTTCTTGCCTTCAGTTTGTGTGCTCAGTACTCATGTCTGCTACCATAGAAAAACCACTCTCCTTTAACCACCCAACTGCTGTCCAAGCAATTCTCCTGGTTTTAGGTCTTTTTGCCCTTTATGGTAATTCATATCATGATTTTTATCACTGAATTTTTTATGTCTAGCCTAGATTTGGCCTTACTCAAGACTATGATACCTGCCCCAGTAAATGTGTTTAATATTTGATTTGAGGGTATCATAGTCTCTTCTGCCCTACAGAGTCCCCAGATTCCAAATGCAAAATTTCACCCTTGTCTTAGCAACCTTCAAGTCCTACCGTTGTGATGCCATAAGGAGACCAAGGTGACTAAGGGATATTAGTAGATTATTTTTTTATCACTTTGCAGGATGAGCAGACACAGGGCATATGAACAAGTGTGTACATGTGAGCACACAGACACACACACACAGGAGAAATAAAATTACACGTTCTCCAGCAGAACAAAGGATGGAATGAGAGCTTTTCCTTTGCAGTGAGACTGCTGTACAGTCTCCTGCCCGACAGTAGAGTGGGTATTAAGTCAGTCAGTAAATCAATGGCTGTCAGTCACAGCATGCAACAAATCTCCAACCCCAACCTTAGAAGTGAGCACTCCAATATTAGCATAAATGTGATCATAATCACAAGTAGGTAAGTAGACAGGTAAATCATTTTTATGGCCGGTGACCTTTATTATTTCAGCATGGTATTCTATTATATATGCATACCTAGTTCGCTTAGAAATTACATATTAATAATAATGACAGAAGACTTGCATTCTGGTCAGTGTTCCCTTATTTGATATGTATAGAGTTTTAAATGAATAACAATAGAAAAACTTGCTCCGTGTTATTCACTACCAGTATTTATTCTGTAAAGTGCCTTAAGGCATGTTCAGTATAAAGGATAGTGTAAAACAATGCATTTTGTTCCTATTACTATTATAGGTAGATCACCTCTGGATATACTTTAAGATAAAATAAAATTATTCACCGGTATCTTTCACAAGTAAACAGCACTGGGTGAGACAATAAAAGAAAGAAAGAAAATGAAACACCTTTTGCTAACTAAGAATCACATTTGTGTTTAATAAACACCTAATGATATCATTAATTTTTAAAATAACTTCTTCATAGCTGTTTTTCTTCATATTTTCAGTTCCCACATGTAAGCTTTAACATTTTCCTTATATTGCAAAGTTTCACAGTTTATAAATGGATTGAGCTTTTGAGAACTTTTTTTTTTTTTTTTTTACAAAAGTTGCATTACATAATCAAGGCTACTTCCAGAATTCATGATCCTCCTGCTTTTCCAATCTAGGTGTTCAGGGGGGTATATGTCACCATGCTGGTGTAAGTTGTTTTCCTTCTGGAAACTATAACAGATGCTTAAATGCACAGAGTAACAATGTGGTCTCAATGCAGCATCGAAGAAGAAGACTTATTTAGGTGTAACTCGGAGGCTAAGGGGATGGGAGCTTCTCTGTAGGCAAAGAGACACCACCAAGGCCCCCAAGGCCTTTCCCCTGTTCATGTCAAACACTGAAAAGTTGTCCCTAATTTTAGCAAAAGAATCCAGAGCCTCTAAAGCCAGACTCATGAACTACTCCCATCTTTCTATGTGCTTCAGATAATCTCTAGATCATAATGCATGGTGGAGTGCAAATGTGGCATAGTTGCTATACTGCATTGTTTAGGAACAAACGACAAGGGGCAACATCTATAGATTTTGTGCAATATTTTTCTGAATACTTTGAATCAACATTTGATTGAGTCTTCCAATGTGAAACACGCAGACACAGGAGCCAGCTCTTAGCAATCACCATCTTGCTTGTCTTAGTGTACTATAGATTTGCATCCCTTCAACTAGTTGCCTCCTTCTTGGACCTTACATAAATACCTTACATAAAAGCCTGTTGCATCAGGCTTTTTTTTTTTTTTACTTCTCACTGTATTTTAAATATGCATCCACGATTAGAATACAGATGAATGTTGTTCATTGTAATTGGTGAATTCTATAATGTGACCTAACAAAAATTATACATGTATTCTATTTTTTTGTTGTTGTTCTTGGACATTTGGACAGTTTACAGTTTGAGATTTACAAAACTGGAACAGTGTGGGTTTCCAGAGCAATAAACCAATGTCAGAGATATTGTACGAGTCAAAACGTCACTCTGCTGGCATTGAGCACCCTGATGACATTGCAAATATTAGCATCATTGTTATGAATATGCATCTTATAATCCTTATGCATAATATAAGACGTATGGTAGCGTGCCCTGCGCACATCTGTTGAGTATATACAAGGACGAGGAATTTCAGTGACACGATACATGTGGCCGGCCTCATTTGTCCAGAAATGATGCCAGGGTATACTATTAACTTATAGCATAACATATAATAATAGAGAGATAAGTTCTTCATTGTCGTCCATCCAGCACCCAGGTCTCAACGCAAATGTTACGACTTTGGGAATCCCACCTAAGTACACACAAGCAGCACTCTTCTTCTTACATTGTCTTGTCTGCTGCTCTTAGCAATTTCCTTTAAGCTCATGATCGCTATTTGATATCACATTGTTGGCTCCCGTGTTCCTCCAACTGAAGGCAAGATCCAAGCAAGTAGGAGCATCCTCTTGACCGAGACAAGGAGCTCATCTGCAACTCAATAGGCTCCTGACAAATATTTGTTGAATGACTGCTGTGGATGTTACAATAATGCAGTAGAAAAGATGTCACAGAATATAAATTTTAAATATCCTATTGAAAGGAACAATACTTTTTGAATAGGAATTTCATGATCCATGAAATATGTTTAACAGTTAGTATTCAAAATAATTATCATTTAAATTATCCTGTATCCGTCATAACACATGTAGAATAAATTTTCCTGCCTCATGAACACGGGAAGCACTAATATTGCCTATCCTGTATGAGAAAACAGGTGCTTGTAAATAAAGACTTCTTGTCGTTTCAAGCAGAGTCCATAACAATCGATTGACATGCCTGCCATAAATAATAATGCACGGTTTCTCGAGGAATCCAGCACGTAATTGATGCTCTAGTCTGAAGAAACTCGGGTCTGTGATTCTTTGATATCTATGGAATCCTCCAGCCAACTTTATTGTCTTGCACTTGGAATAAATATTTCAAGCTAGCACTTGGAATAAATATACATGAAATTTTATTTCACATCCAGCCTCTGAAGAATAAAAAACAGTCGTGCATGACTCTAGGAATATGCCGAGTCCTGTCATTGCACATCAACAGGAAGGTCACTGTGACAAACACCCAGTCAGGGAGTGGGAAGTCACTTCCCAGGAACAAGAACGACCCCCACAGTGAATCTAAATACCTGAGGCAGGTAATGATATATTAAACTATAGCTCATGATAGACTACTTCCCAAAGCCCCAGATCACTAAGTATTACTATGAAAACAGATTGTATTTAGATGTTCAATGTTTCAACCTCTTGACTGGCCCATGGTGTCCTTTGTTTTAAGGGTGTTCTGGATAGGTGAGTCTACCAACCTGACTGCAGTTAATTGTACCTGGGATGAGAGTCTGACTCAAATCTGGCAATGGCCTGTGTGGTGACACAGCTGCCAGGGCTGCTCCACTCAGAAAAGTTACTGAGTGAGTTATCTCCCATAGGGAGTCTAAACGCGGGACACAACCCGCATTGAGGGAGAAAGTGGGAGAGCATAAAGAAAACATGATAGAACATGTGGCTCTTAACTATAAAACTCGGATATACAAATCACAGTTTTATTTCTTCTGTAATCCTACAAATATTAAAATTATTCATGAGGCTGGGAAATAAAAACAAATAAAAGCTATGAGAATTATCTTATGCAGCAATCTACTAATCTTTGATTTAAAACCTCACGCACCATCTGCTATGCAGACAACAAAATCACAGAGAAGGCAGAAATCTACAGAAAGGGAAGTCAGTAGACAAACCACATGGCGACAGTCTGTGGCCAGAGAAAGCAAAACTCAGGCTGCAGCAAACAGAAGGGGAGAGAGTGACAGTTATGACCCAAAGAGGTTGTAACCTAGAATTTTAAAAAGTCATTGTATAATCATGGGGTGTTAAAATAATGTTAATAATAATGATAACAAAACCAAAACTATTATTTGAATCAAGTGGATCACATGAGTCCTTATAATTTTGAGAGATTACTAAATGACTAAATACATAGTCTTCTTCTCTTTAAAATTTTGGTGTGAGAATGAAACTTGAGATTTGAATTCAAAGTGAATTACCTCCAATGCCAGAGAGATTACAATTTGATAAAGCTGAGGTATGCCCTAGGAACCTTCAGTTTATACATCTGAGCTTGATAGCCATCCCCAAACCCAAATTGTCTCATATAAAACACTGTTCTAAAACACCCTGCAGTTGTTATGTACTCTTTAAAACTAGAAAGAAAAGTCTACCCAACATAAATGCCATGTGTGACTTCAACCTTGCATGTATAGCCTGGGCTTAGAACATCCAAGACACATGGCTGAAATGGTTTTTAAATTATATGTCTATTAAACATGAGTTTTAGAAATTACATATTTCAGACATTTCATGATACCAAATATTTCAGATATTTCCTTCTGTATCCTGATCCCAGTAAAATATATAGCAAGCTTGTCTTCTTGTTACTGCTCCAGTCAAACTCATTGATTACCAAATAGGTTATGTTTGTGTCTGAGCCTACCCATCCATCCTATGGTGTTTTGAGTGAGGAATGTTCCTCAAAGGCCCACGTATTGAACATTTGATCCTCACTTGATGATGCCGTTTGGGGAACTTATAGACCCTTTTGGGGTTGGAGCCTTGCTGGAGAAAGTGTGTCATAGAAGCTGGGATTTGGAGATTTACAACTTTGCCCTTCGTTCTTCTTGCTCTGTCAGCTTCCTTTGTAGGTGAAATATGATCTGTTTCCTGCCTTGCCATTTCCCACGTGATGGACTCTCTCCCTCTGGAATTGTGAGCCAAAATAGACCTTTCTTCCCTAAGTTCCTTTTGGTCATGGTATTTTATCACAGTCACAGAACAGTAACAAATACATATCCACCTGCCCAACCTTACCTTGGGAATAGGGAGGAATGAGCTCTAAAGCAGGTTTGGCAACAGGACTATTGGGTGACGACACTGATGACACTGTTGGGTCCTACAAGACTGGGTTAGGGGTGGGAATATAAATTGGAACTCATTAGAGATAGTCCAAACAAAAGTCAAAACAAGGTCTACCGGTGAATATCAACTTTTAAGACTAGAGGAAACCAATTCAAGGATCAGTGCAGAGGCTGGGGGCAAGAATCAAGACCAAGATCTCAGAGCTAGAAGGATAGAGCAGGCAAAAACAGAGTCCAAGTGAAAAGGTATCAGACTATATCCATCAAATGGTACAAATGTCATTTAGTGGTTGCAGCTTAAGGTTATAAGCTGATGAGTACATGGTGAATAAGAGATATATGTTGGCTTAAAAGTTCCTATGAATAAAACCCTCTTCTAACAGCTATCTAACTCATAGAATCTTAGAGGATGGGAAGTTGGAAAAAGGCCTCTGCCTAGATGCTGTGGTAATTGTGGCTAGAATCCCTTATGCCATTGAACTAGGAGATCCTGATGACTTGTGAACTGATGTCTTGATATCCTTTTCTGAAAAATGGGAATTATAATATCTAATCCAGAAATTTAAAAGATTAGAAATATCAATACATGAAATAAGATACTCTGTAAGTGCCCTTTGGGAGTTAATAAGCACTCAAAAGATCTTGGTTGCTGCCACTACTGACATTTTCTCTTTATGCTGGATCTCTTGATGTTGACGGCCTGCCCAGACGGTGTCACATGCTGTTGGCTGTCAGCTTCCTTCCCAGTAATGAAACACGCTCACTTCTGATGTGTACCCTATCATCTGCACTCTCTTTTAATGCTACCTGTCCCACCAGGTAGCAAGTAAGCAACACTTATGTCCCCAGGTAAACACAATTTCCTTCTCCCTTACCAATTATTTTTTGAAAGTCCAATTCAAATACTTCCTCCTTCATAATGCTCTCTGGTCTACAGAATGCTTACTATACGAATCTAAATAATTAATCTGTCAATTAATCACTTAGTAAAATCTTTTCAGCTGTCTCTTGAATTGTTTTTTAAGTCGTGTATTATTATTTAATGTATCACGCATCTGTCTTGTGTACTTAATAAAGCAGACCCTTTTGAAGATAGCAACTATGTCTTACTCATCTTTGTATGCCCACAGCTAAGTACCATGCTTTACGCAGCGCTCAATAAATAAATGTGATTTGATTTGAAATGCTTAGTTGGAATACCATAAAAGACCAAACCATTCCACATTCTAGGGAAGTCATTAAGATTTAAAGAGGCCATTAAGGACTAATCCAATAAGGGAGAGGAGAGGCAATTGCTTACCTTTAGGAAGATGTGCTAACTTTCTGGGCCACTATGGTTCTATTTAAGCAATTTACTAAGGGTAAATTACCAAATGGTCCAGGTAGCTCCAAAAGGTTAACACCTGTTACTTCCCACTAAGAGATGAGCTATACCTCCCTTTCCAGCCAAATCCATCTGTAGCTTACAGTATATTGAGAAATATGTTTAGGTGGTTGCTTGGATTTAATTTATATAGCTGAAGAAAGTTGCAGTTTATAGTCCTGTAAACTCTAAAAGTGTGGTGATGTGCTGATAGTAGTAATAACTGACTTGCTGTAATGCTGACAACACTCTTATTACCCTGTATTCCAAAATGCTTATGTGCAATAGGGACGGGGATAATTAATTCAGTTGTATTCACTGTTAATTGATAGAATCATACTCGATACTAACAATGTAAAGAAATGTAAAGTATGAAAACAGGAGAGAGGATGGGGGAGGCAGGAGGTAGAGTGGGAAACATACTGACAGTCATGACACACTGGGGTGTGTGGTACAGTAGTGATATTTTTCACATGTTCTGGGAAGATAGAAGAGCAATGAGGAGTCCTGTGGCTTTAGGGTAGACGTGGGAGCTGGAGATATCTGAGTTGTGGCTTAGGCGGTTGCTAAGTAGTATCCAAACAATGCAAGGAAAGGAAGGACAGTGCCAACAGATAGAGATGCAGAAACAATGAAACAGTTTGACTGGGGAATAGCAAGCATCATGGAAAGACATCTAAACCATGGGTTTTACAAACATAGATGACAAGATCAAAGCATGTTCAAAAACACAGAGTCACACATCTAGGATGGATAAATAAGCCATTAACCTGCGTCTGCCTGACCTATGTCAAACTGTACTGTGTGTGTGTGTGTGTGTGTGTGTGTGTGTGTGTGTGTGTGTGTGTACATGTGAGGGTGTGTGTATGTGTTCTACCTTCAAAGATTCATATTTAATAAAAGGTCAATAGGAAATGAATTTCACTCCATTGGAAATTTCAGCTTCTCCATTTTGTCGCTTACTCACACATCCTTGTTGGTGTCACCCCTGTGCCAGACATTCCACTCAAAGGCAGGAAACCAAGACTGCAGTAATGAATAGTCCAGGTGCACACCAGACCTTCAGAGTCAACAGGACATGAGCAAACAGGCAGTTAAGTCAGATGTAAATGTTGTAAGAGCAAAGTAGAAGGGGCAATGGAAACACAAAGGACTAAGAAGTTCTGGAACAAAGAAGAGTATTTCTCTTCTCCAAAGGGAAAAAACCTGAAGGATGAAAAGGACGGATAAGTTATTCCAAAAGGAGCGATAGTACATGTAAAGGCACAGAAGGAACAAAAGATCCAAAACTAAGAGTGGATTGTGCATAAAGAAATCTTAAGTTTGAGCATGGTAGTTGAGTATCAGTGAATCCTCAGCCAATTCCCACTTGTCACTGAAGTTAGAATGGCATATCACTGTCCTCTCCCTGGCATTCATAAAGCAGATTCCCTTCACACTGTTGGCTTTCTCCGCATTATGAACTTCATTGTTGAGTTATCTTCTAACTTTCCCATAAGACCCTAAGCTCTGGAAGTTCAAATGCAATGTACTTTATTTCTGTCGCCTCCCTAACAACTTACACATGGCCTTGTCCAAGTCATGTGACAGGATTCATGCTGTTGCTTTGATGTAGATTAAACCAATGTTCCCCAAAGATAGCTAAGTCATAATCCATGGAAATTTGTGTCTTCTTATAGATTAAAAGAGGGGGCTGTAGATGTGATTTAATTAAATAACTTGAGAAGGTAAGAGTACCCTGAATTATCAAGGCAGGACCTAAAAGCTGTCACAGGTGTCTTTATAGGAATGCTGTAGCCACAAGCTGATAAAGACTGGTTGGCCAGCACAAGCTGGGAAAGAATAAGAATAGTGGCACTCTGGGGGAGAATATGGATTCTTTGAGAGGTCTGATGGTGAGTCTTGAGGTCTATAGCCTGGTCTCATTTCTTGCTCTGTTACTGCTTCCTGGCCTACCCAGATATGAGTAAACTCCTTCTGCCATAGTCACAAGTGGCCTCTACTGCTATGCTGTCCCCTCCATGGTGGGCTGTATAATGAGATTGTATATACCCTCAAACCAAGATCCAAAACAAATCTCTTGCTTCTTGAAATAATTTCATACAGGGATGAAAAAAAAGCAATCAGAATAGAATATTGACACCAGGATGTAAGGTCATTTAAATAATAAACCTGCTGGCTGGTTCTTAAGTTTTTGAAAATGTCTGTGGTATGAATGTGAGAGTTTGGAGCTATGGGTTAAAAAACTCTGGAATTCGATAAATTGTTTAATGAGATATTCTGGTGAAGATGTGGAAGACTGATGGCCTAAACCAATAATGACTAAAGACAAGGCTCATGAGGCTTCAGAAAATAACATGAACTCTTCCCAAAACGAGGAAGGGTCGTTCACATCACTTTCTGAAAAATGATCTGTCCTCCTTTGTCCATGTCTTGAACACTTGATCGCAGCTGAATTGAAAGGTAATAGACTAATTTGTGTGGTGAAGGAAATTTCAAGCTAGCGTAACATTCAGACTGTGGTGTAATCAGTGTGTACCATGTTTACCTGACTTACAATGGCAGAGAGCAAAGAGATGAAAACTGTGCAGTTTGATGAGGAGAGGAGCTTGAATCAATAAAAGTTGCAGACAGGACAAACATGAAGTCATTGTTAAAGAACTTAGTACCAGTAAAGAGAAATCCTTGGACTTTGCACAGGGGTAAGACATTTTCCAAACCCCACCCATGGAGAGAATCAGGGTGTAACAATGCAAACTCATTTGAAAATTTTTCATCAGAAAACAAAATGCCTGGAAAAAGAGAGTTTCTAGGGTGCCATATTTCAGTACAGTAACCAACTTAAAGGTTGCCTAAACCTCAGCCATGAGAGCACACAGAGGCATTGCAGTGGCGAGCCACAGGGGCCCAGGCTGCTTACAGAGGCATTGCAGTGGTGAGCCACAGGGCCCAGGCTGCATAGCAAGCAGGCAGTTGAACTTGACATCATCCATATGGTGCTAGCTTTGTAGGCATGCAAGATGCAAGACTTACAAGGTCATAAAAGCTCATTGAGTGAATGAAGTTCCTGAATGCAACTAAAGCCTACAGTATGTAGTGTATGTATCTACTCCTTGCACGGTGGCTCTGATGTGTCTGTGTGGGAAATTGTGCAAGCGAAGCTTAAGTTGTAATGGAGACTCCAAGATATTGTTCATGCATGCCAGAAACATAGGGGATCTGCCAAGCAGAATGCACCAGGACAGAGGCCACAAGCGCTAGATGACCAGTGATGCAGGGCCACTAAGGCCCTTTGGATCACAAGGTTTGACAGCATGTGTCTGAGATGCTTGCCTCAGAGCTCCTAGGTTTGCCATTTGGGCTGTTGCATCTCAGTCTTCATTTGCTATGAGCTTCCATTCTTTTTTTTCTTTCAATTTTTTTATTGGATATTTTCTTAATTTACATTTTAAATGTTATTCCCTTTCCCAGTTTCCCTCTGGAAATTCCCTATCTCATTCCCCCTCCCCCTGCTTCTATGAGATACTCACCCACCCATCCACCTACTCCCGCCTCCCCACCCTGACATTCCCCTACACTGGGCCATCGAACTCCCAGGACCAAGGGCCTCTCTTCCCATTGATGTCCAACAAGGCCATCCTCTGCTACATATGCAACTGGAGCCGTGGGACCCCCCATATTTACTCTTTGGTTGGTGGTTTAGTTCCTGGGGACACTGGGGTGTCTGGTTGGTTGATATTGTTGTTCTTCCTATGTTTTTCAAACCTCTTCAGCTCCTTCAGTCCTTTCTCTAACTCCTCCATTGAGACCCCATGCTCAGTCCAATGGTTGGCTGCGAGCATCTCCCTCTGTATTTGTCAGAAAATTGGAGACAAATATAGAGACAGCTATATCAGGCTCCTGTCAGCAAGCACTTCTTGACATCCACAATAGTGTCTGAGTTTGGGACTGTATATGGGATGGAGCCTCAGGTGGGGCAGTCTCTGGGTGGCCTTTCCTTCAGTCTCTGCTCCACACTTTGCCTCTGTATCTCTCCTGTGAGATTATTTCTTTAAAAGGACTGAACAACCACATTTTGGTCTTCCTTCTTCTTGAGCTTCACATGGTCTGTGAATTATATCTTAGGCATTCCCAGCTTTTGGGCTATATCCACTTATCAGTGAGTGTATACCATATGCGTTCTTTTGTGATTGGGCGACCTCACTCAGGATGATATTTTCTAGTTCCACCCATTTGCCTAAGAATTTTATTGAATTCATTGTTTTTAATAGCTGAGTAGTGTAAATGTATTCTTATGACCCCATTTATCCCTCTTGAAATGAGAGTGTTCACTGTGCCACTGAATATTTGGAAGTATACAACTATTTTGATTTTATTTTCCTCTATTGTTTGACAAGAACACACAGTTAAGGTGTTGTCTTAAATTTCAGAAAAGGTTTTAGCTTTGGGCTTCTGAGATGAGTGGCGACTGTTGGAGGCTGGAGACTTTAATGCTGGATTAACTGCATCTTGCATTATGAGAGGCATTATGAGAAGCCATGAGACTATGGGGGACAGAGGTAGCCTATCTGGTTTGAATCAGAAGTATCCCCATAGGTTCATGTGTTTGCATGCACAGTCCCAGGCTCAGGTGATGGCTGTTAATGTAGTTGCACTGTTTAAGGAATGTGTGAGAACTCTGGGGCACAGAGTCTAGCAGAAGGAAGTAGGTCTCTGGGGATGGGATGCACTGACATTTATAGCCTATTCCTGTGCCTGCTCTATCTCTGCTTTCTAATCTACTCAGATTTGAATAAGCAGCCTCCTGCTCCTGTCACCACAGCCACAGGTTGCTCCTATTTCCACACCTTCCCTGTCATGATGGGTTGTCCCCTCAAAACAGGAGCCAAAATAAGCCTCTCCTCCCTTCAGTTTCTCCTTTCGGGTACTCTGCTTGAATGTTGAGAAAAGCAGCTAAACACGGAGCCCTAAAGCCACATGTGCACAACAGTGAAAACTAGGTTAAGGACTGGGACTCTTGTAGCACAGTGGCAGAGCACTGCCCTAGTACGGTCAAGGCCCTAGGTTGGAGTCTCAGTACCGTAAAACATCACCTGCAAAGCTAGGTTAACAGTAAGCTTCAGTGTGAGCAGCCACTCAGGTCTGCATACTAGAAACCATGCTGCCATCTCAAAATACAGCTCTACAAGATTGCTTATTTTAATCTCTTGGCACATGTAAATGAAGCCAGTTTTTAAAAATATCTACTTATGCAGCAAAATATCATGGTGTGTGTGTGTGTGTGTGTGTGTGTTGTGTGTGTGTGTGTTGTCTATGAACAAAGTTCTGGAAATACAAAAACTGACAAGACATTGACCCAGTCATTAAGAAGCTCAGACAGCAAGGAAAGCAGACAGGCAAACAAGGAGGCTGGGCCCTGAGTTAATACCTCACTTCTTTCCAGTGAGGTAGGCGAAGGTTTTCATCTTGTGGTTGAAGCAGGCTGGAGACCACAGGACTCCTGCTTCCTAGACAACTTCATCTACTTTGAAATAACAACTGGCGCCATCTATGAAGACAGCACAATGGGATGAAAAGGTTGCAGTCGATGATGGGGACATCTACAGAGAAGAGTATATTCAAACTCTGCCCTTAAAAACACAAGTACCTTGCCTTTTAATACAGGACGAAGAAGAAAGCCTACAGAACTACTTCAGCAAAGTGGAATGCGTTGGGAGAACACAGCATGTCCTGGGAAAAGGAAGTGCTTTGGTAAAAGTCGAATTTCAATTATAAACAAATGTGGGAAAACTTAAGTCAGAGCTGGAGCGCAGAATCCCTGCAATGCTGTGGTCTCTGGGCTGTCCACAAGGGTCATACCGAGTTCTTCAGTGACTGTGTGAGGCAGCCCAGTCCTTTCTGTGTTTCACTGGCACTGTTTGTCATTCTACTATTCTTGTCAAGACCCCAAGCAGTCTCCATGTTGCAGGTAATTGCTTTTAAAAGCTAATGCTGGGATGGGTATAATACATTGACAGAAAATCCCCAACACTGTGACAACAGTGTCACAAGAACTGATGGGGAACTGAGAGAGGCAACTGGCAACCATACATTGCTTAATAAAATGATTGCACACAGAAAAGGGGAGAAGTTACGGGCCTCAGTGAGGATGATTTTGCAGTTCCTAATTTAACTCCTCACAGGATGGGTTCCAGGGTCGGTTTGAGTTGATTCTGGGTTACCTGGGAAGCCAGTTCAAAGCAGAAACGTGCCTGGTGTTTAAAAGTAAGGTACAGGTTTGAGACACAGACCTGGAGAGTTTCTGAACTTTCCTGTCATTGGTCTTCCATTCGAATCCCATTCTTCTTTTAACCTGTGTGCTCAGAGGTGTGATCACATGATAGCCATACTGCATGCAGACTTCATAGTCATAGGACAGAATGGCATCTGAAGAACTGCGGTCACCTGCTGACCTTATAACATAGTGACGAGCATGGTCAGTCGCATGAATTGTGTACCCTATGTAACACTTGAGAATCGCTATGACTGACTATTTTACTGCTTTGTGCATGAGTTATACTCAACTGTTTAATCACTAATTTAGAGTATACTCCTAACCCATTTACAAAAGAGCTGACTCTTTTGACATTTACCCCAAAGGCTTGTACAAGTTGTGTTCACACAATGAAACTGTCTAATGACTCATTTCTCAGAATGCACCCTGCTCTTAAGAACTGTATGACTCTATTGACTTTCTCCTTCTGTTATTATAAAGTCTGGTCCTAAGCCAGGGCCCAGTGGTTATGGCCTCATCAGGCCTACACACTGTGGTCAGAGAAGAGATAGATGGTGAAGAACACCATGTTAGAAACTCTTGTGACTATGATCAACATAAAAACACATGTTTACATACTCCTGACATGTCAGCCTGTGACCTTTGAAAAGACAAATGAACTTTAAATGGGGTGGTGTATAGTATCAATCAGCCTTCTAGTACGGCTTCTACTGCACTGTCCCATGGAAGCCATTTTGTCAGGGTTCTCCAACTGGTTGTGTTGCAGTGTTAGGGAGCACCTTCCACCCTCCTCCTAAGCAAACACTTCTAGATTCCCATAGAGAAGCGTCTCTCGTCACACTCTTCTTGCCTAGCCTGGCTTGGCTTCCTGTCTCACTGACTACTCCTTTTTAATCTCCTTCTCCAGTGCTTGACCTCCAGACAATGTGTTCAGACCTAGATTTTAGGGCATGTATTTCTTCCAACCCACCATGTGATTTCAGGTGTCCAATTCTTTATGACTTCACATCTACATGTGAAGGACCCAAGGACCTGCCATACATATCCCTCTGACATCTCCACTTGTCTGCATCTTAGGCACGTTGGATCTAATACAGCCAATATAAATCGTTTACCCCTTCCCTGTCCCCAGCTCCCTAAATTAACCTTTCCATGGAGTATTGACATGTAAGGGAAATTTTGTCATGTGATCCAGAAATACCCAAGTCAGATCCAGTCTTTTCCTCACCCATTGTCTTATTTACATTATTACTATGAAAAGATACTATGGCCAAATCAACTTACGAAGAAATAATTTATTGGGGGCTTACAGTTTAGGAGAATGAGTCTATGACCATCTTTTTTATTTTTAACATTTTATTGATTCTTTGTGAATTTCACATTTTTCAACCCAATCCCACTCATCTCTCAGTTCTTCAATATCTGCCCTCCACCCTTGCAACCTCCACACATAAGAAAGCAAATAATAAAATAAATAAATAAATAAAATATTTTTTAAAAAATTAAAAATCTCACTGTGGAAGCTGTTGGTATGTCATGGTGTGTCACACAGTGCACCCTTTTGCTTAAACAGCTTTACTTGCAAATGAGTAAAATCACAATGAGTCACTGGTCTGCTTTGAAGCCGCTCTTCTCCTACCCCACCAATACTGGATCCTCCCCAGGACTCCTCTTGGATACCCTGTTGTTCTCTGTGTTGTGGAGATCCTGCAGCTTTGGTTCATGTGCTCCAGCTGCTCACAGACGGGATAGATGCTGGGATGGGGCAGAGGCTGGGATGGGGCAGAGGCTGGGATGGGGTAGAGGCTGAGATGGGGTAGAGGCTGGGATGGGGTAGAGGCTGGGATGGGGCAGAGGCTGGGATGGGGCAGAGGCTGGGTTGGGGTAGAGGCTGGGATGGGGTAGAGGCTGGGATGGGGCAGAGGCTGGGATGGGGTAGATGATGGGATGGGGCAGAGGCTGGGATGGGGTAGATGATGGGATGGGGTAGAGGCTGGGATGGGGTAGAGGCTGGGATGGGGCAGAGGCTGGGATAGGGTAGATGATGGGATGGGGTAGAGGCTGGGATGGGGTAGAGGCTGGGATAGGGTAGAGGCTGGGATGGGGTAGAGGCTGGGATGGGGTAGAGGATGGGATGGGGTAGAGGCTGGGATGGGGTAAATGCTGGGAAAGGCCAATTCAATGCTCTGGACCTAGGCTTGCATGGAAGCTGAGATGGTCAACCTACCATGCCCAAGCCACCAAGGTCAGCTCTCCTGCAATGCCCAGGCAAGGTGTGAGGCCAGCTCTTTTGAGTACCACAGCTGGAAGCCAGGCAGCTCTCCCACGCTCACACACCATCAAGGCTCTTCCACCCTCAGACTACAGCAGCAGGTGAGGGGCAGAGCCGGCTCAGCTAAGCCTTCAGACGTCCACACAGCCCCAGGCAACATGCCATGCCAGACAATGGACATTCTAATGGACATTGGTGGCAACATAGGCCGCAGACATTGACACAGACCCCTGCTGCAGTAGGGCCACAGTCCCTCACATGGCCCTCAGTGACAGCACAGGCTGTTCCTCAGAGTCCTTGCATCTCCAGTTCTGTCTCTCTTCACAGTGCACAAACTGCTCTTCTTCTCTTTCTCTCCCATCTCTCCACCACATACTTGCTCATAGCAGTGGCGCCTGGCCACCAGTGTGGGTCTCTGGTTGTCTTCTGCCCACCTGCCCCATGATCATCTTGATGGGAGCATGGCAGCAGGCAGACATGGTGCTGGAGCAGGGCTGAGAACTTACATCTAGTCTCCAAGCAGGAGGCAGAGAGAGGTGGGGAGGGAGAAAGGGAGGAAAGGAGGAAGGGGAGGAGGGAGGAAGATGGAGAGAGAAAGAGAACTAACTGGGAATGGCATGGGCTTTTAAAACTTTCAATCCCACCCATACCCACTCTGACACACCTACTCTAACAAGACCACACCTCCTAATCCTTTCCAAATAGTTCCATCAACTAGGAACCAAAGCATTTAAATATATGAGCCTACAGGAACCTTTCTAATTTATTCTACCTCGCCCATATCTACAGTTGTTCTGTGCTCAAACCATCTATCTCTTCTTCCCCCAAAATATACTGTACCTTGAATATCTTCTGCCCCATCTTCCCTGATAACTTTACTTCTAAAATTCCACCATTTCTCAACTGGGTAAATTCTTTCAACATCTGTTTTGTTTTGTTTTGTTTTGTTGCTGTTTTTGTTTTGTTCTGTAACTCACTCTGCAAATCAGGCTGGCCTTGAACCCATATACCTGCCTGCCTCTGCCTCCCAAGTGCTGGCATTAAACACATGCACCACCACACTAGCAATTCTGTTTTTTCATATGTCTCTTACCTATCTAGTCTTCATTCTAGCAGTCAAGTATTCTTTAAGTACATACAGATATGTATGGGGTCTCTCCATCATGTGAGGGTACGTTCAATGTAAAGATTGCTTTCTGCAAGACAACAAGAGGGTTTCCTCAAGAGCCCAACTGTTTAGAGACACACAGAAAGACACAAAGACAGAATCCAACTACCTATACTGAAAAAGAAAATACAGACAAAGAAACACAACCTTTACTTTACGGGGCCTTTTGGTGTTAATCCAAACTTTCCAAATCCCAACATGACCTGCTCACAAGATTATCCTTAGTCCACTCAGCCCTGACTCCCTGGTCTACAGCCACATTAGCTTCCCTTTTATCTCTCGGCCCAGTCACAGTCTCCTGTTCACTATTATAAACACGGTTTTATTCTGTTAGACAGTAAACCTAGCTTCTTTACAGAGGCTTTTACCTAGACATCTTATTTAAAGGAACTCCCTTTATACACATAACTCACTTTATCACACACCATCTTTATTTTATAGCATGTTATAACATTATAATCCTTGTGCATGGGCCTGTGTGTGTTTACATGTTGGCTTTTCATCTCTTCCATTAGATTCTAAGCTCCACTAGTATAGTAACTGTGTCTGATTGTCCTTTGCTGGTTTTAGCTCCAAGCATTGAGTCTGGCACATGGTGACAACAAAGGAAATATCAGTGGGAAAGCAGGCAGGAAGAAAAGAAAAGAAGAAGGAAGGAAGGAGGGAGGGAGGGAAGCAGGAAAGAAGGAAAGAAGGGAGGGAGGCAGGCCAGAAAGAAGGAAAGAAGGGAGGGAGGATAGAAAGAAAGAGGAAGAAAGAAGAACAGAATAGGGAGGAGAGGGGAAAGAGTAGAGATGGAGTTGAGTTGTTACAAACTTTAGCGCCTCTTACTAACGACAGTAACTGAAGCTTTTGTTGTTTAGACAGTACCAGCAGAGCTTCTGTAAGCACACATTTAGGATTTGCCTTGTGACACCGACACTCAGACAACCGAGAGAAATAAAGCTGGTAATTAAGGCTGGCAATCAGGGTTTTTCAGCTCTTTTGGATTTAATAACCCTTAATTTGCAAATGCTTGTGCCAGAAAGACTGCATCTTCAAAAAAGGAGAAAACATGAAAACATAACTAATAAACAAGCACCCGCTGTTTGATTAAATATCAGAGGAAGAATAAAGCCCGGAAGAAAACATTCGAACATTCAGCACATCTCGGTATAGCAGGAAGGAATCCATGGGCCAGAATGCATTCTAGAAGGCTTGCATGTCCGGAAGACAGTGATCCCCTCGGTGACTCAGTGGAGGGAGCATCCTTCTTATTCCAGGCCAGCCTCTCCGCCACAGTCTGTTTCTTTCTCTCTCCTCCATCACCCTGCTGCAAAGCCAATGTTTTCCATTCCCTGTATGTCAACTCGGGATCTCTCCACTGGTTCTTTCTCTGTTGCCTTAACAATTTCAGCTTCCTATTCAAAACCCAATCGCTCCTCCGTTCCAGTGGGATCAATAGCCTCAACTCAACAGGGTCTGAAAGGGAATGTTTGGGGACACATACTTTCTTCCTCTTCGTTATTTACTCTACGTTGGCTGTTATTAGTGAGCTATGGCAGAGTGTTGTATGCACACACTCTGTCTGGAGTCTGCAAAGGTTAATAAGTGTCCCTGAAGCCAATCTTCTAAAGGACAACTGTATATAGTTTGAATTCTCCGTGAGCAGTCTCTGTTGCTTTCTAGCATGTTCGTCTGCAGAACAGTCTTTTCTTCCTTAGTGAATTGCCATGGGGGTTCTGCTCTTTCTATCTTCTTTGGTTCAGGCAAAGGTCAGGTTTGACATCCTAACTCTCTGATCTCTCTTCAGTGAACATCTTGACCTCTCGGCATCATCTGACCATCCTGTCACCTCTCAACTTGGAACAATTCTCTGAGTCTCATGCTGATATTGCTAATTCTAGACTTTTTGGCTAGACCTTTCTCCTCTCTGGTCATTGGTTAGGGACGAACTGGGATCATGCCTATATTTCTCTCAATTTGTAATATCTTTCTGCTGATCTTACCCATTTCTGCAGCTTCAGTTGACAGCTATAAACACCCAGAACTATGTCACTAGGTCAAGCAACTCTTCTGCAAGTGCCAATTCTACTACATGCATTATTTTCAGGCATCTAGAACCATATACCCAATCTCTCTATGGAGCTTTTCCTAAACATGCCATATCTTAACTGATAGACTAGCACTTCGCCTATCATCTGAGAAAAGATTCTTCAAATCCACCAGACTCACCCCTTAATTTCAATGCACAACCAAGTCCTGTTTTCAAATCATTTTTCCAATCTGTTTCCTTCCTGTCAGCCTTGTGATGACCACCTTCTAAAGTTTCCCGGCCTCCTAATTTAACATCCTTCTACCACGTCATGGTCTGGTGCTCTTTCTTAAATTACAGTTCTGGCACTTCTTCATCTACTCACCCGAATCCTCGGCCTGAGTTCCTTAGTCTTCTCTTACTCTCAGAGTATTTGCTGGATTTTCAGTCACATTTCAAGGTTAAACTCTGTGGAGACTTAGAAAACCTCCCAGCCCCATGAAATGGATGCGCCATCCCTCTTCTCTCCCTACATCACAGACATCCATCATGCCACCGCAAACACTTTGTGGTGCCTAAAAATAGTCCCACTATATTCTAGGCTTCCTTTGCTCCATTTTCGCTTCCTTGATTTTGAGAACTGGGACTTACTAGTCTTTCTACTCTCTGCGCAAGTGCAGTGTGAAGCTCGCTGTTGACAGTCTTAGAAGCTTGCAGCACGAGCAAGGGAGCCTCTCTACTGTCAGGAGGACAAAAGCGCCATCAAGAAAGGCAGTCCCTTTTGTCTGGGAGCAGTCATGCAGCACATTAAACATTTACTGCCTCAACATTCGACTTCATCTCAAAATCCGGTTTTGCCTTTAAATGACAATCTTACCTGTAACTGTGATGGAATATTAAATATTTATTGAATAATACTTTCTATACAGACGGAAGCACAGACTTTCAGGATAGCCTAGAGATTTGACGCATAATCTTGACCTTCCATTCACCAGTCACTGCAGGGCCTTTGTACCTACCCCTTGTAGTGTTGCATGCCCTGCTGTCTTTGTTTCCCGTACTACATTTACATACCTGAGCCCTGAGCCATCTCTGTGCTCCTAACAGTGCTGTGAGAAAAGAACGGGAGTCAGGCTATGTTACAGGGATCTGTGTTTTACATAGGATTTCAGTGTAGGCCACATCCACACCAGCAGGCATCCTTCCAAAGCTGTTACCCAACACTCCTGACTTTGCCTTATTTAATATCTTGCTTCCCAAATTCACTGGACCATCTGAATTTGACCTTGACTTACAATCATCTTTAGATCTTTATCAGAGTTAGTTCCCAGAGTAAATTGTCTAGCTATACTTCCCCAGTGTCTGAAACAGGCTTCTCTTTCTTCACTTGATTGTCAACTCTTAGAATTCCAACACTCATTTTCTTTACACTCTGAGTTGGGGTATAATGTCAAAGGCTCAATCAACTCCCTAAATATTATTTCTCCTCCAATTGCTAATTACTCAGAATAGATACATTTTAACAGTTTTCCCACTAACATACTGATGCAATTATAGGTATGCTGTGTCCCCCTATACATGCATACAAACAAAACACATTAAATATATTGTATGAGCTGAAGAGATGTCTCAGCAGCTAAGAGAACTGGCTGCTATTACACTGTACTTGGTTTTGATTCTTAGCATCTACATGGTTACTCATAATTAGTCCAGTTATGAGGATCTAGTTTCAGGGGATCCAACACCTACTTCTGTCCTCTACAAACACAAAGTTCACACAGAGTACACATATATTCATGCAGGCAAATATATAAGATGAAAATAAATAATCTTTAAATATATTTATTAGTGCATTCAGTAAAACAAATCAGTAGATTTACAGAATATCTTAGGGTTTATTGCTATGAAGAGACACCGTGACCATGGCAACTTTTATAAAAGAAAATATTTAACTGGGACTGGCTTACAGTTCAGAGGTTTAGTCCATTATCATCATGGCAGGAAGCAAGATGGTGTATAGGCAGACAGAGTGCTAAAGAGATGGCTTAGAGTTGAACATCTTGATCCAAAGAAAGCCAAAAGTAACAGTGACACATTGGCCAGGCTTCAATGAGACCTCAAAGCCCACCCCTAATGATACACCTCCTCCTTCAAGGTCATATTTACTCCACCCAGGCCACATCTCCTAATAATGCCACAGCCTATGGACTTATGAGGGCCATTTTCATCCAAACCACCACGTTGATAAATCTTCTTTTACAAAAATAAATATCTTACAAAAAAATACACAAGGAAACAAATCATACTTTAAAATGTGATTCCATTAACACCAAAGAAAAAAAATTGCACCTCGAAGAACTTTAGAGGACATCCATACAGAGAACTGCCTTCATTTTTGACATGTGTATATATTTTTATTTTAAACAAATAATTCCATAAGAACTAGAACTATCAGCAATTTTAAAATATACTCCATAGCATACAGAGCTGTTCAGTAATACTCAATATAAATTTAGCAACACAGATTCCTTTGGATGGGTAACTATATTAGAGCACTAGCAGACCATTAGTACCCCTTTTAAAAAAATAATGAAATTTGATCTTCCATAAGAACATAAACTTAATTTCTTTATTATCGTTTCTTTGTCTCAAAGTGGACTGCTCCACATGATGTGGACATGGAGAAGTGGAATTTATGTCAGACAAGACAATGGTGACAATGGCTATAATTGACTGTAGCATTTTTTGTGAACAGTCAGGATGGGTGCCACATTCTACCTGAACAATAAAAACATATTGTTGGTAGTAAATTCACTACTCACTGCTTAAAAAAATAAGGAAAGATCGAGGAATAATTTGAAATTTAGAAATGGACTTTCTTAGGTCCTTAATCTTTAGATTAGAAAGCCATGGTATTCTATTAATAAGGTCATGATTGCTTGCATTTAAAATGATAGGGAAAGTGGCCGAAGAAAATTGGCTATCACACACGGAGGAAAAGGAATAGAAAATAAGTCAACTTAAAAGGGTGCACTTATTGCACAGATTAAATAATACCTTGGCATTTGTTTCCACAGAGCGATCCAATTTCTGATTTCTACATGCTTGGTTGGATTGTCTTTGAGTGCAGTTTCTCGGTGGTCCAGTTATTTTTCATGGTGTGAAGTGGTTACTTAATGTTCTTAGTATGTTTCTTCTGCATCTCTTGCATTCACTTTAAGTCTCACACAGAGTAAATGCTTAGAGTTCTTATTACACAGCTCTTGCATCCTCCAGGAGCCGTTAATAACTCCATATTTAAAAATAATGTTATCCTACTCTTGTTAAGGCCATGAAGATTGCCGTCAGAAGACTGGTGAGACCCAGTTGGACACTTAGCCACTGAGCAAACATCAGCACATCACTGATCTCTGTGAATCTGGCTCTCCGTCAGATAGGAATCACTATACATCCTCTTATGGATCCAGTCTCATTGGTTGTCTAACATATATTTCTGAACACTTTGGGCCTATCTTTCTCTATTTCACAGAGTAAAGTGCCAGTTTTATCTGCTTTGTAAGAGTATTTAGGGACTGAATGTTATAGTCTGTGTTAAACGTATATAACAAGTACATTACAAAATGTCATCTGCTGTTATTGCTAAAAGAACAAGACAAGACGAGCTGGTGTAATTAGCATGACAGGGTATAAATAGCCCAACATCTAATGATTTGAGTTCAAATTATGCTCTGCTATCTATGGGCTGGGTATCTTACCTAAGTGACTGAACAACTTCTCTGAGCCTTAGTCACTTAAGCTGCATTTAATTCAAAATTATCAATATTAAAAATAGCATCCATGAAGAGCAGAGTAGGAATCCAGTGTATGGATGGTAATTTTTAGTATCATTCAAAAATCACTCAGAAAACACCTTATCTCTCAGAAGCTTCTATCTTAGACTTTGTTAAGGAAAACAAAGAGAAAGCGTATGCTGGATAAACAAGAAAAATAACAACAACAAAGCAGAATAGTACAATACTATAGCAAAATATCCTAATGAATACACCAGGCATTTCACAAAATAAAGGGAAAGTCACTGGACTCACGTTGTATCTTTTGTTTGGTAGATAGTCAAAGAGCAACTGATGGTAAAAAAAAAAAAAAAAAAAAAAAAAAATACACAGAATTCCTTCTAAGAAAACCAGGCCTTGTCCATAATTGGCCTTGGTAATTTTTATGACAAACATATTAACTGTGTAGAGTTAAAAGAGGAAAAGAAGTTTGCATATATGTATACATGTATATATAATGGTTATGATATATAGAAGGCAATGTATTTGTCTAATGTAACTTCCAAATCAGGAGGGAAGGAGGGTAACTTCTTGCTGACCTCCTCCGACATGCCAGACTGTTACAGAGATTATAAGGTGAGATGTACTCTTACAAATGCTACAGCAGGATTGATGGGCATTGGATCTCACTTTAGAAATCACATGTGGTCAGTCTGGATAGCATTCCTGACTCCATGAAAAGACAGCTCTTCATCATAGATACTATTCACCAAGGTGGACAACCTGAATTTGATCCCCAGAACCCATATAACAGGCAATAACTACCTCATGCAAATTGCTCATTAATCTCCATACATATATCATGGCATGTACCACACACACACACACACACACACACACACACACACAAATTATACAGCATCAACTATCTCGTGACATTTTTCTAAAGTTGTTTATAACTTCAGAAAGACAAATAATGTTTAATAGTCATAAGCACATAGAATCCATATTCGCTGGTCTGAGAAGAAATGGTTGTTTGAACCATTAAGCAAACCCAGTCACCCTTCAGTATCTGAGGAAAGAGATTCAGGGACTTCTTACAGAGTGCAAAATCCACAAGTGCAGAAATATCTTCTATAAAATGGATTGATATTTCCACATGACTTCACACATCCTCTCATATACCTCAAACCATTTTTAGGTTACATTTTTAGATTACCTAATACAATTAGATGCCATAGAAGTAGCTGCCACACAATATTACTTAGGGACTAGCAACAATGAAAAGGTCTATCTGCCTGGCTTAGATATAATTTTTAAAATCTTCTCATTCCACCATGGATGGAATCCACAGACCCTGAATTGCTGATATGGGGGCTGATTGTATATTCCACATACATAACTATCTCAGCTGCCATTTCTTAGTTGTTCTAACTGTTCAATGCTGTGCTGTGCCAACTCAGCTCCTTGCTTCCTGATTCCAGGAAGCCACCCCTTCTGTTTTCAGAGAATAAAGTTCCTATCAGCATTAGGTCAGACTAACCATGAGGAGAGGCCTTCCTTCCTCTTTGTTGTTATTGCTACATTGTTCTTGTCTCCTTTATCCCATTATCTCTTTATACAGATGCTTATTTCTTCAAACTATACCAACATGATTGTTAACTTTATGTGTTAACTTACTAGGCTACAGTATCTAGTTATTTGGTCAATTATCTGTCTAGATGCCACTTTTAAGGTGTTTCTTAGATGTGGTTAACATTTAAATACATAGCCTTGATTTAAATCAGGTTATCAAATATACTATGAAGAGGCCTTATCCAACCAATTGAAAACTTTAAAAGCAAAGACAGAAGCTCTCTTGGGAAAAAAGAGTTCTGTTTCACTCAAGCTGAAAAGTCACCTCTTCTCTTGTTCTGTAACCTGGCAGCCTGCTCTGCAGAATTCACATGAATGGATCTGGTAGAGTTAGAAACTAAAGTAACTAGGTGGGCATAACATTGTCTCCCAACTGTTAGGCAGAAATACCAGCTCTTCCCTGGCCTCTAGCCTAGGAGACTGCCCTGAAGAGCACAGGCTTGCCAGACCCAAAATTGTACAGACCAATTCTTCAAAGGTCCCAGTATCTTCTCCTCCTCTCCTCTCCTCTCCTCTCCTCCTCCTCTCCTCTCCTCTCCTCTCCCCTCTCCTCTCCTCTCCTCTCCTCTCCTCTCCTCTCCTCTTCCTCTCCTCTCCCTCTCCTCTCCTCTCCTCTTCTTTTCCTCTCTGCCTCTCACTGTTTCTTTCTCTGTCTCTCTCTCATACACCTACACTGAGTGGAGGGAACATGCTAAGAAAATAATATCTGGGGATAGGCTTAAGTGGTAAGCAGGAGGAATAGGTGTAAGTGCTGATCAAGTAGCTCTCCTTTTATAACTTGGGAAGAGCTCTCAGAGTGAGTCCAGAAGCCCTTGGACAGTTTTGAGTAGGTGTAACACAACTTGACATTTTTTTTTCCTTTCAAAACTTCAGTCTGCAAGATGACTGGAATTAGTACTCAAAATTATTTAATTTTTGTACCTTATTTGTAAAACTTGTCAGTTATATGAGATCATCTTGTGCTGCATGCAGCCCTTAAGAAATCATAAAAATAAGAATAAAGAAGTTGTTTTAGGTCTCTAGTTTAATTAAATGTTTTATATAGTTAATGACAAATCGGTTGCTTGGCTGTTTTTGAATCACTGAATGTGCTTGACTGATGGCCTAGAATACTATTCATCAAGGAGCCTTTCAAACGTTCAAATTCTGCTCGTTGCCATGGCCCCGTACTTTACACACATTCACACTACAACACAGCCTGAAGAGCTTCTGAAAGCTCAGCAGAGGCAAAATTCACTATGAATCAAAGTTGAGCAAAATTAATCAAGCACTGGCATTAGAGTTAAGTACAATGTACTGAGGCATGTTTCCCTAATAGCACCCACACCAGAAAACCAAATGCTATTGGTCCACCTAGGCAAAACTGCTTAAAACACTAAAGATTATTTCTGCATTGGATTGGTGTAGTATGAAAATTATCAGGGATTTTCAGAACTGAAAAGATAAATAAATGATGGTGGATAAATAGATGGTGGATGGATGGATGGATGGATGGATGGATGGATGGATAGATGATAGATAGATAGATAGATAATAGATAGATAGATAGATAGATAGATAGATGTTATCTCTTAGGGCTGTGAGTGTGAGTCTGGCAAGTCTAGAATTTGTAGGGCAGATCAGCAGCCTGGAAATGTAGGCGTTTGCCATCTCAGTTGCAAATTCCACAAGACAGAAGGATGGAAACTCGAGCAGGATTTGTAGCTACACTATTTGGATACTTTCTTTAGGACAAAGTTCATAACATTATGAAGGTGTATTTATTCAGCTTCACTCAAAGTCTCCTCCTTTAAGTGTTAATTTCACATATGTGTGTGTTCATATATGCACGCGCAGCACACACACAGACACAAAACATCTGTACTGGTCTGGCCTTCAGTCAAGCACATAGGCACAACAATCTGGTCAAACCCACTTGAAACATTATGCATCACATCACTTTAGCCATCATGTCAAAGATGCTTTCAATGGTTTTGCTACATGCCAAATTGATTAATATTAATTCCCAAATCATCTCACATATTTAAAAAATCGTGGTACATTTCAATAATATTTGCATTGTTTTTCACTTTTCTCTCCTTTCCAAAAATGATGCTGAGATCTAGAACTCAAAGGTTTCTTATTACATGCATGCATTACAACATGTAAGAACTCATGAGAACATGAGTGTCACTAATGCAGAAAGAAAGGGCAACTTTCCTTCTATTTCTTTCTCAATTCCTATGTAGATAGTGTAGTGATATTGAAGAATTGCTAGGAAATTCCTAGACTCAGTTCAGCTATTGCTACAGGCAAAATACTTCTGTGTTCTCAAAACTATACCAATTCTCATGTGATTCTATTTGAAGGTGGGGCCTTTGGGGGATGGATAGTTAATATTGATTATCAACTTGACAGGCTCTGGAACCACTGATGAGACCAACCTCTGGGCATGCCTATGAGGGAGTTCCTGATAGGTTAATTGAAGTAGGAAGATGTACTACCACCATTCCATAGGTTGGGGGGGTCCCAGACAGAATTACAAAGCTAAAGCATATCCAGATTCAGGTCTCCCCTCCAGCCTCCTGACTGTGGACGCAATGTGACAACAGACTGACTGTGTTCAGGATTCCATGAATTCCCCATCGCAATGGACTGTATGCTCAAACTGTGAGCCAAAAGACCTTCATTTTTTACACTGTTTATTTTTTTTTTTACAGGAATGAGAAAAGTAATTAATAAAGTAGGTAATCTCACTATAAAGAATTAATGCCCATATAAAAAGGGGCCCCAGAGATTACTCTTACCCTATAGCATAAGCGGTTACAGAAGAAAAACATGGCTGTCTTCAAATTCGGCAAGCACTAAATCTGCTAGCCAGTTGGTCTTGAGCTTCCAAGGGTCTGTAACTTTGAGAAATAAGTTGATTATAAATTTTTAGGGTCGCACCTCAAGTAGACCAAGACAACTGTCACATGAGAAGGTACAGGATAGTACACAGAGCTGTTTTATAGCAAGTTGTCTAGGATGCTAGAAGTGACTTAATGTGTTTTCATGAGACATGGAGCCCTCTTGTCCTCACAGACAAAACCTGTAACTTTTCACAGATTGGAGTTTCTCAGGAAAATCCTTCCCTTCAGAGGAACACAGGTGGGTGTTCTAGCCAAGCAGACTATGTTTTAGTTGTTGTTTTGCCTCCAGCATTTCTGATTCTGTACTGGGCCGCAATAGTGTCCATTCCTCGAAAGTCGTAATATCTACCTTGAACATTCATTCTAACTTAGCATTGAATGTCTAGTTTTTAGCTGATGAGCATCCAAGATTGGAGCCCTGTGTGGATCTTGTTAGAGGCCCTTTCTTTCTAGAGACAGAGTCTCTGCCAGCAGAGAGAAGATAAGTAACTCTCTCTTGAGATTCACTTTTTACCTGGATTGTCCCAGCTAACTGGCCGACTACTGTCAGCTTTGTGTCCCCTGTACCTCCTGACACATCAGCTCACTATGCGCCATGCTTTTCCTAGGAGGCCATGCCAATTCCACCATCTCTACTGGCGTCCGTAGGTCTAGTTCCAGGTGTCCATTTCTCTCAGAATACCTGTCCTTGTGCCAGAGTCCACACAGTACTGTTGGCTTGTATAGATGGGCCTGGATTTTGTCCCTTGTAAAATGAGGAGGTTGGACTAGCGATGACCCTTTCTGCTCTGACAGTCTTATGATTCTATAAATGCCTCTTCTACTTAACGGGCCTTACAGTACCTCAGCGAAGATGAAGTCATACCAGGCCTGGAGTAGACAATTTCGATGCCACCATTTCTGTGCCAAGGTCTTTTCTGAGAAGTTTGCCATCATGACTTTAGAATGATGCTTTGATTTCTTGGAGGAAGGCTTTCCTTCCAATTCCATAGTTATTATTGGTTCACCTCACTTTTCTAGTCAGACCACGTAAGAGACTTGTCTTCTGCATTTATTATACCACACAATTGAACTTAAAGGGAGAGCTTTGCTACCTGATGGCTTCCTGTCTCTTGGGAGCCTCTTGTCACTGAGGTCTCTGGCCAGGACCCAAGGGCCTCTGCCGTTAGGATATCTTTGGGCTGATGCAGTTCCTCCTCCTCTCTTTTGATGAAAGAATCTTTTTTTTCACAATGCATTTATTAGGAACCTTGCTCCCTGAGGCTTATATGTAAATAGAGGATTATGAGTATAACTAATTTACATGAGATATAAACTATATTCATAAAGCATGACATATTATAAATGATACAGTGAACAAAAATTAATGTTTTCCAATTGCATATTAGAATAGACAAATCCTCTTGTCATTTACTTTTGCTTTTAAAGCTATAGTTCGTAACATTTCTTTTCTTGCCAATGAGCTAGTCTCTCTGTTTAAATCAGAGAACTTCAGCAGAGAGTGTTTCAGGAAATAACATATCTATACTGCATACATAAACTGGGTCTTCAAAAATGATTAATGGGATTGTTTGCCTTTTCCTAAGCTGAATTAAATCAAAAGCATAATCAAACCACTTGGCTGCAGAGAAGTCGGTCATTAATATTGCTTAAAAATTTAATAGGGAACAGCTGATTCAGTAGGCATGGAGATATACAGCCTTGGTAGAGTTGAACTTGTCTGTCCTGAGCCACACTTGAAGGTATTCCAATAGCTCCAAGCAAAATCGTGACAGAATAATTGGCATTAAACAAGATAGAGGATATGTGCTCTTTGGCTATTGTGTTAGCAACTAAGTACATTGAAATCTGCCAAAAATATACTTTCCAAAAGGAACATTACCAATATAATAGATGTTTGTGACCTTTAAGTCTTCCAAAGGCTTAGTATGGCAACGGTGGGGAGTGGGGTGCAGACATCTTTACATAAACTTGCCTTCTTCCTCAGGCAAGGACTGCATCATGGTAAGAGGCCATCTCAGAGGCCAGCGGGAAGCCTTCTATGATCCCTCGACCTTCCACATGGGCTAAAGTTCCACCTGAACTGTTTCCTGCACACATGTTCATTGATGAATGTTTGAGGAGAGAGTCAGTTGGTTCCAATATGGATCCACTCTGAAGATTCTTTCCCCTGAGAGTCATTGCTGAGGAAGGAAAGTTGAAGATGAGAGTAAACGCAAACATATCAGAGGCTACACTCGAATGGGGAGGATGTGAGCAAGGTACAACTGGGATGGGAGAGAAAGTTTATATACTTCAATTTTATATCTAGGGTCCATCCTGAAACTTCAAAATAGAGATGTTTAACTCAAAATGGACAACACTGTAACATGAGAGGGAAGGAGGGGAGAGAATATGACCAAAGAGAAGTGATACACAGATTACCCAGAATTCTATTCTGCTATGAATTAAAGGCCAAGCAGATCTCTGCAGTAGGTTTTGGATAGACACACACAGGTCAGATTTTCTTGTAAAGAGTTGTTGGTTCCCATGTCTTTGCCTTTTTATTTGAGCTCTCTGATGGTGACAGGACTTCTCAAAATTCTCTTTGCTTGGTTCCCACAGTCTCACACTTTCCCATTAAACTTTCTTCCTGCAAACTGGTCACTCGCTCTTTGTTTAGCTTCCCCTTTCCATACTACCTCTTGTCCCTGAAATGCCCTGACTTTCCTATTTCCTAAGGAAAACTTCATGCCCTTCAGATGCCACAACACTATCAGACGTTTTCAACTGGGAGCCAACTTTGTTTCTCCATGATCCGGTGCCCGAGGTGCTCACTGGACAGCCTCCCTGCCCTGAGAGGGCTGGCACTAAGTGAAACTTCATTCCTGCCTCTCCTCCACCTCCAGTCCTCTTCTGTATTCCCTGTCCGGGGTGAGGAGAACAGACAGCTGTTTGTTCAGCCTAGACATCAAGAGATCTGAATCCTCTCTTTAATACGACTACTTTAAAATTTTTATTATTATTCATATTAGTTGTAAATCCTAATGAGTTTATCCCTGTCACTTCCATACATGTGTACATTGTGCCTCTCTGATGCCATCCTTCTTGTTCTCTCTGGCCTCCCTCTGCATTTCCTTTCCTTTCCCTCTTGTCATTTCAGATCCATCCTTCTTCCCTCCCTTTGTCCCTTACTCTAGATTTTCTGTTCTTTAGATCATCATGTTCACACACACTCCCCACACACTGCTGTACACATACATACACACATACACAAACATACACACATACACACTCATACACACATACAAACACACACATTCATGCACACACATATACATATTGACACACACAAACATACACACACACATACACACACACCTAACTGCTTTACGATCTCAGAACAGCTCTGTTTCCCTTTCTTGCCTCCAGTTGATATTCCTGGAGCTAAAATGATTTTGCATCTCCTGTGCTTATCGTGGCGATCTCCCATTCAGTTCTCAGATAGAGCTTTTACTCTATGAGGCCATCTCTAATTCTTTCGAAAGGT